>JAVJIX010000078.1:190000-790000 GCA_036785185.1 Paratrypauchen microcephalus
ACTCTTGCTCTTCACGCAAAACGTAAGTAAGCCTCGTAAGTTTAGTTTCGTTTAGTTTCGTTTCGTCAGCCTCGGTTTCCCATAATGTTCGACATACGACGGGAGCTCGTTAAGTACAAAAAGCCAACTTGTGTCGGATCGAGTCCGGTCTGCATTCTCACCTCAAACGAACCGCACCAGAGTTCGAATGGAACCGAGACCGAGCTTTTTAGGTGGTCTCGGTTCGCTTGTTTGCTCCGGATCGAGATTTTTGGTTTTTTTATTCACACCAGCCCAAAAGGTCCAAATCAAAGGAACAAACGAACTCTGGTTCGTTTTAAACGAACCAAACAAGGCAGGTGTGAAAACGACCTAAACCGCACAGAGACCAGAGTCTGGACGAGAGTCTGGACGAGAGTCTGGACCAGAGTCTGGACCAGATATAAATAATCTTTGTCCAGTTGACAAATTGAAATTCTCCGTTTGCCGATTTCTTAAAAGGTGTCTCAGGTAAATGTAAACGTTGCTCAGTACTACACTCCTCTGGTCTGCTGGACGAGGAAACGTTTTAATGTGGAGAAAACCTAAAAATGTTTTGGCAACAAACTAAAGAGGAGCAGGATGAAACAGGGTCCAAACGGGATCTAAACCAGGACTAACGCCGCACAAACAATTTAACCAGACTCAGCATGGACTCAAGAACTAAACCCGGACTAAGGCTACGTTTACACATATCCGGGTATGTTGAGAAACCAATATTTCGCTCCCTCCGTTTTCCAAAACAAGGCATTTTTAAGGTATTTTAAAATAAAGTACTTTAAAAACAGAGACACTTCCCTTCGGTTGTGCCCATATTTTACACGCAAACGGCGAATTCGCCTCTGAAAATGAAGAACGCTCTGCAAGCCAATCAGAATCACACTTTTGGTGCGTCAGCTCCTAAAACTGTTTATTTCACTTTACACGCAAACGCCAAACTGTAGTTTTCCAGAATCTCCACTCTAGTCGGAGTTTTTAGAAAGATTCGTTTTCAGGTGAATTCGCCATTTGCATGTAAAAGATGGGTCCAAACGAAGGCCTGGACCAGAGTCTGGGCTGATCCCGGACCAGGGCCTGGGCTGACCCTGGCCCACAGACTGACCTCGATGTAGGCGATGTCGTTGGTGGCTTCTCGGACGGACGGGTGCCAGTCTTTGTGGGGCTTCACCACGTGTTTTCCATCGATCACAAACCAGAGCAGCCGTGGCCATCCTGAGACAGAGACACCATCAGCTCAACCTGGACAACATCTACGCACTGGTGTTTTTATAATGAATTATGACCCGGTTTGAAGAGAGGAACAGCCAACAACCCCCACCGCGATGAATGAATAAATGACCAAAATGTAGACGACTATTGTACGTTGTGAGCTGGATTTCAGCACATACGGGAAATGATGTTCTCTGAATTGTACAAAACGCTGACCCTAATGAACAGATAACGCCTCCCAGGGGTTTAAAAAGAGTATCCAATATTAGACCATGAGTGGGACAGGGGGCGCCAAAAGAACTAAAGCTGGCACTGGGTTAAAAAAAAATAAAATAAAATAAATAAATTATATATATATTTATATATATATATATATATATATATATATATATATTCCCTTTTTTTCCCTGCTCTTTTTTGAGCAAAATTCGTTATCGTATTGTGAATATGCAGCAAACTGTGTTAATATTGTATACCTGCAAGTACGTCATAAACTCAAAATAATAATAAAATCAATCAATTACATTTGAACATTACAGTACAAAAAACCTGTCAGATTTTGTGTATTCCACAGATTTCCCTGTTTAAGCCCCAAGAGCGTCCTGGACCCAACAGCGCACTTTTATCGTACCTTAAACCAGTGGTTCCCAACCTTTTTTGGCCTGTGATCCCATTTTAACATCACACATTTCTGGCGACCCCATAGACTTTTTTTTTGGTTTACGTTTAGTAGTGTTTACGTTACTAAACCAGGACTGAACCAGGACCAAACCAGGACTAAACCAGGACTAAACCAGGACTGAACCAGGACTGAACCAGGACTAAACCAGGACTAAACCAGGACTAACGAAGGACTAAAGAAGGACTAAAGAAGGACTGAACCAGGACCAAACCAGGACTAAACCAGGACTAAACCAGGACTGAACCAGGACCAAACCAGGACTAAACCAGGACCAAACCAGGACTAAACCAGGACTGAACCAGGACTAAACCAGGACTAAACCAGGACTAAACCAGGGCTAAACCAGGACTAAACCAGGACTGAACCAGGACTAAACCAGGACTGAACCAGGACTAAACCAGGGCTAAACCAGGACTGAACCAGGACTAAACCAGGACTAAACCTGATCATGTTTCAGTCTCAGCCTCAGTCACAATATTGTGTCAAATGATTCGACGTGTCTGAGGCCTTGGAGAAACTGACCTCTAGTGGACAAATTTAACCATTGCCCATGATTTGGGAAGTTCCCAAATGGATGGATGAGAATGGATCGCTTTTTTCCACTTGTAGATGCCATCGAAAATGAAACAAATGCCAAAAGTCGCCAGAAGTCACCAAAATCACCACTAACGTCACACAATACTCCTCACTACCCAACATTTTTAAGAAATATAGGTGCATCTTTTACTGTTGCAGTTTAGCGCTTGTCAAACCAAGGAAGCGTGTTGAACACTCTGAAGCACTCTGAACCAATCGCAGAACGGAACATTCGCTGAGCCAATGAAGCGATTGACACGCAGAGCGAAGCAGCGGGGGGAGGGACCGACACTTCGACACTTTGGTCACGTGAGCGGCTGCTGCAAGACAGTTTCAGAAAGAACGAGACGTGCTCCAGAGCTCAGTCTCATTTGCCCGTCACTAGTTATTGTGACTGCACTGCTCCGTACATTTCAGGCGACCCCGTTTGAATTCTAGGACCTGAAGGTTAAAAAAACGCTGCCTTAAAGCGTACCTGTGTACCTTAAAGTGTACTTTACCTTTAAACGTGGCCACCTCGCCGGTCTGGGCTTTGGGCAGGCCCTTCTGACAGGCGTCTGTGGTCAGGGCCAGACTCACTCCACAGCTGCCCAGTAAGAAGCCCATCTGCTGACTGCCGGCGTCCTGGACACACAGAGTCTTTGTTTACACCGTTTGTATTTAGGATTATTATTTTATTAAGACTTGGAAATGTGCACACAGGTGACCACATCCGCCCAACAATATCAGTAAACAAGTGTACATTTTTGGGTCAAAGGTAAAACTTTATTTACCTTGATTTCACATGGTTTGGAAATAAAATAATGCACTTTCCCTAATAATTACTAATTAGAAGCGCCTACGTCCCATTCCTCTGTCTTACCCCTTCGTCTTACCCCTTCCCCTTTATCTACGTTTTTGTCTTGCCCCTCGACACCGAGCTGAGAGGGCTCGGGGTACGAATGTTCCCCTAAGAAACGGGACACCACTCGATTCCCGTTTGTGTCATTGTCCCTCGCCATGTCAAGGATTATCGGGTACCTCAAGAACAAATGATCTTCCATAGTGTTTTCAGTTTGAGAGAAGAACTGCAGGTTTGTGTGTTAAACGTGTGAATGAAACAAAACGCAACTCCAGGTGTTTGTGACGAGAAAACAACATCAGAACATAGATTTAAAATATATATATAGCGCAATACCTGATTTTACTGCTTTTTTTAATCGTTTTAAAAGTGAAAACCCTCCGACGGGCACAGCGCTCAGCAGGTTTACCTTTTTGGTCAGGGGCACTTCGATGGGCACGGGGATGAGCTCTGCCAGGAGACAGCCGTAGAACGCCACCATGAACATGACCGGGTCACTGTTAGGGAACACCAGCGCCACCTGCAGACAGCACAGCATACGGCTCAGGACACTTGGGTGGTTTTCAGATTCGAGAATGTGATGATGGGCTCATTGATAAGATTGGACTTTGAACCTTATCATTTCTGTGAGCGATTAGACCCAAGAAGTCACTGTATTACAAAAGAAATTTGCTTTTTAATGATATTCATTTTACCCGCTTCCATCTGTACTAAAAATATTGTCCTGTAGAATGTCATGATGTCGCCTGAACCACAGCAGTAACGCAGTACGACGCTTTGAGGACCAGAGATGTAAGAGAATCAAAAGAATCACAATATCCTCCTGAGACCCGCCCATTCATTTTTGTCCTTTATAGTGCACACTGAGTTAACCAGTCTGTCTTTTAAGGTCGTTTTCACACCTGCCTTGTTTGGTTCGTTTAAAATGAACCAGAGTTCATTTGCTCCTTTGATTCGAACCTTTTGGGCTGGTGTGAATAAAAACCAAAAATCTCGATCTGGAGCAAACAAGTGAACCGAGACCACCTAAAAAGCTCGGTCTCTGCACGGTTCCATTCGAACTCTGGTGCGGTTCGTTTGAGGTGAGAATGCAGACCGGACTCGATCCGACACAAGTTGGCTTTTTGTACTTAACGAGCTCCCGTCGTATGTCGAGCATTATGGGAAACCGAGGCTGACGAAACGAAACTAAACGAAACTAAACTTACGAGGCTTACTTACGTTTTGCGTGAAGAGCAAGAGTCAGAACTTGATGCGCACATGAGCGCTGTCCTCCGTAGTCGTCTTGTCCTGTGTCTTCATCGTTTGTAAATTGATTGTAAAATAGTGTAAACCTCACGATGCTGCTCAAACATTTGTGCGAACTGTAAAAACTGAGCAAACCATATCGCTATGACGACACTGAAAACAGCAACACCATGATTCTCCTTCTTCTGTGTTTGGACACGGCTCATTTCTGTCCAATGGCTGAGCGACCTCAGCACACGTGGGTTTGTTTATAGATTTTGGTTCACTTAGAAAAAAACTGCAGTGTGAAAGCGAACCGCACCAAAGTAAAAAAAAAAATTAAAAAATTTGGTCCGGACCAAAGCAAGCAGGGACGTGCACAGGGGGGTTGCTAAGGTTGCCCGGGCAACTGCCCCTGTGCCCTCCTGGACTGACGTTGCCCTTCCGAGTCGGAAAAAAAATAAAAAATAAAAAATAAAAAGGATGTGAAACGGGTGGGGTCTGCGTGGTCCGCCCAGGGGATTCAACTCAATGGGCAAGGGATGGCCGCCCGGTGCGGGAGGATCCCGTTGCGGGACCTCGCCCCAGGTGTCGCTGGCCCCCGCCGAGCGCACTTCCTCGCTATGGGTCGGCCAGGGAAGGCTCAAGGCGACGGTCGCACGCTGCCCCGGCGCCTCCCGTCCAGACTTCGCCGCTTCGCCGCTTCCCGGGGCCGTGGGATCAGTGCCCGCTGCTGATACACGCGACTGGCACCTGACCCGAGTCTGCATGTGGAGATTGTTACGACGTTCTCGTAAAAGGTGAGATTGAGGTGTATGACAAATGAAGAATCACCATGAAGGTTTATGAACTGAATAAAAATGTTCATAAATACATGATCAGTTTGCCACGTTTTGCCTAAATAATCAGACAGCTAGCTAGCCTGCAGACAAGCAACCCATTATTTAAACAGGCTGCTAATTTTGTGGTAGACAAACTAAGATACATGTCTACAGTTTCTAACTTTTTGTTTTAGCAGCAGAATGAATGATGGAAGTAATGCATCACATGAATTCCTTCATTCAAAATGGTTAAATGACTAAATCTTATCACTATTTTGGGTAATGTGTGTTATGTTATGAGAGAAAACCCTCAGGGAGGCAGCAAAGGGGAGCACATCACTGCAGGTTTGGCTAAGAAAAAGCCAACCAGCAGGTGAGACAGAGACGTTGCATTGTGATAAAGATGAGATGATACTGTGTAGACTAATGGATTAATTAATCAGACTCATATTTTAGCCTACTACTGGCAATTTTTCATAATTACATTACATTTAAGAGGAGGAGCAGCCACATGCCTCCTCCAGACACTTCATATACCCTGTGATTTTTTTTCCCCCCGGGTGGGAGGTTGGTTTGCCCTTTCTTCAGGTCAGAGCAACTGCCCCTCAAAATTCCTGTGCACGTCCCTGAAAGCAAGTGAACTATCGGACTAAAACGACCTAAATGTTTTGAGATAGACTCTAGTTTGTGGCTGCACTATGATTAAAACATAAATAAACAAATAATAAATTAAAAGGGAGTCTAAAAACGATTTGAGGCGACTGTTAACAACCTAACGAAAAACAAACAAAAAAATGTTTTTGTTAGGTTGTTAACTTCACATGGATTTAGCACTATTACAGTCCATTCCAAAGGACATGAATAAAATAAAATAAAATATAAAATTAACAAAATGTAAATGTGAAGGTGTTCATTTACCTCTAAATAAAAAAATCACAAAAAATAAATTTTTTCTTGGGGTCCCAGGAGGATATTGTGGACTGTGTGTAGAATCCCTCGGTCGTCCAGATAGAATCCACGGGAAAAGGTGAAATTCAGTTTGTCGACTGGACAAAAGTTTATTTGGTGGAATCCGTTTCTTCTGCTTCTTCAGTTCTGGTCAGACGCTGGTGGACACTGCCTATATCTGCCTGAAGGGGGCGCTAACTACAATGAAATGACTCTGAGACTCCCACACCTACTTGTTTTCAGTTTGTGTTAGTTAGGTGGGCCTGTTAGATCTGCAGTGGGAGTGGAGTGTGGGTCTTGTTAGCAGAACCATTCAGGACCATAATGGTGTTTTCACACCTCTGGAAGGATTCTCTTTCTTGACAAAAATAGCCTCTTTAACTCCCCTCTCAAAGTCCCCTCTTTACGTATACTCTACACGTACTTTATAAAAGGTACTTAAATACTAACCCCGCAGGAGCTTAAGGGTGTATCTCCATCTTACCCTGTCTCCGGGCATCAGCAGGGGCTCGTTCCTGGAGCTGAGTTTGTTCAGGAGTGTGTAGGCCAACTTCTGACTGCGCGTCCACAGTTTACCTGCACAAACAACGCAAGTTACACACAACGGTCAACCAATGGTCCTTTTGTCCGACTGAAACTAAACAAAATCTGTGCTGCCCTGTAATCGAACTTGTTTTTATACATTTTTGACCAGAAAGCTGCACATTTACCCAGTTTGTGCTAAAATGGGGAAAAATATATCCAGTATATATTAGGAACAGTAGACACTGTTATTAAAACACCATATACAGTTAAAATACTTGATAAAAACTAGGGCTGTCAGTTTAACGCGTTACTTTGCAAATGTTATTGTGGTTTTAAAAATATGTAACTTAAATAATAAAAGATAAAAAAAAATAAGATTAATTAATTACACTGCAAATTAACGCAATTAATTATGAGCGGCAATTCATTGCGCATTTTAAATTTGGCGTGCGGCAAGCAAATCGCTGCCAGGGCCTTTGAACGGCGAGTTTTATAAAAAGAACGAAGACGGGACGATCAACAAGAACGCCGTGATTTGCAGCTTTAGTCAAAAAGAATTTTCCTGACGGATCAATTGAATGATAAACACGTCCGGACAAGTTCCATCGTTATCGGTGATAGAGCGAGCGTGAGCGCACTTCACCAAACCAACAAACCAACAAACCAACAAACTACCGAACCACCGAACCACCGAACCACCGAACCACCGAACCAACAAACGAACAAACGAACAAACCACCAAACCACCAAACCACCAAACCAACAAACCACGCTCGCAGAATTTGGGAAACGAATGAGCAAAGTGACCACATGAAAACTGAATCGCAAAGTGGGTTCGCTTGATCGATCGCTCCCTCTCAATCGCTCTCTTAACATGTGATTAATTAGATTAATTAATTACAAATCCTGTGATTAATCAGATACATTTTTTAAAATTGCCTAACAGCACTATAAAAACCCATTTCCCACCACCACTGTCACATTCTGAAAAAGCTGAGGCTTTTGGATTTGAGCAACATGGTCATCCTTAAAAAGACTGGTGGAATTTACAAGGTTCTACACTCGCACCTCCACCGCTAAAGGAGAACGTTAGGGATGCACAATATATCGGCATTAACATCTGTATCGGCTGATAGTGCAATTTTTTTTAACATCGGTATCGGCCCGATGTGTAAAAGTGGGCCGATATTAACGACCGATATTTGTCAGTACACGGTCCCGAGGACGAAGCGAAGCGAACACGGACATCAAACCTCGACATGAACGAATGCAAGAGCCGCACGAAACAAGGCAAAGAGCCGCACTCCATGGTTTAATCCTGGTTTAGACCTGGTCTAGTCCTGGTCAGTGTTGTATAGTAACGAAGTAATAATACTTCACTACTGTACTTAAGTACATTTTGGGAGACTTTGTACTTTACTTGAGTTTTAAAAAAAAGATAACTTTTACTTTTACTTCACTACATTTCTGAATTTAATTGCATACTTTTACTCCAATACATTTTCAATGTGCCGTTTAGTTACTCGTTACAAAAAAACCCTCTGACTGAAGGAAGTCAGGACGTGCCTGGGCTTGTTCGCTACTTGCGCATGACAATCAGCCTACACCTGTTGGTTTCATGCAGCTAGTTTAATCAATCAACATCCCTGATGGAAGAGGAGACAGCATCCACGTCGGCTACAAATGAAGGGGGACCTGACGATGAGCATCCCTGGCCGTACTTAAACACAACGTTCTCTTACGCTGATATGAAGGATTCGTCCTATCGAATGAAGTGCCTCTTGTGCCTTCCAAGAAACGTGGAAATCCTATCTTACAGAAACTCCCCGTCCAACCTCAAGAAACACATCGAGATAAGTTCTAGATGAATGAAATTGTTAGCGTCTATATTCCAATTTCAGTAACCATAGCATGGACATTCTAGACACCGTTGTGAAACCTTGAGCATAACATGTAGAAATGAACTTTGTGTGACATTGTTTCAGTTACACAAAGCGTATTTGACAATGTTGGAGCTAACAGGATACCTAGCTTTTTGGGCTCAAGGGAAGGCATAGCTGTAGGCGAAGTGTAGCGAATGAGAAAGGGCACACGAGTTCAAAAGGACAAAAAATAACATTAACATGTGCCTACTTTTAAAAATGTAAACAAGCGCTGTGTGTTTGTGCGATCTAAGTAACAAAGCAAGGGTTAGCTTCAGACTGCCTTTGCTTGATACTTTTACTTGTACTTTTAATTACATTACTTGAGTACATTTATTTTTACATTACTTGTCATACTTAAGTACAAGAAGTTCCAGATACTTTAAGACTTTTACTCAAGTAACATTTCAGTCAGTGACTTCGACTTTTACCAAAGTCATTTTTGGGAGAGGTACCTATACTTTTACTTGAGTTTGATTTTCCAGTACTTTATACAACACTGGTCCTGGTTTAGTCCAGGTCTAGACCTGGTCCAGTTCTGGTTTAGTCCTGGTCTAGACCTGGTTTAGTCCACGTATAGTCCTGTTAAAAAAAAAAAAAAAGAAAAAAAAGAAAAAAAGTTACACTATAAAAAAAAAATTTGAAATTGAAAAAAAAAAAAAAAAAAAAAAAAATGGAGTCAAAACACATTTTGAAAATAAAAGAAGACATTCAAAAATTCATTTTGCATGATTTTCAGTCTGTATAAAATGTTATCTCAGAATTAAAAATAAATAAGTATCGGCCGATATCAGCAACATTAATATGGGATATCGGTATTGGGTAAACTGTTCACATCGGTGCATCCCTAGAGAACATCAAATGCAAAGACAATTCAGAAAGGACCAGGCGAGCCAGGGGTGACCCGTTCATGTCCACAGACGGACCTCTGGTCAGAATGTGTGACCTGTCCAAGGAGGAATCTGTGGAATCATCCACCAACTCTGAGACAATGTCCTCCAGCTCTTTTAAAGCTCAAATGAAACACTGGTGATGGACAAACCAAACCTGTCCTCATGTCCAGGAGCACTGGGATTTTTATTGATCTATGGACTGTGGCATAGGTGTGGCCAAACTGACTGCAAAATAATGGGAACTGTGCGATGAGTGGAGTGTACAATATTTTATTGTTTGGTTCCTGTGACCCCAGCCATTTGGGATGGAAATGTGCCTTAGTCTACAGTCCGGTCTGTTTATATTCATGTGTTACGTTTGTCCATTAAAGGAAAAGTAACGTTTTTTGTTTCAATTGGAGCAGTATCGCAGAAGTTATGTTGTAGCCGTTCTGTTCTACTAATGATCCCGTATCCATTAACATGGTGCTCGGGGCATTACTTTGCGGTGTCCAAATAACACAAACTTTAGCACTTTTCAAATCACAGAAGATCGCTGTGTCAGGGTAGAATTTTAGTGGATTCCAAAATGGCCTGAAACCCGATATCCAGCTATAGCTTCATTTGATGATGTCATCAGAGAGGACAGTGCGCATGCGTGAACTCAGCTGTTTTGTAAACACTGCTAGTCCGAAAGAAGCTAACACCGCTCTGAACTTTACTTTTCTGTTGCGATATTGGGTTTCAGGCCGTTTTGGAATCTACTAAAAGTCTACCCTGACACAGCGATCTTCTGTGATTTGAAAAGTGCTAAAGTTTGTGTTATTTAGAGACCGCAAAGTAATGCCCTGAGCACTCATGCTAACGGATACGGGATCATTAGTAGAACAGAATGGCTACAACACAACTTCTGCGATACTGCTCCAATTGACACCAAACTGCTATGGGTGAGTAAAACTACTTGTTTTATTGCCGAAAGAAGGCTCAGATTGTAAAAAAACGTTACTTTTCCTTTAACTCTGTCCCAATCAAATCAATCAATAAATAAGTAGCAAGAACGTAGATTTAGCATTTAGTTCCACTTCAACAGAACACAAAAATCATCATAAAATAGATCAAATGAAAGTAAAATTTGCCGTCACGTACCGTAGGTGAGCGTGTAGACGAGTTTGCCCGCCGTGTCCAGGGCGGTCAGGCAGGGGGCTTTGGGCTGCGTGGTGCCCCATCTCTGCAGGGCGGCGGTCAGGGACGGAGGCCAGCCGCTGCTCACCCCCAGAGCTTCCCCCTCCAGCGGGCTCGTCTGCTGCCCCTCCGGCCTGGGCTGGTCCGGGTCCCCCTGCTGGACTGGAGGGAGACGTGCACGGTTAGTAATACGGTAAATATATGGTTAACGAGGGTCCCGGTACGTTGGACTTCACGCTGGAAGAAAGAGGTGAGCTTTAGGGACTGGTATGACAATGATATGGTGATGAAAAGGACTAAAACATGTAGAATTAGGTCAGTTACTGAAAATAAATAGAATTAAAGAGGTTGAACCAGATATTTTCAGGGAATAAAAGTTGTTTTGCCCCAGTACAGATGTAACTGTCTACATCAGTGGTTCTTAACCTTGTTCGATCGAACCCTAGGCGTTCGGTGAGTCAGTCTCAGGGGTTCGGCAGAGGTCAAGACACGCACCCGACTCATGATTGGTGATGACGCCCCGCTCGGCCATCACTGCCTGCAGGTGATCACGATACATTGCTTGGCCGGTCTGTTCTGCAGGGAATTTGGTGCACTCAGTAGTCGACTTGTGACCGTCGTGATGGTATGTAGTGTGATTAAAGGAGAATTAACGTTTTTTACAATCTGAGCCTTATTTCCGTAATAAAACAAGTTGTTTTACTAACCCATAGCACTTTGGTGTCATTTGGAGCATTTCCAGAGATGTTTTAGTTTAGCGATATCCGTAATGTGAGTTCTCGGGGCACATGTTTGCGGTCTCCAAATAACACAAACTTTAGCACTTTTGAAATCATAGAAGCTCGATGTCTTAAGTCTACACTTTCGTTTGAGTCAAAAGTGGCCTGTAATCCGAGATTTATCCACAATTTACAGCTCTGTGTTTCATGTTTGGGTCCCGAGAGCTGAGAGCGAAATAAGCTGTGACTCCGCACATGCGCACTGGCGTCCTCATCTACTCGAAACTATGGATAAATCTCGGATTACAGGCCACTTTTGACTCAAACGAAAGTGTAGACTAAGACATCGAGCTTCTATGATTTCAAAAGTGCAAAAGTTTGTGTTATTTGGAGACCGCAAACATATGCCCCGAGAATTCACGTTATGGATATCGCAAATCTAAAACATCTCTGGAAATGCTCCATATGACACCAAAGTGCTATGGGTGAGTAAAACAACGTGTTTTATTCCCGAAATAAGGCGCAGATTGTAAAAAACGTTAATTCTCCTTTCAGGAAAGCCCTGGAAAATGTTATACCGTTTGTTACAACACATCTTTGCGAGCAATCCTTCGAGGATGCTGGACATAAAAACGAAAAGGCACAGACTGCTGTGAAAATGACATGAGAGTGACACTTGCCGAGGTGAAGCATGTCTGAACTCGTCTCTCACAGGCGACAGCAGAAGTCACACTGATCTGCAGTAAATATTCATTATTATTGTAGCCTGATGGAAATTAGGTGACGAGTGTTAAAATGTTAAAAATAATAAACAGCATAAATACAATAAGTTCATTATTGGAATACATGAAGTTAAAAATGAAAACCATTTCAGTGTGTAGTGTTAAAAAGGTCATGTCTTTGTGAAAAGGTAATTTGTTGGGAGTTCGTGCATTGTATTGGTTTTGTTTTTTGAACATGTGATGTTATGGTAAATGGTCACATCTTTATATCCTCCTGGGACCTGAAGAAAAAGTGTACTTCAGTTTTTTTGTGTGATTTTCAATTTGGAGGTAAATGAACACCTCAGCATTTACATTTTGTTAATTTTATTTTTATTCATAATGTTGTAACGTGTCCTCTGTAATGGACTGTAATAGTGTTAAATCCATGTGACGTTAACAACCTCACAAAAACTTTTTTTTTTTATTACCAATATCTCTGACGAGCTTCTACAGTCGCCACAAAAAGTTTTTAGACTCCCTTCTAATTTCTTATTTATTTATTTATTATTATTTATGTATTGATCTGGTTTAGTCTTGGTTTAGACATGGTTTAAACCTGACTCAAATTTGGTTCAGACCTGGTTTAGTCCTAGTTTAGACCTGACTTAGACCTGGTTTATTCCTGATTTTCTCCCAGTTTAGTCCTGTTTTGTCTCAGTTTATTCCTGATTTAGACCTGGTTTAGTCCTAGTTTAGACCTGGTTTATTTATTTATATATTTATCATAGCGCAGCCACAAACTAGAGTGTATCTCTAAACACTTAAACGATAGACTCAATGTCCACTATAAAGGACACAAAATAATGGGCCGGGTCTCAGGAGGACATATCGCTTTTCCACCTTCAATCAATCAATCAATCAATCAAACATTTATAAGGCGCTTTTCATACAAGGCACCCAAAGAACAAGGAACCACTCACCCATTCACACACCAGCGTACGCAGACACTGGGGGCGAGGTGGGTTAAGTGTCTTGCCCAAGGACACAATGGCAGCATTCATCTGTGGGAGCTGGAATCGTACTACCAACCTGTGGGTCAGTGGATCTGACCGCTCAACCACTGATGTTTCTTTTATTCTTAAAGATCCCATGACATGGTACTTCTTGATGCTTTTATATGGTGCCTTAATGGTTCCCTAATACTGTAAATGAATCCTGCTCCAAAATCAACACTCAGTGCATGAGAAAGACACATGTACAGAGTCAGAGTCAGAATATCTCTCTCTGAACAACTCATTCTGGGCCTTGTTGCTTGAATGCAAATGAGAAGGACACAGATAGGTTAGAGGAGCGGGTGGGGCAAATGCGCCCCTGTTCCGCTGCGCTGTGCGCTGTCTCCCACTTCCGCGTTTTAAGCGCAGAGGAAGAAAAGAGAGGCATTTCAATGAAAAAAAACACATTTTCACAGAAAATAAAATTAAACCACTGCTGTTTCAGAGGTCCAGAGGCTCAGATAAAGGACTTCCGAGCCTAGAAACACTCGCATGTGCCTCCAGGCAAATAAAAAAATCATTTCGCATTGCGTAGCTCATTCGCGGTCCAAACTCTCTGGGCGTGATTTACAGAGACGGTGGGTAGTAGGGCTGGGTTCAAAAGATCGATCCATGATACGATATCGATTCACTATCAAAAAATACGATATCGATTCAGAAATTTGCGGATCGATCTTTTCCAAATGGTTATAGGCACTATTTTCTCGACCGCGGAAGGAGAGCTATAAAAAGCGGGTGCCGGTGAACGAAACTGAAACTTGGCGCGCCTTGCGAGATGGCTGGAGCTGCACAGCTAAAATCACCTCCTGGTTTGAAGGGTGATGTGTCTCTCTGTGTATATTCCTCTTACACATACACAGATAAATGCACAAACACATATGGGGCTGTTCCTGTCAGTGGTGACAGTTTTTACTTTAAAGAGACAATTCAGCAATATGTAAGTAGATCGATATCGAATCGGATCGGATTGTGGATCGAATTGCATCGTGGCCTTGTGAATCGAAATTGAATCGATCCAGGAAATCAGGATCGATACCCAGCCCTAGTGGGTAGACATCCAGACGGGGAGTGGAGCTGCATTTTTCGATGTGACGTCAATAAGTTTCCTTGTTCAGAATCGCCCGTTTGAGCTGTGTTTTTTTCAAACGCAGAAAAGGATCGCAAATGCTCAGTTTAGACATTTCGCAACTTTTAGCCATGGGGGAAAGGGGGGGGGGGGGGGGGGGCCTAAACAGGGTAGGGGAGCTCACATTAACGTTCAAAAACCTCAGAAAGTTAAAATTTCATGCCATGGGACCTTTAATGCACGGTTCATTTGGTTCAATTTGTGCACCAGTAAATCATATACTTATGTCCTGAATTTGAAAAATATTAGATATGTATTTTATTTTTCAATAAAGAAGGGTTCGGTGGGGTTCAGTACCTCCAACAAGGTTAAGAACCACCGTTTTCCACTCTCAGGTACACACTTTCCATCTGCTTTGGTTCTGGCTCAGAGCTCCAGGTCCAGCTCGTGCCCTCTCCTGCCCGCTGTGCCCCTCCACTGCTCGGCTCGTCCTGCCCAGATCCACGTGGGGCATCGGGCCAGAGCTCAGGTTTGGACAGGGCAGGACCTTCTGTTTCCGGAGAACTCCCTCTGACCACTGCATGGACCTGGCACTGGCCCCTCGCCCGCCGACAGACGGCTCCCTTCTCCTTCGTTCGACATGGAGGGTTTTGTTAAAGCTCCTCTGTTGTCCTACTTTGTGTGAGTCTGCACAACATTTTCAACACAAATCCTGGACCGCACACTCTAGAGCTGCATCCCGCATTTCACTAATGGCAACAAAAGCTTCATTTTCATCAACTCTGAACTCTAAAAGGACGAATACAGCTTACGGCGCTCAAACTCAGCTCCACTCTGGCTCTCTCTTTCTCGTGGTTTCTCTCTTTCTTTCTACTGTTTTGTCATGGTAATGTTTTCAAGGCAAGTTTATTTGTATAGGACAGGGGTCGGCAACCTTTACCACTCAAAGAGCAGTTTGGAACCGTTTCACACAGTAAAGAAAACACTGGGAGCCACAAAACCCTTTTGAAATTTAAAATGAAATAACACTGCATATAATGGCTTTTTTGCCTTTGTGCCATAGAATTACATTTTTAAAATGAATGAACTAAAATAAAATATATTTTAATTAAAGGTCCCATGGCATGAAATTTTTTAACGTTAATGTGAGCTCCCCTACCCTGTTTAGGCCCCCCCCCCCCATGGCTAAAAGTTGCGAAATGTCTAAACTGAGCATTTGTGATCCTTTTCTGCGTTTGAAAAAAAGACAGCTCAAACGGGCGATTTGTCACACTCAAGGAAAAATGCAAATGCAGTTCCACTCCCCGTCTGTATGTTTACCCAGCATCTCTGGAAATCACGCCCAGAGAATTTGGACTGCGAATGAGCTACGAAATGCGAGATGCATTTTTTTATTTGCTTGGAGACACGTGAGAGTGCTTCCAGGCTCGGATGTCCTTTATCCGAGCCTCCGAACGTCTGAAACAGCAGTGGTTTAATTTTATTTTCTGTGGAAATGTGTTTATTTTTCAGTGGAACGCTTCTCATCTCTTCCTCTGCGCTTAAACACGGAAGTGGGGCCAGCGCACATCGCACCGCTAAAGAGGAAAGAACGGAGAGTTTGGCCACCGCCCCCCCCATATATTTATGACTCTGACTGTGTTCATGGGTCTCTCTCATGCACTGAGTCTTCGCTTATCGTGGGTTATTTTTAGAACGTGACCCCCGTGATAAACGCGGGACCGCTGTACTGAGCCGCATCAGAGGGATCAAAGAGCCGCATGTGGCTCCGGAGCCGCGGGTTGCCGACCCCTGGTATAGCAATTCATACACAACACAATTCAAAGTGCTTTTCAACTCCTGTTTATTCCTTTCCTGATTCTTCTGAAGTTAAAAAAAATCCTCTGAAGTTAAGACGCAAAGAAGTCGTTTAAATGACACTGTAAGACTTCCTGTGGCCCTGTCAAAATAAACTCTGTACTTTTTACTTTTTTACTAAACTTTTAACGCTCGTTTTGTACCAAGCTACAGCTCCGAATTTTAGACTTCGACAAAATGTTTAATGGTTCACATGTGAAATTATTTGGAAACACACACAAAAATTCTAAATAAGTAGTGAAATTAATAATGGACTGGTGTCAAAGGAGGCATAAGTGTGAGCATAATCAGCACCATCGTTTAAATCACTTCTTTTTTTCAATTTTCAATTTCTGTTTCAACTTTATTATCATTAATTCATTGTTTTATCTTATTATTCGGACTGTCTGCTTCATTATCTCTTTGTATGCTTCCTGTGCATGATTTTAAGCCTTTTGTATTATTGTTTTGTAAAAATAAAGTTATTTTTACTTAAACTACTGGTGTAAAGTTGTATTGAACAGTCTTTTTATAATCCATGTTTTTCTGCTTTCTCTTGTTGAAAAAGGTGGACATTTTACACGCTCTCTTATCGCTTTGTGACTAGAATTTGAGGAAAATATTGGCCAAAATGCAAAAGAATACAGGAATGAAGGCTGTGAATCAGACGAGATGTGTTCCTATTAGGGATGCAAATTATCAATTAATTAATTAATCTATAGTTGATTGACCTTATCGATCGATTAACGATTAACTGATAAGTGGCGTTTTTCACCTGAATTTTAGTGTTTCAATAGGGTCTTTAAGAATATAAGCTATAGTATACATAACACTGAGTCATAAATATATCATAGGCTACGTTTATACGGCGACGATCAAAACAGAAGACGCAAAAGTGGCGTCTCGTCTTCAATCGTTTAGACGAGCGTTCTCAACAGGAAATGTTTGTTTATACAAAGACGCAAAAGTGGGCGATATTCGATTGAATATGCATGCCAGGCCGCTAATATAATGTCAGAGCTACCTTTTTCAGGACACCACAGGGGCTCTCATCACGGTTGTTTCGCCTTCGATGTGGAGGGTCGGAGCTCTTCGCTTAATGCAACAAGAACATAGACCACGGAACGCATTTGAACTAGGGGGGCCACAATCGCAAGAGGGTGTCACCGAAATGTTTGGTCGAACATAATGCATAGCCTATAGGCTACATTATACACGGACAGGCACGTAATGCGTATCTCAGTCATGTCAACCAGCACAGAGCCACACAGCATAAAATGCACAAGAAGAGCACCTCGGTGGTAACGCAACTTAAACTGCTAAAGTGCTAAAGCACTATGAGAAACACAGAACACAGACAAGTGCACTTGGTGGTGCTCGGACAGAGGAAAGTATGGGAATATGCCTGCAGTTTGATCAGAGCTCTGTGTGTGTGTGTGTGTTGCGCATGTGCGCGTGTGTGTTTCCACAATATGCCAGATAACTGCGCAGAATAATGCCCAAAGAGCCAACGCTAACCCAGCATCAGTTATGACTTTTGTTCACAATATGCCAGCACAGAAGTGCGCAGAACTGCCCAGAAGTGCCAACAAGAGCTTGTTTAGTCATTCTGAAGTTTTCCCCCCAAGCACTGTCATCAACTAATCCATTCTCAAAATTGTCCCACCACTGACTGGTTCTGCCCGCTCTTGTCCAAACTCGCCTCTGTCACCTGCGACGTATTGTTATTGTTTTTACCGGCTTGGCGCATCCAGTCAGCTGTATGCGATGTGAACATGTTTTGCGCTTCTTGCCGTTTAGACGGAGACGCGACCCGGGCCGTCTTCAAAACTCCACACTCTGGAAGGAGTCTTCAGATTTTTGCAGTTTCAGACCCCGATGGCGCCGCCGCCGTGTAACACTTCCGATAGAATATTTTGTCGTTTTCAGTCGCAATCGTCCTCGTCTAAACGGCCCCTAGTATTATTATATCAAAGATCAAAGATCAAAGATCAAAGTCAGCTTTATTGTCAATATTGTATATTCCTCAATTATTGAATATTATATATTCCTCAATTAATTATTCCTTAGTAAAATGTATTGATGCTGAATAACAAAATACAGTAATCCCTCGCTCTATCGCAGTTCGCAGATTTACTTTTTATTTATTTATTTATTTTTTTTTATAGTGTAACATTTTTTTATAGTGTAACATTTTTTTTATAGTGTAACATTGTGTTCTGTCCTGATTGGCTAAGAGACTAGACCAGGACTAAACATCTAAACGACTAAACGTAACCAGGTCTAGACCAGGTCTAAACCTGGACTGGACCTGGACTAAACCAGGCCTCGACCAGGTGTAGACCTAGACTAAACCAGGATTAAACCACCACGTGCCACTGCCGGTTTCGTGCGGCTGGTTTGTGGCTCGGGGCCAGCCGCACGAAACCAGCAGCGGCACGTCCGGGCGCATTCCGGGCGCCGCGGTTCGATCTCGCCTCGCGCATACACCTGGGGCTGCTGAGCAGTGCCGTTGGCGCCTGCGGCCGGCTGTGAGTCGAGCTTGGCACAGCGCGGTGTGCGGTTGCCTTGTTTCGTGGGTGCGCATGTCCACGATTAGCGATTAATTGTATTGTATTGTATTTATTTATTTGTAAAGGGACAGCACATATTAATGAACATTTAAAATGTAAATATGTAAAGATTAAAGCCAGCGTGGCTAATTTCCATCTTCAGTCCCTCGGCAGGTTGATGTCAAATCAGGGACAGGGAAAAGTACAACAACAATCACACAAAGTACATAAAACCAGGACTCACTGTACACACAATTCAGTCATTTCAAGTAAAGAGTCTCAGAGTTAAATCAATAACACCTCAGTATATTTCAATTTTGTTAAATATGGTTACATATTTGACTAGTGGACAGCCACTGTTTTACAGCTTTAGAAAATGCTGCCAGTGTTGGAAGCTCTCGTATGTGAGCAGGCAGTGTGTTCCATGTTTGACCTGCTCGACTGTCCAAAAGCGCTTCATTCCTGTATTCGATTTGCATTTTAGCACAATATTTTCCTTAAAGGGACAGTGGTGTAAGATTTTTAAAAACTTTGTAAACCAAAATTAAATCTGCATATTTGATGGTGTTGTCCCGTTAATTACCGAAATTGATAGATACCCATTCAAAAATACATTGTTTTTCAAGCCTTTTCAGTTCCATCATGAAATCAAAGTAGTTCTATTTGGACTTAGATATAGTCCAACTAGTGATACAATAATTTAGGTGCGGCAAGATCATTGAATTTAAATACATAACTGCAGAGTTTGTTGTTAGGTTATTTCTTATATGACGAAAATTTGATAAATGATATTTGATTTTATTCACTGTTCTTTTGACATGTTGTTTAAATGATAGTTGTGGGTCCAATGTGACTCCCAGATACTTCACTTCATGGACCAATTTCAGTTTCGTTCCAAGCACAGATACATCTGTGTCTGTATCCATGCTGGGCTTTTTAGAGAAAAACATACAAACTGACTTTGAGATGTTGAGATGTAAATGTGAATTTTGTAGCCAGTTTGCTACCTTTAACATAGCAACTGACAGGTCCTGTGCAGCTTGCTGTTTGTTTTTAGAATGAACATACAAAACTGCATCGTCAGCGTACATCTGACAGACGACATTAGATGGACAAATTTGAGGCAAGTCATTTATGTACATGCTAAACAATAATGGATCTAACACATGTTTTGGACTAAATTGTTTTACTGGATTTTATTCGCTGGATGCTTGCTCAAGGACAGATTTCATTGTAACCAAGCTTATGGAAAAATTGAAATAAGTGAGCTTTTGTAGTAGCGTGTGGTGGTTGACAGTGTCAAATGCTTTTGTTAGGTCGATGAACACTGCGCCAACAACACCGCCAGCATCGATGCTGGACTTGATGTTTTCAACAAGGTAAGCTTTGTGCTTTTCCGTTTTGTGCTATTTCCGTATAAAAGCCCCATGTGCATCGGGGAGTGATTGTAAGTGGTTGTATTTAAATGCTCAATAAGTAGCTCTGCGACCCACTTTTCAGCTACTTTTGAGATAACTGGCAAAATGTTGATTGGCCTATAATTATTGATTAAAGTGGGGTCCCCCTGTTTGAAGATTGGTGTAATGACTCCAACCTTCCAGGGACTTGGAAAAATGCCTTCTTGAAGAGACTTATTGACAATATTTGTAATTGGCATAACAAGTGATTGCTTATGATTTTTTAAAAAGATGGTGTCCAAACCGAACGCATCTTTGGCTCTTGAATTCTTGAGACTGCATATGATCCTGTCCACAATAGATTCAGACACTTCAGTAAATGTAAAAATTGGGGTTGTGATGTCAAGAGGCTTTGCTTGCTGGGTCATATTGTGTACTGTGGTTGATAGTGCCTTAACTGAGTCAATAAAGTAGGTATTAAGTGCCTGAGCCATTTCACTTGTATTATTTGTTAAATTGTCATTTACCTTTAACTCCTTAGGAAAATTATTTTTAGCATATTTCCCTGTCAGTTTCTTTATATTCATCCATATTTCTTTAGCGTTTCCTTTCGCATTACTGATTATATTGATAAAAAAGTTTGCCTTTGCATTTCTCAATTCTTTGGTTACTTTATTTCTAAGTAAAGTGAATATTTGTCTGCTGTGTCTAGTTTTAGTTTTTAGAGATTGTTTGAGAGCCTGGTCACGTTGTTTCATTAGTGACCAAATTGTGCTATCTAGCCAAGGAAGATGTTCCTTTTTTCGGGGTTTTATTTTAATTTTTTTCATAAAGTGATTTGTTGTGTCTTGAATCACAGACATGAATACTTTACAGCTGTCCTCTGCATTTTTGCTATCTAAATAGTTAGACCATTGTATTTCATTTAAAGCCTTTATTAGGTTTGGAATGTCATTTTTTGGTATTTTTAATTTATCACACTTTGGATTCGCTGGAGTTGTCCTATTTTGTGTTAATTTTCGTGTAAATAAAATTACAATTAATGCATTTTGTTCGACCAACGTCTTAATTGACAATTAATCGTTAATTGATTAATTGTTGACATCCCTAGTTCCTATTAAAGACTGAACTGTTCAAACAAGCGCAGAAGCAAAGAAAAAAATATATTTAAACAGAGGAGCTGCCCCACATTTGGTTGATCGACCCTAACAGCCTTCATTCCTGTATTCGTTTGCATTTTAGCCAATATTTTCCTCAAATTCTAGTCTCAAAGCGATAAAGATTTCCTAATTTTATCAGTGTTTTCACAATAAGGGCCGTTCTGCAGCTTGTAAATGCAGAGTTTATTTTGCCAGGGCCACAGGAAGTCTTACAGTGTCATATAAGCGACTTCTTAACATCTTAATGCAGTAACTTCACAGGATTCTTTTAGAAAATATCTGTCCTGGGGCTTTTTTTTAAAAGTTTATTACATGAAAATAAATCAGGTACATCCCCTTTAAGAGCTTATTTTTTTTAAATTAATTTTCCCAACCCCGTACACCAGCTCAGAACGTGTTATTTCTCATTATTTCTCGTTACAAACCTGTTTTGTTTTTTTTTTTCATCTTACCATCCAACAGATCCTCAAAATCATCCACAAAGAAGTCGGGTAAGGGCGGACGCTTGGGTCTCTTCAGCGTGTTGAGAAGCTGCTGGATTTTGGACGAGACTCGGCTGTGGACTGGGACACCTACACAATGAGAGCGGATGAAGGACAACGTGGACAACATGGACAACATCATGAACATGGAGCTGAACCAGGAGAGTGGGAGGAACCTGAGAGCCGAGGTGGACAGGAGGAAAGTGAAGGAGGGCTGAACCGTTATGGAGCCGTTCTTAAAGAAGAATTCATGTTTTTTACAATCTGAACCTTATTTCAGTAATAAAACACGTTGATTTACTCACTCATATCACATTAGTGACATTTGGAGCAGTTCCGTAGATTTGGTAGGTTAGGATATCCGGGTAACATGAGTGCTCGGGGCACAATGTTGCGGTCAACAAATAACACAAACTTTAGCACTTTTCAAATCACAGAAGCTCGCTGTGTCAGTGTAGACTTTAAGCGGCCTGAAACCCGATATCCAGCTATAGTTTCATTTGATGACGTCATCATAGAGGACAGCACGCATGTGTGAATTCCCAGCTGATTCGCAGATAAACACCGCTCTGAACTTTTCTGTTGCGAGCGACACATGGCTGAAGATTGGGACTTGGAGATTGAAGAGGAGTTATTTGAGTATGATGTCCGTCCCTATCGTCTTAAGCCTGAGTATACGGAGGAGGAGGTATTAGAAAGAAGGAAGCGGAGACAGTTTGAGGAGCACCAGAGAACAGCGAGCGACGGCCCGTCTACGAAAAGACAGTACCTGGTGGTGTTTATGTGGACATGTCGATGGCAACAGAGGAAGAATGCCTTTGGCTTTGTCTCCAGTGGGATTTGCGTCCAGGAGATGAACGTCTGGGTGATGAAAACAGAAATCTGTGTCTGTGAACTCTGGAGGATATTCGTGCCATGATGAACCGTGGTGTAATAGAAACCTTTTTTCATGTTCCAAAGTTGAATTGGAGGAGCCAGCCAAAGCCTGCCGGACCACACGGGCAACTTTCAGTTGAGTAAGTAGCCAACACACGATTATTGTTTGTTTGCATTGAATTGGTTTGTTATGTCTATATAGTCATGATGACGTAATCCAGTGTTTCTCAACCAGGGTGCCGCGCGCCGCCCTCAGGGGTACCGCAGAAACGCAGCTGGCCGTATGCGAAATAGGCCTAAATAAATAATGTAATATTATAAATAATTGCCTAAATTAATATACAAATACTTAGTCAGTGGAATCTTTCATCTAGCATTAACGCAGTTCAGTAAATTTAGGCCCGACACACATATCTGAGATAAAGCTGCAACTTTGGAACGTGACGTCTACAAATGTGTTACTTTGAGCGGGTGTGATATCGGAGTCGCCATAATAGTAGAGTTGTGTTACGGACGGTTGCAACAATGGACAAGTTTCTAAAATCTGACACGCCTGAATCTGAGCCCTCGAAATCTTCATCTTCATCGTGTGGTCATCCACGAAAGGATGTAGAGACCACCAAGAAAAAGAAACGTCAGTATGATGAGAATTACCTCAATTTCGGATTTATCTCAACTGGCGATCCATCGTGCCCTGAACCGCTGTGCCTGCTATGTGGACATTGTCAAGCAGTGCTGTTGACATGCTGTTGCCGTTTGCCACGACGTATTTGTCCGAACTGAGCTTTTCAAGCTTAACTTTAATCAAGAGCAAGCGCCTGAGAGCTTTGGATGAGGAGTGAGGAGTTACGTGTGTGTCTGTCATCCATCCCTGCAAGAATAGAGAGGTTGTGTTCATCCGCGCAGGCCCAAGTCTCTGTCTCTCTCTCTCTCTCTCTCTCTCTGTGTGTGTGGTTTGGGTGCATTGCATTTTTTGGTCCTCTGAGACGTGTGTGATAACGATAACCTACATTAAAATAGAAAGAAAAAGTTTGGGGTGCCTTGAGATTTTTCATGAATTTAAAGGGTGCCTCGTCTAAAAAAAGGTTGAGAAACACTGACGTAATCTAATGAAACTATAGTTGGGTATCGGGTTTCAGGCCGCTTTTGACCAAGCGAAACTGTAGCGTGACACAGCGAGCTTCTATGATTTGAAAAGTGCTAAAGTTTGTGTTATTTGTTGACCGCAACATCGTGCCCTGAGCACTCACGTTACTTGGATATCCTAACCTACCAAATCTACGGACCTGCTCCAAATGTCACTAAAGTGATATGGGTGAGTAAATCAACGTGTTAATAACATGTTAATTCTCCTTTAAAGGTGTATTATGTGACTTTTCTGGTGGAGGATTCACTGCATGCTTATTTCCATGGAGATGTCATTGGTTTGCCAGTAATGTTCCACAATTTGTCAATAAAATGATCTATGAAAACAAGAAGATAACACCAAAGTTTTACCCAATCAGATCACAGTAAAGCTGCGTTCAGACCGGGGTGTCAAGGTGTCGAGTTTACATGAAAAGTACATGTGGACACGCATCTAGGGCGTCATCAAGCGTCAGCGTGGCGAGAACCTTGCGTCGAAGTGGCGCGTCTTGAGCGTTCAGGCGTCAGAAGCTGAAAAAGCTGAACTTTTGGTGTCAGATGTGCCGCGTCAATCAACCAGGGACGACTATCCGGTGACGTCTGCACTCAAATGCAAATCCAACTAGAGACGTCCAGCTCGTTTTTTTATGCAGTTTAAGAAAGTTTCAAGATATTTGTAATCAACGTTCATACTGTAGAACATTCCAGGTAGAACTGAAAAAGCAGCTTGGATGAGCTACAAAATGGATTCAACCAAAACTTCATGGATTAAACCAAAAACTTTTGTCCAGTTGACACATAGAATTTCTCCTTTCGCCATGGATTCTACCTGGACGACTGAGGGATTCAACCTGGATGACTGAGGGACTCTAGCTGGACGACTGAGCGATTCTACCTGAACGACTGAGGGATTCTACCTGGACGACTGAGGGATTCTAGTTGGACGACTGAGGTATTCTAGCTGGACGACTGTGGGATTCTACATGGACGACTGAGGGATTCTACCTGGACGACTGAGGGATTCTACATGAATGACTGAGGGATTCTAGCTGGACGAATGGGCGATTCTACATGGACGACTGAGCGATTCTAGCTGGACGACGGAGGGATTCTACATGGACGACTGAGGGAATTCTACCTGGACGACTGAGGGATTCTATCTGGACGACTGAAGGATTCTACCTGGACGACTGAAGGATTCTACCTGGACGACTGAAGGATTCTACATGAACGACTGAGGGATTCTAGCTGGACGACTGAAGGATTCTAGTTGGACGACTGAAGGTTTCTACATGGACGACTGAGGGATTCTACCTGGACGACTGAAGGATTCTACATGAACGACTGAGGGATTCTAGCTGGACGACTGGGCGATTCTACATGGACGACTGAGTGATTCTAGCTGGACGACTGAGGGATTCTACCTGAACGACTGAGGGATTCTAGTTGGACGACTGAGGGATTCTACATGGACAACTGAGGGATTCTACCTGGATGACTGAAGGATTCTACCTGGACGACTGTGGGATTCTACATGGACGACTGAGGGATTCTAGCTGGACGACTGGGCGATTCTACATGGACGACTGAGTGATTCTAGCTGGACGACTGAGGGATTCTAGTTGGACGACTGAAGGTTTCTACATGGACGACTGAAGGATTCTACATGGACGACTGAGGGATTCTACCTGAACGACTGAGGGATTTTAGCTGGACGACTGTGGGATTCTACACACCCTCCAGGTAAAGCACAGGTCAGATGGTCACATTTTTATTCAGCGCTTTTCCAGGGGGTGGTGCCACCTGCCAACCTGTGGGTCAGTGGATCTGTGATGTTTATGTTCGAACCGCCAATCTTCTGATCAGTGGACAAACAATCTTGATCTACTGAGCTGCTGTCGCCCAATCACATCTCCATGGAAACAAGTAGTGGACTCTCCCACCAGATGTTACACAGTTCACCTTTAAAAAACAGAACTATCGATCAGGCCTAAGGAGAGTGTTAAAAGTGAAAAACGATTACAATTTTCACAGAATTTTACTTCTTGGATTATAAAACCCAAGAAAGTCTGTTTTTGTCTGGAGTAGTTCAGCCCTCAGGTGTGACAGGAGAGTGGAGAGTGAGTGGTGCAGCGGGCAGAGCAGAGTCCACCACCACCACAGGGTTCCTGGTCCGATTCCTCAACACCACCAGAGTGAAACGAGAGAAACAAGTCCTGGCTATACGCTGCAAAAAGCAATATCTTAGGAAGTTAAAACTATACATAAATAGCTCTTAAAGGTGATGTTTTAGTTAGGGGTCTGCTTGTTTCTATGGATAAGTCATTGCTCTGCCTGGAATGTTCCACAGTGTGACATTAAACAGCTCTACTTCACATTTATGCAATCACAGGTGGTTCTAGAGCTCAAAAATACCTAGAAAAGCAGGTATTCTGACTGTGAACGGGGTCGCCTCTCCACAGATCTGACCTGGAACTTGGTCAGGTAAGTTCTATGGGGTGAAAAAAGAAGTTCAGTTGATGTCATAAGCTTCCTGAATCACTTTACCAATCCGAATGTATCGTTTTAAGCACACTGAAGTTCAGTGTTTCATCTGTGTTTAAAACTGTAAAAATGAAGTGACAAAAACTTCTTCCAGCACAAAAAACTGTACCTTTTTTCTGTACATTGATTGGACTTAATAACTTGACCTGATAAATAAATACATAAAAAGGAGAACAGCTTGTTTAACAGCAACAATCAGCTCATCTGTTGTAGTTCCATCCAAGTCACTTCCTTCTGGTCAGATTGTGTTAAAATAAAGCTTGAGTGACAGAGCTTCAGACAGAGCAGTGCCTACAGTTAGCATCACACCCTCGGGGAGGTGTTGATGACGTCAGCTGCAGAGTACCACACCGCTGCAGTGTATTTTCTCGCCGAGGGCCTCATTATTTCACTCGGAGCTGCAAGTTTTGTGTTTTCGGGCGCAGGACCTGCTGTTTTGCTCATTACTGTCACCGAAGTCGTCACAGTTTTGGGGGGGTGTATTTTCATTCTGCGGGAAATTGGAGCCTCTGTTACCATAGCAACAGAGGGGTCAGTCCGGCACAGCCTCAGCGTGAGCAGACTGTGAGCTTTCCATTTGGATCCAAACCAAAATCAGCCATTAACTTTGGAAGAGAAGCCAAGATCTTCAAAAAAGTCAGCAGAGGGCTCAAGAACTAGATCTACACTTAGAAATCAGCTTAAAAAGGTGCATTGTGACACTTTTCTGTGCCTGGAATGTTCCACAGTATGGCATTAAACCCTTTCTATCTTCATGGAGACCAAACCAGACCAGGTTACAGGTCAAATCTGTGGAGAGGCGACCCCGCTCACAGTCAGAATGTCTGTTTTTCTAGGTGTTTATGAGCTCTAAAACTACCTGTGATTGAATAAATGTAAAGTAGAGCTATTTAAAGTCACACAGTGGAACATTCCAGGAAGAGCAGTGACGTATCCATAGAAACAAGCAGGTGACGGACCCTCCACAGACAAAAACCTCCACAGTGCATCTTTAAATAGCCGCATAACATAATAAAATCAGGTCATAGAAAGTGGAGGAAATGCACGTCTGTGGCCTCACCATCGGCGGTCTCCATGACGACGTGGTTGTTGCCCCGGGAGACGCCTCGTACGGACAGGACCTGGGCGCGCTCGGGGTGGTGGGCGGGGCGTTCGGACAGGCCCGTCACGTCAGGCGGGGCGGAGGGGGGGTCTGGGGAGGAGGGACACCACAGGTGAGCGGAATGTCCTCAACAAGACGAACATTTAAGCGACAAAACTTCAAAATCAACTTATTTTTGTTTCCACTTCTCATTTGATCTAGTCCTGGTCTAGTCCTGGTCTAGTCCTGGTCTAGTCCTGGTCTAGTCCTGGTCTAGTCCTGGCTTAGCCCTGGTCTAGTCCTGGTCTAGTCCTGGTCTAGTCCTGTCTTAGCCCTGGTCTAGTCCTGGCTTAGCCCTGGTCTAGTCCTGGTCTAGTCCTGGTCTAGTCCTGGCTTAGCCCTGGTCTAGTCCTGGTCTAGTCTTGGTCTAGTCCTGGTCTAGTCCTGGTCTAGTCCTGGCTTAGCCCTGGTCTAGTCCTGGTCTAGTCCTGGTCTAGTCCTGGTCTAATCCTGGTCTAGTTCCAATTTAGCCCTGGTTTAGCTTTGGTTAGACCTGGCTTAGTCCCATATTAGTCCCGCTTTAGTCTTGCTTTAGTCTCGCTTTAGTCCCGGTTTTAGTCATGCTTTAGTCCCACTTTAGTCCCGCTTTAGTCCTGCTTTAGTCCTGCTTTAGTCCCACTTTAGTCCCGCTTTAGTCCTGGTTTTAGTCCTGCTTTAGTCCTGGTTTTAGTCCTGCTTTAGTCCTGCTTTAGTCCTGCTTTAGTCCCGCTTTAGTCCTAGCTTTAGTCCCATTTTAGTCCCGTGTTAGCCCCGTTTTGGTCCTGGTTTAGTCCTGATTTTAGTCCCGGTTTCAGTCCCGATTTTTGTCCCGGTTTTAGTCCCGATTTAGTCCCGGTTTTAGTCCCGTTTTAGTCCCGTTTTAGTCCCGTTTTAGTCCCGTTTTAGTCCCGTGTTAGCCCCGTTTTGGTCCTGGTTTCAGTCCTGGTTTCAGTCCTGGCTTTAGTCCTGGCTTTAGTCCTGGCTTTAGTCCTGGCTTTAGTCCTGGCTTTAGTCCTGGCTTTAGTCTTGTTTTAGTCTTGTTTTAGTCTTGTTTTAGTCTTGTTTTAGTCTTGTTTTAGTCCTGTTTTAGTCCTGGTTTTAGTCCTGTTTTAGTCCTGGTTTTAGTCCTGCTTTAGTCCTGGTTTTAGTCCTGCTTTAGTCCTGCTTTAGTCCTGCTTTAGTCCCGCTTTAGTCCTAGCTTTAGTCCCATTTTAGTCCCGTGTTAGCCCCGTTTTGGTCCTGGTTTAGTCCTGATTTTAGTCCCGGTTTCAGTCCCGATTTTTGTCCCGGTTTTAGTCCCGATTTAGTCCCGGTTTTAGTCCCGTTTTAGTCCCGTTTTAGTCCCGTTTTAGTCCCGTGTTAGCCCCGTTTTGGTCCTGGTTTCAGTCCTGGTTTCAGTCCTGGCTTTAGTCCTGGCTTTAGTCCTGGCTTTAGTCCTGGCTTTAGTCCTGGCTTTAGTCCTGGCTTTAGTCTTGTTTTAGTCTTGTTTTAGTCTTGTTTTAGTCTTGTTTTAGTCCTGTTTTAGTCCTGGTTTTAGTCCTGTTTTAGTCCTGGTTTTAGTCCTGCTTTAGTCCTGGTTTTAGTCCTGCTTTAGTCCTGCTTTAGTCCTGCTTTAGTCCCGCTTTAGTCCTAGCTTTAGTCCCATTTTAGTCCCGTGTTAGCCCCGTTTTGGTCCTGGTTTAGTCCTGATTTTAGTCCCGGTTTCAGTCCCGATTTTTGTCCCGGTTTTAGTCCCGATTTAGTCCCGGTTTTAGTCCCGTTTTAGTCCCGTTTTAGTCCCGTTTTAGTCCCGTTTTAGTCCCGTGTTAGCCCCGTTTTGGTCCTGGTTTCAGTCCTGGTTTCAGTCCTGGCTTTAGTCCTGGCTTTAGTCCTGGCTTTAGTCCTGGCTTTAGTCCTGGCTTTAGTCCTGGCTTTAGTCTTGTTTTAGTCTTGTTTTAGTCTTGTTTTAGTCTTGTTTTAGTCCTGTTTTAGTCTTGGTTTAGTCCTGGTTTAGTCCTGGTTTAGTCCTGGTTTAGTTCTGGTTTAGTCCTGGTTTAGTCCCAGTATACTCCTGGTCTGAATTAGCGTCCCTGGAGTCCACCGTGAGACTGACCGATGTGCGTGTGCGCCATGAGGTCGGCGAGGGCGGCGGCGGTGGCGTTTGCGTTGAGCGCGCTGTGGGGGGTGCCGGACCTGCCGCCGGGGTGGGAGGAGGTGGACGAGGCCGAGGAGGACGTGGACGAGCCCTGGATCACGCGGTTGAACCAGTGCTCGACCGTGGGGTGGGGGTGGGACACCTGGTACGGCGTGGACGTGAGGCGGCCGTGGCGGCGCAGAGAACCCTCATCTTCAGAGGCCGACGAGGTGTCTGGGGAGAGGGAGAGCAGACAACAACTCAACAATCACCTCATCAAAACCTCAGCTCTTTGATTGGTTAAGTGTAAACCCCCGCCCACAGATGAGAACCATTAGGAAACAGCCTCTGTCCTCCTCACTCACAGGATTGATTGCTTCTGCCTTGGAATCTTGGATCTTTGCTGCGAATTTTACACTCTGAATTTTACACTCTGAATTTGAGGGCTTGGAAATATCTGTACTGAATATTTAAAAGGTGAATTTTTTATTTTGAATTTGAAACATATTGAAAAAGTATACTTACAATTTCAGCAACTAAAATTCAGAATAAAAATAATAAAAATTCAAAATGAGAATTTGTTCCATCAGATTTTGAATTATAAACACTGCTGAATTTTCATTTTGAATTTTTTAACTGAAAAAAATGTTTAAATTATTATCAAATTAAAGAGTCAAAGTTCAGAGTGTAAAATTTGCGAAAACTGAATTTTACACTTTTGACTGTTGAATTCAAACATTTTTGAGGGTTAAAAAATTCTAAATTAGAATTTGTTCAATCAAATTTTTTTTATGTAAATGCTGAATTTCTCATTTTGAATTTTGTAACTCTGAAAAAAGTATGAATTATTTGAATAAATGAATTATTTTTAATCTGAATTTTAGTTGCTGAAATTTTAAATATACTTTTTCCATGTTTCAAATTCAAAATAAAAAAAATTCAGAGTTACAAAATTTAAACTGAGAAATTCAGCAGTGTTTATAATTCAAAATTTGACTGAACAAATTCTAATTTTGAATTTTTAACCCTCAAAAATGTTTGAATTCAACTATCAAAAGTGTAAAATTTGCAGTTTTCGCAAATTTTACACTGAATTTTGACTCTTGAATTTGAAAATCAGTGCTGAATATTTAAAAGGTGAGTTTTTATTTTGAATTTGAAACATATTGAAAAAGTATACTTAAAATTTCAGCAACTACAATTCGGAATATGAATCAAACATTTTTTTCAGAGTTAAAAAATTCAAAATGAAAATTCAGCAGTGTTTTTAATTCAAAATCTGATGGAACAAATTCTCATTTTGAATTTTTTAACTCTGGATTTTACACTCTGGATTTTACACTCTGAATTTTGACTGTTGAATTTGAGGCTTGAAAATATTTGTGCTGAATATTTAAAAAGTGGATTTTTATATTGAATTTTAAACATTTTGAAAACATACACATACAATTCCATTAACCAACATTCAGAATAAAAACAATTCATCAATTAAAAAAACAAAAAAGAAAAAATAAATTTTGGTTTGTTATATTTGTGATGTGAATATATAATGCGACGAGAATGTACAGTGTAAAAAAATCATGGAAATAAAAAGCATTTAATTAATTGCCAAAAAAAAAAAAAAAAAACCTTTTTTTTTTTAATTCAAAGTGAGAAATTCATTTTAAAATTGCTCAAAATCTCCATGGAGATGTTATTTGTTTGCCTGGAATGTTCCACAGTAGGGCATTAAACATCTCTCTTTTGCATTTGTTCAGGTGTTTTAGAGTTCAAAAATACCATAAAAAACATGAATTCTTATCACGTGCAGGATCGCTTCTCCATAGATCTGATCATTAGGCTCAGTATTATTTTGTGGGAAAGGTTCCACAGTGCAGCTTTACCAAAGTTTAGAAAAGTGAAAGAATACGAGTCGTTGGAAAGTTTGGGTCAGGATTTTGTGAAGGTCAAACTCTGGAGACTTTGTTCGATCTGATTCTGAAACTTGAGTGGGTCTGAGAACAACAGGACACTTTATCTGAACAAAGAACTCAGTGAGCAAACTGCACGTCACACAACAACAACACAACTACACAACAACAACACAACTACACAACAACAGCACAACAACAACACAACACAACAACCTAACATGATACAACACGACACAGCACAACAGGACACTTTATCTGAACAAAGAACTCACTGAGCAAACTGCACGTCACACAACACGACATAACAACAACACAACGACATGACACAACAACAACACAACTACACAACAACACAACACCAACACAACACAACCTAACACGATACAAGACGACACAGCACAACAGGACACTTTATCTGAACAAAGAACTCACTGAGCAAACTGCACGTCACACAACACGACACAACACAACAACAACACAACGACACAACAACAACACAACGACACAACAACAACACGACACAACACGACACAACAACCTAACACGACACAACAACAATACAACGACACAACAACAACACAACACGACACAACACGACACAACAACCTAACACGACACAACACAACAGGACACTTTATCTGAACAAAGAACTCACTGAACAAACTGCACCACAACACAACACAACTACACAACAACAACGACACAACAACACAACAACCTAACACGATACAACACGACACACCACAACAACACAACACGACACAACAACAACACAACACAACACGACAACAACAACAACACAACAACTACACAACACAACAACCTACGACACGACACAAAAGGACACTTTATTTGAACAAAGAACTCACTGAGCAAACTGCACGTCGCACAACACGACACAACAACAACACAACACAACGACACAACAACACAACAACCTAACACGATACAACACGACACACCACAACAGAACACTTTATCCAAACAAAGAACTCACTGAACAAACTGCACTGCAACACAACACAGCAACACGGCAACACGACACGACACAACACGACACAACTACACAACACAACACAACAACAACTACACAACAACACAACACAACAACAACTACACAACAACCTAACACGACAACACAACAGGACACTTTATCTGAACAAAGAACTCACTGAGCAAACTGCACCGCAACACAACACGACACAACAACAACACAACACGACACAACTACACAACACAATGACACGACAACACAACACGACTTGACGCAACACAACTACAACACAACAACTACACAACACAACAACCTAACACGACACAACAGGAAACTTTATCTGAACAAAGAACTCACTGAGCAAACTGCACGTCACACAACACGAGACAACAACACGACACAACTACACAACACAACGACGCGACACCACAACACGAGACAACAACACAACACGACACAACATGACACAACACAACAACCTAACACGACACAACACAACAGGACACTTTATCTGAACAAAGAACTCACTGAGCAAACTGCACGTCGCACAACACGACACAACAACAACACAACACAACAACAACCCAACACGGCATAACACAACAACAACCCAACACAACACAACAACACAAAACCTCAACAGCACAACACGACAACTACACAACAACTCAACAAGACACAACACAACAGGACACTTTATCTGAACAAAGAACTCACTGAGCAAACTGCACGTCGCACAACACGACACAACAACAACACAACACAACAACAACCCAACACGACACAACAACAACACAAAACCTCAACAACACAACACGACACAACACAACATGACAACTACACAACACGACACAACAACAACAACTACACAACACAACAACCTAACACGACACAACACAACAGGACACTTTATTTGAACAAAGAACTCACTGAGCAAACTGCACGTCGCACAACACGACACAACTACACCACACCACCTCAGTGGGGTTTTACAGAACCACACTTGTGATTTTTATCGTTAATTAATGATTACTCTGACTCCTTTGACCCCAGAGCTTCACTACTGTCGCCACAGCTGCCCTGGGACAGACTGATGGAAGTGAGACTGCCAATCTGCGCCAATCTGACCACCAAAACACAGTGCCTTGCCTAAGGACATAACAGTTTGTTTTTTTTTTTAGCATTGTTGCCCCCCTGTGGCACCTGGTGTTCCCTGCGGTTTCCCATCCAAGTCCTGACCAGGTTTAGTCCTTGTTTAGTTCCGTTTTAGTCCTGGTTTAGTCCTGGTTTAGACGTAATTTAGTCCTGTTTTAGACCTGATTTAGTCCTGTTTTAGACCTGGTTTAGTCCTGGTTCAGTCCTGGTTCAGTCCTGGTTCAGTCCTGGTTTAGACCTGGTTTAGTCCTGGTTTAGTCCTTGTTCAGTCCTGGTTCAGTCCTGGTTTAGTCCTGGTTTAGTCCTGGTTTAGTCCTGGTTTAGACCTGGTTCAGTCCTGGTTTAGTCCTGGTTTAGTCCTGGTTTAGTCCTGTTTTAGAAGCTGGTTTAGAAGCTGGTTTAGTCCTGGTTTAGTCCTGGTTTAGTCCTGGTTTAGTCGTGGTTTAGTCGTGGTTTAGTCCTGGTTCAGTCCTGGTTCAGTCCTGGTTCAGTCCTGGTTTAGTCCTGGTTTAGACCTGGTTTAGTCCTGGTTTAGTCCTGGTTTAGTCCTGGTTTAGTCCTGTTTTAGTCCTGTTTTAGAAGCTGGTTTAGACCTGGTTTAGTCCTGGTTCAGTCCTGGTTTAGTCCTGGTTTAGTCCTGGTTTAGACCTGGTTTAGTCGTGGTTTAGTCCTGGTTCAGTCCTGGTTTAGACCTGGTTTAGTCGTGGTTTAGTCATGGTTTAGTCCTGGTTCAGTCCTAGTTCAGTCCTGGTTTAGTCCTGGTTTAGTCCTGGTTTAGTCCTTCCAAGTCCTGACCAGGCCCGGCCGGTCAGGACTCCCCTCCGGGGCCCTGACCGCCGCTGTCGGGTCCAGATCCTCAACTGGAGGAGTACCTCACCTGGAGGAGTACACGCCTCGACGGACGACTGCACGAGCACCGAGCGTCTCTTGGAGGGCATGGGCATCTTCCTCTCTTTGTACTTGGCCAGAGCGGCTTGGACAGCTTCAGTGTGGAGGTCTGAAGAGGAAAAACAGAAACAGCAAATATCCGTAACTCAAGACAACATTTTAAACTGTGTAGAATCCCTCAGGCGTCCAGGGAGAACCAAAGGCAAAAGGAGAAATTCAGTTTGTTGATTGGACAAAAGTTTATTTGGTGGAATCCGTTTCTTCTGCTACTTCATTTCTGGTCAGACGCTTGTGGACACTGCCTATATCTGCCTGAAGGGGGCGCTCACTACAGTGTTACAGTTTGTGTTCGTTAGGTGGGCCTATTGGATCTGCAAGACACTTCACCTTTAACTGTAGGTTCCATAGTGGTCCAGGTCTAAACCAGGACTAAACCAGGACTAAACCAGGACTGAACCAGGACTAAACCAGGTCTAAACCAGGTCTAAACCAGGACTAAACCAGGACTAAACCAGGTCTAAACCAGGTCTAAATCAGGTCTAAACAAGGTCTAAACCAGGACTAAACCAGGTCTGAACCAGGTCTGAACCAGGTCTAAACCAGGACTAAACCAGGACTAAACCAGGACTGAACCAGGACTAAACCAGGTCTAAACCAGGTCTAAACCAGGACTAAACCAGGACTAAACCAGGTCTAAACCAGGTCTAAATCAGGTCTAAACAAGGTCTAAACCAGGTCTGAACCAGGTCTGAACCAGGTCTGAACCAGGTCTAAACCAGGACTAAACCAGGACTAAACCAGGACTAAACCAGGACTAAACCAGGACTAAACCAGGTCTAAACCAGGTCTAAACAAGGACTAAACCAGGTCTAAACCAGGTCTAAATCAGGTCTAAACAAGGTCTAAACCAGGACTAAACCAGGTCTGAACCAGGTCTAAACCAGGTCTAAACCAGGACTAAACCAGGTCTAAACCAGGTCTAAATCAGGTCTAAACAAGGTCTAAACCAGGACTAAATCAGAACTGAACCAGGTCTAAACCAGGTCTAAACCAGGACTAAACCAGGTCTAAACCAGGACTAAACCAGGTCTCTTAGCCAATCAGGACGCAGAACACAATGTTACACTATAAAAAAAATAATAAAAATAAAAAATCAGGAGTCTAAACACGTTTTGAAAATAAAAGAAGACATTCAAAAATTCATTTTGCATGATTTTCAGTCTGTATAAAATGTTATCCCAGAATTAATAAAATAAATATTGGTATCGGCTAACATTAGTAATCGGCAGATAACCACATCATTGATATCGGTATCGGCTAAAATTTTCACATCGGTGCATCCCTAATTGTTACAGTTCTCCACGAGCGTTTGTTCACCTCACATCTGGAGACGGAAAAGTCGACTTTGTGACATTTAAACTCGAAGTCTTCCGTAGAGCGTATCGAGCGTATCGAGCGTACCTGATCGGAAGCGCTCATCCCGGGAGTTGGGGGCGCGGCTCTTGTGGTGTTTGACGGACAGGAGCTGCGACGAGCCCGGACCTCTGGTGTCGATCTGCAGAGACGGGTCTACTCCTGCGACGACAAGAACAGACACAAGAAAACACATTCAGTCTCCATGGAGATGTTCCACAGTGTGGCATTAAACCTTTCTGTCTTCATGGAGACCAAACCAGACTAAGTTCCAGGTCAGATCTGTGGAGAGAATGTTTGTTTTTCTACATATTTTTGAGCTTTAAACTCACTTCTGGTTGAATAAACGTAAAGTCGAGCTGTTTAATGTCACACTGTGGAACTGGTCTAGGTCTAGTCCTGGTTTAGTCCTGTTTTAGACCTGGTTTAGTCCTGGTTTAGTTCTGTTTTAATAGTGGTACTGGCACAATATACTGCATCGATTCTTGATGCCAAAAATCGATTATTATGAATTAATAATTACTTAATTAATTATTAATTAATAAATAAATAATTATTAGTTGTTGTTTTTTTTATAAATCCTATGCACTTTTTTCTTTGTGAAAGGGTATTGTTTGTTATGATGGTAGCTACCTCCAAAATGGCAAATGTTTGAACATCATTTTTTGTTTTAGAAAAAATCCTATGCACTTTTTTTGTTATTGGTTTGGTTTATTTGTTTTTGTTATTCAATGAATTGAGTTGCTCAAAGTTCTGTATCAATTGAAGACACTACCCAGATACACAGCCACTGATATTTAAGTTATCCTCTTTTTTTGTACATTTTCACTGAAGTATGTCGAATATATTGCAATGCATCGCAATAATTCAAGTATCGTGATGCATCGTGATAGTATCGCATCGTGGCATATGAATCATGATTCGAATTGAATCGTGACTTCTTTGCCAATACCCACCCCTAGTTCAGTCCTGGTTCACTCCTGGTTTAGTCCTGGTTTAGTCCTGGTTCAGCCCTGGTTTAGTCCTGGTTCAGTCCTGGTTCAGTCCTGGTTCAGTCCTGGTTCAGTCCTGGTTTAGTCCTGGTTTAGTCCTGGTTTAGTCCTGGTTTAGTCCTGGTTCAGTCCTGGTTCAGTCCTGGTTCAGTCCTGGTTCAGTCCTGGTTTAGCCCTGGTTCAGCCCTGGTTTAGTCCTGGTTTAGTCCTGGTTCAGTCCTGGTTCAGTCCTGGTTCAGTCCTGGTTCAGCCCTGGTTCAGTCCTGGTTCAGTCCTAGTATAGTCCTGGTATAGTCCTGGTATAGTCCTGGTTCAGTCCTGGTTCAGTCCTGGTTCAGTCCTGGTTCAGTCCTGGTATAGTCCTGGTTTAGTCCTGGTTTAGTCCTGGTTTAGTCCTGGTTCAGTTCTGGTATAGTCCTGGTTTAGTCCTGGTTCAGTCCTGGTTTAGCCCTGGTTTAGCCCTGGTTCAGTCCTGGTTTAGTCCTGGTTCAGTCCTGGTATAGTCCTGGTTTAGTCCTGGTTTAGTTCTGTTTCCAATTAAATGTGACATGTATGTGATCTCCAGTGTGAACTTTAAACGCCCCAAAAGTGTCCCGCATGCGCCTTCGACGACACGACGAGGTCACGAGGTCACGAGGTCCGCCCCCCCCCCTCTTGGTAGATCTCGGCACACCATCAACCTCAAAAGTAGATCTCTGTTAAAAAAAAGGTTGAGCACCCCTGGTCTAAACGAACCCATACTTGTTTACAGTTTCAGTTTGTGAAGTGTGCGTAACTCCTCCTCACCCGCTGGTGTAAGGCGGTGACGATTTCAAACCTGCAGAAACTGCTCCACCCAAAGGACCAAACCCAGAGACAAACAAGACTGCAGTGAGTGTTGGTCTAAACACCAGCCTCTAATCAGTCCAATACTCTTATTCTTCTTGCTTTTATAATTGTCTCATTAGACGCCGCTCCTCCACGTGGAGAGGAGCAGCTGAGGTGGCTCGGATTTGGGTCACTTCAGGCTGCAGTGTGAACGTAGTCACACAAGATATGTGGTCCTAAAACCGATACATATCTGATCTTTTGGCATGCGACTTCAGTCTGAACACGGAAACGCCCAGGTCGGATGAATGCGACCTGGGCGTTTCCTCCAGCCAGAGTGGTACAAGTCGGCATTCACAAATGTACACAAACGTTCTTCTCGTCATGCGAAAATAGTATATGAACTCCGTGTCAGTGAAGCGGCGAAGCACGTAGCAATCCCACCACTCGTCTGCGACTCCGCCCCAACACGTTAATTTCTACGGACGTTGCTGCCACTGCCCCACAAAACGCCGTGGCCAAAAACCTCGTCCTTCTCCTTCTCCATCTCCTCCTTGAAACAAAAAAGCTGCACATGTTTTGGCTCCGGTACGACAGCAACTTTAGGCGACTTCCGTAAACACTGAGCACACTGGCTGCACGTGACCTCGTCGTGTCCTCCAAGGCGCATGCGGGACACTTTTGGGGCGTTTAAAGTTCACACTGGAGATCACATACAAGTCACATTTAATTGGAAATGTGAACGACCTCACAAAAGAATCAGATTTCACACAAAAAAAATCGGAATTGAGCATTAAGCCCTGCAGTCTGAACGTATCCATACGCGATCAACTGGTTGGGCACTCCTGCGCTGGAGGGACTATGTGTCCCGGCTGGCCTGGGAACGCCTTGGGGTCCCCCCAGAGGAGCTGGAGGAAGTGTCCCGGGTGAAGGAGGTCTGGGAGTCCCTGCTTAGACTGTTGCCCCGGCAACCAGGCAACCCGGCCCCGGATAAGAGGAAGAACATGGAGGGATGGCTCATCTGACTCTGGTCTCTTGCTCTTTTTTTTGCTATTCCATCTATTTTTTTGTTACTCTCTGTTATAGATTATATTTGATGAGTGAGCGGCTGTACCCAAACAATTTCCCTTTTGGATCAATAAAGTTTGTCTAAATCCTGTGGCACATAGTACTTGAACCCACAGAGGCCCCTGAAGACAGCACAAATTTAGATTTTGGTGATTTTGACCAGAAAGCTGAAGATAAAATGACTCGTAACAGACAATACCATTAAAAAAATACAGTGCAGTCATGGGAAAAAGTGAACTTTGAAGCGTTTAGTTCCACTTTAAAGAAAAAAATATCTTGTGACCGAGCGGCTCGTCACAGACGCTCAGCAGAGCCGGGCCTGGTCAGGACTTCGACAGGAGACAAAAAACTGTTGTGTTGTGACAAAGAGCGCCTTTGTCCCAGTACACTCACTTTAATTTGATTTCATATTTGTTCATTTCTCTAAACTACTAAACACAACTATCCCGGTTTTTTGTTTTGTTTTAGTATTTAGTTTTGTTTAGTTCTGTTAAGTTTGTGTTTAACTTAACAGAACTAAACAAAACTAAACAAACTCAAGTTACTTTAAATGATTTTATTTGGTTAAATTTATTGAGTTTAGTTAAACATCTCAGACCTTCCCTGCTCACCTGTTCCTCCACCTGTTCCTCCACCTTTGGGAATTAATTGGACTGTTTAGGTATCAGAAATTATGTAAAACTCTCGTCTCGTCTCGTTCTCATGGACCCAATCTCGTATCTTGTCTTGCGCCTATTTTTTACCATTCTCTTCAAAGTACCGTACTTTTCGTACTATAGAGCGCACCTGACTATAAGCCGCAGGGTCCGAAGTGTGAGATAAAGGTAGGGCCTTTATCTCACACTTCAGACCCTGCGGCTTATAGTCAGGTGCGCTCTATAGTACGAAAAGTACGGTAATTCTTTGTAGTTTTGTTTTAGTTTAAAGGTACACTGTGTAAGATTTTTACCCGTTAATTATCGAAATTGAAGATACCCATTCAAAAATACATTGTTTTCCAACCCTTTTCACTTCCATCATGAAATCAAAGTATTCTGTTGGACTTAGATATAGTCGCATAAAAGGGAGATCTTCCCCATATAGAGGCAGCCATTTTAACTACGAGGGCCGCAGAAGGACATACTGTATTTTGGGCTCCGCGTTTTCTTTATAGCTGTCGGTACTGGTTCGTGGTTTTCACACAACGAGATAGTACGCGTTTGGATAAACAACGACAAGCATGTTGCCGGATCACACATACTCCGCACATACATGGCAGGAGCAAGCACCTTCATCTAAGAGGAAAAGAAGAAGGACCTACTGCGGCTGGGGCTTTGTTGCAGCGCGGGCCCGCACCCCGGGTTCAGACCGCCCTCCGCCCTCCGGTACCCAATTCCCCCCACCCGCGCACAGCGCCGGGTGCGCGCGGCTGCCGGTGAACCCACCTCCGGGAACGCCGAGCTGTCCGCGATACGGCGCGCCCAGGTGACCCTCGAGGTCTGCCGTAGCTAGAACAGGAATTGCAATACCCACCATCCACCAATGCGCCACCATCCTACACAGTGTACCTTTAAGCCTTATACCATGCAAAATGGACTCTTGTGAGCTTTAAGTCATGTTCTAATGATGTTCCTCCTCAGAAACAGACCTGGAGTTGTGTTTTGTTTCACTTTATTATCAGTCTGTCACGTCTCCAACGCTCCAAACGCTCTGTTCCACCCTGTGATGTCACAAAGCAGTAGTTTTCAAGTTTACCTGCTACTTTTTACATTTTGCTTATTAAAGATCGGCAATTCCGGGTCTGAAATGATCCAAATGATTCTCGTGAAGGTGTGTGGAGTTTAAAAACACAGTGGAGCACTTCCTGTATTAACACATGACATCACAAGGTGGAACAAGGTGGAGTGTTTTTAGTTTGAGGGAAGAACTCAGCGTAAATCTGCAGGGTTTGTGTGTTAAACATTAGAAACGTCATTAGAACAGATCAGAAAATCGCCTACTATGGACACTTTAAAATGTTAAATTAATGTCGCAAAGTCAAGAACTTTTCTGCCGTTTCGCCTTGGTGCAGGTCACTTTTTAAAATTTTTATCATAACTGTACTCTTTATTCTTTCCTCGGGACGGGACAAGATCAAGACAAAATTGCAAATGATCGTGAGATTTTTTTCCCATTTGGACAAAAAAGGATGATGTGCCGATGAGTTGCGTGTTTTGAGACGCAGTCGTTCCAAAAAGCACCGCTAGAACGACAACAAAGACATTAAACGAAGTACAAATTCTGAAGCCAATTTTGGGAACTAAATCGGACTGTTTAGGTACCAGAAATTATGTCAAAATCTCGTCTCGTTCTCATGGATCCAATCTCGTATCTTGTCTTGAGCCTATTTTTTACTATTCTCTTCAAAGACATGAGTAATTCCAAGTTTTCAGGGGCAAACTGCAGAGGAGAGGTGAAACCAGGACTCCACTGCCTGATTTATGGTAAAGCAGACCCTCCAGGAATTCACAATGTTGCGATTTGCAACTTCAACGCAACTTCAGCCAATCCCCGTGAATTCAGGGCGGTGTTGCAATTTTGACCAATCACCGCAACTTTCCCGCAATTTTTACCAATTTTGACCAGTCATCGGCGACGTATTGAACTCACGTCGACCAACTTCCTTCTGCCTTACTTCCCTGTGACGAAACAAAACTGCGGCCGTGTCTCCAGTTCGGAGCGTGGTTTGAAGGGGCCTCAGACTGCAGTCAAGGTGCACACTTGCTCAGCCCCGAGTGCACTCCGCAGACCGCATGGCCGTCTGCGAAATGCGACAGGTCTCGCAACTACGGGAAGCAGCCGCCGACTCCATTTTCTCCCATAGAAGAAGTAGCGCGCGGTGCATGCTGGGATATATGAGTGTGCGAAGCGTGCATTTTCACGTGGTTGGTCCACACCCCGATTTCCATGGAAACGACTGTGGTCTGCGAACGCATGTTAACTGCGCATGGGACAAAAAAAGAAATGACGCACATGCCCTTCAAACCACGCTCCGAACTGTGCACTCTGGGAATTGGGACACGGCTTCTAATGGCAAAAAACATGTCTACGGCGCCATTTGCCCACAAAAATAACAGCAAAAGACCGGGCGAAACAGTTCCCCTCCTAGTAGTAATTTATTTTCGATGTTGGTAAAGTTGTTTTAGGACAATATCTGTGATCTCTGTGTCTTTGTATTATTCTTTGTCAGTAATAACTCAGTATTCAAAATATTACTCAATTTTAATTACAAAAAGGGAAAATCACAACTATTTATCGCAACTTTCACTTCCTCCCGCAACAAAATCGCAACAAAAACCTTAAAAGCAGCGCAGCTTTCATCGCAACATTTTGGAAAAACTCACGCAAATTCAGGCATTTTAGCCCGCAACAATCACAAAAAATGCCCGTGAAATCCTGGAGGGTCTGGTAAAGGGAGAAATTCAATTTGTCAACTGGACAAAGTTTATTTGGTCGAAAAAGTTTCGCAGCTCATCCAAGCTGCTTCGTCAGTTCTGGTTAGAGTGCTGGTGGACACTGCGTATATCTGCCTGAAGGGGGCGCTAACTACAATGAAATTACTCTGAAACTATCCCACCTCTTTGTTTTCAGTTTGTGTCTGGGGTCTTGTTAGCATACCCATTCAGTACCATAATGGATGTTTTCACACCTCTGGACCTGACCGGGCTAGTCCTATTGTTTTCTTTGTTTGTTTTGATTTAGGTTTGAGAATGGAATTATAGATGGGGGACGAAGTAGTTTGGATGAGCTGCGAAACGTCTTCAACCAAATAAACTTTGTCCAGTTGACAAATTGAATTTCTCCTTTTACCATGGATTCTACCTGGACGACTGAGGGATTCTTCACACTGCCTGATTTAGTTCGTCTGGGCAAAATGTTGAGTCTTGGGTAGTTGGGGTGATCACGTTTAGCCCGGTTTTGGGGTGGCTGGTCATAATACAATTGTGACATGTATATTTTCTCTGTGTTGTGTTCATTTTCAACCTCGTTTTACTATATTTTGACTAAGCAAATGACAATACAAGTATATCCATCTGTCCATTTTCTTCGTCTTATCCGGGGCCGGGTCGCGGGGGCAGCAGTCTGAGCAGGGACTCCCAGACTTCCCTCTCCAAACACACTTCCTCCAGCTCTTCCAGGGGGGTCCCAAAATGTTCCCAGGCCATCCGAGAGACATAGTCCCTCCAGCGTGTCCTGGGTCTTCTCCGGGGCCTCCTCCCGGTGGGACATGCCCAGAACACCTCAGCTCTACTCCGACCAGACCAGGTCTAAACTGGGACTAAACCAGGTCTAAACCAGAACTAAACCAGGTCTAAACCAGGTCTAAACTGGGACTAAACCAGGTCTAAACTGGGACTAAACCAGGTCTAAATTGGGACTAAACCAGGACAAAACCAGGTCTAAACTGGGACTAAACCAGGACTAAACCAGGTCTAAGCTGGGACTAAACCAGGACTAAACCAGGTCTAAACTGGGATTAAGCAGGACTAAACCAGGTCTAAACTGGGACTAAACCAGGACTAAACCGGGACTAAACCGGGTCTAAACCGGGTCTAAACCGGGACTAAACCGGGACTAAACCGGGATGAAACCAGTTCTAAACTGGGACTAAACCAGTTCTAAACTGGGTCTAAACCAGGTCTAAACTGGGACTAAACCAGGTCTAAACTGGGACTAAACCAGGACTGAACCAGGACTGAACCAGGTCTACTCCTCATCCTATCTCTAAGGGAGCGTCCAGCCACTCTGCGGAGGAAACTCATTTCGGCCGCTTGTATCGGTGATCTCGTGCTTTCGGTCATTACCCAGAGCCTCTCTACTGTTGGAGCTTGGTCCAAAAAAGGACACCTGGGACATTCATTACATAAAACTAGTAATACAGGAAGTGCTCCACTGTGTTTTTAAACTCCACACGCCTTTACTAAAATCATTTGGGTCATTTCAGCACTGGAATTGCTGATCTCGACTGAACTAAAGGGAAAAGGAGCTGTTAATTTGAAAACTAGAGCTTCATCACGAGGTGGAACAGAGCGTTTGGAGCTTTGGAGATGTCGACAACAAATAATAAAGTGTTCCTCAAACGTGTGAATGAAACAAACACAACTCCAGGTGTGTTTCTGAGGAGTTAACAACATTTTTGACAGGCCTTAAAGCTCACAAGAGTCAGTTTTGTGCAATATCGGAGCTTTAAAATAAACATGAGGGACCTGATGTGAATACCAGCCGGCGTGGCGAAGGGTCTGAGACTGTGGCCATAGTCGAGTCTGCACAAAGCATCATGGGAGCAGACACAAAGCATGATGGGAGCAGATGCCGCAGACCGACCGCATCACGACACACACAGAGCCGAGAGAGTCCGCCAAGAAATATTCGACTAGAGATGAAATCACAGATGAAACCTTTCAATCTCACGTGACAGTGAAGAAGACCATGAGTAAGAATAGAAAAACCAGGCTCGAGGCAGAAACCGTTGTAGACGAGTGTCGCCACGATGCAAAAATGTGCCCGACCACGGTAAAACCCGCCACAAGTAGCTCAGGACGAACAGGAGAAAATCAAGTTAGAGGCTTTTTTTTTTTCCAAAATTTGTGATAAAGAGTATTGTGGATGAGCTGAATCGTGGCTGTTTTACGGGATGCTGATCTGTCGGCCTCGCACAGAGGAGCTGATCGTCAGATATCTGATGGTTTATCTACAGGAACATCTGAAGAGGATCAGGACAGTGACATGGAGAAAATCCGTAATTTTGACTGTAAATGCTGCGTAAGAAGGAAGGAGAACTCTCTCCCCGGGACAGGCTCAGCCACAAACTTTCTCTGGGGCTTATGTACAGAATGAGATCGGATTCTGGGGCGAGTAAAGTGCCTCTAAACTCTGACACTACAGAATTTAGGACACGTTTAAAGGTCCCATGGCATGAAATTTTCACTTTCTGAGGTTTTTGAACGTTAATGTGAGCTCCCCTACCCTGTTTAGGCCCCCCCCCCCATGGTTAAAAGTTGCGAAATGTCTAAACTGAGCATTTGCGATCCTTTTCTGCGTTACAAAAAATCGGAGCTCAAACGGGCGATTCTGAACAAGGAAACTTATTGACGTCAGCTCGAAAAAAGAAATGCAAATGCAGTTCCACCCCCGTCTGTCTGTACTCAGCGTCTCTGTAAATCACGCCCAGAGAGTTTGGACTGCGGAGGAGCTACGCAATGCGAAATACGTTTTTTTATTTGCCTGGAGGAACTTGCGAGTGTTTCTAGGCTCGGAAGTCCTTTATCTGAGCCTCTGGAGCTTTGAACAGCAGTGGTTTAATTTTATTTTCTGTGGAAACGTGTTTATTTTTCAATGGAACGCTTCTCATCTCTCCCCCCGTGCAAAAACACAGAAGTGGGTCACAGAGCGGAGCGGAGAGCTTGGCCATGCCCCCACCCCCTACTATAGGCCATCTCTGTCCTCCTCATTTGCATTCAAGCAACAACGCCCATAATGGAGTGTTCCAGAGTGACATTTATGACTCTTTCTCATCTTATCTCTTTCTCATGCACTGAGTGTTGATTTTGAAGAAGGATTCATTTACAGTATTAGGGAACCATATAAAAGCATCAAGAAGTACCATGTCATGGGATCTTTAAATACTTCAGCTTTCGTGGATCGTATTATTTCTGCATCAAAGGGAGATATTTAGCTGAAAGCAGGGGGTTTGTGGAATTGTCAACATTAGCATCATATTAGATCTTTTTCCAACAGATGACCAAAAGTACTTCATTTTACTGCACTGTACTGCATAATGCAGTATTGTGGACATGAAAAAACTGCAGTTTTCCCGTGATACACTGCAGTGTTTTTTTTTTCATAAGGGTGAGGAACAGAATCCATCCAGAGTCAGGTGACTCATTCTGTGTATTTCTTATTCTGCCGTTATGACTTTGACTGAACATATTATCCCATGTATTATTGATTATTGAATGATTATATGGGCTTTTTGTTATAAAAGCATTTCCATTTTAACAAAGTACCTTCTAATTCTGACCTGCCCTGAAACACTACAGTGATGTCAGGGATGGGGGAGGGTTTATCTTAATGTCCTGCAGATGAGCTCCTTTCTGCTCCACAGCCCTAGAGTGAGAGAATCTTTAATGCGTTTTTTTCTCAGCTCGTCGTTTTGTTATGTGCTGCTTTCAAATGGCCACAAATTCTTCAAATGTTCTCAGATTTCCATGTGTAAGGCATCGTTGGAAAGTTTAGAATCTACACTTTCAGAATCTGTGAATAACTCAAAACGCCTCCGTGTCCTGAAATGCCTGAAATGGTGGGTCACAAATGTCAAACTTGATGTCAATACTAAGGAATCCACTTTATACTAAAACTGAAATCAGTATAATAAGAAAAAGCACAGTTTATTTAGGCTGTCAGGGTGGAAGAGGTGCTCCTGTCAGAGTGAAGGTGCTCCTGTCAGTGTGGTGGAGGTGCTTCTGTCAGGGTGGAGGTGGTGCAGGTCTTACCTTGGATCTGGGGGATGTAGGGAGCCAGAAGTTTACTCCTCTTCTTCTCATAGCCCTTTTGAGTGATGTCCCCTACACAAGAGAGAGAAGGAGGGGTTAGAGTGAGGTCAGAGTAGGGAGAGAAAGAGAGTGAGAGTGCGAGAGTCCATAGAACAGAGAAAGTGAGGGTTAGATCAGAAAAGAGAGGGTGAAAGAAAGAGAGAGGTTAGAGTGATGGTGTGTGTGTGTGTGTGTGTGGGGGGGGGGTTAGAATGAGATCAGAGAGGATAAAACCGTCTTAAAGTGCCGGTATTAACCAGAACACAACATTTTTAGAGCACCATTTTACCTATTTATGTTTTGAAAATTATATAATCACCAAAAACAAAACCTTTGCTCTCCGTGTTAAGTCAGTCCCCCTTCAGAGTGCAAGTGTTTAGCTCGGCGACAGAACTAGAGATCGTCTGGTTAAAGGGTGAGCAGATACGCTGTAAAATACCCGATGTGAAACTATAATAATTGTGACGCACACGGACTTTGAGGGCACAACTCGGGATTAGGCAATCTTAGATTTTAGAGTTTTTACTGAATTTTTTCAAAATTTGTGATTTTCGTTTTTTTGCAGAATGTGCTAGTTGAGATCATGAAGAACCCACTCCATGTTTCATTTTATTTTTAACAGCATTGGCTGCTTAAAAAGCATAAATTTTGTCTGTGAAACAGGCTTATTTTTTGGTAAAAATCGAGGTGTGTCTAAATTACCATCCTACCGCTGCGGACCAATCACGTGACATTTGCGCTCTTTTGTTTACTTTTTCCGCCTATCAGCTGTGCACAGCTCCTGAATATGTAGCTGCATTTCATAGGCTGCATTTGCATCCGTAACATAAAAATCCTTAACTTTGACTGTAAATGCTACATAAGGAAATGCTGTAAACGCTCTCTTCGGGACATGGGACATGGAGCTCTCCGGAGCTCATGTACAGAAGGCGATCGGATACTTTATTGGGGAAAAGTGCGCGGATATGGATCCACAGACAAGAGGCAAGCAACAGGTAAGTACGTGTACTTTATAGACTTTAGGACATGTTTAAATACTAATTCAGCTTTCGTGTGGTAATCATATCGCGCTGTGGTCTGTGCGGGACCGCGCTGTGCGGATCTCCATTCACAATGCAGCCAAGCTAATGTGAACGCTAGCATTGAAACAATACGATCAGCGCGAACAATAACAGTCTCATTAGGTTAATTTCCAATCTATTTTTGTTTATGTAAAAGCCGAACGTTTTGCCATAAGCTATAGCGGTAGAGAAATACTTGCTGCGGTTGGACACAAATATGGACCTCTGGCCAGCATGAGAGCCAGAGCTGACGAAGCCTCTCGGATGAGCGGCGAAACGTTTTCAACCAAACAAACTTTGTCCAGTTGACAAATTGAACTTCTCCTTGTATCACCTCAGATTCTGTACACCTAACCAAATGAGGATTACACTAGTCCCTCACGATAACGCGGTTCACCTTTCGCGGCCTCGTTATTTCACAGATTTTTCTATTTGAATGTTTTTAATAGTGTATCAACGCGCATTGTGTTCTGCGTCCTGATTGGCTAAGGGACTGTCGACCTTTGCCGATTCGTCAGTTGTGTCTCCTGAACAGAATGTGTTCAGACAAATTTATATAAATGTTTGATCGCAGTGTGACTCTGGAGTGTTTGTTTGCAAGTTTTCTCCCCGATAAAACCCACAATGTCGACGAAACGTTCTGCACCGAAGAAGGCGCCTGCGGTCACACCCAAAAGGCAAGAGTAAAAATCACAGACCAGGACTAAACCAGGACTAAACCAGGCCAAAACCAGGACTCAACTAAACCAGGTCTAAACCAGGACTAAACCAGGCCAAAACCAGGACTCAACTAAACCAGGTCTAAACCAGGTCTAAACCAGGTCTACATTTATTCAATTACAGGTGGTTTTAAAGCTCAAAAATACCTAGAAAAACATTCTGACTCCTCTCCACAGATCTGACCTGGAACTTGCTCTGGTTTGGTTTCCGTGACGATGGAAAGGTTTAAAGCCATACTGCGGAACATTCCAGACAAAGCGATAATATCTGCATGGAGGAACGCGTTTGACGGACCCTCCACCGGAAAAGTCACACACCCAAAGCAGCTTTAACACACAAACCCTTCATATTTAACTTTTTCTCTCAAATGGAAACACTCTGATCCACCTTGTAATGTCATCATGTGGTGATACAGGAAGTGCTCCACTGTGTTTTTAAACTCCACACACCTTCACTGGAGTCATTTGGATCATTTCAGAGCTCGAATTGTCAATCTCTGCTGAACTAAAGGTAAAAGGAGCTGTTCACTTGGAAACTACAGCTTCATGACATCACGAGGTGGAACAGAGCGTTTTGAGTTTCGAAGGTATAAACCGGGGGGGCAATTATTTTTCCCCAGGGGCCAAATGAGAAGTAAAAAATATTGTGGAGGGCCAAAAGTTTGAAGTCTACTCTGGTTATTAATTTTATTTCTATGTTGAAATCAGTAAATGTCATTGTTTACAGAAGCTGGTAAGTTCTGTGTTATTATTAAGTAATGAGAGAGTGAGGTTTTACAAAAACTGAATTTATTCAGTAAAATAATTCAAAACAATGGTAAACGTGAAACATTTGTAACTCTTTTTCAGTCACATTAACCCCACAATGTTTTCTGAGTTTAACTTTAACTTTGTATTAAGACACCACAATGTCTTTGTTTGACAAATAATATAATACAAGAACTAAAACAGGACTGAACCAGGACTAAAACCGGACTAAAACTGGACTGAACCAGGACTAAAACTGGACTGAACCAGGACTAAAACTGGACTGGACCAGGACTAAAACAGGCCAATATAAACATGCCAAATAATATAATACAAGAAATGTCACAACATTTTTGTCCAACTGCCAAATTGTGTAGAAAAAGTCAAAGTTATCATGTTTTAGTGTTTTTTTCTTGATCAGTGAGAGAAATGCCTCTGTTGAGCTTTAACAAGTGCATCAAAGGCTACGTTCACGCTGCAGCCTGAAGTGACCCAAATCCGATTTTTTCGCCTCTATGCGACCTGTATCTGATCTTCTAATGACAGTCTGAACGATACAGATTTGATTTTTTCAAATGCGACTTCAGTCTGAACGGCCAGGTCGCATTCATCCGACCTGATTGTGTTTCCTCCAATGAGAGTGGTACAAGTAGGCGTTCACAAATGTACACAAACGTTCTTCTCACACAAACGTAGTATATGAACTGTATTAGTGAAGCAGCGAAGCACGTAGCAATCCCACCACTCTTGGCTGTGACTCCGCACCAACACGTTCATTTCTACGGACGTTGCTGCCACTGCCCCGCAAAACCTTGTCCTTCTCCTTCTCCTCCTTAAAACAAATAAGCTGTACTGTAGCTGTTTTGGCTCCGGTACGAAAGCAACTTTAGGCTACTTCCATAAACACTGAGCGTGTTCGCTGCGTGTGACGTCATTGTGTCCTCCAATGCGCCTGCGGGACACTTTTGGGGAGTTTAGCGTTCACACTGGAGATCACATACAATTCGCATCTAACTGGAAATGTGAACGGCCTCGCAAATAAATCCGATTTCACACAAAAAATCGGAATTGAGCATTAAGCCCTGCAGTGTGAACGTAGCCATAGTCAGGTTCATGTTTGAGGTGGAGATGTGAAGTCCGACAGATGATCATCAGTACAAATGCATCAGTACAAATGCATTATGTACAATTTTGAAAGTAGGTTTTATTTTCTTAATTCCAAGCAAACTTTTGCGGGCCGGTCAGAGTCGGCTCGCGGGCCGTATTTGGCCCCCGGGCCTTGAAATGCCCGCGTCTGGTGTAGACAGACGAATAATCCACGTGTGAGTGAAACAAAACACAACTCCAGGTGTGTTTTTGAGGAGGTTAGAACATGGCAAAAACTTACAAATTGTGTGTCATATATGGGTGGTTGTCAGGGGGTTGGACGCTCGGCCTTACCCAGGGACAGAGCTCCAGTGTGGGGCAGGTGCTGTTGAGTCACCCCCTTAACGCTCAATGCTCCAGTGTCCCGGTCCTGGACAATACAAGCCTGTCCAGTGTCCTCAGTGTCCAGTCAGTCTGCTGCCCGCTCTAATCCCGTCACAACACAAAACACTCTCATTGTGTTCACGGTGGACGAAACCAGTGCCGCCCCCTAGAGGCTGGAATGCCTTATTTCTATGTTGTTGTTTTTTTTTCTAGTTTGGAGTTTTTGTGCCTTTCTTTCTTTTTCTCCAGTTTCTTGTCAAATTGGGATTTTGTTCATTAAGGACATTTTAAACATTTCTCAGAACATTAATATTTGAGACTGAATCTAATACAAGAATCCCAAAATTCTCGATTTCGATACTGACGATATCCGTGTAATCCCTCGGTGTCCTGTAGGTTCTGTCGTGGTCCATGGGGGTGTTCTAGTCTCATGTTCTAGAATGTTCTAACGACATTCAGGAAACGTTCATTTCTGTCCGTCTGTGAATGGGACTTTTTCAGTCTCAATACCTGCAAAAAATGAGGATCTAATTTCAATACTGGTTTTAGTATCGATTAGTGCCTGATTTTCAATACTTCTGACAACTCTTCTCTGCCAACGTCATGAAAGCGTCAAGATTTCAAGTCATTTTTTTGCAGTACAAGGTGGGCGAGCGGGTTTCATACCACGGTCAGTGAGAATCCCAGTGTCGACCTGCCATGTGTTAATACTTCAGATCGCACAAGTAGTTCCGGCAACAGCCAAATCACTGTTCCGTATCACTGCCCTGAGGCCATCGCCATGAAGTCACCATAGCAATGGGTAAATGCTCAACCGCTGTGGGTAGAATGGAGGGACTCATTCATTTAAGTAAGCTTGAAAGCATAGATATAGAACGGTTAGGGCTGGGCATCGAAATTCGGTTCCTCCATGGCACCGACTGAAATGCTTAGGTTCTTCTGGGTATCGAAATATGCTTAGTCTTTCGGTTCCACGTTTCGATACCCAGAGGTTAATCACGTGTGGCTCAGATACGTGCCTGCGTACTTATGGCCTGATAATGCCACCTGAGATTGGCTAAAACGTCCGTGTATGAAAAACACAGCCTGGTCACGCCCTCATTCACAGGCAAGGCGAGATTCGCCTAACTTGTAGGGGGCTAATAAGTTAGCTAATCAATTAGCTTGGCTGCGGAGTCGTCAAACCCTACAAAATTGCCGAAGTCGAAAGCGTGGTTATACTTTCGTAAGACCGACTCTAATACCGCACGGTGCAGCATATCTGACAAGAGCTACAGGACGTTTTACGACCACACTCGCAAAGTACTGAGCACAGCTCTGTGTCTGACATTTCATCGGGCAAGTTTGTTCCGCGAATTCCGTTGATCTGCTTCGTTTGTTAAGGTAGGAGCTAGCTAGTTTTTTGGAAGTTTACCTATGTATGTTAACGGTACTGTAGGATATTAGCACAGCTCTCAAGTCTCATGCTTTGGGAGTGTGACACACGCATTTCAACGAGTTCACACGCTCACACGCCACACATGGCATTTCTCACGCTGAAATTTTGTTAAGCAATTCAATTAAACTCTCACCACTGGTCACAGCGCGAAAAACAGAATCATCCCGTATTCAGAAACAAAAGTACGCGTCCCGTATTAAGCTGAAAAGGGACGCACTTTGTACCGTATTACCGTGTCGATCGGTGTCCGATCTTGGTCTCGAGATGATTGTGATCATATTTCATTACGGCCGCTGCCTTTAGCAATAAACTTTTACCGTGTTTTTCACAGTGCAGCCTGTGCGCTCGTCTGGAACGCGTGGAAACCTCGCTGGTTTCCGCGTTCACGCCGCTCCTTGCCTTTTCGCTCTGATTAAATGCAAAGCAAAAACTAATCTAAATTTATGTTACAGCGTCCGCACAGAGCAGGTCTACAGCACAGAGCAGGTCTACAGCACAGAGCAGGTCTACAGCACAGAGCAGGCCTACAGCACAGAGCAGGCCTACAGCACAGAGCAGGTCTACAGCACAGAGCAGGTCTACAGCACAGAGCAGGCCTACAGCACAGAGCAGGTCTACAGCGACATGTGGTTGAATTTTGCCTAATAAAAGTGCACAAATGCATCTGTTTGTCACAACATCCATTTGGTAAATGTGCAGAGGTAAATACCACTACAAAACCAGTAAGAGAATGTGACTCCAGTCAGAAAAACAGGTTAAAAACAGGTTAAAAAAAACTTTGGAAATAACTTGAATAACGGAAAATAAACTCCAGTATGTGGAATAGAATGTGTAATGAAATTAATTTTTTTCCTAGAATTAATATAAAATAGGAACCGAAAAAGCTACTGGTCAGGAATCGGTATTGGTAAAATTTTGATCGATACCCAGCCCTAAGAACGGTAGATCTCGCGTCCAGACTCTTGCCGATGTTCATACAGCCGCACTTTTTCACTGTGTCACCGAGCAAAGATGCTGGACTTTTTGCGCCGCATACAGTATATTGTAGAGTTAGATCGTTGTATATAGTTATTTTTCCAAACTTATACGAACAGGCTCACAACTTCTGATCCCCTCCACCCATCCAACTGCCTCTTCAGTCTGCTGCCATCAGGAAGGAGACTGAGGACAAAGGGCCAAGACCAGCAGACTGAAAGACAGCTACATCCACCAAGCTGTCAGGATGCTCAACTCTCTCCCAGCCCTCCCTCCCCCAATCAGACTGCTGCTTAAATGACACTGCTGCTTAAATTTCACTTAAAGGACACTGATACTGCTGCTTAAATTATGCTTAAATAACAATGACACTGCTGCTTGAATGACTCTTAAATGAAGCTGACACTGCTGCTTAAATGACGCTTAAATGACAAGGACACTGTTGCTTAAATGACTCATAATGGCACGGACACTGCTCCTTAAATTACACTTAAATTACACTTAAAGGGATATGCCACCCCCAGGTCAAATTTGGGCATCTCCCCACAGTCCAGAGACTAAAATAAGTGGTGGAAAGCGTTTTCCTGCTCACCCAGCCATTGTCCGAGTCTGTCGCCACTGACCGCCGCGGTATCTGCAGCTCCTCCGCCTTAGACTGGAGTCTAACGTCGCCAGAGAAAGATTTCGGCCAAAAGGAATTAATTTGCTCGATGCTTTTCCCAATTACTTTCTGTGTAGTGCGCATTCATATCGAGTGCAAATAAATGTGCAAATCAACACGGAGAGATTGCCTTGGTCATTTTGGGTGGGAACTATTTTCCAGTGCGGAAGAATACAGCCGAATCACGCAGCACGCTGCCAGGGGAATCCCTGTTACGCACCAGGAAGGGAGTTCCCCTGTTGCACAGTGTGGTGCGTGATTCGGCTTTATTCTTCCGCACTGGGTGGCATATCCCTTTAAAAACACTGACACTGCTGCTTAAACGACACTTCAATGAGAGTGATGCTTAAATGACACTTAAATGCCACTGATACTGCTGCTTAAAAGACACTTAAATGACAACAATACTGCTGCTTAAATGACACTTAAATGACACTGACACTGCTGCTTAAAAGACACTTAAATGACAATGACGTTGCTGTTTAAATGAGACTGCTGCTTAAATTACACTTAAAGGAAACTTGTACTGCTGCTTAAACTACACTTAAAGGACACTGATACTGCTGCTTAAATGATGATAAAATAACACTTAAATGACACTGCTGTTTAAATGACACATTTGAGCTTTATTACACTCCACATTGTGTTTTACTTATTTATATTTATATACTAAAAAAGGTTGAAATGTTGCCGTTTCCTGAGATTTTTTTTTTTATTACTTATTTATCTACTTTATTTTGACTTGTATATTTACACTTACATAATTAAGCCTTATTTGACGCCAGTCTCTTGCTCTTTTTTCCTATTCCTACTCGATTAAAATGCGCTCGCCTTATCATCGAGATCAGAATCTTTCGATCTTTTGATTTTTGGCACAGCCCCACTGGAACCTGCCAAGACCAGTGAACGATGACACAGATCGAAGACGACGGGATAGAAAAGAAAGTACTACGATTTAATGTAAAATCACATTCTATTGAATGTGATTTCAATAGAATAGAACATAAAGAAAGAGGGTTTTTTTTGTTATCATCATGAAATCGGAATCAGTATCGAGTCTGTTCCCTAGTATCAAAATCCGAGTTTGAAATTTTAGTATCGCGACGACACTACTTGGAAACTGTCAAGTATGGCCGATCAAAGCAACGCAGCAGCTGATCTAAACTAAAAAAAATACAAAATATAAATAAATAAAACAAAAACTGGACGTGAAAATCGGCATGCGTCACTCACATCGAGAATCCAGCTTCCTCTTCTGCTCACGTTCACGGACGCCAAGACGAGACGCGCCAACTTCTCCCGATGTAGAAATGTGACAACGCAGAACCGGGGCTGTTTAGCATCCTTTGTTTCTCTGCGCCATGGTAACAGGAGTCAGACTGAGCCCCGGCATCTCCTCGGTCCAATCACAGGCTCCCGAAGACACCCCCGTCCACCCCTCCCTCGATCTCTCCCTCCCGTTCTTTCGCTCAATCCCTTTCTCCTCCACTCGCGTCCAGAATTCAGGATTAAGGAGCAGCCCCCACCCCTCCTCGCCCTAAAAATATTAAAAATTGGAACACAGACCCCGAGCTGAGGTAACTCCAGCCGCACAGACTCGAACAGACGAACGAAAGTATCGAAAATCACAGACTAATCAATACCAAAACTGATAAGAAGCCTAGTTAGTTTTGCTGTCAAGATTTCCCACATTAAACTGTAAAAGTTTCTTTTCGATTCCCATGTGTCGTTCTGTGTAATCCCTCAGTGGTCCAGGTCTAAACCAGATCTAAACCAGGTCTAAACCAGGGCTAAACCAGGTCTAAACCAGGTCTAAACCAGGACTAAACTAAACCAGGTCTAAACCAGATCTAAACCAGGTCTAAACCAGGACTAAACCAGGACTAAACTAAACCATGTCCAAACCAGATCTAAACCAGATCTAAACCAGGTCTAAACCAGGCCTAAATCAGGTCTAAACCAGGACTAAACTAAACCAGGTCTAAACCAGGTCTAAACCAGGCCTAAATCAGGTTTAAACCAGAACTAAACGAGGACTAAACTAGGCCTAAGCCAGGACTAAACTAAACCAGGTCTAAACCAGATCTAAACCAGGTCTAAACCAGGACTAACCTAAACCAGGTCTAAATCAGGTCTAAATCTGGTCTAAACCAGGTCTAAACCAGGTCTAAACCAGGTCTAAACCAGGTCTATACCAGGACTAAACCAGGACTAAACTAAACCAGGCCTAAACCAGCCCTAAACCAGGCCTAAACCAGGTCTAAACCAGGTCTAAACCAGGTCTATACCAGGACTAAACCAGGACTAAACCAGGACTAAACCAGGTCTAAACCAGGAATAAACCAGGTCTAACCGGGTCTAAACCAGATCTAAACCAGGACTAAACTAAACCAGGTCTAAACCAGGTCTAAACCGGGTCTAACCAGGTCTAAGCCAGGACTACAGTAAACCAGGTCTAAGCCAGGAATAAACCAGGAATAAACCAGGTCTAAATCAGGTCTAAACCAGGTCTATACCAGGACTAAACCAGGTCTAAACCAGGACTAAACTAAACCAGGCCTAAACCAGCCCTAAACCAGCCCTAAACCAGGTCTAAACCAGGTCTAACTAGGTCTATACCAGGTCTAAACCAGGTCTATACCAGGACTAAACCAGAACTAAACCAAACCAGGTCTAAACCAGGAATAAACCAGGTCTAACCAAGTCTAAACCAGATCTAAACCAGGACTAAACTAAACCAGGTCTAAACCAGGTCTAAACCGGGTCTAACCAGGTCTAAGCCAGGACTACAGTAAACCAGGTCTAAGCCAGGAATAAACCAGGAATAAACCAGGTCTAAACCAGGTCTAAACCAGGTCTAAACCAGGACTAAACCAGGTCTAAGCCAGGACTACAGTAAACCAGGTCTAAACCAGGAATAAACCAGGTCTAACCAGGTCTAAACCAGGTCTAAGCCAGGACTACAGTAAACCAGGTCTAAACCAGGTGTAAACCAGGTGTAAACCAGGTGTAAACCAGGTCTAAACCAGGATTAAACCAGGATTAAACCAGGTCTAAACCAGGTCTAAACCAGGTCTAAACCAGGTATAAGCCAGGACTACAGTAAACCAGGTCTAAACCAGGTCTAAACCAGGTCTAAACCAGGTCTAAACCAGGTGTAAACCAAGTGTAAACCAAGTGTAAACCAAGTGTAAACCAGGATTAAACCAGGTCTAAACCAGGATTAAACCAGGTCTAAACCAGGTCTAAACCAGGTCTAAGCCAGGACTACAGTAAACCAGGTCTAAACCAGGAATAAACCAGGTCTAAACCAGGTCTAAACCAGGTCTAAACCAGGACTACACCAGGACTAAACGCTCTTTACCTTCGTCCCATCATTTACGGGATCTAAATCCCGAATACTCACTCACTAAAAAGACAAACTCCATCAAAAATCTGAAGTTCTGAAAATTCTAGAAAATGTAAACTGTCCTGCACAACACCTTACAGACGCACAACACCTTACAGTCGCACAACACCTTACAGTCGCACAACACCTTACAGACGCACAACACCTTACAGACGCACAACACCTTACAGACGCACAACACCTTACAGTCGCACAACACCTTACAGTCGCACAACACCTTACAGTCGCACAACACCTTACAGACGCACAACACCTTACAGTCGCACAACACCTTACAGTCGCACAACACCTTACAGTCGCACAACACCTTACAGACGCGCAACACCTTACAGTCGCGCAACACCTTACAGACGCACAACATTAAGATTTAGTGTGAATTATAAAAGTATTAAAAAAATAAAAACAAAAGTATTAGGGATATACAGAGACAGAGATAAACAGTGAGCGATGTAGAGACGGTACAAGTCTCTGAAAACTACAGCAAAACCTTCACTTTTCCAGTTCAATCCAAACATGCTCATTTTCTTTTGTTTTTTTCCTCCGTTTACATTTCCAAACTGCCCACTCATCCCCCCATCGCCAAACCCAGTCATTCCAGTGCCTCCAACGAGAACAGAATAGAACTGCACTTCGAGACCTCAAAAACCCCGTTCTATTTTCAGATTTGTTGAAAGTGAAAACGGCGCCGGCGTGTTGTCATGGCGCTGGTATTCGCCCATCTGCAGTAATGGCAGTAATTCCTCGCGGGCGGAATGAGAGGGCAGACGTTTGTGGTCGCTGTAGTTTCGCTCGGAGACATCGACTTTCCCGGAAAAAAAACAAAACAAAACTCTACAAATAGAAGCGGAGAGTGGAAATACACAAAGCAGGTCTGAGATTACAGTTCAGAACTTCAGAGCGGATGGTTCTGGATGTACATTTCGGAATAATTTTAGGAAGAGAGTCTAAAATGAACGAGGAACCAGGAATTTCCTCTTTGTTGCTACTGTCGTTGTTGAACTGTCCCAAAAGTCCAAACTAAAACAGTGAAAAACAGAGATCCGAGGTCCACCTGAGGATTTGAGGTCCACCTGAGGAACAGTCCACCTGAGGATCCGAGGTCCACCTGAGGAACAGTCCACCTGAGGATCTGAGGTCCACCTGAGGAACAGTCCACCTGAGGATCTGAGGTCCACCTGAGGAACAGTCCACCTGAGGATCTGAGGTCCACCTGAGGATCTGAGGTCCACCTGAGGATCTGAGGTCCACCTGAGGAACAGTCCACCTGAGGATCTGAGGTCCACCTGAGGAACAGTCCACCTGAGGATCTGAGGTCCACCTGAGGAACAGTCCACCTGAGGATCCGAGGTCCACCTGAGGAACAGTCCACCTGAGGATCCGAGGTCCACCTGAGGAACAGTCCACCTGAGGATCTGAGGTCCACCTGAGGAACAGTCCACCTGAGGATCTGAGGTCCACCTGAGGAACAGTCCACCTGAGGATCTGAGGTCCACCTGAGGAACAGTCCACCTGAGGATCTGAGGTCCACCTGAGGATCTGAGGTCCACCTGAGGATTTGAGGTCCACCTGAGGATCCGAAGTCCACCTGAGGATTTGAGGTCCACCTGGAGATCTGAGGTCCACTGCGAGTGTTCGTATTTTTAAAAACTCAAAACCATTTTAATTTAGCTTTTAATTGACACTTTTCCTTATTATTATTTTACTTGTTTTATATTAAGTCCCTCCTTCCTGTCCTCCTTTCTCGCTCTCCTTCCTTCCTCTCCTCCTCCTTTCTCTCTTCCCTCACTCTCCTCCTCCCTCGCTCTCCCTCCTCCCGCCTTCCTCGCTCTCCCTCCTCCCGCCTTCCTCGCTCTCCCTCCTCCCTCGCTCTTCCTTCTCCCTCCTCTCCCCCTTCTCTCGCTCTCCTTCCCTCCTCTCCTCTCCCCCTTCCTCTCCTCCCTCCCTCTCCCTCCTCCCTCGCTCTTCCTCCTCCCTCGCTCTTCCTTCTCCCTCCTCTCCCTCGCTCTCCCTCTTCTCTCCCTCTCCTTCCCTCCTCTCCTCTTTCCTCTCCTCCCTCCCTCTCCCCCTCTCCCTCGCTCTTCCTCCTCTCCTCCTCCCTCGCTCTTCCTCCTTCCTCGCTCTTCCTCCTCTCTCGCTCTCCTTCCCTCCTCTCCTCCTCCCTCCTCCCCCTCGCTCTCCTCCCCCTCGCTCTCCTCCTCCCTCGCTCTCCTTCCCTCCTCCCTCGCTCTTCCTCCTCTCCTCCTCCCTCCCTCTCCTCCTCCCTCGCTCTTCCTCCTTCCTCGCTCTTCCTCCTTCCTCGCTCTTCCTCCTCTCTCGCTCTCCTTCCCTCCTCTCCTCCTCCCTCCTCCCCCTCGCTCTCCTCCCCCTCGCTTTCCTCCTCCCTCGCTCTCCTTCCCTCCTCCCTCGCTCTTCCTCCTCTCCTCCTTTCCTCCCTCCTCTCCTCCTCCTTCCTCTCCTCCCTCCTCTCCTCCCCCCTCGCTCTTCCTCCTCTCCTCCTCCCTCGCTCTCCCTCCTCTCCTCCTCCCTCACTCTCCCTCCTCTCCTCCTCCCTCGCTCTTCCTCCTCTCCTCCTCCCTCGCTCTCCCTCCTCTCCTCCTCCCTCTCCCTCCTCTCCTCCTCCCTCGCTCTCCTCTCCTCTTCCCTCGCTCTCCTCTCCTCCTCCCTCCCTCTTCCTCCTCTCCTCCTCCCTCTACCTCCTCTCCTCCTCCCTCGCTCTCCCTCCTCTCCCTCCTCTCCTCCTCCCTCGTTCTCCTTCCTCTCCTCCTCTCCTCTCCTCCTCCCTCCTCTCCTGCTCCCTCGCTCTCCCTCCTCTCCTCCTCCCTCCCTCTTCCTCCTCCTCCCCTCCCTCGCTCCTCGTTCCGGTCCGTCCTGTGGGACCAGTTTCTCCGGAGTGTTCCAGGCACATTTGGACGTCTCTTTTCTGCTTTTATTTGAACACAAAGGCTGCGCTTTGGTCGTGAAGTGAAAATCCTCGAGTGTAAAAACGCCCGAGACCTTCGTCAATAAAGTCTGATCGACTGCTGAGAAAGGGAGGATCAAGGAGAGGAATCGAGGAAGTGAATATTCAAACTACAAAAGTATCGAAAATCTGATACTGTCCAATACTAAAACTAGTATCGAAAAACTAGATAGTCATTTGTTATCGATACCGACAGATAATACTCCCTACAACTGTACAACTCACGATTATTTGACAAATTAATTACAACACTTATTTTGACTAATTTGACAATGTTTTAGTAACAGTTGATGCTTTAATTAATAATAAGTTTAATTTTTAGTGGAGGGAGGTGGTTGAAAATTCAACTGAAAATCCAAAAAAATGCTAATTTTTTTTAGCAAAATCACCCAGAACTGTATGAAATTCTGAAATCACATCAGGATGTTCATGACCCGCACTAATATTTGTGATTAGACGTTTATCGTTCCATTTCAAAACAACAACAGCTTCAGCTCTGTTCATTATTCAGAATTATTAGAGTAAAAACATGTCTGAACCAGGACTAAACCAGGTCTGAACCAGGACTAAACCAGGTCTAAACCAGGTCTGAACCAGGTCTGAACCAGGACTAAACCAGGTCTGAACCAGGTCTGAACCAGGACTAAACCAGGTCTAAACCAGGACTAAACCAGGTCTGAACCAGGACTAAACCAGGTCTGAACCAGGACTAAACCAGGTCTGAACTAGGACTAAACCAGGTCTAAACGAGGACTAAACCAAGTCTGAACCAGGACTAAACCAGGTCTGAACCAGGACTAAACCAGGTCTAAACCAGTTCTGAACCAGGACTAAACCAGGTCTAAACCAGGACTAAACCAGGTCTGAACCAGGACTAAACCAGGTCTAAACCAGGACTAAACCAGGTCTGAACCAGGACTAAACCAGGTCTAAACCAGGACTAAACCAGGACTAAACCAGTTCTGAACCAGGACTAAACCAGGTCTAAACCAGGACTAAACCAGGTCTGAACCAGGACTAAACCAGGTCTAAACCAGGACTAAAACAGGACTAAAACAGGACTAAAACAGGACTAAAACAGGACTAAAACAGGTCTGAACCAGGACTAAACCAGTCCTGGCACCCCACCCCGCATCCCCCATCTATAACATCAATCGGCAAACGTCCCTTAGCCAATCAGGACGCAGAACACAATGTTACACTATAAATTTTTTTTTTAAAAATCAGTCAAAACACGTTTTGAAAATAAAGACATTCAAAAATTCATTTTGCATGATTTTCAGTCTATATAAAATGTTATCTCAGAATTAAAAATAAATAAATGGCGGCACGGTAGCAGAGTGGTTAGCGCTCTTGCTTCACAGCAAGAAGGTTCCGGGTTCGATCCCCGGGTCGCCCAGGCCTTTCTGTGTGTGTTCTGTGTGGAGTTTGCATGCATGGTCTGGGTTCGATCTCCCTGGGTCGCCTGGGCCTTTCTGTGCGGAGTTTGCATGTTCTCCCCGTGTCTGGGTGGGTTTCCTCCGGGCACTCCGGTTTCCCCCGCCAACCCAAAACATGCACCATAGGTACCTCCAGCTTAGGTCCTGACCAAGCCGAAGCAAGAAGATCATGGAGATGGTCCCCGGGCGCCCTAATGTGTGTGCTGCCCACTGCTCCTAATATATGTATATATATATAGGATGGGTTAAAATGCAGAGAAGAATTTCTCCAGTGTGAGATCAATAAAGTCACTTCTTCTTCTTCTAAATATCGTATCGGCCAATAACAGCAACATTAATATCGGACATCGGTATCGGCTAAAATTTCACATCGGTGCATCCCTATTGCAGAGCGTTCTCCGTTTTCAGAGGCGAATTCGCCGTTTGCGTATAAAAGATGGGTACAAACGAAGGGAAATGTCTCAGTTTTTAAAAATACCAGTGTACATGGAAACAGGGCCTTAGAGGGAGAGAAATATTTGTTTCACTGTCTCGTTCTCGTGGACATGGTCTCGTTCTCGTGGACATGGTCTCGTTCTCGTGGACATGGTCTCGTTCTCGTGGACATGGTCTCGTTCTCGTGGACACTGTCTCGTTCTCGTGGACACTGTCTCGTTCTCGTGGACACCGTCTCGTTCTCGTGGACACCGTCTCGTTCTCGTGGACACCGTCTCGTTCTCGTCTTCTCTGGTGGAACTTGTCTCGTCCCATCCCTAGTATTTCATCCACTTCCTGATCTCGACCCTTTATGTCCAAACCCACGGACGTCTTGACAAGTGTGTGTTTTAATCCTGTGAGGTCCCTCTTCTCGACCCCGGGGCCCTCTCTGCTCCCGTTGTGTTAACACTCAATCAATACGGCCGTAAACGTTGGGGACATGAGTTATGTTGTCACGCAGGCGCTGGTTTCTCCCACTCCCCTGAGGGTCGTTGGAGTACCCGCACAGGGTCTCCGGCTCTCAGGCTCAGGTGTCTAATCAGAGCAGGTCTCGTATGTGGAGCGAGCGGCGTGGGGGTTTGGACCGGCAGGTTTATGTCCCTCCATATGGGGCCTCGGGCATCAGACCGTCCCCCTCATGGGCTGACTGGAGATGCCAGGGTCCTGCGGTCTAAAAATGTCCAAATTCCAAACAAAACGTGCACTTTGTGTTATGATTTAATCCTCAGACAACCACAAAAAAGTGAAATTATGATCTAGGTGTAAACTGGTCTATGTGGTCTAACATAGAGATCGGCCGATATGGGTTTTTTCATGGGTTTTGATACGAACTCTTTAGAATCCAGAGAAACCAATGCCTGATTGGGATTATTTTGCCAAATTATCCAAATGAAATTACTACAAACTCACGTACAGCCTTTTTTATTGAAATCATAAACCTGTAAGAGCCCTTCAGTCGTATTTTGTGCAGTTATCGTCACACTTAACTCTTCAAATGAAGCGTCAGAGCTATTCTTCACGCAGCAGGTCTGCCAAAACTAAATATCGGCCTGTGCTGGAGATAAAATGTCAATAACCAATTCATTAACCCATCCGTCATTTTTGACTCTCACCTGTTAACCTGGGAAATCCCAGGCTGCTTTCGTTCGTTCCGATCTGAAAGACAGCCTGGCAGCTAGGCTAAACGAGGGCTCCTGATTCTGGGAGCCAATCAGAGAGCGGGGAGGGGTGGAAAGACGGTGACGCGTACTACGCGACAAATGGAAACTTGTAGTGTGAACTGACAACTGACATGATTGGGTATGGGCTACGTATACAGTAATCCCTCGTTTATCGCGGGGGTTAGGTTCCAGAAATAACCTGCAATAAGAGAAATCCGCGAAGTAGGACAACTTTATATTTTACAATTATTCTACATGTTTTAAGGCTGTAAATGCCTCACCACACACATTATACGCTTTTCTCAGACTGGAATTAACATTTTCTCACATTTGTCTCTAGTTTAAACACTCAAACTTTCATAGATTTTCAACAAAATGTATTAATAGTGACGCGTGGGGGGAGACACGGCCCCGGGAGCCCCGCCGGACGCGCGAGGAGCACTGCCACATCCCAGGACGCGACGTGCACCAACCCCTTGGAAAAGTGCGCGACACGTGCTGCTCTGTCACGGATTTGTCCACGATGAACCCCTCATCGTGGACAAATCCGGGACAGAGCAGCACGTGTCGCGCGTACACCGGGGCTGTGAGCACGAGAAAGAACCGCGGCGCCCGGACCGCGTCCTCTCAGCCCGAGCCACAAACCGAACACGCACAAACGAACGCAAAAACGGCACGGAGTGATTTAATCCTGGTTCAGACCTGGTCTAGTCCCGGTTTAGTCCAGGTCTAGACCTGGTCCAGTCCTGGTTTAGTCCAGGGCCAGTCCAGGTCTAGACCTGGTTTAGACCTGGTTTAGACCTGGTTTAGTCCAGGGCCAGTCCAGGTCTAGACCTGGTTTAGTTCTGGTTTAGTCCAGGGCCAGTCCAGGGTTAGACCTGGTCTAGACCTGGTTTAGTTCTGGTCTAGACCTGGTTTAGTCCACGTTTAGTCCTGGTCTAGTCTCTTAGCCAATCTGGACGCAGAACACATTGCTACACTATAAAAAAAAGTTACACTATTAAAAAAAAAAAAAAATTGAAAAATTGAAAAAAAAAATTAGGAAAAAAATCCGCGAAACAGCGAGGGTGCGAACAGTGAACCGCGATAGAGCGAGGGACCACTGTATGCCAAATGATAGACATTCGTAACGCCCAATAAACGGCCGTTGGCGATCGTAAACCTCACCTCCACTACGAGATATTCAGTAGGTGCTCCCAGACCATATCACTGTGATATGGTCTGGTTAGGGTGACCATTCGTCCGGATTTCGTCCGGACAGTCCGGTTTTAGAGCTGTCTATCCGGCTGTCTGTCACGTGTCCTCCTTTTTTACATTTTGTCCTCCTTTCGGACCCTCGTCGCCCACCGTTGCATAAATCGTCATAAATCCCCACCCATTATTTACACTTGCTAGTAGCAAGTATTCTTATTATTTTTTAACATATCCTAGATGAGATCTATGGTTATGCGGTGGCACAGAGTGAGACTTCACACAGAAACATCAACGCGTGCGGCATGACACGATATTGGTTAAATACACGGAAGCAGCTCGAAGCGCAAAGCGCGAGTACAGAGAAGAGATAAGAAGAGCGCTATAATGAGCGCTATAAGAACGCTATAATGTTTGGCGAGTATGTCTGGGTCTGGAAATACTATAAAGTTGATGACAACAACATTGACATAGCAAACGGTGGGATATGTAAACTTGGGATTGCAAGGGGTAGAAAGGAAAGGGCTACATTTAACACAACAAACCGATATGGCACCTCAAAAACAAACAGAACCCTGGATTTCTTATGCTTATGGAGCACGTTGGACCTCGTTAATAATAATAATAATAATATATTAATAATATAATATATAATATATATATAATATATAAATAATAACAAACAAGGTGTCCTCACTTTAGGGCCTTTGTCCTCCTTTTTGGACACAAGTGTCCTCCTTTCCCGTTTCATGCCGGTGGTCACCCTAGGTCTGGTGTAAACCAGGCAACTCACCAGTATGGAATCAGAGGAGTGGTGTCCAAGTGGGTGGAAAGTTATCAGACCGGCATCAGTTTGTGAAGCTAAATAACAGTTGCTCTTCATGTCTTCATATCCCATGCGGTGTCCCGCAGGGGTCAGTATTGGGTCCAAAACTTTTCTTACTTTACATGAACGATCTATGCAAGGTATCAAAACGTTTGAAGCTGGTTTTATTTGCCAATGACGCAAATATCTTTTGCTCTGATAGAAATTTAAACAAACTTCTTGACACAATCACTTCAGAAATAAAGAAAATGAACATATGGTTCAACAGGAACAAATTATCTTTAAATTTAAGTAAAACAACTTTAATTCTATTTGGAAACAGGAAGGTTGACACACAAATAAAGGTCATGATAGAAGGGATAAACATTGAAAGAGTTCCACAAAGTAAATTCCTGGGGGTAATAATTGATGAAAAACTAAACTGGAAATCACATATTAAATATATACAATCCAAATTATCCAGGAGCATTGGAGTATTGGCAAAAGCAAAACAAGAGCTTCATAAAAAGTTTCTTCAGCAACTATACTTTTCACTCATTTACCCTTACTTGAGCTATTGTGCAGAAGTTTGAGGAAATAATTATAAAACCAACATACATTCTTTAACAATATTACAAAAACGTGCTTTTAGGATTATACATAATGTGGGGTCCAGGGAACACACCAACAGCTTATTTCTACAATCAAAACTCTTAAAATTTCCTGATTTAGTAGAATATTTGTCTTAGGACTTATTATGTTCAAAGAAAGAAATCACCAACTACCAGTAAATACTCAAAATGTATTTACAGAAAGAGAAGTAGGATAGAGGAACAGTAATATATAAACTTGCTCTAGCGCTGACCACAAGGAAGAGTTTTTGTATCGGTCTGTGGGGTGAAAATATGGAACAGCCTGAGTGATGAACTAAAACACTGCTCAAACTTTAAGCAGTTTAAAAAATTATACAAATCTACTATTCTGAGTCGTTATAGTGATGTAATGTTGTAATGTTTAGTGTATTAAATTATTATAAATACCTTATCTGTGGACATTTTAAATATAAGTTGTAGTAATGCCAGATAAATGTGACGAAGAAGGTTCAGAGGAAACCAGACAATATTAATGCTTAAGTGACTGTAAGGAGTGGGATTCAAAAAGTGAACACTTCTTCCCATAACCCTTTGAGATATGTTTACTTCTGTAAAGAAATTATATTAATATGCCTACACGTACATGTATACGCTAGTTGCAAAAAACTGTCGCTGTGTCCTTAGGCAAGACACTTTACCCACATTTGCCTAGTATGAAAGTGGAGTGTGCATGAGTGTTGGAGGTGGTCGGAGGGGCCGATGGCGCAGATTGGCAGCCTCGCTTCCGTCAGTCTGCCCCAGGGCAGCTGTGGCTACAGAAAGTATCTTACCACCACCAAGTGTGGAGTGAATGAACAATGAACTGTAAAGCGCTTTGGGTGTCATGAAAGGCGCTATATAAATGCTATGAATTATTATTATTATTATTATTAATGTATTAGGTACTGTATATTGACAGGTGACATACTCAATAAATTCATTCACCTCAACTTCCACCTTCGCATCAAAAAGTCACCCAATCCTGTTTTCTCCACCTCTGCTCAAGTTGTAAAATCAAACATATCCTCTGCCGCCCTGATCTCGAAAAAGTCGTCCACGCGCTCGTTTTCTCCCGTCGAGACTATTGCAGTTCCTCCCTCTCCCTCCCTTTCTGTCTCTCCCTCCCTCTCTCGCTCTTCTTCTCTCCCTCTATCTCTCTCTACCCCCTCTTTCTCTCCTCTCCCTCCCTTTCTCTCTCCCTCTCCTTCTCTCGCACTCTCTTAACCCCTCCATCCCTCCCTTTCTCCTCTCTCTTTTTACCCCTCCCTCTCTCTCTTTACCCCTCTCTCTCTCTTTACCCCTCTCTTTCTCTCCTCTCCCTCTCCCTCCCTTTCTAGTCTCTCCCTCCCTCTCTCACTCTTCTTCTCTCCCTCCATCTCTCTCTCCTCTCTCTCTCTTTACCCCTCTTTCTCTCCTCTCCCTCCCTTTCTTGTCTCTCCCTCTCTCACTCTTCTTCTCTCCCTCCATCTCTCTCTCTCCTCTCTCTCTTTACCCCTCTCTTTCTCTCCTCTCCCTCCCTTTCTTGTCTCTCCCTCCCTCTCTCACTCTTCTTCTCTCCCTCCATCTCTCTCTCTCCTCTCTCTCTCTCTCTTTACCCCTCTCTTTCTCTCCTCTCCCTCCCTTTCTGTCTCTCCCTCCCTCTCTCACTCTTCTCTCTCTCCTGTCTCTCTCTTTACCCTCCTTTCTCTCCTCTCCCTCATCCTCCTTTTCTCTCTCCCTCTCCTTCTCTCGCACTCTCTTAACCCCTCCATCCCTCCCTTTTTCCCTCCCTTTCTTTTCACCCCCCTCTTTCTCTCCTCCTCCCTTATCTTTTAAATCACTTCTTAAAACTCATTTTTATCAGTTGCCCTTCCTTTAACTGGGTTTAGCTTGATTTTATTCCTTATTTCTTTTCATTCTGATTCTTTTTATTTATTTATTACAACTGCTTGAACTGTTTGCATCATTCTCTGTTTCTGTACGCCTTCTGTTTGCCATTTTTATGCTTTTTGGATTGTTCTTTCTGCTCGTTTTTAATTCTGCTTGTTCTTGTTTATAAATAAAGATGTATTATTATTATTAAAGATCACATTGTCTCCTACATAGTTCAAATGTACAACTCTCGTGGATCAATATGTTATTATTTACACATTTTAAATCACAATATGAAAATAAAATTAACGATTAAAGACTCAAACATGCACGAATCTCTCCAAATAAAACTTCCAGAGGATAAAGGAGAAACAGCTATAACATAATGAAAAGCTCTGAAAAGTCCATTTTGCGTAATAGATGTCCTTAAAAAAAACTCTAATACAGGCCCGATATATCGTCGATCTGTCGTCTTATATTTGTTTTTTTAGAATCAATATCTGCTCAAGTGAGTATCTGGTTTTGATACTTTTGACGTTCCTACAGCATCTGAGCAACACCAGGACTAAACCAGGACTAAACCAGGACTAAACCAGGACTAAACCAGGACTAAACCAGGACTAAACCAGGTTTAAACCAGGACTAAAACAGGACTAAACCAGGTTTAAACCAGGACTAAACCAGGACTAAACCAGGACTAAACCAGGACTAAACCAGGACTAAAATAGGACTAAACCAGGACTAAACCAGGACTAAACCAGGTCTAAACAGTACTAAACTGTGTCTAAACCAGGACTCATCCAGGACTAAAACAGGTCTAAACCAGGACTAAACCAGGACTAAACCAGGACTAAACCAGGTTTAAACCAGGACTAAACCAGGACTAAACCAGGACTAAACCAGGACTAAACCAGGTTTAAACCAGGACTAAACCAGGACTAAAATAGGACTAAACCAGGACTAAACCAGGACTAAACCAGGTCTAAACAGTACTAAACTGTGTCTAAACCAGGACTCAACCAGGACTAAAACAGGTCTAAACCAGGACTAAACCAGGACTAAACCAGGTCTAAACCAGGACTAATCTGAGCAACAACACAAGCAGCCCCAGTATATTTCAGCCAATCGAATCGGACAGCAAAAGAATCCTCCAGAGCTTCGTGGAAGTTTATTTTTTGGCGAACATCTCCGTGACCGTTTTCAGACCTCATCGTCTCATGTCAGCTCTTTATTTTCCGCACAAAGGTCCTATTATTCCCCCATCCTGCCCCAACAGGCGCCTTCTGCTGCCCGCCGCCCGCCTCCCGCCTGCGGAATCAGGGTCACCCCTCCCCGACCCCTCAGATCAGACCCATTGTTGTTTGCCTCCATTAAACTCACTCCGGGATCATGAGTGTCAGACACGTTTAATCTGGGCCGGGGTCAAGAGGAAAAGGGTCCGCTAAAAGTGGGTCTGGAGGTCAGAAGACGGAGGTAACACCACAGACAGGGGCGTCAAACATCCAGCCCTCCAAGACCTTTAATCTGGCCCTCGACTGATTTTCTATTAAAAATAGAGCCGTCAGTTTAACACGTTAATTAGATTAATTATTTACACTACAAATTAATGCGTTATAAAAATTATAAAAACGCAATTAATTGGCGTGCGGCGAGCGAATCGCTGCCAGGGCCTTTGAACAGCAAGTTTATTTATAAAAAGAACGAAGACCAACAAGATCAACAAGAACGCCGTGCTTTGGAGATTTTGTCAAAAATAATTTTCCGATCACCGAAGCTGCTCCAGCCTGAGGGATCATTTGAACGATAAACACGTCCGGACAAGTTCCATTCTTACCGGTGATAGAGCGAGCGTGAGCGCACTTCACCAAACCACCAAACGAACAAACCACCAAACGAACAAACCACCAAACGAACAAACCATCAAACCACCAAACGAACAAACCAACAAACCAACAAACCACACTCGCAGAATTTGGGAAACGAATGAGCAAAGTGACCACACGAAAACTCACAAACTCAATCGCAAAATGGGTTCGTTCGTTCGTTCGTTCGATCGCTCGTTCACTCACAATCTCTCTCACACTTAAAATGCGATTAATTAGATTAATTAACTACACATCCTGTAATTAATTAGATTACTTTAATCACCTGACAGCACTAAATAAAATATTTGAATTATTTCCAAACGCTCTTAAAGGACCATCGTTTTGACTGTTGACCGTGACACCCTCATCAGCAAAATGTCAAAAATGAGAAAAGTGGACGCCGAGTGCAGGATTTTCCAAGAAAAATTGACTAATTCCTATTTGTTCACGGAGGTGAATGGGAAACCTGTACGCTCGGTGTGTTTGCAACAAGTGGCGGTGCTCGAGGAATATAATCTTAAACGCCACTACGAGACATGGCGTTTCGAACAAAACAAGAACTTGAACGGAGAATTGAGAAGACAGAAGATAAACGAATTATTGCTGGACTGAAGAAACAGCAGTCTGTAATAGATTTGTGTTTCTCTGCACAAATATTTGGACTTATTTCTATTTTTGGGGTATATCTGCCGTGAGTTTCCTGATCCGGCCCCTTTGGATCAGAGTCGGTTGAGTTTGACACTCCTGCCACAGTCAGTTTGTATGAATGGACGTAACTAACGCTTTAGTCGCCGTCTTTCAAACAGGAAGTGAGCACGGAGATGTTTCCGGCTCCTTCTGACCCGAGAGGCTCTGGCTGCAGACGTAAGGGGAACGTGGAGCTCCACTCTCGACCGGAAACAACGTGAACTCAAGTCAATGGAGAGAGACTGGATGTGGTGGAACAATTTAAATATCTTGGAGTAGTTTTTGATTCCAATTTAGAAAATTTCGCATATAATTAAATTAAATCTGTCAAACTTTAAACACATAAGACCTTCTCTGGCTACTGAATCAGCAAAGGCTTATCTGCACGCCGTGATATTTAGCCACATAACCGACCGTTATACCACATGGTCTCACACTTCAGAGGCTGTTCTGAAACCACTAAAGTGTCTCCGAAATACTGATTCGGCCTTTAAAACGGCTCCGAAACACCAATTCGACCTTTAAAACGTCTCGAAACACCGATTCGGCCTTTAAAACGGCTCCGAAACACCGATTAGGCCTTTAAAATGGCTCCGAAACACCGATTCGGCCTTTAAAACGGCTCCGAAACATTGGTTGAAAACGAACCAGACGTGTTCACACATGTAGATTATTCTGACTTTTGGACATGGGACTATTGCACCTACCTGCTCTTGGTGAAATGTCTGTTGTGTTTTCGGTTTTCTCTCTTTGTGTGAATGTGTTTTGTTCTGACCTGCTTTAGGACGACGGGTGTAAATTAGCTTTTGTGCTAACGGCATATTTACACTGTAGCTCTGCTGACATGATGATTAATATGCACTGTCCTAATTTAAATAAATAAATGAATGAATAAATAAATAAATAACACAGGCCATTTAAGAGTATTATTTTGAACAGCTGCAGCTGAACGCCTCACGTGAACGTTTGGACCAGATCAGATGGAGAGGAGCTGGACCAGAAGAACAGGCTGAAGTGTTGACTCTGCACTCGGACTGAGAGCAGAAGACGCGAAACGCCAAGTCTAAACCAAACAGCGCGTCACTGCTCAAATATTTGACCGATACTTGGAAAAACCGCACGTGGACAGGTCAACAGGAAGGAGGGGGACGGAGCCAGAGCTTCCTGCGGTCTTCAGCGTGTGCAGAGCTCTGAGGCTGGAAGAGCACAGGGTTCCTCTGTGACCCTGAGGTCAGAGGATAATACGACCGACGCGCTAAATCCACTTCACAACGGAGAGACACTTTACGGCCTCCGCACACAAAGATAATCCTTCGTATTCTTACGGCGAGCTCCATCGGCTCAGGTTCACTCTGCGGGAGATCGTTCGTTCCATTATTGAATTCTAAATCTCACCTTTTTTTAACTGTGAAAAAAGATGTTTGACTTATTTTTTTCCTGAATTTGAGTTGCTGAATTTTAAGTGTACTTTTTTCAATAGGTTTCAAATTAATAATAATAATAATTAAAAAAACAGAATCACCTTTTAAATATTCAACACAGATATTTTCAATTCAGAACTGTAAAATTCGCAGTGAGAATCAATCGATCTAAACTACAATAAACTAAACTAAACCAGGACTAAAACAGGTCTAAACCAGGACTAAACAAGGACAAAACCAGGACTAAACCAGAACTAAACCAGGACTAAAACATGTCTAAACCAGGACTAAACCAGGACTAAACCCGGACTAAACCAGGACTAAAACATGTCTAAACCAGGACTAAACCAGGACTAAACCCGGACTAAACCAGGACTAAAACATGTCTAAACCAGGACTAAAACATGTCTAAACCAGGACTAAACCAGGACTAAAACAGGTCTAAACCAGGACTAAACCAGGACTAAACCAGGTCTAAACCAGGACTAAACCAGAACTAAACCAGGACTAAAACATGTCTAAACCAGGACTAAACCAGGACTAAACCCGGACTAAACCAGGACTAAAACATGTCTAAACCAGGACTAAAACATGTCTAAACCAGGACTAAACCAGGACTAAAACAGGTCTAAACCAGGACTAAACCAGGACTAAACCAGGACTAAACCAGGTCTAAACCAGGACTAAACCAGGACTAAACCAGGTCTAAACCATGTCTAAACCAGGATTAAAACAGGTCTAAACCAGGACTAAACCAGGACTAAACCAGGACTAAAACATGTCTAAACCAGGACTAAACCAGGACTAAAACAGGTCTAAACCAGGACTAAACCAGGTCTAAACCAGGTCTAAACCAGGACTAAACAAGGACAAAACCAGGACTAAACCAGAACTAAACCAGGTCTAAACCAGGACTAAAACATGTCTAAAACAGGAAAAAACAAGGACTAAAACATGTCTAAACCAGGACTAAACCAGGACTAAACCATGTCTAAACCAGGACTAAACCATGTCTAAACCAGGACTAAATCAGGACTAAAACAGGACTAAAACATGTCTAAACCAGGACTAAACCAGGACTAAAACAGGTCTAAACCAGGACTAAACCATGTCTAAACCATGTGTAAACCAGGACTAAAACATGTCTAAACCAGGATTAAAACATGTCTAAACCAGGACTAAACCAGGACTAAAACGGGACTAAACCAGGACTAAACCAGGACTAAACCAGGACTAAAACATGTCTAAACCAGGACTAAACCAGAACCTAAACCAGGACTAAAACATGTCTAAACCAGGACTAAACCAGGACTAAAACATGTCTAAACCAGGACTAAACCAGGACTAAACCAGGACTAAAACATGTCTAAACCAGGACTAAACCAGAACTAAACCAGGTCTAAACCAGGACTAAAACATGTCTAAGCCAGGACTAAACCAGGACTAAAACATGTCTAAACCAGGACTAAACCAGGACTAAACCATGTCTAAACCAGGACTAAACCAGGACTAAATCATGTCTAAACCAGGACTAAATCAGGACTAAAACAGGTCTAAACCAGGACTAAACCAGGACTAAAACAGGTCTAAACCAGGACTAAACCAGGACTAAACCATGTGTAAACCAGGACTAAAACATGTCTAAACCAGGACTAAACCAGGACTAAAACGGGACTAAACCAGGACTAAACCAGGACTAAACCAGGACTAAAACATGTCTAAACCAGGACTAAACCAGAACTAAACCAGGTCTAAACCAGGACTAAAACATGTCTAAGCCAGGACTAAACCAGGACTAAACCAGGACTAAAACATGTCTAATCCAGGACTAAACCAGGACTAAACCATGTCTAAACCAGGACTAAATCATGTCTAAACCAGGACTAAATCAGGACTAAAACAGGTCTAAACCAGGACTAAACCAGGACTAAAACAGGTCTAAACCAGGACTAAACCATGTCTAAACCATGTGTAAACCAGGACTAAAACATGTCTAAACCAGGACTAAAACATGTCTAAACCAGGATTAAAACATGTCTAAACCAGGACTAAACCAGAACTAAACCAGCACTAAAACATGTCTAAACCAGGACTAAACCAGGACTAAAACGGGACTAAACCAGGACTAAACCAGGACAAAACTAGGACTAAAACATGTCTAAACAAGGACTAAACCAGGACTAAAACATGTCTAAACCAGGACTAAACCAGAACTAAACCATGACTAAACCAGGACTAAACCAGGTCTAAACCAGGACTAAACCATGTCTAAACCAGGACTAAACCATGACTAAACCAGGTCTAAACCAGGACTAAACTATGATTAAACCATGATTAAACCAGGTCTAAACCAGGACTAAACCATGACTAAACCATGATTAAACCAGGACTAAACCATGACTAAACCAGGTCTAAACCATGATTAAACCATGACTAAACCAGGTCTAAACCAGGACTAAACCATGACTAAACCAGGACTAAACCAGGTCTAAACCAGGACTAAACCAGGACTAAATCAGAACTAAACCAGGTCTAAACCAGGACTAAACCATGACTAAAACATGTCTAAACCAGAACTAAACCAGAACTAAACCATGTCTAAACCAGAAACTAAACCAGAACTAAACCAGGACTAAAACATGTCTAAACCAGGACTAAATCAGGACTAAACCATGACTAAAACATGTCTAAACTAGAATTAAACCAGGACTAAAACATGTCTAAACCAGGACTAAACCAGGTCTAAATCAGAACTAAACCAGGTCTACAGTAGGTCGAACACATCTTCGGGTGTTTTTCAGGAGGAACATCATCAGAACATGACTTAAAGCTGACAAGAGTCCGTTCTGCGTACGACGGGATTTTTAATCTTAATCCTGCCGTCTTGTCGTATGTGATGCTAACCTATATGGCGCGCTTAGCCGTCGCACTGCGGCCCATTAGCATTAGCCTCGTCGGTCTGGGGAGCGACACGCAGAGTCTACGGCGGCTTTTGCAGCGCAGGGATTAGCGGCGAAAACATCTCCACACACGTGAGCTCTGCATGCCCCAGTGGAGATCAGGGCTGGTGTCTACAGAGGATCTTTCAAAAGAACTACAGACCATCGAGGCTGGATAAAAGATCAAAAAATGAACTACAGACCATCGAGGCTAGATAAAAGATCAAAAAAGGAACAAAAAATACCGTAAAATTTGAACGGAAATGGGGTTCGTTTATGGAAAACAGCAAATCATAAAAACTCTTTAGACTGATAGATGATTCGAAAATTTTAACAAGTCATTTTAATGGTCAATGACTAAACCAGGACTAAACAGGACTAAACCAGGTCAAAACCAGGACTAAAACAGGACTAAAACAGGTTGAAACCAGGACTAAACCAGGACTAAACCAGAACTAAAACAGGTCTAAACCAAACTGCACCGGGACTAGAACGGGTCTAAGACAGGACTAAACCAGGACTAAACTAGGACTAAAACAGGTTGAAACCAGGACTAAACCAGGACTAAACCAGAACTAAAACAGGTCTAAACCAAACTGCACCGGGACTAGAACGGGTCTAAGACAGGACTAAAACAGGACTAAAACAGGTCTAAACCAGGACTAAAACAGGTCTAAGCCGGAACTAAAACAGGTCTAAACCAGAACTAAAACAGGTCTAAACCAGGACTAAACCGGGACCAAAACAGGTCTAAACCAGGACTAAAACAGGTCTAAACAGGACTAAAACAGGACTATAAAAAAGACGAGTTTGTAAAGTACAAAAACCCTTTTAAATTCAAGTCGGCGTATTTTCATGTCATAATCCTTGGCTCATGCGAAGCCCATTCTTCTTCGATGACCACAAACCTTCGGTCATTACCCAGAAACCCCGGAGCGCATCCTTTTATGGTCACGGTACACGGCGAGCGGAGAGTGCCGGTCATCTGGTTGGCATGGCGATGGGTGGATGTATCGGACTAAAGATAAAAACAAAATGAAGGATGGAGCAGGAGCTGGGGTCCCGTCTCGTCTTTCAGCTCCTCAGGCCAAACATGGAGACAAAAGGTGGGAATGATCCAACGGATCAGGTAAGAACTAAACCAGGACCAAACCAGGACTAAACTGAGACTAAAACAGATCTAAAACAGAACTAAACTAGGACTGAACCAGGACTAAAACAGGGCCAAAAAGGTCAAAATCAGAACTAAACCAAGTCTAAACCAGAACAAAAATAGGACAAAAACAGGTCTAAACCAAGACTAAAAGAGGTCTAAAACAGGTCTAAACCAAGACTAAAAGAGGTCTAAAACAGGTCTAAGCCAAGAATAAAAGAGGACTAAAACAGGTCTAAACCAAGAATAAAAGAGGACTAAAACAGGTCTAAACCAAGACTAAAAGAAGACTAAAACAGGTCTAAACCAAAACTAAAAGAAGACTAAAACAGGTCTAAACCAGGACTACAACAGGACTAAAACAGGGTTAAACCAGGACTACAACATGACTAAAAGAGGTCTACACCAAGACTAAAACAAAACTACCACAGCACTAAAACAGGTCTAGAACAGGACTAAAATAGGCCTAAGCCAGGTATAAGACTGGTCTAGACCAAGTCTAAACCAGGTCTAAACCAGGTCTAAACCAGGTCTAAACCAGGTCTAAACCAGGTCTAAACCAGGTCTAAGCCAAGACTAAAACAGGGCCAAAACAGGACCAAAGCAGGACTAAAGCAGGACTGAACCAGAACTAAACCAGGTCTAAACTAGGTCCAGGCACGGTGGCTGGTTCGATCCCCGGGTCGCTCCGGCATTTCTGTGTGGAGTTTGCATGTTCTCCCTGTGTCAGGTGAGTTTCCTCTGATACTTCAGTCTTAGACACAGGGGGAGGGCATCTGACACACACGGGGAGGGCATCTGACACAGGGGGATATCTCAGAACAAGTTTGTCGAGGGTTCGCAGCGTTTTTATTTTCATCTTTCCGAGAGTCAGGGCTACTGTCAGATTATCGGTGTTGAGCGTGTCGGGGCGTGCAGCTTCTCGGTGAACGCTGGAGGATCTACTGCACCCTGAGGCCTGCTCCACCAAACCTCACCCAGCCTGTTTCTGCTCAGATCATCTCACACACAAACCCAAAACACAATCTCACGCATGGTATAACACTGAAGGTCAAGGTGAAAACAGACCGGAGTGCCTCAAAGTGCTCAACAAAAAAGAAAACATCCAATATAAGGAAAAAATACAAGGAATGCTCCAGACATTCACAAACAGATTCAGTTTGACTCAACTTTGGGCAACTTTGGATTTCAGATCTCGATTTGTTTGCCTTCAGGTCTAAACCAGGTCTAAAACAGGACTAAACCAGGTCTAAACCAGGTGTAATCCAAGTATAATCCAGGTCTAAACCAGGACTAAATAAAGTCTAATCCAGGTCTAAATCAGGTCTAAACCAGGTCTAAACTAGGTCTAAACTAGGTCTAAATCAGGTCTAATCCAAGTCTAATCCAGGTCTAAACCAGGACTAAATAAAGTCTAATCCAGGTCTAAATCAGGTCTAAACCAGGTCTAAACTAGGTCTAAATCAGGTCTAATCCAAGTCTAATCCAGGACTAAATAAAGTCTAATCAGTTCTAAATCAGGTCTAAACCAGGTTTAAACTAGGTCTAAATCAGGTCTAATCCAGGTCTAAATCAGGACTAAATAAAGTCTAATCCAGGTGTAAATCAGGTCTAAACCAGGTCTAAACTAGGTCTAAATCAGGTCTAATCCAGGTCTAATCCAGGTCTAAACCAGGACTAAATAAGGTCTAATCCAGGTCTAAACCAGGTCTAAACTAGGTCTAAATCAGGTCTAATCCAAGTCTAATCCAGGACTAAATAAAGTCTAATCAGTTCTAAATCAGGTCTAAACCAGGTTTAAACTAGGTCTAAATCAGGTCTAAACCAGGTCTAAACTAGGTCTAAATCAGGTCTAATCCAGGTCTAAATCAGGACTAAATAAAGTCTAATGCAGGTCTAAATCAGGTCTAAACCAGGTTTAAACTAGGTCTAAATCAGGTCTAATCTGGTATTTCACCGGGATGGGGATATATGAAAAATTCATTTCATTAAGGAAAAAAAAAAAAAAACCCACCGGTATTCAGTATGAAGCGGTATACCGCCCAGCCCTATCGGAACGACTCATGGCAGAAAGTCGGTTTAAAGAAGTCGACTGAGGAAGTGTGCCGTCGCCCACAGCATTCAGTTCCAGTCAAATGAAGCTCATCGAGCACGGCAGATACAGGACAGTTCCATATTAGGAATTTATTTACGGACAAAATAAAAACACCAGGTTAATATACAGTAAAGAAAGCTGCAGAGAGCCAGAGCTCCAGCTCCATCATGAGCACCTTCTCCAGAGGTACCATAGGTCACATCCTCAGCAGCTGCATCACTGTGTGGTATGGCACCTGCACCGTGTCCTGCACCCGGAAAAAGCTACACCGAGCAGTTGTAGCACATTTAAAGTTTAGCACAACTAAAACAGGTCTAAACCAGGAATAAAAACATGTGTAAACCAGGACTAAAACAGGTCAAAACCAGGACTAAAACAGGTCTAAACCAGGACTAAACCAGGACTAAACCAGGACTAAACCAGGACTAAAACAGGTCTAAACCAGGACTAAAACAGGTTTAAACAGACACTCTGACTCCTCTCCACAGATCTGACCTGAAACTTGGTCTGGTTTGGTCTCCATGGAGATAGAAAGGTTTCATGCCATACTGTGGAACATTCCAGACAAAGCAGTAACATCTCCACGGAGAAAACAATTTGATTTTTTTCATACACGTGGGACACCCCGGCGTGATGTCCCTGCAAAGGATCAATAAATAAATCACACGACAAAACATAGCTATCCAATATCATATGGTTTTCTTATTTCACTAATGGTCCATATAACAGTAAAGACGCACTGTGTAACTTTTTGGTTTAGGCTCTGTCACCTTCTTATTTCTATGGAGACGTCACTGCTCTGCCTGGAATGTTCCACAGTGGGACTTTAAAGGAAAAGTAACGTTATTTTACAATCTGAGCCTTCTTTCGGTAATAAAACAAGTCGTTTGACTCACCCATATCACGTTCGTGTCATTTGGAGCTGTTTGAAGAAAGTTATGTTGTAGCGTATCCGTTAGCATTTGTATTCGGGGCATTACTTTGCGGTCTCCAAATAACACAAACTTTAGCACTTTTCAAATCATAGAAGCCCGATGTCTTAATGTAAGATTTCGTTTGAAGCAAAAGTGGCCTGTAATCCGAGATTTATCCATAGTTTTCAGCTTTGCGTTTCATGTTTGGGTCCCGGGAGCTGATAGCACACTCCGCGCATGCGCACTGGCGTCCTCATCTACTCGAAACTATGGCTAAATCTCGGATTACAGGCCACTTTTGCTTCAAACGAAATCTTCCATTAAGACATCGGGCTTCTATGATTTGAAAAGTGCTAAAGTTTGTGTTATTTGGACACCGCAAAGTAATGCCCCGAGCAAATGATACAGCACCATGTTAACGGATACGGGATCATTACTAGAACAGAACGGCTCAACATAAGTTCTGCGATACTGCTCCAATTGACAGAAAAATGCTATGGGTGAGTAAAACTACTTGTTTTATTGCCGAAAGAAGGCTCAGATTGTAAAAAAAAACGTTAATTTGCCTTTAAACAGCTTTACTTTACATTTATTCAATCACAGGTGGATTTAGAGTTCAGAAACACCTCAAAAAACAGACGTTCTGACTGTGAGCGGGGTCGACCTGGAACTTGGTCTGGTTTGGTCTCCATGGAGATAGAAAGGTTTAATGCCATACTGTGGAACATTCCAGACAAAGCGACATCTCCACGGAGAATAGCGTTTGATTTTTTTCTCAACGATCTTTAAACATACATGATTGTTTTCGACAATAAAGCAAACTATGACTATGACATCTTTTGGCTTTGTTCAACAATGAGTGCATCGTGTCGCCATGGTAACTGTTGAACATCTCACCGTAGACGTACACGTGGGACACCCCCGGCGTGATGTCACTGCAAAGGATCAAATAAATCAGCAGATACAGGAGCGAATTTGGAAACTTTATTTATGACGCAGCAGTTTCCGAGTTCTCCTTAAGTTCAGCAGAGATTGGCCATACAACTAAACTACACTAAACCAGGACTAAACCATGACTAAACCATGACTAAAGCTAGGACTAAACTAGGACTAAAACCAGGACTAAACTAGGACTAAAACCAGGACTAAAGCTAGGACTAAACTAGGACTAAAACCAGGATTAAGCCAGGACTAAAACCAGGATTAAGCCAGGACTAAAGCTAGGACTAAACTAGGACTAAAACCAGGACTAAACCACGACTAAAGCTAGGACTAAACCACGACTAAAGCTAGGACTAAACCAGGACTAAACTAGGACTAAACCAGGACTAAAACCAGGACTAAACCAGGACTAAACCAGGACTAAAACCAGGACTAAACCAGGACTAAACCACGACTAAACCACGACTAAACTAGGACTAAACCAGGACTAAACTACGACTAAAACAGGACTAAACTAGGACTAAACCAGGACTAAAACCAGGACTAAACTAGGACTAAAACCAGGACTAAACTAGGACTAAAACCAGGACTAAAACCAGGATTAAACTAGGACTAAACCAGGACTAAAACCAGGACTAAAACCACAACTAAACCAGGACTAAACTAGGACTAAACCAGGACTAAAACCAGGACTAAACTAGGACTAAAACCAGGACTAAACCAGGACTAAACTAGGACTAAAACCAGGACTAAACCAGGACTAAACCACGACTAAACTAGGACTAAACCAGGACTAAACTACGACTAAACCAGGACTAAAACCAGGACTAAAACCAGGACTAAACTAGGACTAAACCACGACTAAACCATGACTAAAGCTAGGACTAAACTAGGACTAAAACCAGGACTAAACCAGGACTAAACCAGGACTACAGTGGAGCACTTCCTGTACTCACTATTTGGAACAGAGTGTTTTTTTTTTTGTTTGAGAAAAGAGCACGGCCTAAATCTGCAGGGTTTGTGCGCTAAACGTGTGAATGAAACAAAACACGACCAAAACTCCAGGAAACGGATAACAAAAAACATGACGTCGTTTTTCCTCCTTCTTTCCACAGATGTGAAGAATGTCCGATAGCCGGGGGCTTTTCCCGAACGTGCCTCGCGCCGAAGAATCCACCCGTTGTGTCTTTACGGCTCCACATTCCTCGTATTATCCGCCCACAAGTCAAAGAGCACATGTGGAAGACCGGACTCCTTTGGGAATCGCAGTCATGTCCTGTCTTCTCACTCACTCAGCACTTCCAAACGCTCTCACGCCGGTCCTCCACCTCACAGGAGTTTAAATGTCCGATAGTACGCCCAAAAAAATGGACTCGTGAGGTTTTAGCCATGTTATAATGCCGTTACCTGCTCAAAAACAGAACTGGAGTTTCATTTTGGTTGTCTATTGCTCTGGAAAACTGAAAAACCTTGTTCCTTTGGCTATAACGGTCCACACTATGCAGACCCTCCAGGAATTCGTGATGTTGCGATTTGCGTGTGGGTGTGTGCACGTACGGAAGTGTGTGCGTGTAAAAGCGCGCGCTCACCTGTCACACAGAGGAGAGAGTCAGGGTTGGGGTGTAGCCGTATTTTTTGTTGACCGCAAACCATTCATTCATCTTTCACGTTAATCTGTTCATCCTACTGGTTTTCATGAGTTCCATTTCATCCTGCTGCGCTGTCATAGCTGTGTGCGCTCTTTTTGTAATAAATGCACAAAACACATCTGGATCTCAGCGTATCTGTCACCATAGCCTCCTCTTTGCGCGTTACAAATCTGCGAGCCATAGGACCCAACCTCATATTCTCAGCAGCTAAAAGGTTTGAGTTTGGAAGCCGCAACATTCTGCTTTACTTCCGTGTGACAAAACGAAACTGCGGCCGTGTCCCAGTTCCCAGAGCGCACAGCTCGGAGCGCGGCCCGAAGGGGGCTCAGACTGCAGTCAAGGAGGTGCACACTTGCTCAGCCCCGACTGCAGTCCGCGGACCGCTTAACGACTGCGGTCTTCGGACCGCGTGTTAACTGCACATGGGACAAAAAGAGGTGGGACAGCAGTCGTCGCGCCGGTGTACTGTCGAAATGTGTGACGCACATGCCCTTCGGACCACGCTCCGAGCCGCGCGCTCTGGGAATTGGGACACGCCTTCTAATGGCAAAGAAACATGTCTGCAACGCCATTTGCCCACAAAAATAACAGCAAAAGACCGGGCGAAACAGTTCCCCTCCTAGTAGTAATTTATTTTCGATATTGGCAAGTCCCAAGTCAGTCCAAGTCCTAAAACTTGGCAAGTCAAGTTTTAGGACCATATCTGTGATCTCTGTGTCTTTGTATTACTCTTTGTCAGTAATAACTCAATATTCAAAATATTACTAAATTTTAATTACAAAAAGCGAAAATCGCAACTATTTATTGCAACTTTCACTTCCTCCCGCAACAAAATCGCAACAAAAACCTTAAAAGCACCACAACTTTCATCGCAACTTTTTGGAAAAGCTCCCGCAAATTCAGGCATTTTAGCCCGCAACAATCACAAAAAATGCCCGCGAATTGCTGGGGGGGGTCTGACTATGGCATAAAACTCTCCATGGAGAATGTTCCCAATTTGTGAAGGTGACGCACCAATTTCAGAAAGTTACACACTGTAACTTAAAAACAATTAAAAACATACCTGGAGGTTTTTTTTTTGAGTACTCCTTTGTTATTTTATATGAATTTTCCCCTGGACTTTTTAATTTTAGGTCCATAAATCTCATTTTTAGGTCTAAACCAGGTCTAAACCAGGAATAAAACAGATCTAAATCAGGTCTAAATTAGGTCTAATCCAGGTCTAATCCAGGTCTAATCCAGGTCTAATCCAGGTCTAATCCAGGTCTAATCCAGGTCTAAATCTTGTCCAAATCAGGTCTAAATCAGGTCTAATCCAGATTGAAATCAGGTCTAATCCAGAACTAAACCAGGACTAAACCAGGTCTAAACCAGGTCTAAACCAGGTCTAAATAAGGTCTAATCCAGGTCTAAGACAGGAGTAAACCAGGACTAAATCAGGGGCTGAGCCGGGGGCTGAGAATATTCCGAATTTGTGAAGGTGACGCACCAATTTCAGAAAGTTACACACTGTACCTTTCTGAAACGATTAAAAACATACCTGGAGTTGTTTTTGTTTTTTTTGAGTATTCCTTTATTATTTTATATGAGATCCCCTTGGACTTTTTAATTTTAAGTCTCTAAATCTCATGTTTAGTGAGATCTGCTTCAGTTCTGACGTGGGAACTGTCAAGTCCCAACAAATATCTGAAAAGTCTGTTTCTCTCAGACCTCCAGGGACACCAGCTGAACCTGTTCTTATATTTACCCCAAAAATGTAGGTGGAATTTGAAATGTGACGTTCCTCCGTGTGGAGCTCGTTTCCAGAGACAGTCCGAGGAAACTCCAGAGCCTCAGCTTCACCGAGGAAGCGCCGGAGCCTCAGCTTCACCGAGGAAGCGCCGGAGCCTCAGCTTCACCGAGGAAACTCCGGAGCCTCAGCTTCACCGAGGAAACTCCGGAGCCTCAGTTTCACAGAGTCCAGCCGTTTGAGCTCCAGACGTTCAGAAACAGATTCAGTTTGACTCGAGTTCATTTTGGCTTTGGGCAACTTTGGATTTCAGATCTCGGTTTGTTTTCCTCCAGGTCTAAACCATGACTAAACCAGGTCTAATCCAGGACTAAATCAGGTCTAATCCAGGTGTAAACCAGGTCTAAATCAGGTCTAAATCAGGTCTAATCCAGGTCTAAATCAGGTCTAAATCAGGTCTAATTCAGGTCTAATCCAAATCTAATCCAGGTCTAAATCAGGTCTAATCCAGGTCTAAATCAGGTCTAATCCAGGTCTAATCCAGGTCTAATCCAGGTCGGCAGTAGCTCAGTTGGTAGAGCGTTTGTCCACTGATCCAAAGGTTGGCGGTTCAAATCCCGCTCTTGACATAAGCAACATCAGTGGTTGAGCGGTCAGATCCACTGACCCACAGGTTGGCAGGTGTGATTCCAGCTCCCACAGATGAATGCTGCCGTTGTGTCCTTGGGCAAGACACTTAACCCGCCTCGCCCCCAGTGTCTGCGTACACTGGTGTGTGAATGTGTGTGTGAATGGGTGACTGGTTCCTTGTTGTAAAGCGCTTTGGGTGCCTTGAAGGTGGAAAAGCGCTATATAAAGATGTGACCAGGTCTAATCCAAGTCTAATCCAGGTCTAAACCAGGTCCAGATCGTTCTAAACACATTCAGGAAAAGTTCATTTCTGTTGTGTCAATGAGACTTTTTTAGTACCGTAGTAGGCCGAGCCAAGGGCCGAGCCGGTAGTGAAAACATATCCATCTATAAATGTAGTTGGTTTTAGCTTCGTTTTACTTTTACCTTTAAAAACCTGATCTGCTTTTCGGGTTTTTAAGAAGGTGAAAATCGGGTAAACGAACACTAATCCCCTTAAAGAGGAGGAGGAGCAGTGGGATGAAGGAGAGCGACGGGAGTGATGGTGACCTCTGACCTCTGGGGGGGGGGGCTGGTCAGCTTCTGCGTGATTGACCGCTCGACTGACCGCTCGACCTCCAATAACTCCGGTCAAAAGGATTTTAATTTGACTTGTACGTTTACATTTATGTATATAATCAAGCCTTACTCGACTCCTGTCTCTTGTTGTCCATTTTGTAATTTATTTAGAATTTATTATTACCATTTACATTTTTTACTCTTTGTTTTTATAATTTATTGTGATGTTTGAGCATCTGTGTCCAAATTACTTCCCTTGTGGATCAATAAAGTTTGTCTAGGTCTAAGTCTGCGTCCCATTCCCCTTTATCGACGTCTTTGTCTTACCCCTCAATACCGAGCTGAGAGGAGGACTAATCCAGGTCTAAGACAGGACTAAACCAGGACTAAATCAGGTCTAAACCATACACGACATTCTAACACAGAACAGAAAATCGTGTACTACGGGCCCTTTAAAGTATCGTAAACACTTTCCTTGAATAAATCTGTCCAAAAAAAATTTCAACTAAAAATATTAACATCACACTCTGTCAGTTAAGAAAAACTCAAATTTCAGTTTCTCTCCCTCTGCCCCTAGCTGACATTCCAAACATTCCACATAAATGTCCGGCGTGGCGCTCCTGGTTTGGGTGATTTAAATAAGCACGAGGCCGGAGTGAATAGGGATGCACGATATATCGGCATTAACATCGGTATCGGCCGATATCGCAAATTTTTAACATATCGGTATCGGTCCGATGTGTAAAAGTGGGCCGATATTAACGATATTTGTCAGTACAGTAATCCCTCGAATTAAAGGTCCAGTGTGTAGGATTCGTGGCGCATAGGTGGATGGTGCTATTGCACTTTCTGTTTTAGCTACGGCAGACCTCGAGGGTCACCCGGGCGCACCGTAACGAGGACAGCTCGCGTACCCGCGCACGAACCGCGCGCCGCTACTGTATAAATAAAATGCGGTCCCGTTCACTGTTTTTTTTTTCCGCATGAGAGCACACATTCCCGATCATGTACCATGACAATCTACACATCAAATGAAACCTTACAGTCTCTTGACTATGCAATTCATTTCCCGGCACAACAATCACTCCCCGAGCAAATGGGGCTTTTATACGGAAAAGCACAAAACGAGGTTTGTTACTTAGCTTACCTTTGAAGGCTCTGCACAGGTCAAACTCAGTATTTCACCATAAACTTGGTATCAATCTGTCCGTAAGGATCCAGCGAATAAAATCCAGTAAAACAATTTAGTCCAAAACACGAGTTAGATCCATTACGACGTGTGATCTGGCAACATGCTTGTCGTTGTTTATCCAAACGCGTACTATCTCGTTGTGTGAAAACCACGAGCCCTTGCCGAAGGTGGATCAAAATGGCTGCCTCTACATGGGGACGATCCCCCTTTTATGCAGGTATATCTAAGTCCAAAAGAATACTTTGATTTCATGATGGAAGTGAAAAGGCTTGGAAAACACTATTTTTGAATGGGTATCTTCAATTTCGGTAATTAACGGGTAAAAATCTTACACACTGTCCCTTTAATGTTTTCTCACATTTCTCTCTCATTTAAACACTCAAACTTTCGTAGATTTTCTACAAAATGTATTAATAGTGAAGCGTGTTGGGGAAAGGGGGACCCTGAGACCCCGAGACCTGTGCCCGAACCGTGCCTCCTCCTCAGGACCACGTCCACGGTCCTGAGGAGGAGGCACGCAGTCTGAACACATCAAACCTCGACATGAACGAACGCAAGAGCCGCACGAAACCAGGCAAAGAGCCGCACGCCGTGGTTTAATCCTGGTTTAGACCTGGTCTAGACGTGGTTTAGTCCGCGTTTAGTCCTGGTCTGGTTCCAGTCTGGTCCCGCCCTCCCCCCGCGTCCCCCATCTATAACATCAATCGCCAAAGGTCCTTTAGCCAATCAGGACGCAGAACACAATGTTACAGTATAAAAAAATTGAAAAAAATAAAAATAAATCAGGAGCCAAAACACCATCCATCCATGTTCTTCTTCTTATCCGGGGCCGGGTAGCGGGGGCAACAGTCCAAGCAGGGACTCCCAGAATTCCTTCACCCCGGACACTTCCTCCAGCTCCTCCGGGGGGACCCCAAGGTGTTCCCAGGCCAGCCGGGAGACATAGTCCCTCCAGCGTGTCCTGGGTCTTCCCCAGGGCCTCCTCCCGGTGAGACGTGCCCGGAACACCTCCTGAGGGAGGCGTCTAGGAGGCGTCCGGAACAGACGCCTGAGCCACTTCAGCTGCTCCTCTCGATGTCGAGGAGCAGCGGCTCTACTCCGAGCTCCTCCCGTGTGACTGAGCTCCTCACCCCATCTCTAAGGGAGCGTCCAGCCACTCTGCGGAGGAAACTCATTTCGGCCGCTTGTATCGGCGATCTTGTCAAACACGTTTTGAAAATAAAAGAAAACATTCAAAAATTAATTTTGCATGATTTTCAGTCTGTATAAAATGTTATCTCAGAATTAAAAATAAATATCGGTATCGGCCGATATCAGCAACATTAATATCGGATATTGGTATCGGTTAAAATGTTCACATCGGTGCATCCCTAGTCCTGAAGGTCCTGAAGGTCCTGAACCCTGCGCCGTCACAACGTGTCCTCGGGCAAGACACTTTCCACACAGTCTGGACATGATCCCAGATGGATTATTTAAAGAGGTTCTAAACAGGTTATAACGCCGTTCCATCACCGAAAACACGACCGTCATGTTTGAGTCATTTAGCGATCTCTCCCGTGCCCTATTTAAACTTTTAATTAAATATGTTCTTCAGGTAAGAGGTTTGGATTGTTGAATTAACTTTGTATTTTATCGCCCAAACCCAAACCCAGTGAAGACCTGGCAGACGCTCCTCAGCAAACAAATGGAACAAATTTAATCATTAGGGCTGTCAGTTTCACACGGTAATTAATTACACTGCAAATTAACGCGTTTTGTGTTTCTGAGAAGAAGAACTTGGTGTAAATCTGATCAGAAAATGGAAAATATGGATCAGAAAACTGAAAGTTGGACCCTCTCCTTCCTCCCTCTCTCCTTCCTCCCCCTCTCCTCCCTCTCTCTCTCCTTCCTCCCTCTCTCCTTCCTCTCTCTCTCCTCTCCCTCTCTCCTTCCTCCCTCTCCTTTCTCCTGCCCTCTCTCCTTCCTCCCTCTCTCCTTCCTCCCTCTCCTCTCCTTCCTCCCCCTCTCCTTCCTCCCTCTCCTTCCTCCCTCTCCTTCCTCCCTCTCTCTCTCTCCTTCCTCCCTCTCTCCTTTCTCCTCCCTCTCTCCTTTCTCCTGCCCTCTCTCCTTTCTCCTGCCCTCTCTCCTTTCTCCTGCCCTCTCTCCTTCCTCCCCCTCTCCTTTCTCCTCCCCTCTCTCCTTCCTCCCTTTCTCCTTCTTCCCTCTCCTTCCTCTCTCTCTCCTTCCTCCCTCTCTCTCTCCTTCCTCCCTCTCTCTCTCCTTCCTCCCTCTCTCCTTTCTCCTGCCCTCTCTCCTTCTTCCCTCTCTCCTTCTTCCCTCTCTCCTTCTTCCCTCTCTTCTTCTTCCCTCTTCTTCTTCCCTCTCTTCTTCCCTCTCTCCTTCCTCCCTCTCTTCTTCCTCCCTCCTTTCTCCTGCCCTCTGTCCTTCATCCCTCTGTCCTTCATCCCTCTGTCCTTCATCCCTCTTCTTCATCCCTCTCTCCTTCCTCCCTCTCTCCTTTCTCCTGCCCTCTCTCCTTCCTCCCTCTCTCCTTCCTCCCTCTCTCCTTCCTCCCTCTCTCCTTCCTCCCTCTCTCCTTTCTCCTGCCCCCTCTCCTTCCTCCCTCGGTCTCTCTCCTCTTTTCTACTCTCTCTTTCATCCCTTCTTACCCGACATCTCAGAGGAAGTGGCAGAAGTTTGTCACCCAGGGGGCACCCGGGGGTCACCCGAGGATTTATCGGACGCACGATCTGAATCGGAGGGACAGAAGAGCACCCAAAGGAGGAGCACCCACTGGGGGAGCACCCACTGGGGGAGCACCCACTGGGGGAGCACCCACTGGAGGAGCACCCACTGGAGGAGCACCCACTGGGGGAGCACCCACTGGGGGAGCACCCACTGGGGGAGCACCCACTGGGGGAGCACCCACTGGAGGAGCACCCAAAGGACAAATGTACAAAAATACTGGAAACTAAAAACTTTAAAATCTTGCTCAAAGTTCTGGAATTGAAATCTGGTTTGTAAATGTTTTTAATTCTGAAACATTTTATTTCTTGTAATTGCTTGAAAATGTTTTTGAAATGGTTTTGTAATTGTATTGATCTGTGCCAGGACTTCTTTGAAAAGGAGATTAATCTCCACGGGACTTTCCAGGTTAAATAAAGGTTAAATAAAAAAATTAAATAAAAGGACATGCTGGAGGAGAGACGGGCGCTGACGGCAAACGACCAATTCTACATCTGCAAAGAAGCTCCATGAAAGACAGATTTTTGGTTTGGAACTTTCATCTTTTGCTAAATTCCATAAATGCTCAGTCCTGGTTTAGTCCTGGTTTAGTCCTGGTTTAGTCCTGGTTTAGTCCTGGTTTAGACCTGGTTTAGACCTGGTTCAGTCCTGGTTCAGTCCTGGTTCAGTCCTGGTTTAGACCTGGTTTAGTCCTGGTTCAGTCCTGGTTCAGTCCTGGTTCAGACCTGGTTTAGTCCTGGTTTAGACCTGGTTTAGTCCTGGTTTAGTCCTGGTTTAGTCCTGGTTTAGACCTGGTTTAGTCCTGGTTTAGTCCTGGTTTAGTCCTGGTTTAGACCTGGTTTAGACCTGGTTTAGTCCTGGTTTAGTCCTGGTTCAGTCCTGGTTCAGTCCTGGTTCAGTCCTGGCTCAGTTCTGGTTTAGACCTGGTTTAGACCTGGTTTAGACCTGGTTTAGACCTGGTTTAGACCTGGTTCAGTCCTGGTTCAGTCCTGGTTTAGACCTGGTTTAGACCTGGTTTAGTCCTGGTTCAGTCCTGGTTCAGTCCTGGTTCAGTCCTGGTTTAGACCTGGTTTAGACCTGGTTTAGACCTGGTTTAGTCCTGGTTTAGTCCTGGTTTAGTCCTGGTTTAGACCTGGTTTAGTCCTGGTTTAGTCCTGGTTTAGTCCTGGTTTAGACCTGGTTTAGACCTGGTTTAGACCTGGTTTGGTCCTGGTTTGGTCCTGGTTTGGTCCTGGTTTGGTCCTGGTTTAGACCTGGTTTAGTCCTGGTTTAGTCCTGGTTTAGACCTGGTTTAGACCTGGTTCAGACCTGGTTTAGAACTGGTTTAGACCTGGTTTCAGTGGAAACATTTTTATCAAACTGGACAGAACAGGAAGTGGAGGCAGAAACAGGAAGTGTCTGCAGGAAGTAGATTTGTGTCGTAAACATGTGACTCAGAACAGCTCCAGACACGCGTTTCCTTCATTAGCGTCAGAATTATATCGATTTTATTCATTCCAACGACTTTAATTCCGACTTTTAGTCTCGTAAACCGACTCGTGTGAGCTTTAGGTAGTTATAACGCCGTTTCCTCCCCAAAAACACACCTGGAGTTGGGTTTTTCCCATTTTTTTTGAGCTCTAAAACCTGTGACTGAATAAATGTAAATGTAAAGTCGCACTGCGGAACATTCCGGGTTTACCTGTTACATGACTTCCTGCTTCCGTGAGCTGTGTTTGGCTGACAGACGCACACTCACAAACGACAAACTCACTTCCTGATTCCCAAGTAAACAAAGGAGTCGTACGGAAAACCCAGAGCAACGGCAACACTCAAGACTCTACATAAAAATAAATAAATAAATAAAATAAAAATAATAAAATTTAAATAAAGTCCATTTAAATAAAATCCAGAGCAACGCCAAGACTCAAAACTCTACATAAAAATATATATATATAATATAATAATAATAATAAAAATAAAATAAAAATAAAATAAATAAACCACACAATAAATATGCCCCACCGATATGCGGTGCTGTAAACAGGAAACAGCCAGAGCCACCGGAAACACAACACTACAAAGAGCGCATGCCCATAAAGTCCTTTCTCTTCTGCAAACAAACACAAGAAGATAATGATGGTGAACACACGTACAAAAACCGACTCTCTCGTTTGGACCGACGACGAAGTGGAGTGACTTCTACGAGTTACGTTAGATTACAAGACACGTCGGTATCAGCAGAACGTCGACTGGGAGTCCTGTCAAAGCAGATGATAACGGCATCGCGACGTCATCGTTTTCCAAAAGCTGCGTTTTGCTCGTCCACACGACAACGCGACCCCCAGCGTTCTCAGATTTCTCCACTGTGGAATCTGGTTTAAAAAAAACACAGCCCCCCTCCCCGTGCCCCGAGAACGCTAATCGCTAATCTAAAACATCTCTGGAAGTGCTCCATATGACACCAAAGTGCTATGGGTGAGTAAAACAACTTGTTTTATTACCGAAATAAGGCTCAGATTGTAAAAAATGTTAATTCTCCTTTAATGCCCGACACTGTTAGAGGGAAACCTATGGAAGCCCATTCCCGGCAGTATAAAAAAAAAAAAAAAGTTGGTTACACTAAGTCATAATTATGAGATAAAAAGTCAAAATTATGAGATAAGAAAGTTACCATCACCAATGTATTTCCTGAAGTCTCTGCACTCATCTCTACGCACAATCAAATACAATCCGTTTACTTACTAGATGTCTCAAAATTTTGACTTTCTTATCTCATAATTTTGACTTTCTTATCTCATAATTTTGACTTTTTATCTCATAATTTTGACTTTCTTATCTCATAATTTTGACTTTCTTATCTCATAATTTTGACTTTTTATCTCATAAATTTGACTTTCTTATCTCATAATTTTGACTTTATCATCTCATAATTTTGACTTTCTCATCTCATAATTTTGACTTTCTTATCTCATAATTTTGACTTTCTTATCTCATAATTTTGACTTTCTTATCTCATAATTTTGACTTTCTTATCTCATAATTTTGACTTTTTATCTCATAATTTTGACTTTTTATCTCATAATTTTGACTTTCTTATCTCATAATTTTGACTTTCTTATCTCATAATTTTGACTTTCTTATCTCATAATTTTGACTTTCTTATCTCATAATTTTGACTTTCTTATCTCATAATTTTGACTTTATCTAATAATTTTGACTTTTTATCTAATAATTTTGACTTTTTATCTCATAATTTTGACTTTTTATCTCATAATTTTGACTTTTTATCTCATAATTATGACTTAGTGGTGAGCAACATTTTTTTTTTTTTTACTGGCGGAAATGGGCTTCCATAGAAACCCGTACAGAGTAGCATTAAAAAAACAAAAAAAACAAACCCGCACTGTCCCTTTAAACTCTGCTGTTTACTGCTCGACAGGTGAGACAGGTGCAGCTTTTCTCACAGACGCACCTGCTGATCTCCACCTAAACTTACTGAACTTCTCCAAACACGTCCAGAAAAACTACTTCTCCAGACTCCACACCTGAGCAGAGACCTGAAGTCAAACAAACGTGTCCTTTAACCTCAGTCACACACATCAAAATCGAATTCTCTGAGCAGTTTTCAGGTTAAATACTTGAGGAGTACTTCATATTTGGCAGTAGCAGTACTCTTACTTGGACAAAAGTCGTACTTCCTCTTCCCACCGTGAGTCTAAAGTGACAAAACTTGATTTTTATGATTTGTATTTCTGATTTTTTTATGTTTAGTCCTTCCAATGACATTAACTTTAAATTATAAATCAGATGTTACTTCCAGTTACTTGTAGTAGTCACCAAATACTTTTTTATGTAGTAATTTCTTGCAATATCATACTTTTTACATCTACTTTTGTACAATTTCGGATGAGCACACTTTATTAATTAATTTATTATCAAAAGTCAAATGCACAAGATTAAAAGTCTAAATGGGCGTGTGAACAAAAATGGAGGAAAAAAATGCCCAAAATAATTAAGAAAACTAGCTGCAACTGGAACAATTCTAGAGTTACAAATTATTCCTAAAAAAAAATCCCAGTTGAAATAGTGGTTTATTTCGTTTCCAAAAGAGCCAAACACGGGGCGGTGGTCGCACAAACCCGTGATGGGTCGCAGAGCGCACGGGTCAGACCGGGTGCGCCTCGCCTTACCTTCGGACAGCTCCAGCTCCAGCTCCGCCAGCTTCTCCCGGACCTCCGCGGGCAGTGTCATCCCCAGCCCGGGCTCCAGCAGCGCGGACAGCGGCCCCGCGGAGCCCCGCTCGGCCATGGCGCTCCGGGAAACGTCAACAAACGAAATCCAAGAGGAGGAAGAGCCGCCAGGTGTGGTCCTCCGCGCCTGGAGCTGGAGAGCAGAGTTCAGTCCCGGTTTAGACCTGGTTTAGTCCTGGTTTATCCACGGTTTAATCCTGGTTGAGTCATAGTTTAGACCTGGTTTAGACCTGGTTTTGGACGCATCCTGGTTTAGTTCTGGTAAATATCCTCTCCAGAGCACGCGCCTGGACAGACACGCACACGCACAAAAAGAATCGATTCCTCGGGACTCGGTTGTGGGTGTTGGTGCTCCTGCCGCAGATGTGATCCAAACGTGTCCGTCATGACGCGCTTAGCTCCGGGGCTAACGGCGGCGCTCCCGGTGCCGCTCGGGTCGCTCCATGCGCGCGGCGCGGCGCGGCGGCGGAAGCGGGTGACGCGGTGCGGGGCGCGTGCGGCCGTAGCGTCGCGTGCGGAGGGGACGTCCAGCGGCGGGAGTCTGGACACGAGTCTGGACACAAGTCTGGACACAACTCATTCAACTCCCGTCCCTCCCGTCCTTCCACGCTCCGGAGGGCCACAGTGCGCAGCCGCCATTGCGTCACGGGCACGGCGGCACGCACGCGCGCGCGCTCCCGTCGTGCTCGTAACAGCTGGGTGCGTGCGCGGACTGATGTGAGCGCGAGGATGTGGTACGTGCGCCCTCTGCTGGACAGAGACGCGCAGGCGCACTCCAGATCCACCGGGTCTGGTTTAAAGGGCCGATATTTATCGATATTGATTCCAGTGACACTTTAGCCCACTGACACTGCTGCTTAAATGACACTGACACTGCTGCTTAAATGACACTGACACTGCTGCTTAAGAATCAGAATCAGAAAGACTTTTATTGCCATTGTCAAGTGAACACAATTCACAAAACTAGGAACTTGTCTCGGTGATAAGGTGCCAACATAAAACACTAAATAATAATGATCAAAGGAGAAGTTCAATTTGTCGCGCACTAAATAATAATAGTAATAACTAGTGTATAGACACTAAATATTAGTAATAACTAAAATATAGCTATAATACAGTAAAAAAATAATAAACAATCCAAATATCAGAAAGGTCCAGATGAGCAGCATCAGAACAGTAGTGCAAACATGACTTAATTAAAGTGACTGGTGATATAAAGTGTCCAACTTTGTGTCCAACAGCAGAGGGAAAGAAACTGTTCTTGTGACGGGAGGTTCTGGTCCCGATGGACCGTAGCCTCCATGTCCAGGGTGAGAAGTGTCCGCTGCTATCCGGCCTGCTCGCCCCCGAGTCCTGGAGACGTACAGGTCCTGGACAGATGGAAGGCTGCAGCCAATCACCTTCTCAGCAGAGCGCACAATGTGCTGCAGTCTCTGTTTGTCCCTGACAGTGGCTCCAGCACCACACTGTGATGGAAGAGGTGAGGATGGACTCAGTGATGGACTCATGTAGAACTGCACCATCAGCTGGTCTCAGGCCTGTAAAACATCTTTAAACCCAATTGAAACTCTATATAAAAGGGCACTAAAAATACATGACAAAAAATCTCGTCTGTACCACCACTGCCCAATTTTGGAGAAATACAAACTGCTGAACTTTCAAAACTTGCTTAATTTTAATTATAACCTTGTTCAAAATCATTCATAAAACTGCTGCTCCCCCTCTGAAAAAGTTTGTGGTGCTCAGGTCAGAGAGAAGCTCCAGAGCCACACGCTCCACAGTCCAAGGACAGTGCACTGTTCCAAAGTTTAGAACCTCGTTTGGTCCGTCCTCCTTTTCATACAAAGCCATAAGCCTCTGGAACACACTCCCATCTGAAATAGTTTCATGCACAAGTTATGCAATGTTTGCACGTCTGACCAAACGATGGCTTTTATCCAATCAAACATGCACACATTAATGAACTGCGTGAATGCACAAATATGAAATGTATATATGTATATAGTACGTGTGGTTGTGATGTACAGTATGTATCTTTATGACTGAGTTTTTGTAAGTTGTTTTTTTATGGTATTTTATTGGTATTTATGCCATTTTATATCAACTTGTCCAGGGACTGCAGGTGAAAATTAGCATATTTGCTATAACCTGGCACAAACATATTACAGTGGTACCTCACCTTACGAAATTAATTCGTTCCAGAAGTGGTTTCGTAACGTGAAAAATTCGTAAGTTGAGTAGCTATTTGAATGGAAAAAGCCTGATTCGTTCCAAGGCCCCGTTCCAAGTTTTTTTTTGTTATAGTTTAACATTTTTTTATAGTGTAACATTGTGTTCTGCGTAGATACTGTAAACCCAGGACTAAACCTGGACTATACCAGGTCTAGACCAAGCAGCACCGGTGTACCTCACGAGGCTGAGGCTGAGGTGAGCAGCGACTGCGTGCGTGGGTGTGTGTGTGTGTGTGTGTGTGCGTGGGGGACCCGTGTGTGATAGCGCAGTGTTAACCATTCCTGCTCTCATCTCCTAACCGTGGTTGGGAGACACAGGGGAGATCGTCTTCTCCATGGCCGGAGATAGCTTTCCCTTGTGGACATCGCGCGCTTACAGTGGTGGAGAATGCAAATAAAAAAGGCATTTTTGCTGCACAGTGGAGTGGGGCTTTATTGTCTCACTGCACTGTATGAGTAGCACTTTTTACTCTCTAACTGCCCCGATCGCCGTCTCTGTCTCTCCCTGCGGTCGTCACCAGCACACGTGGACACACACACAGCCAGGCCCGGCTCCACTGCACATCTCACAACAACAGCATGACCCGGCGCGGGGCTGCGCGCAGAGACCCGTGCTCAAACCGTGCCAGGTCTAAACCAGGTCTGAACCAGGTCTGAACCAGGTCTGAACCAGGTCTGAACCAGGTCTGAACCAGATCTAAACCACCGCGTGCGGGTGTATTTCCTGGTTTCGTTTCGAGTCACGGCTGAGGCGAGCAGCGAGGACTCCCCTCGGGACCGCACGCAGTCTGACCGCATGAACGAACGCATGCAAGAGCCGCGGTGGTCTAATCCTGGTTTAGACCTGGTTCAGACCTGGCTTAGACCTGGTTCAGACCTGGTTTAGACCTGGCACGGTTTGAGCACGGGTCTCGTGCTGGCAGCCCCGCGCCGGGTCATGCTGCGCTATCACACACGTGTCCGCGCGCACACTTCTCCCCCTTCCCCCCACGCTTCACTATTAAATACATTTTGTTGAAAATCTATGAAAGTTTGAGTGTTTAAAAGAGAGAGAAATGTGAGAAAAGTTTAAATCCAGTCTGAGAAAAGCGTATAATGTGTGTGGCTGAGCGCGCATTATTTGAATTTTTGAGATTTCGCGTTTCGTAACTTGAATTTTCTTTCGTGTCTAGAGACCAAAATTTACCGTGAAGGCGTTTCGTAACTTGAAATTTTCGTTTGTTGGGTCATTCGTAAGGTGAGGTACCACTGTACCTCTTTTATGTAGGTCAATGTTTTTATGTGTATTGTCCCTGTCAAATAAACTAATAAACTAAACTAAACTAGACTGCCAGCTTGGCTTTCCTCAGCTGCCGCAGGAAGTGCAACCTCTGCTGGGCCTTCTGGATGAGGGAGTTGATGGTCGGCTCCCACCTGAGGTCCTGTGTGATGCAGGTGCCCAGGAACCGGAAGGAGTCCACTGTGGTGATGGGGGAGTCTGTCAGGGAGAGAGGAGGCAGGAGGGCTCTGACTTTCCTGAAGTCCACGATCATCTCCACTGTCTTATGGGGGTTCAGATCCAGGTTGTTGCTGCTGCACCAGGACACCAGCCGGTCCACCTCCCTCCTGTAGGCAGACTCATCGCCGTCAGAGATGAGCCCGATGAGGGTGGTGTCATCCGCAAACTTAACCAGTTTAAATGACACATGAGCTTTATTCCGCTCCACATTGTGTGTTTTACTTATTTGTATTATACACAAGCCTTTTGTACTTTTGCTACAGGTATATGTGATGTTTTAGTCATGGTGTTTATTGTCTTGTTTATCACATGTTTTATGTTCCCTGTGGGCCTAGGGGGCGCTGCAATTTCAAATCCTGTGTGTGCAACCTGTACATTTTTCTCTTTATTTATTTAAATTAGGACAGTACATATTAATCATCATGTCAGCAGAGCTACAGTGTAAATATGCCGTTAGCACAAAAGCTAATTTACACCCGTCGTCCTAAAGCAGGTCAGAACAAAACACATTCACACAAACAGAGAAAACTGTCTTTTGCACTACCTGGCCAGAGAGAAACAAAATTTCGATTCACTGTATGTTGAACACATATGGCAGAATTGACAATAAAGCTGACTTTGAACTTTGAACTTTGAACTTTGAAAACAGAAAACACAACAGACATTTCACCAAGAGCAGGTAGGTGCAATAGTCCCATGTCCAAAAGTCAGAATAATCTACATGTGTGAACACGTCTGGTTCGTTTTCAACCAATGTTTCAGAGGCGTTTCAAAGGCTGAATCGGTGTTTCGGAGCCGTTTCAAAGTCTGAATCTGTATTTCAGAGCCGTTTTAAAGGCTGAATCGGTGTTTCGGAGCCGTTTTAAAGTCCGAATCGGTGTTTGAGAGGCATTTTAGAGGCTGAATCTGTGTTTCAGAGCCGTTTCAAATGCTGAATCGGTGTTTCGGAGCCGTTTTAAAGGCCGAATCAGTGTTTCAGAGCCGTTTCAAATGCTGAATCGGTGTTTCAGAGCTGTTTCAAAGGCTGAATCGGTGCCACAGTTCCTGACGTGGGCTGGCAGTGTGTTCCATGTCTGTGAGCCTCTGATAGACTCCACCATTTGGCCAAATTTAGTCCTACGCCTTTTTATGTTCCAGTCTCCTCTGGTCGATGCTCTGGTATTTACTCGGTCGACAGGTTTTTTTACCTATAAAATCCAGTAGAGGAGGAGGAGCGAGCCCGTTTAAAACTTTAAAAATGAGACAAGCATCCATAAATATGTGATAACTATCAAAATCCATAATGTTCTACTGACTTAAGATGTTACAGTAATGATACTGTAAAGTAAAAAAAAGCCCAGCCCCTCTGCTCATCATCTTCTGCCTTCTCCCTCTTAAATTGTAAATGCAATTGGCTGATTTAGAAGCGACTTTATTGATCTCACACTGGAGAAATTCTTCTCTGCATTTAACCCGTCCTGTTATTAGGAGCAGTTGGCAGCACATTACTGCGCCCGGGGACCATCTCCATGATCTTCTTGCTTCAGTTTGGTCAGGACCTCAGCTGGAGGATTTTACCTGGAGCATGTTTTGGGTTGATGGGGGAAACCGGAGTGCCCGGAGGAAACCCACCCAGACACGGGGAGAACATGCAAACCCGGGGATTGAACCCAGAACCTTCTTGCTGTGAAGCATGAGTGCTAGCCACTCAGCTGCCGTGCCTCCAAGTTAGTTAGTTCGGGAAATGTCCAAATTTGGGTCCACAATGGATTGATACATCAAATTACTATTTTCTGATTTTAAGTTGTGAAAATGTTAAAGGACAAATTTAATAGTTTACTCTATTTGGTAATTGGGTAAATATATTCCAGTTTGGTGTAAAATGTAGTTGTGCAACCATGTTCAAGGAGCACTAATTTAAAAAGTGTCCATCATTTAGTAATTCATAGTTATTTGGTAATTCATTGAAATATTATACAGTCATACCTCACCTTATGAAATGAATTCGTTCCAGAAGTGGTTTCGTAACATGATTTTTTTTCGTAAGTAGAGTCGCAATGGGGGATTCGGGCGGCTGCGAAGCCGAGCGCGCATTATTTGAATTTGTGAGATTTCGCGTTTTGTAACTTGAATTTTCTTTCGTATTCAGAGATGAAAATTTAATGTAAACGCGTTTCGTAACTTGGATTATTTGTTAGTTGGGTCTTTCGTAAGGTGAGGTATGACTGTATAAAATATTAAATTTGGATCATATCTAGTCATTTAAAATGATAGAAAAATAAGTTACATTGAAGGTTAAAATGTTAACTGTTAAAATGTTATTTATAATTGGCCTAATTAAGTTAATATGTAAAATGCATATGAAAATAATAATAATAAAATAGATTAATCCTACTAAGATGTAAAGGTAATTTCAGTTGCCTGGAAGAAACCATGAGTCATCGCTGTACCAGCAGCGAGTCTGGTAACGCTTGGTCCAGAATGCGCTGCCGTTGTGCTTAGACAGACAGCTAAGTGAACCAGAGAACAGATCAGATCAGAGAACAGTTAACGGACAGCGACGTGAACCAAGCCGGTAGGAAGCAATGCAAAAACATCTTTTTTGAAAAGAAAGGCCTCTAGAGCTGTCAGCTGCTGTGGTTTTAAGGAATCGATGTGTTTTAGGTCATTTAAGACCAATTTTACAGCTGAATGGAAGGGACGTTGCGGGCAAAGGCGGGTGCACTGACGTCACCATCTTTGAACGAATCAGAATCGCGGAGTCCGTTGTTAACCGGGGGAGCGAGGGTGGAGCGAGGGTGGAGCGAGGGTGTCCAAATGGTATCGCGCTGTATAGCAAATACAGAGAGATATCATTTGGCTGGCCAGGTAATAATTTCAGTATATTTGTTTACTTTAAAGGTTTTCAACCTTCTACTGCTACCATTACTGCTACTACTACCGCTACCACCAAACCTCCCTCTACTACTACCACTAGTACCCCTACCTTTACTACTACTACTACTACTACTACTACTACTACTACTATTACTAAAGAAGAAGCTAGAAAATTTCAATAAAAGTCTTAAAGCTGAGTTGAGCCTTGTGTCTGTTTCCGGGGTTTTCAAGTGAACCTGCATTCCTTAAGAAAAGACTTGACGGATATTGTAAAGGCTTTTTGTCCAAAGTTTTCAGTGTTTTCTTGAAGAGAGACTTTAGTGGCTTCAGAAGAGCCTCTGAAGTGTGAGAGCATGTGGTTTTTGACAATAAAGCTGACTTTGAACTTTGAACTAATAAAGAATGATTAAAACACTACGGAGCTTTAAAGATCCCATGACATGGTACTTCTTGATGCTTTTATATGGCTCCTTAATGGTTCCCTAATACTGTAAATGAATCCTTCTTCAAAATCAACACTCAGTGCATGAGAAACAGAGATAAGATGAGACAGAGTCATAAATATCTCTCTCAAACACTTTATTCTGGGTGTTGTTGCTTGAATGCAAATGAGGAGAAAAGAGCTGGCCTATAGTAGAGGGTGGGGGCGTGGCCAAACTCTCCGCTCTCGCTCTGAGCCCTCAGCTGATCCATTTCCGTGTTTTTGCACGGGGGGAGAGATTTGAAGCGTTCCATTGAAAAATAAACACATTTCCACAGAAAATAAAATTAAACCACTGCTGTTCAAAGGTCCAGAGGCTCAGATAAAGGACTTCCGAGCCTAGAAACACTCGAACGTGCCTCCAGGCAAAAAAAAAAACGCATTTCGCATTGCCTAGCGCATTCGCAGTCCAAACTCTCTGGGCGTGATTTACAGAGACGCTGAGTACAGACAGACGGGGGTGGAACTGCATTTGCATTTCTTTTTTCGATCTGACGTCAATAAAGGTGCCTTGTTCAAAATCGCCCGTTTGAGCTCCGATTTTTTGTAACGCAGAAAAGGATCGCAAATGCTCAGTTTAGACATTTCGCAACTTTTAACCATGGGGGGGGGGCTAAACAGGGTAGGGGAGCTCACATTAACGTTCAAAAACCTCAGAAAGTGAAAATTTCATGCCATGGGATTTTTAAGCAAAGATCATCACCCCGAGAGAAGAACAGACCCCGTCATGGTGTGTGGTAAAGTTTATTCTTCATTTTAGTACAAAGTTAAAGTATTCCATACAAACGAACAGCAGTGTATCTGAAGGAGCATGGAGAGCTGTAAAATACGATTCTTCAAATGTGAGTCACACTTAAGTCCTCACTGCGTGAACAGTCCCTCAGTCGTCCAGGTAGAATCCATGATAGATCTTAGCCAGGGAAAAGAATTGGTTTGAGAGGGGAGTTAAAGAGGCTATTTTTGTCAAAAAAGAGAATCCTTCTCTGAACAGAAATGGTGGCGTAAGATATAATTTACATCCCATCTACAATTCCATTATTAAGCCTAGATCAAACAAACAGGGAAACAATGGGGCTAGCCAGGTCAGGGCCAGAGGGGTGAAAAAGCAGGCGTGTAGGGATGAATAGGGATCGTTAAGCTAGACGCCAGAGAAACAAAAGACCGAAACCAATGAGATAGTTCCGGAAAGTAGTTAGCTAGGTAGCTCCTCCCTACAGCAAGATATAAGCAAGTGTCTTACCAGTATTCTTATTAGAGCTGACGAAGCCTCTCGGATGAGCGGCGAAACGTTTTCAACCAAACAAACTTGGTCCAGTTGACAAATTGAACTTCTCCTGTTATCATTAAGTCCTCACTGTTCGAGTCTGAGTCATTTCAGTTATGACGCATTGATACCGATACTGAAAGCTCAGCTGCACTGGGTATCGGTTCGTTCATGTCTGTTAGGCTGGACCTTTAATGATTTGAAGGATTAATAAGTTACGGAACAAACTGGATCTCTCGTGTTATAAATTCACTGTGTTTGGAGGAAATTAGTGCGATTTTCCAGCCCCACACTGGTATTGGTCAATATCGAGTACTGGCAGATACTTAAAGTCAAAATATCGATATCAGAACTGAAAAAAGTGTTTTGGTGCATCTCTAGTTACGAGTCTGAGTCGTGTCCCCAAGTCTCCAAGTCCAAGAGTCCAAGAGTTTACAGTAACACGAGACTTTCCCACAGGTTTGGACTGAGATTACAGTGTTTTTAATAACATTTTTGGACTTCTGGACAATTTTATTTCTCTTACTTCCTCTGTTATAATAAATAATAATAAAAATATAATACAGTATAGATACCTTCATTTTTTGGTTCAACGATTTAGACTGGGGCAAAAATCAGGCACTGTAGTCTCGTGAGCTTTAAGGCAAGTTCTACTGTAATGTTCCTCCTCAAAAACAGAGCTGGAGTCGTGTTTTGATTAGATTTATTTAAACCTGGATTAGACCTCATTTAGACCTGGATTAGACCTGGTTTAGACCTGGTTTAGACCTGGATTAGACCTGGATTAGACCTGGTTTAGACCTGGATTAGACCTGGTTTAGACCTGGATTAGACCTGGTTTAGACCTTATTTAGACCTGGTTTAGACCTGATTGGATTAGACCTTAATTAGACCTGGTTTAGAACTTATTTAGACCTAGTTTAGACCTGATTTAAACCTGGATTACACCTGGTTTAGACCTGGTTTAGACCTTATTTAGATCTGGTTTAGACCTGATTGGATTAGACCTTAATTAGACCTGGTTTAGGACTTATTTAGACCTGATTTAAACCTGGATTAGACCTTATTTAGACCTGGTTTAGACCAGATTGGATTAGACCTTAATTAGACCTGGTTTAGGATTTATTTAGACCTGGTTTAGACCTGATTTAAACCTGGATTAGACCTGGATTAGACCTGATTTAGACCTGGATCAGACCTGACTTAGACCTGGTTTAGACCTGATTTAGACCTGCTTTAGACCTTATTTAGACCTGGTTTAGACCTGGATTAGACCTGATTTAGACCTGGTTTAGACCTGATTTAGACCTGGTTTAGACCTGAATTAGACCTGGACCACTGAGGGATTACGCAGATATAAAACCACTTAAAGGTCGTATATTATGCAAAATTGACTCTTGTGAGCTTGAACTTCATGTTCTTATGTCGTTTCCTCAAAAACAGAGCTGGAGTCGTGTTTGTTTCAGTCACATGTTTGAGGAACTCTTTATTATTCATCTGTCTACATCTCCAAAGCTCCAAACGCTCTGTTCCACCTCGTGATGTCATGAAACAGTCGTTTTCAAGTGAACATCTCCTTTTCCCGTTCAGTAGGCCTGAAGATTGGCACTTCCAAGGCTGAACTTCCAGTGAACATGTGAATGAAACAAAACACATCTCCAGGTGCGTTTGTGACGAGGAAATGACGTTAGAACATCAGAAAGATCAGAAAATAGTGTAAAATAGACACTTTAACTGGGAAAACACTGAGCACTGAATCCATGTCCAAGTCACACCAGTCCAGTTTAGGAGTTTTCATCTTATTTTACAAACTCACGTTTTAAAACTAACCTTAAAACTAGAACTTAAAAGCATCGACAACAGAACAAACTGAGGAAAAGACCGAAAAACTGACAAACTAATACAAGAGTCACAGTCAGAACATGTTAACTTCAGGGTTAGTGGTTTTAATGCAGCATAACACAAGAGATTTTGTTGTTTATCGGGGAAATTATGGGACTTCAGAAATAGCGTTCATTCAAACTCTGTTCACGTTTATCGGAAGATGTTTGGAAATATGTGGATGACGATTCCGGTGTAGTTCCCGACTCTGGGCATGTGATAAAACCGTGGATTCAGCAGCAGCGTCTTAACAGCCTGCCACAGCTTTCCACGGGGGAACGGGACTCGAATCGGGTCTTCGATGTCGCCGACAGACAGCTGGATGGAACTGTCGATCTGCCGAACATAACGGAACGCGACAATGACGTCTTTTTTTAAAATTTATGATACACAAATCAATAGGCAAGTTCTAAAAGAAAAAAAAAAGAATACAGTGACATCTAGATGACGAAAACTGGGACATTTTCTCAGTTTTCCCAGATTTTGTCAGCGTTCCTATTGCCGACAGAGCCCAAAGGAAGTCGTCATCCGCGCGTTTCCAAACGTCTTCCGGTTCGGTGAGCGTGAATAGAGACCGTTGCGTTTAATCTCGCAGCCGTAGTTAATGAACGGATCAGTTTTATAGTCTGTGTGTTTTTTTGGGGGGGGCGCTCAAAGACGCTTCACAGCATTCTTCGTTCGCTCCTCAGCTGCCGCAGCTGCCCTGGGTCGGGCTGATGGAAGTGAGGCTGCTGATCTCCGTACGACTTTCATACTCTAGACCAGACCTGGGCAAACTGTTCCACAAAGGGCCAGTGTGGCTGCAGGTTTTTGTTCCAACCAACCAAGAGCACACCTTCACCTGTCTGAAGACTGAGATCAGTTGATTAAATGAGTCAAGTCTGGTGTGCTGCTGCTTGGTTGGAAAGAAAACCTGCAGCCACACCGGCCCTTTGTGGAACAGTTTGCCCAGGTCTGCTCTAGACTCAAGTCCAGTCTAGAGTCAAGTCCAGTTTAGACTCCAGTCCAGTCTAGAGTCAAGTCCAGTCTAGAGTCAAGTCCAGTTTAGAGTCCAGTCCAGTCTAGAGTCAAGTCCAGTCTAGTCAAGTCCAGTTTAGAGTCCAGTCCAGTCTAGACTCCTGTCCAGTCTAGACTCCAGTCCAGTCTAGAGGCAAATCCACTCTAGAGGCCAGTCCACTCTAGACTCCAGTCCAGTCTAGACTCAAGTCCAGTCTAGAGTCCAGTCCAGTCTAGAGGCAAATCCACTCTAGAGGCCAGTCCACTCTAGACTCCAGTCCAGTCTAGACTCAAGTCCAGTCTAGAGTCAAGTCCAGTCTAGACTCAAGTCCAGTCTAGAGTCAAGTCCAGTCTAGACTCAAGTCCAGTCTAGAGTCAAGTCCAGTCTAGACTCAAGTCCAGTCTAGAGTCAAGTCCAGTCTAGACTCCAGTCCAGTCTGGAGTCAAGTCCAGTCTAGACTCAAGTCCAGTCTAGAGTCAAGTCCAGTCTAGACTCAAGTCCAGTCTAGAGTCAAGTCCAGTCTAGACTCCAGTCCAGTCTGGAGTCAAGTCCAGTCTAGAATCAAGTCCAGTCTGGAGTCAAGTCCAGTCTAGAATCAAGTCCAGTCTGGAGTCAAGTCCAGTCTAGAATCAAGTCCAGTCTGGAGTCAAGTCCAGTCTAGAATCAAGTCCAGTCTGGAGTCAAGTCCAGTCTAGACTCCAGTCCAGTCTGGAGTCAAGTCCAGTCTAGACTCCAGTCCAGTCTGGAGTCAAGTCCAGTCTAGAGGCAAGTCCAGTCTGGAGTCAAGTCCAGTCTAGAGGCAAGTCCAGTCTGGAGTCCAGTCTGGAGTCAAGTCCAGGCTAGAGTCAATTCCACTCTAGACTCCAGTCCAGTCTAGACTCAAGTCCAGTCTAGAGTCAAGTCCAGTCTAGACTCCAGTCCAGTCTGGAGTCAAGTCCAGTCTAGACTCCAGTCCAGTCTGGAGTCAAGTCCAGTCTAGAATCAAGTCCAGTCTGGAGTCAAGTCCAGTCTAGAATCAAGTCCAGTCTAGACTCCAGTCCAGTCTGGAGTCCAGTCCAGTCTAGAGGCAAGTCCAGTCTGGAGTCAAGTCCAGTCTGGAGTCAAGTCCAGGCTAGAGTCAAGTCCACTCTAGACTCCAGTCCAGTCTAGACTCAAGTCCAGTCTAGAGTCAAGTCCAGTCTAGACTCCAGTCCAGTCTAGAGTCAAGTCCAGTTTAAAGTCCAGTCTAGACTCCAGTCCAGTCTAGACTCCAGTCCAGTCTAGACTCAAGTCCAGTCTAGAGTCAAGTCCAGTCTAGACTCCAGTCCAGTCTGGAGTCAAGTCCAGTCTAGACTCCAGTCCAGTCTGGAATCACTGCCCTCACTAACTTCAAACTGAATCGAGTCCCGAGTCATTAGGATCGAGTCAGATCACAAATCCAGGGAGTGACTTGGAAAACCAGGTCACAGGTCAAATTCTGGGATGTGAGTACGACATATCCGGTTATAAAAAAAAGTATAAAAAAACAAAACAAATACAGGATGAAAGTGGCTTTACAATACACAAAACATAAGATTTAAAGGGTCTGTACCTGATTTTTACTGCTTTAAATACTTTTTTTTTTCAGTTTTCAGTGTTCCAAACTTATTTCTAACTTTTCCAAGGCATTCTGAGTTTATAAGGACTTTTCACAACTTGCTAACAGCAACTAGCATGCTAACGCAGACCTCCTGATTCTCAGACACATTAAAATTCGACGTAAAAGTCACGTAAACAGCTGCCTTCGAGTGACTTCAATATAACAAATGCTCATACAACAAATCTGTCTGAAGACAATTTTGCTCAAATGGAAAAATAAATAAATAAAAATCAGATACAGGCCCTTGAATGGTGAAAAAATTAAAAATAAAAAGTATTAAAATAATCCAAAATAGCTGTCAGTATAGCTGCACTGAGTATTCACATTATTATAGCTATAAATACAAATAAATATGGACTGGAGCGTTCAAAACTTCTGTATAAATGACTCTATATAAATGGACAGAGCTAATACGCTAGCTGCCGCCTTCCAAACAGGACGTGTTCATGGGCGCGCTTCCGGCTCCATCGGCTCTGGCCCCAATTCACTTTCTATTACCAAACTGTCGCCCCTCTCTCCGGATGCTTCCAGCCCAAACGTTCTGTGGTTCCGGGCTGCTTAGTGGCGCTCTCTGGTGGGCGCTCAGTGCAGGTACAGGTTCTTCCGCAGGGTGTGTCTGAGGTCCAGGTGGTAGGGCTCCGACGGGTTCCTCTGGTTGTGATCGGCGACGGCGGCGTTCACTCGGAGATGGAGGTCGACCAGGTGAGAACTTCTGGACACACAGAAGGGACATCCAGTCCACTTTATTTCTATCGCACATTTCATAAACAAAACAGTCGAATTTTGGACCAACTGTAAGCGAAAAAGTGCATGGAGGCTGTTGCCATTACCGTCGTCTAAATGAGAGGGGTTTGGGTTAGGCACTCTAACCCAAACCCCTCTCTTATTTAAGAGATAAAAACGGCTTCACTTTGGATTAGGGCTGTCCGTTTAACACGTTAATTAGATTAATTAATTACACTGCCACTTAACGCAATAAATTAAAAATGAACGCAAATAATTATGAGCCGCAATTCAATGCGCATTTTAAATTTGGCGTGCGATGAGCGAATCGCTGCCAGGGCCTTTGAACGGCAAGTTTATTTATAAAAAGAATGATCAACAAGAATGCCGTGATTTGTAGTTTTTGTCAAAAAGAATTTTCCGATCACCGAAGCTGCTCCAGCCTGACGGATCATTTGAACGACAAACAAGTCCGGACGAGTTCTATGGAATAAGAAAGTGGACAAAATAATGTGTATTCACAAGAAATTAATCCACGCGAATAAAATTAATCCACGCGAATAAAATTAATCCACGCGTTTGATATTTGTCAGAATACAAATCTAAAAGTTACGACATCGAAAAGTTACGAGTACTGTCTTAAGTACGAATACGAATTTCTCAGATGGAAGAAAGCGGACAAAAATACGTCATCGGTTACGTCATCACGTCACGTCGGCCGAGACCACTTGAAGTCTGCAGCGGTAAAAAAAACAATTCTGGAGGACAGTCTTCGCTGGAGTTGACAGGATGGCAGACCGAAATAAGGTGGGCGTTAACTCAAATGTTTGTGCACTTTTCTGATATACTGTAACTGTACTTGTAAAGGACTGTGACCAGCGAAGACTGTCCTCCAGAATTTTTTTTTTTACCGCTGCAGACTTCAAGTGGTCTCAGCCGACGTGACGTGATGACGTAACCGATGACGTATTTTTGTCCACTTTCTTCCATCTGAGAAATTCGTATTCGTACTTAAGACAGTACTCGTAACTTTTCGATGTCGTAACTTTTAGATTTGCATTCTGACAAATATGAAACGCGTGGATTAATTTTATTCGCGTGGATTAATTTCTTGTGACTACGTTTTCGCGTGGATTAATTTTATTCACGTGGATTAATTTTTTGTGAATACACATTATTTTGTCCACTTTCTTATTCCATAAATTCAATCGTTACCGGTGATAGAGCGAGCGTGAGCGCACTTCACCAAACCAATAAATCACCAAACCAAAAATTAGAATCGGGACACCCCATGCCCTCACATGAACGCACAAAACTAGAAGAAGAAGAAGAAGAAGAAGTGACTTTATTGATCTCACACTGGAGAAATTCATTTGACCCATCCTGTTATTAGGAGCAGTGGGCAGCACATTACTGCGCAATAATCTCCATGATCTTGTTGCTTCGGTTTGGTCAGGACCTCAGCTGGAGGATTTTACCTGGAGCATGTTTTGGGTTGGTGGGGGAAACCGGAGTGCCCGGAGGAAACCCACCCAGACACGGGGAGAACATGCAAATTCGACACAGAACACACACAGAAAACTAAGAGGAGGGGTAAGACAAAGGGGTAAGACAGAGGAATGGAACACAGCCTAACAATCGATTATCTCATTTTCGTTACTTTTGACAACCCTACAAGTTGGTGGCTGAAAACTACTCCAAGAAGTACAGTAGAACCTCACCTTACGAAATTAATTCGTTCCAGAAGTGGTTTCGTAACGTGAATTTTTCGTAAGTTGAGCAGCTATTTCAATGGAAAAAGCCTGATTCGTTCCAAGGCCCGATCCAAGTTTTTTTTTATAGTGTAACATTGTGTTCTGTGTAGAGACTGTAGACCCAGGACTAAACGTGGACTATACCAGGTCTAGACCAAGGTCTAAACCTGGACTAAACCAGGACTAGACCAGGTGGATTAAAGCGCCGCGTGCGGGTCTATTTCCTGGTTTCGTTTCGAGTCACGGCTGAGGCGAGCAGCGAGGGGGACCGCACACAGTCTGAGCGCATGAACGAGACCCGTGCTCAAACCGTGCCTCCTCTAGACCTGGTCTAGAGGAGGTCTAGAGGACCTGCGCGCGGACACGTGTGATAGCGCAGCATGACCCGGCGCGGAGCTGCCACCAGGTCTAGACCAGGTCTAGACCTCTTGCATGCGTTCGTTCATGCGCTCAGACTGCGTGCGGTCCGCCTCGCTGCTCGCCTCAGCCGTGACTCGAAACGAAACCAGGAAATAGACCCGCGCGCGGCACTTTAATCCACCTGGTTTAGTCCTGGTTTAGTCCTGGTCCAGTCCTGGTTTAGTCCAGGTCTAGACCTGCTGGCAGCCCCGCGCCGGGCGTGTCCGCGCACACACACACACCGCCCTCCCTCTTCCCCCCACAGTTCACTATTAATAATTTTGTTGAAAATCTATGAAAGTTTGAGTGTTTAAACGAGAGACAAATGTGAGAAAAGTTTAAATCCAGTCTGAGAAAAGCGTATAATGTGTGTGGCTGAGCGCGCATTATTTGAATTTTTGAGATTTCGCGTTTCGTAACTTGAATTTTCTTTCGTATCTAGAGACCAAAATTTAACGTGAAGGTGTTTCGTAACTTGAAATTTTCGTTTGTTGGGTCTTTCATAAGGTGAGGTACCACTGTATACCTAAAAAGACACTGTGTATGTGTTTACCTGTGTCCTGGCTGCAGCGCCCCCATCAGGGCTCTCAGGTAGTGCGAGTGGTGTCCTGTGGTCTGCAGCTGGCTCTCCGGGGTCCAACAGTGGCTCCAGAACACGTCGGCATCGGTGGGGATCAGGCTCTGCCCAGGGACCCCGTCTATCTCCAGGTCCTCACTGGGGACAGAGGTCAAGAACTTGAGTCCTCCCCCTCAAGCTATTCCAGGTAGGGTATGCAGGATTTTTATATTTAAACTTAAAACTGGTCTATCTCCTTCTCCAGATACCAGGTAAATATGTGTCTAACCGCAGGAAAACCAATACCAAGTCGTCACGGAGGCGTTTTGAGTTATTCACAGATTCTGAAAGCATCTGAATGCAGCCATACCACATTTTCTAGTTTCCAGATAATCCCTCTCGAAGTTTTCGTCTCTTCAGCCCTCCTTGCCTCATTTGCAAGACATTAAGCTAAGCCCTCCCCCATCATGACTGTCACTGTGCTCTGTCCAGGTCAGGATCATTCAATAATACACAGGATAAGATGTTAAGTCAAAGTTTACTACAAAATTTACTTATAGTCAGGAGGTACTGATAGCATAGCAAAGTAATATAATATAATTTTTAAAAAAAGGAGTAAAATATGTAATAAAATACTACGGTACAGGTATTTAAGGAGTATTTCACAGGAGGTAATACTGCTCAAATGAATTTCGTATTGCACATAATATAGCATAGTATATATATATATATATATATATATATATATATATATATATATATATATATATATATATATATATATATATATAGACAGAGAGAGAGAGAGAGCACGTCAATTTTGTACTGCACGTATTATATACAATGTATTACACAATACTATAATCAGGGCTCTCAAGTCTCACACTTTGAGAGTGTGACACACGCAATTCGATGTGTTCACGCGCTCACACGCCACACACGCCCTGTTATAATATAGCACAGTATAATATACTATGCTTTAAATAAATAAATAACAATTAATTAATACATGCCATATATCTATCAATAAACTTTTGGTCACATCAAAATGAACTTTAATAACAATTCAATAATTTCAACAAGCTAGCTTTAATTCCAAAAACAAAGTAAAGTGCACTTTCAAAGTTCTATTAAATAAATCAATTAGTATTGGCATTGCAGCCTAATTCATTCAAAAAAAGTTACAAAAAGAAAACATTTAATGTTCAGATGCTGCGCATCCCATAAGAACTTCCATTCAAATCCTCATGGCTACATTAGCGCCAAGTCAAAAAAGTTACAAAAGTACCAAAACGGGTCAAATTGAATCAATATAAAGTATTTCTCTACCCCATGGCCTATGGCAAAACGTTTGGCTTTCATATAAACAAAAATAGAGTGGAAATTAACCTAAAGAGACTCTTCTTGTTCGCACTGGTTGCATTGTTTAATTGCTAGCGTTAGCATTAGCTTAGCCGCATTGTGAAAGGAGATCACCGGAGCCACAACAACAACGAGTCCTGCAGTGAGCCAGCTGCACAGAGCGGTCCGCACACAGCACAGCGCGATATGATCACCACACGACAGCTGAATTAATATTTAAACATGTCCTAAAGTCTATAAAGTCCACATGGCGGCACAGTAGCTGAGTGGCTAGCGCTTTTGCTTCACAGCAAGAAGGTTCCGGGTTCGATCCCCGGGTCGCCTGGGCCTTTCTGTGTGGAGTTTGCATGTTCTCCCCGTGTCTGGGTGGGTTTCCTCCGGGCACTCCGGTTTCCCCCATCAACCCAAAACATGCACCATAGGTAAATCCTCCAGCTGAGGTCCTGACCAAACCGAAACAAGAAGATCATGGAGATGGTCCCCGGGCGCAGTGGGTTAAAATGCAGAGAAGAATTTCTCCAGTGTGAGATCAATAAAGTCACTTCTTCTTCTTCTTCTTCTTCTTCTTCTTCTTCTTCTTCTTCATGTCCTGACACGCACTTACCTGTTGTTTGTCATTGTGAATGAGGATCCGTGTTTCAGAGCCAAATCGCACTCTGTACACGAGCTTCGGAGAAACAGACGTGTCCCGAACCTGTCCCCAAGGTCTCCTGAACGCATCATGTGTCCAAGTAGAAGTTAAAAGTCAATTTTCATCTCCATATTGTCTCAGTGCTGCTTACATATGCACGGCTCTTCACAGCTGATCAGAGTAAGGGGGAATCCCCTTCTACGCGATTGGCGGGCGCACAGGCTTGGCGGATTATGTTGATTTATACACGCCCCCGTGTGATTCGCCAAAAACTAGCATTTTTGAAATTAAAAATGTATGTTTTTAACGTCACTAATGCTGTTATCTGAAACATGGAGAGGCTTCGTCATGATCTCAACTAGCACATTATGCAAAAAAACGAAAATCACAAATTTTGAAAACAAAACAAAACACAAAAACTGCATTTTCTGAGAATCTTAACTCATTCAGTGCCGGAGACGTCTATTGACGTCCCCTCGAATCCAACCGTTGAGTGCCGTGACGTCTATAGACGTCAATTGCTTTTTTCAGCGGGGGTTGCTAGGTTACAGCCTGGAGCAACTTTTGAGGTGTAATTCACATCTCTCAACCTGTAGATGGCGATGTTGTATCATTATTAGCCGATCAGAGCCGGGGAAGAAAGGAGGAGTGCAGCGTGTGTATGGTGTATTGGCCAGAGTAGTAAGATGGCGAGGCCAGAGAACCCGGAAAAGCAGATAACTGTTGATCAGCGCCTATGGAGCGATCAGATCGCTCTTGGGACCCAGGATCCTGGATCAGAGGATCGCAGAGACAAGCCGGATCAAGCAGTGAGGTCTGAGCAGAGATCTGCTGTGCCCGAGGAGGGGGCGTGTCATGTGTGCGCTGCGCGGATCAGGGAGTCTCTTCAGAACTACGACAGCTCCAAAGAAGAAGTTTACTGACTTGGAGCAGTGATGCTGCTGTATGGTAATTGTAATGAATGAAGTTGTGTGTGTGTGTGTGTGTGTGCGTGCGTGCGTGTGTGCGCGCGTGCGCGTGTGCGTTTATGCATGGGCTTGTGTGTATGTACATATATATATGTGTGTGTGTGTGTGTGTGTGTATTAGTTTTTATTATGGGTCTGTTCTCTGGGCCTCAGACAAATCCTCAACAAAGTTCTATTTTATAGGAAAAGATATTATATCCTGTAAACATCTCTTGGCACTATTGATTTGAACGAATTTTCAATTCACAGAGCCTTATATTCTTATATTTGTAAATAAAAAATGTACTTTGTCATCAAAAATCTCTTTCTCTGTTATTTTAGATGTTTGAGGTGTCACTAAATCGATAAATATTGATGTCAAAGTCACTGATCTGCTCGAAATCCTTCTCTGAACTAAACGCTCGTTTTCTCCATTTCTTGCTCAAAAACCAGTGTTTTTGCTGAAACTTCCCTATGTTCTACTATCAGTTATTTGAGAACCGAAAAGGTTAGAAACATAATTTTTTTCCAGGTGAAAGAAGAGAGTCGACACTTTATTTTGATGTGTCCCATGTTTATATAGTCAAAGAACTCAGTATTCTGTGGGTCTTGGAAAATCAGTGAAATTCTACTGAAACCGCTGGCACTCTGGGGTTAGAATTCTGAAAACAGGCCGGCAGTGAATGAGTTATTAAATGCCGACATGTGGGCTCAGCTTCCGAAGGGCGTCATATATGTTCAAACCAACCACCCACCTCTGACTCTAACCCCACCCCCTCATGCGTATGGCTCCACCCACCTTTGGCCGAGGCTCCTCCCTGCAGCGGGCTCGTACTCGGACACGTTGTACCTCTGGATGAAGAAGAGTTTGGGTTTTCCGGTGAGGCCGGGGCAGTGGTCCGGGGTGAACATGCGTCTGAGGGCGTCCAGGTGGAGGCCAGTGCAGTGCGCGTCCGTGGCCAGCAGGTGGAACGGCGTACCTCTGCTGATGACGCAGCAGACGAAGGCGGAGACGGACCTGAGGAGGGCGCTCTGCTGCAGAGACCTCAGGGCCGACTGACAGTCGCTCACACTGAGCCAGCGGTGAAGGGCCACGGAGAAGTGAAGGCCCTGGAACGTCTGCTCCAGCAGCTCTGCACACACATGAAATATAAATAATATTTTACTTTTTTCTTTGCTGCATAATCCCATATATCTTGCTTCATATTGATGACTGGTGTATGGATTTCACAAGATGGAACGAACACTCAAGAGTTGACTATTGGTGTAGGTCAGGGGTGTCCAAACTTTTTTCATCAAGGGCCACATATCTAAACACAGACGAAGCAGAGGGCTAAGATCCTCAAAACCACACAATAAATATTGTCTTGTCAAATTACATTTTCAAAAAACTTGCAGTCAAAAGTTCTGCTCTAGGTCATTTGGTCCAATTCACCTGGAAGCCGGAGGGCCATGAAAAATGTGTCTGAGGGCCGCATTTGGCCCACGGACCATAGTTTGGACATGCCTGGTGTAGGTTCAAGCATATATTTTATATATTTATATTAGACTTAGACAAACTTTATTGATCCACACGTTCTTGTACTGATGTGTTCACAAAGTTCAGCCAAGCAGAGACTCCTAATGTGGAGATGGAGGTCCAGGCCTGAGCTCTTTCACTCACATCAGGACAGAACATTTGAGAGCCGTGATGCTGTGATCTCCGGGCTCTGTGGGCAGTGAAGAGGTGAAGAAACTCACACCTCTTGAACCAAAAATAAAACAGTGTGAGACGTTTAACAGAACATGACCTTCTGAGTCACCAGGTGCTCAGAGCTCAGCAGCCGTGGTTTGGAGGTCTGCCTCAGCTTTGCTCTGATCAGATGTTCGATGATTCACAGTGGATTCTTTAAAGGTGCATTGTGTAACCATTCTAGTGGAGGGTTTAATTTAATGTAATTTATTTATTTATTATTATTACTTATTCTATTATTACTTATTTTATTTTTATTATTACTTATTTTTATGCCATTCTTGCCTACATGCACTTTTCTTTCTTGTTCAAACTGTCCCTACCTGGAGCTACTGTGACAAGTAAATTTCTCCTGCGTGACATCAATAAAGTTTTATCTTATCTTATCTTATTTCAGGGACAATGCACATTAATAAACATCTATATGTAAATATGCCAGAATTAGCCTGAGGGCTATTTTTCGTCTGTAGTCCCTGGACAGGTGTAAAATGTCGACCTGCAGGAAGTAAAATACAATAGAATAAAAAAAGGTTATTATTTACACTCTAAAACAGGAGTGCTCAATACGTCGATCGCGATCGACAGGTCGATCAGGGGCCAAGTATCAGTCGATCATCAGGGCTTAATGCTCAATTCAGATTTTTTTGTGAAATCTGATTTTTTGCGCATGCGCCCCGGAGGACACGACGAGGTCACACACAGCGCGCTCGCTCAATGTTTAGGGAAGTCACCGCAAGTCAAGTTGCTGTAGTACTTGCTTCGCCGCTTCACTGCAGGCATGAAAATCCCTCACCTACGTTTGGGATATGTCCCTTTCTCCAGAGCTCCGGATACTTAAAGTCTGTGGATATACAGCGCGATACACGTGGATACACGAACTATCGACAACACGGCAAACTGTTACAACGGAGCTGACGCGTTCTTATGGGTGAGTCAGATTATCGTGTTATTTCTGCATCAAAGGGACAGTTTATCTGACAGCAGGGGCCCGGGACTAAACCAGGACTAGACCAGGTCTAAACCAGGACTAAACCAGGTCTAAACCAGGTCTGAACCAGGACTAAACCAAGACTAAACCAGGTCTAAACCTGGACTAAACCAGGTCTAAACCAGGTCTGAACCAGGTCTGAACCAGGTCTGAACCAGGACTAAATCAGGACTAAACCAAGACTAAACCAGGTCTAAACCTGGACTAAACCAGGTCTAAACCAGGTCTGAACCAGGACTAAGCCTGGACTAAACCAGATCTGAACCAGGACTAAGGTGTGTGTGTGTGTGTGTGTGTGTGTGTGTGGGGAAGGTGGGGGGGGTGTTAGGATCTCGGCACAGCATCAACCTCAAAAGTAGATCCTGGTCAAAAAAAGTTTGAGCACCCCTGCACTAAAATCATTCTTACAATCGCATACAGCTCCTGCAGTTATATATAGTCATAAAGCCACATTCATATGTTCATTTTCAGCCACAAACAACACATACCGTCGTGTGCAGTCACACACAGACACATACACACTCATAAAAAAGTCACACAACAGTAACACACCAGAGGCAGGATGGCGACAGGGGCATCGGGAGGAGGATGTTAGTGGTGACGGGACTGATTCTCAATGAACCATTTCTTTAACTGGAATTTAAATGAGATGTAAGTGTGGAGGCTTGTGATTGTGGTGGGGGTGGTGTTCCAGTCAGGGGCAGATTGCACAGAGAAGGTGGTTTGGACAAAGAGACTTTTTCTGAGGGGGATGATCCAGTCCCCTTTCGATGCCCCTCTGGTTCTGCTGTGTTCAGAATCCTTATGTGAATAATATGAGCATATTTGACCATGTTTTCCCAGGTAAGTAGATACTTTTCTCCATGTTATTGCTTTGTCTGGAAGGTTTCACAGCAGTGACGTGCGTTCAGGTTTACAGCTGGTGAGGCTCAGTATCGACGGGCACTAAACTGCTTATGTTTTCTTTACAAACACATAAGAGTCACCTTTAATAATAAAAGCATTTGGTTTATAACAAAAAGGGGAAAAAGAAACTCTAACGCAAGTGTTGAACTCCAATTGTCCAAACTGAAGAGAAGCAGATTAATTGAGTATGCCAAACAAGACCCCAGACAGAAACTGAAAACAAAGAGGTGGGATAGTTTCAGAGTAATTTACTTAGCTTAGTAGTTAGCTTAGAGCCGGGTGATATGGCCTAAAAATGAAATCTCTGATATTAAAAAAAAAAAAGATTTTTCTCTGCCTGTAATGTAGCTAGTCCATTACAAGGGCCTGGAAAATGAGGAGGAAACGAGAGGCAAGGTTTTAAGGTGTTTATTGGTTGTGAATGAAGATTCCTTTGATGGGTGCCTGTAAAAGAAAAATAAAATAAGTGCACTGAAGTAACAGGTAATGAGTGAGTCAAAATGGGTACTTACCTCATGCTAGGGTGCGCGGGCTAAAATAGTCCCCAGGAAGCGGGAGCCCTTTAAGAAGGTTCCGGGGCAGGTGGCCATTTTGTGTGAAGAGGGGTGCACCAAGATTTTAGAATTCTTCTATTTTTGTATTTTTAAAAGAAAAGTAAACACTGCTAAATTAATAAAGAATATATTTGTTTACTAATGTATTGAATGACTATTTGAGCACTGTGGGACAGAGTTATCTTTTTAAATATTGTGGGTAAATTGCACCCAGGTGGCCTAATTAGAGGGTGGGCTCACCCAATTAAGGGAGGGACCTTTAAAAAGGGCCAGCCTCACCTTTGTGGAGAGAGGTACTGCATGTGGAGATTGCTCTGTGCTGGTTTTTAACTTTTGTATCTTTGTACCTTTGTAAATATTTTTCATTTTTCTTGGTGGACTGTTAAATAAATGCACTTTTGGATTCTTCATCGACCCCTTGCCCAGCTCTACTCTGTTCCTCCGACCGCAAAGTTGCTATCAGGACGTTACAATTGGGGTCAGAAGCTGGGGCCCATGCTACAGAGTAACTGAGGATGAGTACAAGAAGAAAAGTGCAGATTGATCAACATCTGGATCCTGACGAAGGGACAAGTGCACCTGCCGACCAAGGGGCTGGAGCAGCTTGCAAACCTGGGGACAAGCTGGAAGAGTTGACTGCGCTGGTAATGTCACTTGCACAGTCCCAAGCAGCCAGAGATCAGCGTTTAGAAAAAGAGGCAGCACACCAAGAAATTAAATGGAATACCATGCAGCACCAGATGAAGGAAATGCAGTCTTTGGTGACTCGCATCATCCAAGGACAAGACCAAGAAATTGCCCCCCCTACAGACCAGAATGAAAACAATCAAGCTGAAGCTCCCAGTGTCTGTGAGTACAACAGATGCTTTCGAGAGATGGTAGTTCACAGAGAGCCAAAGCTATTACCACTCTCACCTGATGACATAGAACATTTTCTCACCACATTTGAAAGAATGGCTCAAGTCTGCAGATGGCCGAGAGATGATTGGGCGCTCCGCTTAGTGCCTCTACTCACAGGCAAGGCCCGCAGTGCCTATGTGCAAATGGACTTTGCTGAGGCTGAGGATTATGAAAAAGTTAAAGCAGCAATATTAACAAAATATGAAATCATTTTAGAGACTTACCGACGAAGATTCCGGTCCACTGAGATCCTCCAAGATGAAACCCCGAAGGAGCTGTATGTGCGACTGAAGGACTTGTTCTCAAAATGGGTACAACCAGAAAAATGTACCAAAAAGGAGATGTCAGAGACTTTGATTTTGGAGCAGTTTCTGAGAATGGTTCAACCGGAACTTGAAGTGTGGATCCGTGAGCATGACCCGAGGACGGCAGAAAAAGCAGCAGAGCTGGCAGGGGTCTTCCTAGCTGCACGGAAAGGACTCGGAAAGGACCATGCCACCTATGGACAGAACTCCTTCCAAGTTCAAAGAGGCCTTGACCGAGAATATGGACACAGAGACCAAGCCCAAAGTAAGTCCAATGGGGTTTTGGTCAGAATAGGGCTATGTCGAGACCTAGGCAATTTACACCTAGCTATATCCAAAGGTCTAGTCCTGGTAATAGTTCCCATAGGTCCAGTAAAGAGGTCAGGTGTTACTTGTGTAATGGCCTAGGCCACACCCAATATTCCTATCCCCTAGCCAACAAATCTAAGCCATCTCTTTACTGTGCAGTGCCCAGACCGGTTTTGCCCAGCCATATTGTAACAAACCAGAGAGCTCATACCTCACCAGTCCTGATTAATGGCCACCGTACTACAGCACTGTTAGATACGGGGGGGGGGGGGGGTTCAGTCTGTGGTTTTGTCCAGCCTGGTGTCAAGGGAAAAATGGAGTGAGGACAAAACTAGCATTAGCTGTATTCATGGGGATGAGCGCAAGTACCCTACAGCAGAGATTTACTTGACAGTGGGAGGCCAGACTTTTCTAATGCCAGTGGCTTTAGTGCCAAATTTGCCTTTTGATGTGATTCTTGATAATGATGTGCCATGTGATAATGACAATTTTGCTAGATTTGGTACAACAATCAGAAAACTCATCTGAGAACCTAAATCAACCTAAATACTTACCGGAAAACCTACCTGTAAATTTGCCTGAAAAAGCACAGCCCGCTAGAGCTTATAACATGGTTATTACTAGAGCTCAGCAGGCAAAAGAGTCCTTACAAGAGTTGCCATTCTGGGGGGAGGATCTTGAACCAGTAAGGGAAAAATCTGTTAAATCCAAAGCACAGAAAAGACGTGAAAAGTTCAAAGTCACGGCTAGCAAGCAAACTGAAAAATCAACCAAACCATCTCTCCAAATTGAATTTGAACTCCCAACGGATGTAGCGACTCTCCAAAAGGATGTGTCTCTAAAGCCCTGGTTTCAAAAAGTCACAGAAGTTGAAGGGGTGAAAAGGGGCAACCCAGGATGTTTAGAGGAGGCAACATACATTATTAAAATGGGCATTTTGTATCAATGCAAGGGCACTGTTGAAGCCTTGGCTTTGCCCAAACAATTCAGAACCAAAGTAATGGAGCTCGGTCATTCTGTGCCATGGGCAGGACACATGGCTTTCCAAAAAACTATGTGCAGAATCGCAAGCAGATTTGTTTGGCCAGGCATGTACAATGACCTTTCAAAATTTTGTAATTCATGTGAAATATGTCAACGTACCTCATCCCGCAAAGCCCCTCGTGCTATGTTGCAGCCTCTACCCATCATTAAAACTCAATTTGACAGAATAGGAATGGACATGGTGGGGCCATTAGAATGTAGCAGTTCAGGGAACAAGTACATTTTAGTTCTTTGTGATTATGCAACCCGATACCCAGAAGCTTTCCCTTTGAAAACAATCAAAGGCAGAAATGTTGCCAACTGTTTATTGCAGCTGTTTTCGAGGGTGGGAATACCAAAGGAGGTTTTGACAGACTGTGGGACAAACTTTATGTCTAGGTTATTACAGCAGGTTTACAAGCTCCTTGGGATTAAGGGTATTAGGACCACCCCATACCACTCCCAGACGGACGGGCTAGTTGAGCGATACAACCAAACTTTGAAAAATATGCTGCGCAAGTTTGTCTCACACAGGAGCAGACTGGGACCAGTGGTTACCATACCTGCTATTCGCATACCGTGAAGTGCCACAGGCCTCAACGGGGTTCTCACCATTCGAGTTGCTCTATGGACGCCAAGTAAGGGGACCACTCGACCTCCTCAAGGACTATTGGGAGAACCCAACCCCCTCTGAAGAGAACGTGGTGGCCTATGTAGTAAAAATGAGACAACGCCTGGAGGAAATGTCTGCCCTGGCACAAGAGACTTTGAGGACCACTCAACAAAATCAAAAGACCTGGTATGACTGCAAAGCTAGAGAAAGAGGCTTTGAACCTGGCCAAAAAGTACTACTTCTCCTCCCTACCTCTGAAAGCAAACTCCTCTCCAAATGGCACGGTCCTTATGAAATCACTAGAAGAGTGGGTAAGGTCACATATGAACTTTATATGCCCGACAGAGCCAAAAAACACCAGACATTCCATGTGAATTTGTTGAAAGAATTTCAGTCCCGTCAGGAGGCAGTCCCTCAGCTGTTGATCCGTGCTGTCCAGGATGACGAGACACCAGAGAAGTTCATGCCGGGAAGCCTGGGTGAGTCACAAATCATAGACCTATCACATCTGTCCATCTTCCAGCAGGAACAAGTGGCTCCTCTCATTGACCCAGAGCTGTTCAGAGACTCACCTGGTTACACTGACCTGGTCCAGCACAATATCCGGCTGAAAAAAGAGGCTCCTCCACGTCAAAAGAGCTACAGAATACCTGAGCGGTTGGTGCAATCTTTGAAAAAGGAAATTAAATTGATGTTGGAACTGGGCATAATTGAGGTCTCAAACAGTGAGTGGTGCAGTCCAGTGGTTCTAGTGCCCAAGAAGGATGGCTCACTGAGATTTTGCATAGACTTTCGTTATCTCAACGCTGTCTCATGGTGTGACCCTTACCCAATGCCTAGAATTGACGAGCTGCTCGAGCGAGTGGGGTGGGCCAAATGCATCACCACCTTAGACCTAAGCAAGGGCTATTGGCAAGTGGCACTGGCTCCAGAGGTCCGAGAGCTGACGGTGTTTAAACCTCCTTGTGGTATATACCAATTCCGGGTTATGCCTTTCGGACTCCAGGGGGCGCCAGCCACCTTTCAAAGACTTATGGACTATGTTTTAAGAGATGTTTCAGACTTTGCAGCTGCATACTTGGACGATGTGGTCATCTACAGCCAAACCTGGGATGAACACATGGCTCATCTGAAACACGTCCTGCAGTGCATAAAGTCCGCTGGCCTAACCATCAACCCTCAAATTTTGTCTGGCTCAGAGAGAGGTGGAGTACCTGGGTTTTGTCATTGGACATGGCAAACTCGGGCCCCAGGTGGGAAAAATGGAGGCTATTCACTCTTTCCCCATTCCAGCCACAAAAAAGAAAGTGAAGAGCTTCCTTGGTCTGATTGGCTGGTACAGAAAGTTCATTCCCCACTTTGCAGACCGCTCAGCTGTGCTCAATGACCTCACCAAGCTGGCGGCACCGAGAAAGGTCAAATGGACTGACCAATGTGATCGTGTTTTCAGGGACCTAAAGGAGGCCCTAAACAACCACACCGTTCTGCTGACCCCAGACTTCAACAAATCATTCATTTTACAAACTGATGCATCGGGAGTGGGCCTAGGTGGAGTTCTGCTACAGGAGGTGGATGGAGAGAGAAGGCCAGTTGGGTTTTTGAGCAGGAAACTACTGGACAGAGAAACCAGGTATTCAACAGTAGAAAAGGAGTGCTTGGCCATGAAGTGGGCCATAGAGTCGCTGAGTCCATTTCAGCCTGGAAACTGATCATCGTGCTCTCCAGTGGCTCCATAAAATGAAGGACTTGAATACAAGAATTGCTGGTTGGTACCTGGCGCTCCAACCATTCAACTTCACGGTCCACTACAAGCCTGGGAAATCCAATGTAGTTGCTGACTCCCTGTCTAGAGTGTATGAAGACTAGAAATATTGTAACCTTAAAAGAAGGGGGAGGAAATGTAATGTAGCTAGTCCATTACAAGGGCCTGGAAAATGAGGAGGAAACGAGAGGCAAGGTTTTAAGGTGTTTATTGGTTGTGAACAATGTTCCCCCTAATTTTTAATGTGTCTGAGCAAACACACTAACTCCCTGAGCGTTCCTTGGACCCCTGTGAGCGACATCTGACATGCACACTGTGGCCACACCAGTATCACCTGAGATCATCACAAGTTACAGCTTATTCATCAAATTGCTGCAGTTATTTGCGTTAGATTACTTTTAATTTAACTGATTTTTTTGGTCCACTTAGAATGACAAAGAGAAAAATCTGTTCATGAGCTTTGTATATGTTGCATGTCAGTGAAACATTAAACAGTACAATATTTTGAAAAATAACCTCAAATAATTCAAATAACTTCAAATAAAAAAACTGTGGGCTACGGTCCATAAATGAGCAGTGTATAAATCTGTAAAATTACATTATGAGATTTTTTTAGCTTGATAAATATAGCCTGGATATAGCAGGCATATATTTTATGGATTGTAGGACCTATAGGCCATAAGATGGGTAATCTTTCCCAAAATAATGATCACCAAAATAAGTATAAATTATTATCACTTTATATCTTGTTTTTTTTTTAATTATTAGCCTATTTCAGTAATTTTGCATGAGTGACAGCGCTCTGTGGTATAATGCTCTGGGGAGAGGATTCACATTTTGAGAGTCACATCTTTTTGGCTCACCAAAAAACTATGAAAACAAAGTAAACAGGGGAAGATTACATTATGGCTCTACCTGTCTCCTCTTCCTGTGTTCTTCCCTCCATGATCTGCCTCTCTGACAGCGGAGATGTGCAACTACAACTACTGAAGGAAGCTAGAGAAACGCGGTGGAAATGTGTCTGTAGTTGGCTTCTCCCTGACGCGTGTCACATTCACATGTGCATCTATCAGATTGGTTGTTCCGTGCGTCTAACCAGCGCTTTGTCAGTTGAGGTTAGATTTTATTTTATGCGCTGCACGCACCTAGAGGGAGCTCTGGTTAGCATTAGCGTATCTTAACTCCGCTGCACTGTTATTACTGTTATAGCGTGTATGGGCAGGGCACGTACACAAGTACTGTCAATGCCATGATTGGCTGCGTAGCGTAAGTGAATTGTATTGTATGATTGGCTGGGCACCTGTCACTCACTGAGTTACAGCAAAATGATACAGAAAAAAATATAGATCTAATTCATTTACAGTGCGCTGCTGAGGTTTTCTTGTGCGCTGAGAATGTGCGAGCAGTGCGCAATTGCGCAGGCGCGCAGCTTAGAGGGAACACTGGTTGTGAATGAAGATTCCTTTGATGGGTGCCTGTAAAAGAAAAATAAAATAAGTGCACTGAAGTAAGGGGTAATGAGTGAGTCAAAATGGGTACTTACCTCATGCTAGGGTGCGCGGGCTAAAATAGTCCCCAGGAAGCGGGAGCCCTTTAAGAAGGTTCCGGGGCAGGTAGCCATTTTGTGTGAAGAGGGGTGCACCAAGATTTTAGAATTCTTCTATTTTTGTATTTTTAAAAGAAAAGTAAACACTGCTAAATTAATAAAGAATAGATTTGTTTACTAATGTATTGAATGACTATTTGAGCACTGTGGGACAGAGTTATGTTTTTAAATATTGTGGGTAAATTGCACCCAGGTGGCCTAATTAGAGGGTGGGCTCACCCAATTAAGGGAGGGACCTTTAAAAAGGGCCAGCCTCACCTTTGTGGAGAGAGGTACTGCATGTGGAGATTGCTCTGTGCTGGTTTTTAACTTTTGTATCTTTGTACCTTTGTAAATATTTTTCATTTTTCTTGGTGGACTGTTAAATAAATGCACTTTTGGATTCTTCATCGACCCCTGGCCCAGCTCTACTCTGTTCCTCCGACCGCAAAGTTGCTATCAGGACGTTACACTGCCCTACTCAAAAACAAATAACAGATGACAAATGGCTCACAACAATACAACGTTCTTTTATAAAACAAATACATTACACCTTGCATCAATTAAAGGTCCCATGGCATGAAATTTTGTCTGAGGTTTTTGAACGTTAATGTGAGCTCCCCTACCTTGTTTAGCCCCCCCCCCCATGGCTAAAAGTTGCAAAATTTGTAAACTGAGCATTTGCGATCCTTTTCCGCGTTTGAAAAAGAGGCAGCCCAAACGGGCGATTCTGAACAAGGGAAGTTTCTGATGTCACACTCAAGAAAAAATGCAAATGCAGTTCCACCGCCCGTCTGTATTTCTACCCACACTCTCTGGAACTCACGCCCAGAGAGTTTGGACCGCAAACGAGCTGCGCAATGCGAGATGCGTTTTTTTATTTGTCTGGAGACACGTGAGAGTGTTTCCAGGCTCGGATGTCCTTTATCCGACCCTCCGAACCTCTGAAACAGCAGTGGTTTAATTTTATTTTCTGTGGAAATGTGTTTATTTTTCAATGGAACGCTTCTCATCTCTTCCTCCGCGCAAAAACGTGGAAGTGGGGCCAGCGCACAGCTAAAGAGGAAAGAGTGGAGAGTTTACATACAACAGCGTGTGTGATTGCCTTCCGTCGTGGGCCGTGCTTATCATACTGCAAACAGTTCGAAAATGTTTTAGGGACTGGACGGTGGCTATTTTCATTCCGTTCGGACCTGCACTTCTCCCACTCCGCTGCCTCTGCTTTAGGCGCTAGGATACATTTGTCGTGCTGCAACAGTTTTTGAACAGACCTTACAGCGAGCACTCGTTTGTTCTAAGTCCGACGCAAGAAAACCGAACCAGTTCCATATAACAGATGTAGCGACACCTTTGTTTGGTACAAGCTCCGGCTTTCCCTCACTTGCTAGCCGTGCTAGCTCGTACAGTGTTTGGGTACGCCTTGCTAACTTACCCGTGTAGAACGTAGCCGCGCATTAGTTCCGCTCGCATGTAAAAAATAAATCAAAAATCGATTTTCATAAAAACACAACGTCCTGAACTGTAAATTCGAATTAATCGATTTAATCGATAAATCGCGCAGGTCTAAGTTAGCTCTTCCCTTCAGGCAGATATAAGCAGTGTCCACCAGCTCTCTAGCTAGAACTGACGAAGCAGCTTGGATGAGCTGCGAAACGTCTTTGACCAAATAAACTTTGTCCAGTTGACAAACTGAATTTCTGCTTTTACCAAGAAGCAGATTAACCAACTGAGCTAAACTCCATTATAGCAGAACCTCACAGAACCTGACTGCAAATAATCTTTTAGTTGTAAAAAGGCTCAGTTACACCATCTAGTTTAAACTTTAGTCCATATTTGATCTCTTGTGGATCAATAAAGTTTGTCTAAGTCTATTTGTGTAGTAAATATGGATGTCCCCCGCAAAGATGAGAGGACAGCCTCACCTCGGCTCTGGTCAAACGCTGTTTAATGTTACATTAACTCATTAAAGGGATATGCCACCCCCAGGTCAAATTTGGGCATCTCCCCACAGTCCAGAGACTAAAATAAGTGGTGGAAAGCGTTTTCCTGCTCACCCAGCCATTGTCCGAGTCTGTCGCCACTGACCGCAGTGGTATCTGGTGCTCCTCCGCCTTAGACTGGAGTCTAACGTAGCCAGAGAAAGATTTCGGCCAAAAGGAATTAATTTGCTCGATGCGTTTCCCAATTACTTTGTGTGTAGTGCGCATTCATATCGAGTGCAAATAAATGTGCAAATCAACACGGAGAGCTTGCCTTGGTCATTTTGGGTGGGAACTATTTTCCAGTGCGTAAGAATACAGTCGTATCACGCACCACGTTGTGCAACAGGGGAACTCCCTTCCCAGTGCGTAACTGGGATTCCCCTGGCAGCGTGCTGCGTGATACGGCTGTATTCTTACGCACTGGAAAATAGTTCCCACCCAAAATGACCAAGGCAAGCTCTCCGTGTTGATTTGCACATTTATTTGCACTCGATATGAATGCGCACTACACAGAAAGTGATTGGGAAACGCATCGAGCAAATTAATTCCTTCTGGCCTAAATCTTTCTCTGGCTACGTTAGACTCCAGTCTAAGGCGGAGGAGCACCAGATACCGCGGCGGTCAGTGGCGACAGACTCGGACAATGGCTGGGTGAGCAGGAAAACGCTTTCCACCACTTATTTTAGTCTCTGGACTGTGGGGAGATGCCCAAATTTGACCTGGGGGTGGCATATCCCTTTAAATGTGCTTCTTCCTGCACTAGATGATTTGTGTTGATGATAAGACAAAGCACTTGAAAACAGTTCATATAGAAGTTATTTGATATAGTCAGGGAGCCATCTTAAAATCCTAAAATTCTCTTGAGGTTCTGGGCCTGTCTAGTAGTAAAATCATCACAGATCCATTGATTTTGGTTGGATTTTTATCATTTTTTCTGTGGAATGAGTATACTGTTTGGTGAAAAGAACGGCATATTGGCTGATGTCCTAACTTGGGGGAATAGTTGATTGCCAATGAGGTAAAGATGAAAATATTGGAAAAAAGCGAGAAAACCTCTTATTTTTTTGCATTAAATTGAGCCAAAATCATGTAGAAATGTGTTTTAAGAGTTATCTTTTCACTGAATGTTGTCACCACATGTGTTCTTTGCATCTGGAATACATTTATTGAAAGTTTACCCAATCCACTGAGGATTTCAGGTAATTTTTAATTTTTCAAAATTTTCTATCGAAAAATGAAGGGTTCATACACTAAAATGGCCACAATTTTTTTTCGCGATATTTCCGGCAGAGCAGACCCTCCAATTATTTGTCCTTAGGGTCAAAGATAACAAAAAACCAAAAACAAAGGTTCAGCCCATTTTTGAGACTTTGGCTCCCCGACTAATATATAAAGAGTAAATATTTCTTATTGACAATGAGCAGATTTTTTATCTCCAAAATTAGGCACTCTGACCACATGTTTCACAGTGTGGCATTAAACCTTTCTATCTTCATGGAGACCAAACCAGATCAATTTACAGTTCACATCTGTGGAGAGTCAGAATGTCTGTTTTTCTAAGTATGTTTGAGCTCTAAAACCACCTGTGATTGAAGTAGAACTGTTTAATGTCACACCGTGGAACATTCCGGGCCCTGACATATCCAAGAGTTACATAGAGCATCTTTAATCCTTTAAAAAGTCTGTCTCTCTCAAATATTAGTTTGAAATTCCCAGGACGGTGATGCATGGACTCGTTTTTGCCGTCAGTTTAATTGTTTTCACTGTGGTAATTCCCTCTGCTGCCAGTAGATGTCAGGCTACACCAGATCAGAGAATACTGAGCGCTTAGAACTTCTAAACAATGATCTTAAGCTCAAGAGCATGATTAAAGACCAATAACAATACAGATAATGCAGAATATATGTTCAGAAATGTGAACATTCCAGGTTTTTCTGAATCTTTTATGTCTTACCTCCATCTTGGCCCACACAGTCGATGATGACGCACACTCCTCTGGGGTTAGTGTCCAGTTTGTAGTGTTCTAGATAATTCTGTGAAACGCAAACAGCAAAGTCACTTAAGAGGAACCAACCAGAACTCGGAGAACTTCAGTAAGAGGAGCACTCACGGAGCAGCTCGACTCCCTCTGCAGCTGCTGTAGTGATCTGCTCGGATCTGTGGATATCAAACATTAAAGGTCCTGTAGACACAAAACTGACTCTTGAGAGCTTTAAGTCCTGTTATAATATTGATACCTTATAAAAACGTAAGGGGAGTTGTGTTTTCTTTCATTTACACATGTTGAGAGATCCTTTATTAGTCTGTTTACATTTCCAAAGCTCAGAATCCTCTGTGAAATCTTTAGTTGATAAGACTTTTTATATATTTCTTTGTTTTTGAAGGATGAGGATGAAGTGGTTTTCAGTGGGTTCTGTCGGTTCGCTCCTTCATCACATCTGTCTCTCTCTTCATTCCCTCGTCTCTTCATTCTCTCTCGCTTCCTGTCAAACTGAAACACCTCGGCCTGGATTTTATCATTTCTTCTCAGCGTCATCATCCCTCACCATGTCAAGGATTATCGGGTATCTCAGCTCAACAAAAACTAGCTCATTTATACACGAAAGTTCGATGAAAACGATAACGTCGGCTAAACCAGTGTTTCCCAACCAGGGGTACAAGCACCCTTAGGGGTACTCGAGCACACTGCAGGGGGTACTTGGCAGTGTCGCTGCCAGGCACAGGGGGAGATTTTTTTGAAATTTTTAACTCATTCACTGCTGGCCTGTTTTCAGAATTCAATCCCTCAGACTGCCGGAGGTTTCAGTGAATTTTCACTTACAAGACTCAGAATACTGAGTTCTTTGACTATATAAACATGGCACACATCAAAATAAAGTGTAGACTCTCTTCTTTCACCTGGAAAAAAAAATATGCTTCTATCTTTTTCGGTTCCCAAGTAATTGATAATAGAACATTGGGTAGTTTCAGCAAAAATGCTGTTTTTTGACCACAAAGTGGGGAAAACGAGCGTTTTGTGCAAAGAAGGATTTTGAGCAGATCGGTGATTTTGACGTCAATACTTATTGATTTAGTGACACCTCAAACATCTAAAACAACAGAAAGAGATTTTTGATGACAAAGTACATTTTTTATTTACAAATATAAGAATATAAGGCTCTGTGAATTGAAAATTCCTTCAAATCAATAGTGGCAAGAGATGTTTACAGGATATAATAATATCTTTTCATATAAAATAGAACTTTGTTGAGGCTTTATAATATTAACTAATATATTATAATATATTATATTATTATTATATTATATATTATAATAAAAACTAATATACACACACACACACACATATATATATGTACATACACACATGCCCATGCATAAACCTTTACACACACACGCGCGCGCGCGCGTACACACGCACGTACGTACACACACATATATAACTTCATTCATTACAATTACCACACAGCAGCATCATGTAAACTTAATTCTTCTCATCTCATGCCTCTCTGGAGACGAGGATCTACTGCTCCAAGTCAGTACTTGTCTTCTTTGGCGTTGTCGTAGTTCTGATCAGAGTTCCTGCTTCGCGCAGCGCGAGCACGGCACGTCCCCTGCCTTGGGCAGAGCAGATCTCGGCCCCGACCTCGCTGCTCGATCCGGAGTGTCTCTGCGATCCTCTGATCCAGGATCCTGGGTCTCAAGACCGATCAGACCTGTCCGGAGGCGCTGATCAAGAGTCATCTGCTTTTCCGGATTCCCTCACCTCGGCATCTTGCTCCTCTCGCCAATACACAGTACACAAACTACACTCTTCCTCTCTTCCGCGTCCGATCCGTTCCTCCGATCGGCAGATAATAATACAAGATTGCTACCTACAGGTTGGGAGGTGTGAATTACACCTTCAAAGCTGCTCCAGGTCCAGGTATCCTAGCAACCCCCTGAAAAACGTCTTTGACGTCTTTATCCGTCACAGCAGTCAACGTTTGGATTCGAGGGGACGTAAAAAGACGTCTCCAGCAGTCAATGAGTTATTTCTAAATTGAGTAAATTTGAGTTAAAGAAAAGAGACAATGCCTGAGAATTTATTTTTCAAATTAAGGTGATGAAATAAAATGATTTTCATTTAATAATCCATAATTGTGTCATGTTCTACTTTTGGAGAATTATCAACATGTATGAGTGAGGGGGGTACTCGAGGTGTGACAAAAAGGCTCAGGGGGTACACAAGACAAAAAAGGTTGGGAAACACTGGGCTAAACAGACACCGCGACAACAGTTCACTAAAAGTAACGTAGAACGTCATAATTGTAAACCTGCTAAACTGTTAATCGATAATTCCGACTGCTGAAAATACATTTATGAGACTCTTCGGCTGGTCGATGTGATGCTGCCATCCTGATCCCAAAACCTGCCTGAGCTTGTAGTCGTACCCCTTCGTTCCGAGTCTGGTCGAGAGCTTACTTCATTTCAAGGGGTATGTAGCCCGAGGTCGTGGCCCGAGCCCTTGATCAAAATTAGAATCGGGACACCCCTTGTCCTCACATGAACGAGCAAAACCAAGAGGTAAGACAAAGGGGTAAGACAGAGAAATGGGACGCAGCTGAAACTTCAGGCCTGAGCTTCGGTCAGACACAGGTTCATTTCTGTCATGGAACGAGTTGAGGCTTAAACTGGAGATGGAGCGAGTTTCAGCTCAGGATTCAGGATAAACCTGGACTTAAGCGACTTCGATGGAACCCCCCCGAGTGTTGAACGTTCAATAACAGAGTCGCTCTGTTTATACACAACACTAGGCCCAGTTTAATACAATTGTGTGCCATGAATATAGTCCCTGATTCTAGCGAAGGTATGTGGAGTTTAAAAACACAATGGAGCACTTCCCATTCCTTGTTTTCTAGTTGAGAATAACTAGATATAAATATAAATGTTTGTGAGTTAAACGTGTGAATGAAACAAAACACAACTCCAGGCGTGTTTGTGACGAGGAAACGACATTCGAGCAGATCAGAAAAGAGCATAAAATGGGCCCTTTAATAAATGAGTAAAAAAGATAAAAAAATCACGAGACGGTCTTACTGTTCTGAAGAAGCGCGGCTGGTCTGGAGGTTTGGTGGTGACGGGTAAAGGGCTGGACGGGTCTGGGACGCTGCAGAAGTCAAAGTGCAAAGTGTTAGATTACCCATGAGGGAGGATTTCAGATCACTGTCAGTATTGAGACTTTGCAGTCACATCAGGCTGGGGGTGTTCTACATGGACCTCTATAGCCGTTACCATGGTGACACAATGTGCACATTAGCAAATACTGACCAAAAAAAACTTAAGATAGTCTGAAAACTCAAGGGAATAATACAAAATGGATTTAAAGGCACATTTTCAGGAGCCTGTGGTCAGTACGTTAATGGAGTTTGAACAATCAGGACAAATCAGCTCACCTGTCGTAGTTACAGCTAAGTCAGCTTTTTCTCATCTTGATTGTGTTAAAATAAGGCTACATTTACTGGTATTTTTAAAAACGGAAACATTTCCCTTCGTTTGTACCCATCTTTTACACGCAAACGGCGAATTCGCCTCTGAAAACGAAGGAGAACGCTCTGCAAGCCGATCAGAATCACACTTTTGGCGCGTTTGCGGTTTGCGAAACTGTAGTTTTCCAGAATCTCCACTCTAGCCGGAGTTTTTAGAAAGATTCTTTTTCAGAGGCGAATTCACCGTTTGCGTGTAAAAGCGTCTGGGATCAGGTCGGCGTCTGGGATCATGTCGGCGTCTGGGATCATGTCAGCGTCTGGGATCATGTCCGTGTCTGGGATCATGTCGGTGTCTCTGGGATCATGTCGGCGTCTGGAATTATGTCCGTGTCTGGGATCATGTCCGTGTCTGGGATCAGGTTGGCGTCAGGGATCAGGTTGGCGTCTGGGATCATGTCGGTGTCTGGGATCACGTCGGCATCTGGGATCACGTCAGCGTCTGGGATCACGTCGGCATCTGGGATCATGTCCGTGTCTGGGATCATGTCCGTGTCTAGGATCATGTCCGTGTCTGGGATCATGTCGGCGTCTGGGATCACGTCGGCATATGGGATCATGTCCGTGTCTGGGATCACGTCGGCGTCTGGGATCATGTCCGTGTCTGGGATCAGGTCGGTGTCTGGGATCATGTCCGTGTCTGGGATCACGTCCGTGTCTGGGATCATGTCCGTGTCTGAGATCACGTCCGTGTCTGGGATCATGTCGGCGTCTGGGATCACGTTGGCATCTGGGATCATGTCCGTGTCTGGGATCAGGTTGGTGTCTGGGATCATGTCGGCGTCTGGGATCACGTCGGAGTATGGGATCATGTCGGCGTCTGGGATCATGTCGGAGTCTGGGATCATGTCGGCGTCTGGGATCAGGTCGGTGTCTGGGATCATGTCGGTGTCTCTGGGATCATGTCGGCGTCTGGGATCACGTCGGCATCTGGGATCATGTCCGTGTCTGGGATCACGTCGGCATCTGGGATCATGTCCGTGTCTGGGATCAGGTCGGTGTCTGGGATCATGTCCGTGTCTAGGATCACGTCCGTGTCTGGGATCATGTCCGTGTCTGGGATCACGTCCGTGTCTGGGATCATGTCGGCGTCTGGGATCACGTCGGCATCTGGGATCATGTCCGTGTCTGGGATCACGTCGGCATCTGGGATCATGTCGGCGTCTGGGATCACGTCGGAGTCTGGGATCATGTCGGCGTCTGGGATCATGTCGGAGTCTGGGATCATGTCGGCGTCTGGGATCATGTCGGCGTCTGGGATCAGGTCGGTGTCTGGGATCATGTCGGTGTCTCTGGGATCATGTCGGTGTCTCTGGGATCATGTCGGCGTCTGGGATCATGTCCGTGTCTGGGATCATGTCCGTGTCTGGGATCATGTCCGTGTCTGGGATCATGTCGGCGTCTGGGATCATGTCGGCGTCTGGGATCATGTCCGTATCTGGGATCATGTCGGCATCTGGGATCATGTCGGCGTCTGGGATCATGTCCGTGTCTGGGATCATGTCGGTGTCTCTGGGATCACGTCGGAGTCTGGGATCATGACGGTGTCTCTGGGATCATGACGGTGCCTCTGGGATCATGTCCGTGTCTGGGATCATGTCCGTGTCTAGGATCATGTCGGTGTCTGGGATCATGTCGGCGTCTGGGATCATGTCCGTGTCTGGGATCATGTCCGTGTCTGGGATCATGTCGGCGTCTGGGATCATGTCCGTGTCTGGGATCATGTCCGTGTCTGGGATCATGTCGGTGTCTCTGGGATCACATCGGAGTCTGGGATCATGTCGGCATCTGGGATCATGTCGGCGTCTGGGATCATGTCCGTGTCTGGGATCATGTCGGTGTCTCTGGGATCACGTCGGAGTCTGGGATCATGTCGGCGTCTGGGATCATGTCGGTGTCTGGGATCATGTACGTGTCTGGGATCATGTCGGAGTCTGGGATCATGTCGGAGTCTGGGATCATGTCGGTGTCTCTGGGATCACATCGGGGTCTGGGATCATGTCGGTGTCTCTGGGATCACGTCGGAGTCTGGGTCCAAACGAAGAAAAATGTCTCCGTTTTTAAAAACAGTGTATGTATAAACGGTGCCTAAAGCTCAGATTTAAGTCTACCAGGGCTTTAAACAGAGCAGTGCCTTCAGTTAGCATCACACCCTCAGGGAATGTTGATGACATGAGCTGTAGGTGTACTCACAGGAGGAGGGCCCCACTGCCTCTGGGCCGGGGTTTGGTCAGGGACTGTCACAAAGAAGAAAACAACATAAGTATTAGCCGATTATGGTCAGGGCAGTGGAAGTTCTTGAAGTGTCTTGCTCAAGGACACAACGGCACAACACACGCTAGGCCACTGTGAAGTCGAGGGATAGGAGTAGGAGTTTAACAGCAAAATACAAACCCCAGGATCATGTAGAGCGGGTTAATACGAACATTTTAAGACCAAAAAATGACACATGGTTCACAGCAGCAGGTACGGAGAGACGAGCGACAATTTCTCAATGTGAAGTCAACTGGAGCCAGAGTCGATGGAGCCAGAAGCGCCCCCATGCTCACTTCCTGTTTGAAACGCAGCAGCTAGCGGGATAGCTCTGTCCATTTATATAAGGCATGTCCAAATTATGGCCCGTGGGCCAAATGCGGCCCTCAGACAAATTTTTCTTGGCCCTCAGGCTTCCAGGTGAATTGGCCCAAATTACCTTGAGCAGAACTTTTGACTGCAAGTTTTTTGAAAATCTAATTTGACAAGACAATATTTATTATTTATTGTGTGGTTTTGAGGATCTGAGTGTAGCCCTTGTATACTCAGGAATTACTTGAGTGGGCTCTGGGTTCTTTGACAGTATACTCTGATACTAAACTTAACTACTTTTAATTCTTTTGGATCACAGCACAGCACCTTTAATACTAAATAGTAAAATGTTACTGAAGTAAATAGTCTACTGAGGACCAAATTAACACCAGACACACTGTACCTGAACAATAACCCTCCCTTTAATAATGAACAATAAAATAAAAGTGCAGGTTTACAAACTTTCAAGCTCCACACTAATGTACAGCAAATCTATCAATTTGTCCTAATACCGGCATCTAAATACACCCTACGTTGCAGGCCTGTATCGATGCTCGGGTACGTTGTGACCAAAAACTCACGGTCACTTCACTCAGTGAGCCAAATAAAAGAAAAACAGAGTACCTTGGGTAAACGTAGTAATCCCAAAAGAACAGTCCGATCCCGTTCCGCGGAGTCCTTGTCTCCTCCAACTAAGCAGCTCGGCGCACCGGGTCACAGCGTATCTCTCACGGCGATGCAGATGTGTGGTCCACACCCGATCCAGAGCGTCTCGTCCTCCGTATCCCACGTAGCCAGAGGTACTCTGAGCGACGCGGGCACTCAGAGCACTGTCTGGGGTCTGTCCTGCGTTGTCCAGTCCGGCAACAATCCACCGTAAGCTCCCCGACACCGCGTGGTTGGCGAATCGCAGCCTACAGTCACTTTGTCGAGGTGGGTTTTTCTGTTAGCTTCTAATAAACGGCGAATTCACAGTCCACAAGTTTCGCGTTGAAACTAGCCCCGTCTCTGCCCGCAAATCACAAAGTGGTCCTCATGGTGAATTATCTTGAAACCACACTTATTTGACCAAAATCTTACTCAAAAAATACAAACCCTGTCTCCCCGGGCATCCCCGCCGGATCTCTCTCTTCCGCGCCCTTCACCCACAAACTCGCGATACTTCCACAGACTATATCCGAATAGAAAAACACTTTACCCTTGTACAAAATTGTAAATTAAACATTAATATTTATAATCCTCTTCTAGTCTCGAAAAACATGTTTTTAACCATAACATTAACTATATATATTTTAAAGGGACAGTGTGTAAGATTTTTACCTGTTAATTACTGAAATTGAAGATACCCATTCAAAAATACATTGTTTTCCAAGCCTTTTCACTTCCATCATGAAATCAAAGTATTCTTTTGGACTTAGATATAGTCACATAAAAGGGGGATCTTCCCCATATAGAGGCAGCCATTTTGAATACGAGAGCCGCAGAAGGACATTTGGGCTCATCCTTCGCCTCGGCTCCTGCTAGCAGCTGCTCAGCCGCGCTGCATCAGGGAGCGGAGGAGCGAAGGAGAGAAGGGGAAGGGGAGGGGGGAAGGGGGGAGCCTCGTGTAAACAAGCATGCTGCTGTATCACACATCGTAATGGATATAACACGTATTTTGGACTAAATTGTTTTACTGGATTTTATTCGCTGGATCCTTATGGACAGATTGAGACCAAGTTTATGGTGAAATACAGAGTTTGACCTGTGCAGAGCCTTCAAAGGTAAGCTAAGTAACTTGTTTTGTGCTTTTCTGTATAAAAGCCCCATGTGCTCAGGGAGTGATTGTTTTGCAGGGAAATGAATTGCATAGTCAAAAAGAGGAGACTGTAAGGTTTCATTTGATGTGTAGATTGTCATGAATCATGATCGGGATTGTGTGTTTTCATGCGAAAAGAAAAAAAAAAGTGAACGGGGGACCGCGTTTTATGTATACAGCGGCGCGCGAGCTGTCGGCGCTACGGCGCGCCCGGGTGACCCTCGAGGTCTGCCATAGCCAAATGAGGAAGTGGAATAGCTACCATCCACCTATGCGCCACGAATCCTACACACTGTACCTTTAATGAATAATGAAATAAAATGAATTGTCTTTTTAACTTTTCACTGTATAACTATGAACTATGTTTTTTTTATCCGGGTTACATGAGCATGAATAAAGGACTGATAGCTCATTCTAACGTGATAAACATGCAGATATTTCAATTATTGACTGTACTGAGCACCAGTCTATGGCCCTCGATCGGCCCTCTGCTTCGTTTGTGTTTAGATATGTGGCCCTTGATGAAAAAAGTTTGGACACCCCTGATTTATATAAACAGTCTATGGACCCAACCCTGGCCAGCTTCTGAGGTCAGACAAGAGTGTAAACTTGATAAATATGCAGCTTTGTGTTCAAAACCTGTGGACGTGTTTCCTGACTCCAGTGGACTCTGCCATTTCAAGTACTACGTGACATCACACAGCATTTTCCTGATGACAGCCAGGCGTTTCTGATACAAACACCTGGCTGTAGGGGCGACTAGGGATGCACCAATACCGATATCGGGTATCGGCCCGATACTTCATTAATATACTCGTACTTGTCAGCCATTGGCCGATACCATGCACCGATACCAGTACTAGACGACATAGCGCACCCTTACTGTAACGTTCAGTATGCCATGTGTTGTTTTACCTATCTTAAATGATAGGGGGAGACAAAGAGTCAGAAAAGTACTTGTCCAATGTCCAGAGAAAAAGACACGTCTAGTAAAACGCTCAAACAAACTCCAACACGCCATGCTGACAAATACGCCGAATTCATCAAGGCTATCAGCCGCCAACACCAGCCAACTTTATCGGAAGTGTTAAAGAAGAAGGAGAAAATGTCCAGAGAAAGCCCCCGGGCAAAAAAAATAACTGAGGCACTTCTCGAGTATATTGCGCTAGACGACGAGCCGCTTTCAGTTGTGGACGATATTGGATTCCAGCGACTGACAGACGTCCTCGAGCCCAGATACGAGCTACCCAGTCGCCGTTTCATCAGACGTGATGTTGCCTAAAGTTTTCGATGGCGTCAGGACTCACGTGAAGTCGCCGGTACGTGACATCAAGTCCGTAAGTTTCACCACCGATATTTGGAGCAGCAGCGTCCGCCCAATGTCGCTCTTCAGTCTGACCGCTCAGTGGAGGAAGCGTTTTCACTGTTTGCAAAGTGGTAACTATGGTAACTTATAATGAGAATAAAACTAAAACCTGCATTTCCATTTATTTATTTATGGTGGGTGGGGGTTAAAAAGTATTGGTATCGGTACTCGGTATCGGCAAGTACTGAAATGATTGTACTCGTACTTGTATCGGTTTTCAAAAAAGGGGGATCGGTGCATCCCTAGGGGCGACGGTTGAAGTCTGTGAAGTCCTCCAGACCCGCCCAGTTTAGCAGCTCCATTTGAAACGTGGCTGTGGGCGGAGTTCAGGTGTTAAACGTGAGTATTTTGTGTAGCGCTCACCTCTGGACGTGAGACAGCGCACCCTTTTGGCCAAGTCCAGCCGGCTGATGTCCCTCAGGCAGGTCTCGATCAGGTCCACCCTGTCGCTCGATACTTGGTCTTGTTTTTCTAGTTCGGTGATGACGTCCAGGAAGCACTGTCAGCCATACGAGAAAACACATACATGAGTAAACGCCATTTAGTGTTTGAGTAAGTCTTTATTATTAGTCTGTCTACATCTCCACAGCTCCAAACGCTCTGCTCCACCTTGTGATGTCATGAAGTAGTAGTTTTCAAGATAGCAGCTCCGTTTACCTTTGGTTTTATAGATTCCAGAGTTGAAACCCTCCAAATAACTCTAATGAAGGTGTGTGCAGGGACGGACTGGCAATTCTGGAAAAGTCCAGAACAGCCGTCTGGCCCAGCCCTTTTTTGTTGTTGTTGTTTTTTGGGTTTTTTTGTCAACCGGCCCTGTTCAATAACCAAAATGTTGAGTATAACACCTAACAGCCAGAGGGCGTAACACGAATATTTGTCAATTAATCAAACTTAGGCCGACATTCTTTAAAGGGATATGCCACCCCCAGGTCAAATTTGGGCATCTCCCCACAGTCCAGAGACTAAAATAAGTGGTGGAAAGCGTTTTCCTGCTCACCCAGCCATTGTCCGAGTCTGTCGCCACTGACCGCCGCGGTATCTGGTGCTCCTCCGCCTTAGACTGGAGTCTAATGTCGCCAGAGAAAGATTGCGGCCAAAAGGAATTAATTTGCTCGATGCGTTTCCCAATTACTTTGTGTGTAGTGCGCATTCATATCGAGTGCAAATAAATGTGCAAATCAACACGGAGAGCTTGCCTTGGTCATTTTGGGTGGGAACTATTTTCCAGTGCGTAAGAATACAGCCGTATCACGCAGCACGTTGTGCAACAGGGGAACTCCCTTCCCGGTGCGTAACTGGGATTCCCCTGGCAGCGTGCTGCGTGATACGGCTGTATTCTTACGCACTGGAAAATAGTTCCCACCCAAAATGGCCAAGGCAAGCTCTCCGTGTTGATTTGCACATTTATTTGCACTCGATATGAATGCGCACTACACACAAAGTAATTGGGAAACGCATCGAGCAAATTAATTCCTTTTGGCCGAAATCTTTCTCTGGCGACGTTACACTCCAGTCTAAGGCGGAGGAGCACCAGATACCGCGGCGGTCAGTGGCGACAGACTCGGACAATGGCTGGGTGAGCAGGAAAACGCTTTCCACCACTTATTTTAGTCTCTGGACTGTGGGGAGATGCCCAAATTTGACCTGGGGGTGGCATATCCCTTTAAGTCTAAAAGCCACAAAGAAGAATCAAAATGGCAAGAAGCACAAGGAGAAACATGAAGCTGAGAGACGAGAGAGCAAAGTTATTGGAAAACGAAGCATCCAAATGTAGAAAACTCACAGAGCTTTTCGATTAAAGTGGTGCCGCCAGCAGCAGCAGCAGTAGTAGTGGGTGTGTGGAGTTTAAAAACACAAGTGTTTTCAGTTTGAGAGAAGAACTCAACCTAAATCTACAGTTTTGTGCGTTAAACGTGTGTGAATGAAACAAAACACAACTCCAGGTGTGTTTGTGGTGAGGAAACATCATTAGAACATCAGAAAATGGAGTAAAATGGACCGTTTAACGCAAAGCTTTAAGAATATGTGTCCGACCACGCTAAAACCGGCCGCATGTCGGCATTAGTGAAACGGAGATATTTGCATTAGTATTTTATTTTTAGTAAGCAGTTTTTTTTTTTTTCAAAATTTGTGATTTTTTTGCAGAATGTGCCAGTTGAGATCATGAAGAAGCCGCTCCATGTTTCAGATAACAGCGATAGTGACGTTAAAAAGATACATTTTTAATTTCAATTGTTTTTGTGGAAAAAAACGGGGCGTGTATAATCAACATATTTTCCCACGCTTGCGCGCCAGCCAATCCCATTGCAAGAAGCGCCGAAGGGGTTTCTCCTGTTCGACGATCGGCTGTGAGCTCGTGAATATGTACGCGGCATTTCAAGACAATAAGGACATGAAAATGGACTTTTAACTTCCACTTGGACTAGGGATGCAAATTATCGATTAATTCATTAATTGATAGTTGATTGACCTTATCGATCGATTAACGATTAACTGATAAGCGGCGTTTTTCACCTGAATTTTAGTGTTTCAATAGGGTCTTTAAGAATATAAGCTATAGTAACATAACGCTGAGTCATAAATATATCATAGTATTATTATATTGTGTATTCCTCAATTAATTATTCCTTAGTAAAAAGCAGACGAATGTATTGATGCTGAATAACAAAATACAGTAATCCCTCGCTCTATTGCGGTACGCAGATTTTTTTAAATTTTTTTTATAGTGTAACATTGTGTTCTGTCCTGATTGGCTAAGAGACTAGACCAGGACTAAACGTGGACTGGACCAGGTCTAGACCAGATCTAAACCAGGTCTGGACCAGGTCTGGACCTGGACTGGACCTGGACTGGACCGGGACTCGACCGGGTCTGGACCTGGACTGAACCAGGATTGGGCCGCTGCGTGCCACTGCTGAATTTGTGCGGCTGGTTTGTGGCTCGGGGCAGGCCAGCCACGCGGGACTCGGGGCCCGAGCCGCGGGACTCGGGGCCCGAGCCGCGGGCCAGCCGCACGAAACCAGCAGCGGCACGTTGCAGCGCATTCCTGGGCGCCATGGTTCGATCTCGCCTCGCGGGTACACCCGGGGCTGCTGAGCAGTGCCGTTGGTGCCTGCGGCCGGCTGTGAGTCAAGCGCAGCGCGGTGCGCGGTTGCCTTGTTTCGTGACCACGCGGGTGCGTGTGTCCGCGATTAGCGATTAATTACAATTAATGCATTTTGTTCGACTAACGTCTTAATCAACAATTAATCGTTAATCGATTAATTGTTGACATCCCTAACTTGGACCCATGACACGTTCGGGAGACGTTCGGGAGACGTTCGGGACAGGTTCGGGACACGTCCGTTTCTCCGGAGCTCGTGTAGAGTGCGGTCGAAGCAGCAGAAAGTCCGGGATATAAGAGCATACACGAATACACGTGGAGAGACCCGAATTTTCTGACAACACAGTGACACTGGGTGAGTCATATTATTATCATATCATTTCTGCATCAAATGGAGATATTAGGTGAAAGCAGCGGCTTGTGTCAACATTAGACTGTGCACTAAACCTGGACTAAAACAGGACTAAAACAGGACTAAACCAGGACTAATACAGGACTAAACCAGGACGAAGCCAGGACTAAAACAGGACTAAACCAGGACTAAAACAGGGCTAAAACAGGACTAAAACAGGACTAAGACAGGACTAAACCTGGACTAAAACAGGACTAAAACAGGACTAAAGCAGGACTAGACCAGGACTAAACCAGGACTAAAACAGGACTAAACCAGGACTAAAACAGGACTAAACCAGGACTAAAGCAGGACTAGACCAGGACTAAACCAGGACTAAACCAGGACTAAAACAGGACTAAACCAGGACTAAAACAGGGCTAAAACAGGACTAAACAAGGACTAAACCAGGACTAAAGCAGAACTAAAGCAGGACCAAACCAGGACTAAACAAGGACAAAACCAGGACTAAACTGGGACTAAACCAGGACTAAACCACGGCTAAACCAGGACTAAACCACGGCTAAACCAGGACTAAAACAGGACTAAACCAGGACTAAACCAGAACTAAACAAGGACTAAACCAAGACTAAATCACAACTAAACCAGGACTAAACTAGGACTAAAACAGGACTAAACCAGAACAAAAACAGAACATAACAAAGACTAAACCAGGACTAACCCAGAACAAAAGGAAACTTTACGAGCTGATTTCTCTGCTCAGCATAAATGTGCTGCTTTCAAATGGCCACAAGTTCTTCAAATGTTCTCAGATTTCCATGTGTAAGGCATCGTTGGAAAGTTTAGAATCTACACTTTCTGTGAATAACTCAAAATGCCCCCAGGATAACTTGAGTCCTGTTTTGCTGCGGTCGGACACATATATAACTATTCATTATTGCTTTTCCTGTAGATCAGGATCAAATCTTTCGTACCGTCGCTCTGTCCAGTCTGTCTCGGGGCAGCACTCCTCCCAGTAAGAACTTAAGCTGGTTCAGATCTTCAGCGGTCAGGTCTTCACTCAGGTTCACCATCAGGACTCTGCAGAGGAGATACCGGAGATAACAGAGCAGAAGAGGAGGGTTCACTTCCTCGTATCTCCAAACTCGAAGCTCATGAAACATCATTGTGTATCTCGATTTAAGATCAGCGTTTACGAGAGCACCGGTCTGATCTCTGGGTCTGATTAGTCCCGAGGTAATACTTAAGGCCGCAGTCGACTAAAGAACCTCCAGATCTCCGTCCTCCTCTCTACTCTGCTCTTAAATCCATCAATAAATAAAACCCGATCATCTCAGTCTATAAACTGAGGTATCTTCCTTTTGCAAGACTTCCATAGAATTATATGAACTTTTTAAAATGTTTGTGTATGTTTTGTAAATAAATAAATAAATATCACATTTCAAAATCACTTAAAAAAAACATTAAAAAGTCACATAAAGCCGATAAACTCTGATGATAATTTTGTGCCAAATAATCTAATGTGAAATGGCTGCACACTCATTCATAGCCTTGTTTTGTTTTATTTTATTTTTAATTTAATTTAATGTAATTTTTATCTGTATTTATTTATTTTATTTATATTTTATTTTTTAATTTAATTGAATGTATTTTTTATTTTATTTTTTTAATTTATATGTATAATTTATAATTTACATTTTATTTTCATTGATTTATTTACTTATTTATTTTATTTGTTTATTTTAATTAGGACAGCGCATATTAATCAACATGATAAACTGTGTAGAGTCCCGTGTGGTCACAGACCTGCAGAACCTCGTTGGACTAAAGTGTTCAGATGAAGTTTACGCACGAATTATCGCCTCTGCTGGAGATTGAGTCTGCGTCCCATTCCTCTGTCTTACCCCTTCGTCTTACCCCTACCCCTTGGTTTTGCTCGTTCATGTGAGGGCAAGGGGTGTCCCGATTCTAATATTGATCAAGGGCTCGGGCCACGACCTCGGGCTACATACCCCTTGCTTTTTTTGCCCTCTCCACCTGGTTTAGACCTGGTTTAGTCCTGGTTTAGTCCTGGTTTAGACCTGGTTTAGTCCTGGTTTAGTTCTGGTTCAGTCCTGGTTTAGACCTGGTTTAGTCCTGGTTTAGTCCTGGTTTAGTTCTGGTTTAGTCCTGGTTTAGTCCTGGTTTAGACCTGGTTTAGACCTGGTTCAGTCTTGGTTTAGACCTGGTTTATTTCTGGTTTAGTCCTGGTTTAGTCCTGGTTTAGACCTGGTTTAGTCCAGGTTTAGACCAGGTTTAGTCCTGGTTTAGTTCTGGTTCAGTCCTGGTTTAGACCTGGTTTAGTCCTGGTTTAGACCTGGTTTAGACCTGGTTTAGTCCTGGTTTAGTCCTGGTTTAGACCTGGTTTAGTCCTGGTTTAGACCTGGTTTAGTCCTGGTTTAGTCCTGGATTAGTCCTGGTTTAGACATGGTTTAGTCCTGGTTTAGACCTGCTTTAGTCCTGGTTTAGTCCAGGTTTAGATCTGGTTTAGTCCTGTTTAGTTTAGTCCTGGTTCAGTTCTGGTTTAGACCTGGTTTAGTCCTGGTTTAGTCCTGGTTTAGACCTGCTTTAGTCCTGGTTTAGTCCTGGTTTAGACCTGGTTTGGTCCTGGTTTAGACCTGGTTCAGTCCTGGTTTAGACCTGGTTTAGTCCTGGTTTAGTTCTGGTTTATTCCTGGTTTAGACCTGGTTCAGTCCTGGTTTAGACCTGGTTTAGTCCTGGTTTAGTTCTGGTTTAGTCCTGGTTTAGACCTGGTTTAGTCCAGGTTTAGATCTGGTTTAGTCCTGGTTTAGTTCTGGTTCAGTCCTGGTTTAGACCTGCTTTAGTCCTGGTTTAGTCCTGGTTTAGACCTGGTTTAGTCCTGGTTTATACTTGGTTTAGTCCTGGTTTAGTCCTGCTTTAGACCTGGTTTAGTCCTGGTTTATTCCTGGTTTAGACCTGGTTTAGTCCTGGTTTAGACTTGGTTCAGTACTGGTTTAGACCTGCTTTAGTCCTGGTTTAGTCCTGGTTTAGTCCTGGTTTAGACCTGGTTTAGTCCTGGTTTAGACCTGGTTTAGACCTGGTTTAGTCCTGGATTAGACCTGGTTTAGACCTGCTTTAGTCCTGGTTTAGACCTGGTTTAGTCCTGGTTCAGTTCTGGTTTAGACCTGGTTCAGTCCTGGTTTAGACCTGGTTTAGTCCTGGTCTAGTCCTGGTTTAGTCCTGTTTTTTTTGCTTGTTTTCATTGAACTTTCATTTATAAACGAGCAAATTTTTTTGTCGAGCTGAGGTACCCGATAATCCTTGACACGGCGAGGGACGATGACGCAAACGGGAATCGAGTGGTGTCCCGTTTCTTAGGGGAACGTTCGTACCCCGAACCCTCTCAGCTCGGTATCGAGGGGCGAGCCAAAGACGTAGATAAAGGGGAAGGGGTAAGACAGAGGAATGGGACTAAGCCTAAATCTAAGTCATCCCTGCATGTTTAAGTAATTTAGCAATCTTTCCCGGCCCTATTCAAACCTCCTTATGATTTGCTCTAAGTTTCTGTACAAGTCTCCGCCCACAAACCTACGTCGCTTATGTTACGTGTTAACAGAAGTAAAACGTTGAATAAAACGTGCCCCTGACCTGTACGCCGACAGCTGGTTCCGCTCCACCTCCTCCCGCCGGCACTGGCACAGGTTTCGGAGCAGGTCCATCCTCCTGAGGTGCACCAGGAGCTCTCGGACCACCTCGACTGGGCGCTCGCTGCTCGTGACCGCCCCCTCCAGGACGCCGCGGGCACGTGCGGGGCTGTGGTCTGAGTCCCGGCTCCCGCACAGGAACACCAGGGCCCGCCGCTCGGACTCGCTGAGGTCCTCCACGAGCTGACAGAGCAGGGTGAGGGGAGGGGCAGGGCTGGACATCAGAGCCGCCGTCTGTGGGAGGCAACAGGCAAAAATTATACGATTATTTCATTCTTAAAGGATCATTTTACACTTTTCCTCATGTTATCATGTAGTTCAAGGTTCGAATAGTTTGGGGTTTTTCATTAGAGTTTAGTTTTAGTGTTGAGTTTTTTCCTCTAATTCAGTTTGTTTTAATTAGTTTTTAGAGCGGATGGATAAATCCAGGTTTAGTCCAGGTTTAGTCCAGGTTTAGTCCAGGTTTAGTCCAGGTTTAGACCAGGTTTAATCCAGGTTTTGTCCAGGTTTGGTACAGGTTTAGACCAGGTTTAATCCTGGTTTTGTCCAGGTTTAGTCCAGGTTTAGTCCAGGTTTAGACCAGGTTTAATCCTGGTTTAGACCAGGTTTAATCCAGGTTTAGTCCAGGTTTAGTCCAGGTTTAGTCCAGGTTTAGTCCAGGTTTAATCCAGGTTTAGACCAGGTTTAATCCAGGTTTAGTCCAGGTTTAGTCCAGGTTTAGTCCAGGTTTAGACCAGGTTTAATCCAGGTTTAGACCAGGTTTAATCCAGGTTTATTCCAGGTTTAGACCAGGTTTAATCCAGGTTTAGTCCAGGTTTAGTCCAGGTTTAGTCCAGGTTTAGACCAGGTTTAGACCAGGTTTAGACCAGGTTTAATCCAGGTTTAGTCCAGGTTTAGTCCAGGTTTAATCCAGGTTTAGTCCAGGTTTAGACCAGGTTTAATCCAGGTTTAGTCCAGGTTTAGACCAGGATTAGTCCAGGTTTAGTCCAGGTTTAGACCAGGTTTAATCCAGGTTTGTTCCAGGTTTAGTCCAGGTTTAGTCCAGGTTTAGTTCAGGTTTAGTCACAGTTTAATCCAGGTTTAGACCAGGTTTAGTCCAGGTTTAGTCCAGGTTTAGACCAGGTTTAATCCAGGTTTAGTCCAGGTTTGGTACAGGTTTAGACCAGGTTTAGTCCAGGTTTAATCCAGGTTTAGACCAGGTTTAATCCAGGTTTAGTCCAGGTTTAGACCTGGTTTAATCCAGGTTTAGTCCAGGTTTAGACCAGGTTTAATCCAGGTTTAGTCCAGGTTTGGTCCAGGTTTAGACCAGGTTTAATCCAGGTTTAGTCCAGGTTTGGTCCAGGTTTAGTCCAGGTTTAGACCAGGTTTAATCCAGGTTTAGTCCAGGTTTAGACCAGGTTTAGTCCAGGTTTAGACCAGGTTTAATCCAGGTTTAGTCCAGGTTTAGTCCAGGTTTAGACCAGGTTTAATCCAGGTTTAGTCCAGGTTTAGACCAGGTTTAATCCAGGTTTAGTCCACGATTGGTCCAGGTTTAGAACAGGTTTAATCCAGGTTTAGACCAGGTTTAATCCAGGTTTAGTCCAGGTTTAGTCCAGGTTTAGACCAGGTTTAATCCAGGTTTAGTCCAGGTTTAGACCAGGTTTAATCCAGGTTTAGTCCACGATTGGTCCAGGTTTAGAACAGGTTTAATCCAGGTTTACTCCTGGTTTAGTCCTGGTTTAGTCCTGGTTTAGTCCTTGTTTAATCCTGGTTTAGTCCTTGTTTAGTCCTGGTTTAGTCCTTGTTTAGTCCTGGTTTAGTCCTTTTTTAGTCCTGGTTTATCTGTAATTTCAGATAGTTTTAGTTATTTTTGTAAACAGACAATACAGTTTCAGTTATCGTTTTTTAATTATTTCAGTTAACGAAAATATTTTTTCTATTTTAGTTTTCGTTCATTTTTGTTAACTATAATAACCTTGAAGTAGTTTCTTCAACACAAACACACCCGGGGTTGTGTTTTTTCGCTTTAATCGCGCATGTTTAACACACAAATTCTCTGAAAACACTTTGACCTTTGAAGCTTAAACCACAGTTTCAGTTTCAAACTATTAACATATTAAAAAAAGAGTGATTCAGGCATGTTTGAGTCATTTTTATTATGAGTCATCTTTATTCTCCTGGATTCAAGACGTCATTGCTCTGATATTCCTCCGTTTTCACTTCCCCACTGTGACGTTCGCACTTCCTTCTCCAAATGTACTTTTTTAATCGCCGACACACGATTCCGCAGTGTTGTGTAGCCACTTCAAGGTCAACAAAACAAAAGTAAAAAAAAAAAAAAATCAATACTAAAACCAGATACTCATTTTTTGCATGTATCGATACTAAAAAAGTCCCATTGACAGGACAGAATGAAGCTTTCCTGAATGTGTTTAGAGCGAATTGGATCTGAATCAGAACAAGTCTAAGAACATATAAAAATATACATATATAAGAGTTTCGCTGCCCGAACGGAAAAGAAATGTAATGTATTATTGCCAGGAATATTGTACATCATATAAGACTGACAGGGCTAGGGCTGGGTTCAAAAGATCGATCCATGATACGATATCGATTCACTATCAAAAAATACGATATCGATTCAAAAATTTGCGGATCGATCTTTTCCAAATGGTTATAGGCACTATTTTCTCGACCACGGAAGGAGAGCTATAAAAGGCGGGTGCCGGTGAACGAAACTGAAACTTAGCGCGCCTTGCGAGATGGCTGGAGCTGCACAGCTAAAATCACCTCCTGGCTTGAAGGCTGATGTGTGGCATTACTTTGGATTCAAACGTTACGAGGACAGTATGTAAGTAGATCGATATCGAATCGGATCGGATCGTGGATCGAATCGCATCGTGGCCTAGTGAATCGAAATTGAATCGATCCAGGAAATCAGGATCGATACCCAGCCCTAGACATGGCTGATACAATGAGTTACTCTTGAAAGTGACACTTTTGCTTTTTCCTCACAGAAAATAACAATCAGAATCAAAAATTATTAGGGATGCATGATATATCGGCATTAACATCGGTATCGGCCGATATCACCAAATTTTAACATATCGGTATCGGCTCGATGTGTAAAAGTGGGTCAATATTAACAACCGATATTTGTCAGTACAGTAATTCCTCGAATTAACGTTTTCTCACATTTCTCTCTCGTTTAAACAGTCAAACTTTTGTAGATTTTCAACAAAACGTATTAATAGTGAAGTGGGGGGGCTGAGAAGTCCAGGTCTAGACCTGGTCCAGTCCTGGTTTAGTCCAGGTTTAGTCCTGGTCCAGTCCAGGTTTAGACCTGGTTTAGACCTGGTCTAGGTCCAGTCTGGCACTTCTCGAGTTTATTGCGCTGGACGACCAGCCGTTTTCAGTTGTGGACGATATTGGATTCCAGCGACTGACAGACGTCCTCGAGCCCAGATACGAGCTACCCAGTCGCCGTTTCATCAGACGTGATGTTGCCTAAAATTTTCGATGGCGTCAGGACTCACGTGAAGTCGCCGGTACGTGACATCAAGTCTGTAAGTTTCACCACCGATATTTGGAGCAGCAGCGTCCGCCCAATGTCGCTCTTCAGTCTGACCGCTCAGTGGACGAAGCGTTTTCACTGTTTGCAAAGTGGTAACTATGGTAACTTATAATAAGAATCAAACTAAAACCTGCATTTCCATTTATTTATTTATGGTGGGTGGGGGTTAAAAAGTATTGGTATTGGTACTCGGTATCGGCAAGTACTGAAATGATTGTACTCGTACTCGTATCGGTTTTCAAAAAAGGGGGATCGGTGCATCCCTAATTATATGTATAATAATAAAAATATGTAAAAATCTACTGTGTTGATGTACGAAAGTGCAGATTGACTCTTTTTGTATGTTGGTTTGTATAATTAAACTCTTTGTGCTTAAAATGTCTTTTGCTCTTCTGGTTCATCGTCTCAAGTGGCCAAAAACAAACAGGCACAAAATTATCACTGTGAAACAAGTTTAACCCTGTTAACCAGGCACTTTTTCATCAAACTCTTCACCTAATTCCAGTCTAATTCTCTGTTGGTCCAGGGAATGTGATCTTCACCAAACTGATTTAAAAGTTTAGGCTTTAAGAAAAAACAACACACCACAAACCTATCCTCAGTCATCTGAGCTCATGTAAGATTATCATGGGTTATATTATCTTATTTGTTGGTGTTTCCTATAACATTTCAGTGTAAATTAATGCAAACATTTATTTTCTAAGAATATTGTATGAATATTCACTGTTCTCTATCATTTACTGAAGGTTTTACATCTGATTTAACTCATGTCAGCTGCATACGAGATTCTGATAAAGCACATTTCACTTTTGTAAAATGTATCTGTCTCTTTTCCATATGGGTAGTGCGATCTGCAGATTTGTTGAGATGATATTTGAAGTTGTTTTAGATCAATATCGCAATAAAAATACAAATGGATAAATGCAGAATCAGGGATCAGGACAGAGCTGTAGGACGATGAACGACCAGATAAAAATGACCTCATCTATTCCAGAATAAATAACCAAAAACATGTGTAAAAGATCAATACAGCATTCTTGTAACTGAAAACATTTAACTGAATACGGAACTGAACAAAGTGTTGGCCGATGTGACGTCCTCGTGCTTAGAGTAAAAGTGAAAGTGTTGTGGGTAATCCGACCTGACCTCCAGCAGGAAACTCGCCCACGCAGTCTCAGATAAATGTGGGAAGAAGTGCTTTAAACTCAAATGAACGCCTCAGTGACAGAGCTTCAGAACAGTTCCTCCTGTTAGACTCACAGACTCTGTGACTCTCCTCACAGAGTCACTCACAGAGTCACTCACAGAGTCACTCACAGAGTCACTCACAGAGTCACTCACAGAGTCACTCACAGAGTCACTCACAGGGCACTCTCACTCGTGTGACTCAGAGTTTTTCTTGCCTGACGAGGTTTCGGTCATGATTATTATAAATCTGACCCTGGACATTCCTACGTCCCGACAGGCGTCTCCGGGCTCCGAGGGGCGTCACCGGGCTCCGAGGGGCGTCACCGGGCGCCGACGGGCGTCTCCGGGCATGTCTATGAGTATGTATTTAATTATTTATTGATTTATTTAATTAATTATTATTACCAAAAAAAAAAAAAAAAAAAAGATTTCAAAACAGAAAAAGTTCCTATTTATAGTAGTATTTTTAGTAGTACTGTAGTATTATAGTACAGTGGTACCTCACCTTACAAATGACCCAACAAACGAAATTTTCAAGTTACGAAATGCCTTCACGTCAAATTTTGGTCTCTAGATACGAATGAAATTTCAACTTACGAAACGCGAAATCTCCAATCCAATCCAACTTTATTTATAAAGCACTTTAAAAACAACAAATCTCAAAAATTTAATTAATGCGCGCTCAGATGCACGCCCCGAAACGTAATACACTTTATCAACACACACGGGGTTAGGTTCCAGAGGTGGCCCGCGGTGGGAGAGGTCCACGAGGTAGGACAACTTTGTATTTTGCAATCGTTCTACATGTTTTAGGGCTGTAAATGCCTCACCACACACATTCTACGCTTTTCTCAGACTGGAGTTTCTCTCGCATTTCTCTCTCGTTTGAACACTCGAACTTTCATAGATTGTAGTTTGGGGGGGCACGGCTCGCCGAACGTGCGATGGAAGCGGAGACACAACAACACGAGCACAGCTCACAGTCTCAGCCCCATGGCTCTGGAAGTCACATAGAACCAGAGCCCACCCCGAGCGAGACCCCACGGTCTTGCCGGCCGATAGAGCTCCTTTCTCGGCTTGTTAGCTCACAGTGTCAGCCTCCCGGCTCTGGAGGTCAGATAGAAGCAGAGCTCGCCCCGCCCCGCGGGGCTGGCAAGGAGCACAGACACGAGCAACGCACTCATCCAACGGCACTACCATGTTATAATAATAACAGGTCCAATCCAGGTTTATTTCTGGTCTAGACCTGGTTTATTCCACGTTCTTTTAGTCCTGGTCTAGTATCTTAGCCTGTCAGGCTAAGAGAACAACGTAGAACACGTTACACTATAAAAAAATGTTACACTCTTAAAAAAAAAAACCTTGGAACGGATCAGGCTTTTTCCATTGAAATAGCTACTCAACTTACGAATTTTTCACGTTACGAAACCACTTCTGGAACAAATTAATTTCGTAAGGTGAGGTACCACTGTACTATTATAGTAGTAGTATTATAGTAGAAGTATTATAGTCAGTGTTCCCTCTAAGCTGCGCGCCTGCGCAATTGCGCACTGCTCGCACATTCTCAGCGCACAAGAAAACCTTATGCAGCGCACTGTAAATGAATTAGATCTATATTTTTTTCTGTATCATTTTGCTGTAACTCAGTGAGTGACAGGTGCCCAGCCAATCATACGGTACGATTCACTTACGCTACGCAGCCAATCATGGCATTGACAGTACTTGTGTACGTGCCCTGCCCATACACGCTATAACAGTAATAACAGTGCAGCGGAGTTAAGATACGCTAATGCTAACCAGAGCTCCCTCTAGGTGCGTGCAGCGCATAAAATAAAATCTAACCTCAACTGACAAACAAAGCGCTTTTTAGACGCACGGAACGACCAATCTGATAGATGCACATGTGAATGTGACACGCGTCAGGGAGAAGCCGACTACAGACACATTTCCACCGCATTTCTCTAGCCTCCTTCAGTAGTTGTAGTTGCACATCTCCGCTGTCAGAGCGGCAGATCATGGAGGGAAGAACACAGGAAGAGGAGACAGGTAGAGCCATAATGTAATCTTCCCCTGTTTACTTTGTTTTCATAGTTTTTTTGTGAGCCAAAAAGATGTGACTTTCTCAAAGTGTGAATCCTCTCCCCAGAGCATTATACCACAGAGCGCTGTCACTCATGCAAAATTACTGAAATAGGCTAATAATTAAAAAACAAGATATAAAGTGATAATAATTTATACTTATTTTGGTGATCATTATTTTGGGAAAGATTACCCATCTTATGGCCTATAGGTCTTACAATCCATAAAAAAAATCTGCAGCTATATCCAGGCTATATTTATCAAGCTAAAAAAATCTCTTAATGTAATTTTACAGATTTATACACTGCTCATTTATGGGCCGTAGCCCACAGTTTTTTTTATTTTAAGTTATTTTAATTATTTGAGGTTATTTTTCAAAATATTGTACTGTTTAATGTTTCACTGACATGCAACATATACAAAGCTCATTCTAAGTGGACCAAAAAAAATCAGTTAAATTAAAAGTAATCTAACGCAAATAACTGCAGTAATTTGATGAATAAGCTGTAACTTGTGATGATCTCAGGTGTGATACTGGTGTGGCCACAGTGTGCATGTCAGATGTCGCTCACAAGGGTCCAAGGAACGTTCATGGAGTTAGTGTGTTTGCTCAGACACATTAAAAATTAGGGGGAACATTGATTATAGTAGTAGTATTGTAGTAGTATTATAGTAGTATTATAGTAGTAGTTACAGTAGTAGTATTGCAGTAGTATTATAGTAGTAGTAGAAGTATTGTAGTAGTAGTATTATAACAGTAGTATTATAGTACTATTATGTAATAGTATTGTAGTAGTATTATAGTACTATTATAGTAATAGTATTGTAGTAGTATTATGGTAGTATTATAGTAGTAGTTACAGTAGTAGTATTGCAGTAGTATTATAGTAGTAGAAGTATTGTAGTAGTAGTATTATACCAGTACTATTATAGTAGTAGTATTGTAGTAGTATTATAGTATTATAGTAGTAGTATTGTAGTAGAAGTATTATAGTAGTATTATAGTAGTAGTACTGCAGTAGTATTATAGTAGTAGTATTATAGTAGTATTATAGAAGTAGCATTGTAGTAGTAGTATTGCAGTAGTATTATAGTAGTAGTAGTATTATAGTAGTATTATAGTAATAGTACTATAGTAGTATTATAGTAGTAGTATTATAGTCGTATTATAGAAGTAGCATTGTAGTAGTAGTATTGCAGTAGTATTATTGTAGTAGTATTATAGTAGTAGCATAGCAGTAGTATTATTGTAGTAGTATTATAGTAGTAGCATAGCAGTAGTATTATTGTAGTAGTATTATAGTAGTAGCATAGCAGTAGTATTACAGTAGTAGTATTGTAGTAGTACTATTATAGTAGTATTATAGTAGAAGCATTGTAGTCGTATTATAGTAGTAGTACTATAGTAGTAGGCTATTATAGTAGTATTAGTAGTAGTATTAGTAGTATAGTAGTAGTATTATAGTAGTAGTACTGTAGCAGTATTGTAGTAGTAGTACTTTGTTGTACTTGTACTTATTTGAGGTAACACTGCAGTTTTTTCTGTTTACAGTTTTAGCTCTTAGCCACTTTTAGCTCCAATAAAAACAGAACCTCAGATTATTTATTGATCAGACACATGAGATCGAACTTCCCCCACGAGAGGGACGTGTTTAAAGTATTAACCGATTACGACTAACCCAACAAACACGCAACAATCACAGAAAGATAAAGCCACAAAAAGATAAAGCCACGTACCTTTGAGCTTCGAAGTGCGTGAAGAAAAGAAGGAAAAGCAAAAGTTTGATCAGACTGGAGAAGGCTCAGGCTCACGCCCACAACTCTCACTTCCCCTGAAAGTATCTGTGACGTGAGGACGAGAGGAACACGAAAATACTCTGCGGAAACACGGTATACACGCACAAAAACATCCCGGAAGCACCCCGGAAACACCCCGGACTGTTTATGAACGAAACACCAGTGTTCAGGGGAAAGTGAAAGTAAAACAGTGGGCGGAGTTTAAAGAGGCGGGAGGGTGTAATAGTCAGACCCTCTGTCGGTACCCGATGTGGGCGGAAGTACCTGATGTGGGCTCTGTGTTCGCACACGTGCAGTTTGTGTATTGTTGTACGGGTTTCACGACAGTGCCCGATTCGTTCCTTGCAGTTGGTTTACGGCTCTCTCTGCATATTACCTCAGGTGGTTGTCTCGTGTGCTTTATCTATCTTTTTTTATCTATCTTTTTGTATCTTTATCTTTTTTTTATACATTTTATTATTATTATTATTATTATTATTATTATTATTATTATTATTTTCTATTTGGAGGTAATTTAACACCTTAGCATTTGCATTTTGTTCATTTTATTTTTATTCCTCATGTTGTAACATGTCCATTGTAATGGACGTCGGGGACATTTTGGTGTTAAATCCACGTGAAGTTAACAACCTAACAAAAACATTTTTTTAAGGTTCTACAGTTGCCTCAAAAAGTTCTTAGACTCACTTTTGATTTCTTATTTATTTATTTTTTATATATTATGTATTTTTAAATACATAATATAATACATTAATTTATTTATTTGAGTATTTATTTACATACTTATTTTAATTTTTGATGTATTATTTATTTATTATTTATTTATTACATTTTTTTTAATCTCTATCTATCTATCTATCATGCCGAAAATTGCCTTCGTTGTCAAAATACGTGTCTGTCGTAAATAAAATAAATAATAATTTTTAAAAAAGCCCGAATCGGGCAGATAAACCCTCCTTCTTCCTGATACGTCATTATACGTCATTGTGCGCATGTGCAGAACACAGAGCCCACATCGGGTACTTCCGCCCACATCGGGCACCCACACCTCCACCTGGAATTTGCGATGTTGCGATTTGCAACTTCAACGCAACTTCAGCCAATCCCCGTGAATTCAGGGCGGTGTTGCAATTTTGACCAATCACCGCAACTTTCCATATCTGTGATCTCTGTGTCCTTGAATTATTCTTTGTCAGTAATAACTCAGTATTCAAAATATTACTCAATTTTAATTACAAAAAGGGAAAATCGCAACTATTTATCGCAACTTTCACTTCCTCCCGCAACAAAATCGCAACAAAAACCTTAAAAGCACCGCAACTTTCATCGCAACTTTTTGGAAAAGCTCATGCAAATTCAGCCATTTTAGCCCGCAACAATCACAAAAAATGCCTGCGAAATCCTGGAGGGTCTGAATAGTACTACAATACTACTACTACAATACTACTAGGGCTGGGTTCAAAAGATCGATCCATGATACGATATCGATTCACTATCAAAAAATACGATATCGATTCAAAAATTTGCGGATCGATCTTTTCCAAATGGTTATAGGCACTATTTTCTCGACCGCGGAAGGAGAGCTATAAAAAGCGGGTGCCGGTGAACGAAACTGAGACTTGGCGCGCCTTGCGAGATGGCTGGAGCTGCACAGCTAAAATCACCTCCTGGTTTGAAGGGTGATGTGTCTCTCTGTGTATATTCCTCTTACACATACACAGATAAATGCACAAACACATATGGGGCTGTTCCTGTCAGTGGTGACAGTTTTTACTTCAAAGAGACAATTCAGCAATATGTAAGTAGATCGATATCGAATCAGATCGGATCCACACATCGCATCGTGGCCTTGTGAATCGAAATTGAATCGATCCAGGAAATCAGGATCGATACCCAGCCCTAAATACTACTACTACTACAATACTACTACTATAATACTACTACTACTACAATACTACTACTACAATACTACTACTATAATACTACTGTTATAATACTAGTACTACAACAGTACTACTATAATACTACTACTACAATACTACTACTATAATACTACTACTGTACTAAGATAAGATAAGACTTTATTGATCTCACACAGGAGAAATTTACTTGCCACAGTAGCTCCAGGACAGTTTGGACAAGAGAGAAAGTGCATGCAGGCAAGAATGGGATAAAGTAAGTAATAATAAAAATAGTAATAATAATAAGTAATATAGCTGCAAGCAGCAATGTGGGGCCAAGCACCGAAGGTGCATGTAGGCCTCAGCATGTAGGCCACAACAGAGTCTGACAGGGTCTAACAGAGTCTGACAGGGTCTAACAGAGTCTGACAGTCTCTAACAGAATCTGACAGGGTCTAACAGGGTCTGACAGGGTCTAACAGAATCTGACAGTCTCTAACAGAATCTGACAGGGTCTAACAGGGTCTGACAGGGTCTAACAGAATCTGACAGGGTCTAACAGGGTCTGACAGGGTCTAACAGAGTCTGACAGGGTCTAACAGGGTCTGACAGGGTCTAACAGAGTCTGACAGGGTCTAACAGTCTGACAGGGTCTAACAGGGTCTAACAGAGTCTGACAGGGTCTAACAGGGTTTAACAGAATCTGACAGGGTCTAACAGAGTCTGACAGTTTTCATAAACTATAATAACCTTGTTGCAGGTGCTGGGGTTTAGATACACAGAGTCTGACAGGGTTTAACAGGGTCTAACAAGGTTTAACAGATCAAAGACACATCAAAGCCAGATCGGTTGCTAGGTGCGTTGCTAGGCAATTCCTGAAAATTCCTGCAAATTTGACCTGCTGGTGGCACTAAACGGTTGGGGCTGGGGGCCTATAAATCGCTGTGGGTAATGAGGAGACTGGCTGGAATGTGCATGGAAAATTTCACAACTTTTTACCAGACGGTTCTAGGGGTTGCCATAGACTCATGTTGAGGAGAATATTGTATAATAATAAGAATCAGGAGACAAGACACATCAAAGACAAGATCAAAGGGTTGCTAGGCAACGTCGCTAGGCAATGCAGTAGAAACACTTTTTTTTTTTTTTTTTTTTAATCTTTTAATATTACAAGGTACACAATAATACACACTTCAGGCACATAATAGTACATATTTCATCACCACAATAACATTCACAAAGCACTCAGAAGACACATCGGGGGATGCGGGTACGGGAACAAACACCACTGGGCACAAGGGCTAAGAGAAACAGGGGGAATGTAGAGGGCCAAAGGGATTGCCCCAGGGATTGCCCCAGGGATTGCCCCAGGTGAAGAAACCTTCACCTGAAACCTTCGGTGCTTGTCCCCAATAATAACAATACAAGCATCTAGTATAGTAGTAGTATTATAGTAGAGGAAAATATCCTCTTTTCCATGTTGATACATGGAAAAGAGGATATTGCACGTCTGGCCTATAATTAGAATTATACAGTCTGATGGCGGTGGGGATGAAGGATCTGCGACTGTGGACTACTACTATAATACTACTACTGTACTACTACTATAATACTACTGTTATAATACTACACCCCTCCTTGAGCCGCCACCTTAATGTGGTGGAGTGGTTTGAGTGCCCGAATGATCCCAGGAGCTATGTTGTCGGGGGCTTTTTGCCCCTGGTAGGGTCACCCAAGGCAAACAGGTTCTGGGGGACAGGTCAGACTAAGAGCGGTTCAGAAGCCCTTATGAGGAGTCTTACATCGAGGTCAGATACGTCGCTCAGACTGGAGTTACCGGGGTCCCACCCTGGAGCCAGACCTGGGGTGGGTGCTCGCCAGCGAGTGTCTGGTGGCCGGGCCTTTCCCCACAGGACCTGGCCGGGTGAAGCCCGAAGAAGCGACGTGGGGCCGTCCTGCCATGGACCCACCACCCGCAGGAGGATCCATAAGGGGCCGGTGCATGTAGATTTGGGCGGCAGTCGAAGGCAGGGGCTTCGGCAACCAGATCTCTGGACATGGAGAGTAGCTCTGGGGACATGGAATGTCACCTCGCTGGGGGGGAAGGAGCCTGAGCTCGTGCGGGAGGTTGAGCGTTACCGACTAGATATAGTCGGCCTCATCTCCACTCACAGCTTGGGTTCTGGAACCCAACTCCTTGAGGGGGGCTGGACTCTCCATTTCTCTGGCGTTGCCTGCGGGGAACAGTGGCGGGCGGGTGTGAGCCTGCTCATTGCCCCACAGCTCAGCCGCCAAGTGTTGGAGTTCACCCCGGTGAACGAGAGGGTCACGTCCCTGCGCCTTCGGGTCGGGGACAGGTCTCTCACTGTTGTGTCGGCCTATGGGCCGAACAGCAGTGCAGAGTACCCGGCCTTCTTGGAGTGCCTGGGAGGGGTACTGGATAGTGCACCGACCGGGGACTCCGTTGTTCTCCTGGGGGACTTCAACGCCCACGTGGGCAACGACAGTGACACCTGGAGAGGGGTGATTGGGAGGAACGGCCTCCCTGATCTGAACCCGAGTGGTGTTCTGTTATTGGACTTCTGTGGTAGCCACAGTTTGTCCATAATGAACGCCATGTTCGAGCACAAGGGTGTCCACCAGTGCACGTGGCACCAGGACACCTTAGGACGGAGGACGATGTCGTGTCATCTGACCTCCGGCCGCGTGTCTTGGACACTCGGGTGAAAAGAGGGGCAGAGCTGTCAACTGATCACCACCTGGTTGTGAGTTGGGTCCGCTGGCGGGGCCGCCCGTAGCTGTGGTTGTAAGGTCTGTGGTGCCTGTCGCGGCGGCAATCCCCGAACCCGGTGGTGGACACTGGAAATAAGGGATGCCGTCAGGATGCCGAAGGAGTCTTATCGGGCCTTATTGGCTCGTGGGACTCCTGAGGCAGCCGACGGGTACTACTACTACTATACTACTACTACTACTATAATACTACTAGTATAATACTACTACTACTATAATACTACTAGTAGAATACTACTAGTAGAATACTACTACTACTATAATACTACTACTATAATACTACTACTACTACTACTACTACTATAATACTACTACTACTATAATACTACTACTATAATACTACTACTACTATACTACTACTTTAATACTACTAGTATAATACTACTACTATAATATTACTATGACTATACTACTACTACTACTATAATACTACTAGTATAATACTACTACTATAATACTACTAGTATAATACTACTACTATAATACTACTAGTATAATACTACTACTACTATACTGCTACTACTACTATAATACTTCTAGTATAATACTACTACTATAATACTACTAGTATAATACTACTACTACTATACTGCTACTACTACTACTATAATACTACTAGTATAATACTACTACTATAATACTAATCCTACTAAAATACTAATACTATAATACCACTACTACTATAATACTACTAGTATAATACTACTACTACTATACTGCTACTACTACTACTATAATACTACTAGTATAATACTACTACTACTATAATACTACTAGTATAATACTACTACTATAATACTACTAGTATAATACTACTACTACTATAATACTACTAGTATAATACTACTACTACTATAATACTACTAGTATAATACTACTACTACTATACTACTACTACTACTATAATACTACTAGTATAATACTACTACTATAATACTAATACTACTAAAATACTAATACTATAATACCACTACTACTATAATACTAATACTACTAAAATACTACTACTATAATACTACTACTACTATAATACCACTACTATAATACTACTAGTATAATACTACTAGTATAATACTACTACTACTATAATACTACTACTATAATACTAATACTACTAAAATACTCCTACTATAATAGTAGTATTATTAGAGTAGTAGTATTTTAGTAGTAGTATCCTATTATAACAGTAGTATTATAAGATAAGATAAGATATGCCTTTATTAGTCCCACAGTGGGGAAATTCCAGTGTTGCAATGGACAGATCAAGAACAGCAGGAAAATGTAGCATGCAATAAAACAAGATAATAAATAATGGCTTAAAATAATTAAAAATAGACCTAAAAATAGACTCTGGAGTATAGCTGAATATTGTAGTGCAGATAAAGTTGAATGATAGGTTAACAGTGTTCGTTGTACAGTCTGACAGCAGCAGGAAGGAAAGACCTGTAAAACCTCTCCTTCACACAGCGAGGGTGAATCAGTCTGTCACTGAAGCTGTTCTCCAGAGCCGACAGAGTGTCCTGCAGGGGGCGACACTCATGGTCCAGCATAGAGGTGACCTTAGCCAGGACCCTCTTGTCCCCCACCTCCTGCACTGAGTCCAGAGGACAGCCCAGGACTGAGCTGGACTTCCTGATGACCTTGTCCAGTTTCTTCTTCTCCCTCTCTGTGATGCTGCTGCTCCAGCAGACCACACCGTACAGGATGGCTGATGCCACCACAGTCATAGAAGGTCTTCAGGAGTGGCCCTCTCACTCCAAAGGACCGCAGTCTCCTCAGGAGATAGAGCCGACTCTGGCCCTTCCTGTACAGTGCATCTGTGTTATGAGTCCAGTCCAGTTTATTGTTCAGATGAACACCCAGGTACTTGTAAGAGTCCACTGTCTCAATGTCCCTTCCCTGGATGTTCACTGGTGGGGGGGCAGTAGAGTGGCGTCTGCAGAAGTCCACCACCATCTCCTTGGTCTTCCCTGCATTGATGAGAAGGTGGTTCCGCTGACACCAGTCCACAAAGTCCTGTGTTAGTCCTCTGTACTCCGCGTCATCATCGTCTGTGATGAGACCAATGATGGCGGAGACATCAGAGAACTTCTGCAGGACACAGCTGTCTGTGTTGTGTCTGAAGTCTGCAGTGTAGAGGGTGAAGAGGAACGGCGCGAGTAGTAGTAGTATTACAGTAGTAGTATTATGGTAGTATTAGAGTAGTAGTAGTATTACAGTAGTAGTATTGCAGTAGTAGTAGTATTACAGTAGTAGTATTACAGTAGTAATATTACAGTAGTAGTAGTATTGCAGTAGTAGTAGTATTACAGTAGTAGTATTGCAGTAGTAGTAGTATTACAGTAGTATTACAGTAGTAGTATTGCAGTAGTAGTATTGCAGTAGTAGTATTATAGTAGTATTATAGTAGTAGTAGTATTACAGTAGTAGTATTGCAGTAGTAGTATTGCAGTAGTAGTAGTATTGCAGTAGTAGTATTGCAGTAGTAGTAGTATTACAGTAGTAGTATTGCAGTAGTAGTATTACAGTAGTAGTATTATAGTAGTAGTATTGCAGTAGTAGTAGTATTACAGTAGTAGTATTGCAGTAGTAGTATTACAGTAGTAGTATTATAGTAGTAGTAGTATTACAGTAGTAGTATTGCAGTAGTAGTATTACAGTAGTAGTATTATAGTAGTAGTAGTATTACAGTAGTACGTGAAAAGTCCCTCAGTCGTCCAGGTAGAATCCATGATAAAAGGAGAAATTCAATTTGTCAACTGGGCAAAGTTTGTTTGGTCGAAAACGTTTCTCCGCTCATCCGAGAGGCTTCGTCAGTTCTGGTTAGAGTGATGGTAAGACACTTGCTTATATCTCGCTGCAGGGAGGAGCTAACTAGCTAACCACTTTCCGAAACTATCTCACCTATTGGTTTCTGTCTTTTGCTCGCGTGCCAGAGTGGACCTTCATCTGCCGTTCATCTTCACCTAGAAGCCACGGGCCATTCATTTGAGGACAGCAGGGCTCTCAAGTTTTGAGTGGGGTCGTGCGTGAGACTGCGTAATTTCCGAGGACCGGGGGGGGGGGGGGGGGAGGGGGGGCTTGAATTGTGTGAGAAATGCTGTGTGAGCGTGTGAACGCGTCGAATTGTCTCTCTCAATGCGTGAGACTTGAGAGCCCTGCTGTAAATGTTTGTCTAAAGAGCAAACTTAAACTGCAAAGCAACTAATGAGAGTTATATAAATGAAGTTATTACCTGATGGTTCTCAGTTTGTTTTATCATCACCACAGTGTGTGCTTAGCAGCTGAATCTACACTCTACAGTCTGCCCAACAACAGAACAATCTATTTCCTGATTGGCTGATTTTTTTTCCGGGGCGGGGAGGAGGGGGAGTTTTTTTTGCTGAAAACGTGCGGTGCCTGCATAAACTGAGCCACACAGACCGATTTTCTGGGCACAAAAAAAATAAAATAAAAATAAAAATCAGCGTGAGAAATGCCATGTGTGGCGTGTGAGCGTGTGAACACGTCGAATTGCGTGTGTCACACTCTCAATGCGTGACACTTGAGAGCCCTGGGACAGTGAGGTTCAGATCTTGGCCAGGGAAAAGAACTGGTTTGAGAGGGGAGTTAAAGAGGCTATTTTTGTCAAAAAAGAGAATCCTTCTCTAAACAGAAATGGTGGAGTCAGACATAATTTGTCTCCCATCTATAATTCCATTCTTAAACCTAAATCAAAACAAACAAAAAAAACAATAGGGTTAGCCAGGTCAGGGCCAGAGGTGTGAAAAACAGTCGTGTACGGTTGAATAGGTATGCTAATCTAGACACCAGAGAAACAAAAGACAGAAACCAATAGGTGAGATAGTTTCGGAAAGTAGTTAGCTAGTTAGCTCCTCCCTGCAGCGAGATATAAGCAAGTGTCTTACCAGCACTCTAACCAGAACTGACGAAGCCTCTCGGATGAGCGGCGAAACGTTTTCGACCAAACAAACTTTGTCCAGTTGACAAATTGAATTTCTTCTTTTATCATATTGCAGTAATAGTATTGCAGTAGTAGTAGTATTACAGTAATAGTATTGCAGTAGTAGTATTGCAGTAGTAGTAGTATTACAGTAGTAGTATTGCAGTAGTAATACTGCCTGTAGTAATACTGTGGCCATACCTGCTTGTCAAAGCCTGATCCCATCAGATCTCAGAAGCTCAGCAAGGCAGGGCCTGGTTAGTACTTGGATGGGAGACCGCTGGGAATTCCAGGAGCCACAGTGGGGCGCCAGTTGCAAAAAACTGTTGTTGTGTCCTTAGGCAAGACACTTTACCCACATTGCCTAGTATGAAAGTGGAGAGTGCTTGAGTGTTGGAGGTGGTCGGAGAGGCTGATGGCGCAGATTGGCAGCCTCACTTCCGTCAGTCTGCCCCAGGGCAGCTGTGGCTACAGAAAGTAGCTTACCACCACCAAGTGTGGAGTGAATGAACAATGAACTGTAAAGCGCTTTGGGTGTCATGAAAGGCGCTATATAAATGCTATGAATTATTATTATTATTATTATTAGTAGTAGTAGTAGTAGTAGTAGTAGCAGTAGTAGTATTGCAGTAGTAGTATTGCAGTCAGTGTTGGGAGTAACTCGTTACAAAAGTAATTAATTACTGTAATGCATTACTTTTTGGTGTAACGCAGTAATGTAACTCATTACAGGGAAGAAAATCGGTAATATATTACTCGTTACAATGCCAGTAACGCACATTACAATGCATTTTTAACCTGCTTTGTTTTTGTGGGTTTTCTTCATACAAAGTTCGCGGATCATGGCGAGATCAGCTACTGAATCTGATAAGTCCGCGCAGAACATTACATTTCATACAAAGTTCCGCGAGATCAGCTAGTGATATAAAAGTCCGCGCAGACCATTCCATTTCCTTTTACTTCGTCTCGAACTGGCAGACTGACAAAGGATGACAGAACCAGAAGAATCGGATAGTGCTAGCTCCTTTCACTTCGTTCAAAATAAGGACTCCAAGAACATTTTAGTTAAATGCACAGTGTGTGAATCCCAAACCTTTTTCCACGTCGAAATGCAGTACAAGCAATTTGACGAAGCACTTGCAGAGGTGCCATAGCACCACGAAATTAGTCAGGAAAGGAGGGGATGGGACAGGGAACGATACAATCCCAACAAAGCAGCCGAAACTGATGTTGACCCGACCAGAGAATCTCCAGCCATGAGAGGTCATTTGTTTTTCAATTGTTATATTTCTGAGAGGATTGAATGGACTCATTTTCCAAAGAAAACATTAAAAAGCATAGAAATGCTAATTTTGTATCCTGTTATTTATTTATTTAGATTCAGTTCATTTAATACTAATATGCAAATATGTGCAAATAAGTTATGGTGCAGAATGTATAGGTAGGGCAATGAAATAAATGGATATAAATTATGATTAACAGAGGGCAATACAGCTGGCACTATCTTAATAACTATACATATGGGCTATATTCACAGATGTGTATACCAAATGGGAAAATGCCATTTGCTACAGAATTGAAGAGGATGGCAGTGAACAGGTGCTGGAGTGCATGGTAAGGTGTGGCAAGAAGGGAAAGGACGATTTATCTTTTGGTATTGTAAGCGGGTAAGAAGCAATTACTGAACATGTTGGTTTTCAGTCTGCAGCTCCCAAAACCAGATGGCAGGTGAAAGTCATGACACATGAGAGATTTGCACTGTAGAATGCCAAATCCTTATTTCCAGAGTAACTAAAGTAATGCAAAAGTAGTGTAATGCCTTACTTTTTATTTAGAGTAATATTGTAATGTAAGGCATTACTTTAAAATGACAGTAACAAGTAATAAGTAGTGCATTACAGTTTTTGAGTAACTTGCCCAACACTGATTGCAGTAGTAGTAGTAGTAGTAGTAGTAGAGGTATTGCAGTAGTAGTATTTTAGTACATAACACAGGGAGAAGTTCATTCACAAATTTCTTTTACACAGTTTGATTTTAACACAAACTTTTATTTTGTTCTGACCCGTGAAACAGAACCGGACCCGCGCGTCCTGGAGCGGCCCGGTTCTGTGCGGTCCGGTTCTGTGCGGCGTTCAGGGCCGCTCCGGTGTAAACAGGGGCGCTGTTGCTGATCTGGGAGTGGATTTTTCCGAGGTTCCTGAACGCGCCTGTGCGCGCTCATTCCGCACGACTCAGTTCCGCGCAGTTCCGCTCCCGCGGCAGTCGCGCACACCGGAGCAGTGCGGAACCACGGAGGAGAACCACGGAGGAGAACCACGGAGGAGAACCACGGAGGAGAACCACGGAGGAGAACCACGGAGGAGAACCACGGCGCTGCAGCTCCAGAAGAACCGACCTGCGGGACCGCTCCTTCACCCCCGGACCTGCTACGGGACCGGGCCGCGCGGCAGCAGCTCCGGGCCGGGTCAGGGTAAGCGCTGTGCGGGTTACGCGGCGGAGTGTCCGGGTCCAGAACCGCGCCGGTACCGGAGCCTGTGGGCTCCTGCTGCGTGTGTCCGCGGCCTGGTCACGACCGGAGGAACCGGCGCGGCTAAAGCGGCTAACGGCGGAGCGGAGCTAACGTGTACCGAGCAGCTAACAGCCCCCACCGGGACTCTGGACCGGGACTCTGGACCGGGACTCTGGACCGGGACTCTGGACCGGGACTCTGGACCGGGACTCTGGACCGGGACGGTACCGTGTGATCTGAGATAACACGCGCACGCACATCCCCCGCGCACAGGGATGTGCGTGCGCGGCTCTTCCCCGTGGTCCAGAAGGTCCAGAAGGTCCAGCAGGTCCAGAACCGCGTTCAGGACCGCGGAAGTGAGGGCGACACCGGTGATGGACGAGCCGTGCACGTGCACCGGAGCCGCACGGTTCTGGAGCCGCGGTAAACGTGTCCGGTACCGTTCGGACTGTTGACCAGGGAAAGTGTTTTAAAGGTCCAGGTCCTGACCCGGTACTTTAAGTCCTGTTCTGATCCTCACACACCTGGAGTCATGTTTGAGGAACTCTTTATTATTCGTCTGTAACATCTCCAAAGCTCCAGACGCTCTGTTCCACCTCGTGATGTCATGTTCCACCTCATGATGTCGTGGAGTGGAGATGGTTCCAGGACAGAGTTTGTGTGTGAAACGTGTGAAAGAAACAAAAACACGACTCTGTGTTCGACGAGGAAACACCAGAACATCAGGAGGTGTGTCGGTTCTTTAATGTTCTTGCTGAAATTCCACCGCAGAACTAAACCAGGACTAAACCAGGACTAAACCAGGACTAAACCAGGTCTAAACCAGGTCGAAACCAGGTCGAAACCAGGACTAAACCAGGACTAAACCAGGACTAAACCAGGACTAAACCAGGTCGAAACCAGGTCGAAACCAGGTCGAAACCAGGTCGAAACCAGGTCGAAACCAGGACTAAACCAGGACTAAACCAGGACTAAACCAGGACTAAACCAGGACTAAACCAAGACTAAACCAGGTCTAAACCAGGACTAAATCAGGTCTAAATCAGGTCTAAACCAGGACTAAACCAGGTCTAAACCAGGTCTAAACCAGGTGGAACATGTGGAACATTCCAGACAAAGTAACATCTCCACGGAGAAAAGGATTTTGACGGATCCTCCAGCAGAAATGTTACACAATGCAGCTTTAAGTGAACAAATTTTGTGCGTACAGAGCGGCGGGAGACGGCGCCAGATGGTTCGGTGTAATCCGCGTACATGATACTGTTAATAGGAGCGGATCTAACCCTTATTATCAGATCTGCACCAGCCCATTGTCCAAACCACACCGGAGCTCAGGCAAATGAGCGGAGAGAGAACATGCAAATACTGACCAGGACCCAGGGCAACGTCCACTGTGAGGAACGTCAACAGTCAAGAACATCCCTTTAAAGCAGGGGTGCTCAACCTTTTTTTAATCGAAATCTACTTCTGAGGTTGATGTTGTGCCGAGATCTACCAAGAGGGGGCGTCTGTTAGACATGGCAAATATGGGCTTTTGGAGTGAGATTATTTTTAAAGTCGCATAGGGGCGAAAAAATCGGATTTGAGTCACTTCAGGCTGAACGTAGTCCAAGATATGTGGTCTTAAAACCGATACATATCCGATCTTTTGGCATGCGACTTCAGTCTGAACGGCCAGGTCGCGTTCATCCGACCTGGACGTGTTTCCTCCAGCGAGAGTGGTACAAGTCGGCGCTCACAAATGTACACAAACATTCTTCTCGTCATGTGAAAATAGTATATGAACTCCGTGTCAGTGAAGCGGCGAAGCACGTAGCAATCCCACCACTCTGGTCTGCGACTCCGCACCAACACGTTCATTTCTACGGACGTCGCTGCCACTGCCCCACAAAAGGCCGTGGCCAAAAACCTCGTCCTTCTCCTTCTCCGTCTCCTCCTTAAAACAAATAAGCTGTACATGTTCTGGCTCCGGTACGACAGCAACTTTAGGCGACTTCCGTAAACACTGAGCACACTCGCTGCACGTGACCTCGTCGTGTCCTCCAAGGCGCATGCGGGACACTTTTGGGGCGTTTAAAGTTCACACTGGAGATCACATACAAGTCGCATTTAATTGGAAATGTGAACGGCCTCGCAAAAAAATCGGATTCAAAAAATCGGAATTGAGCATTAAGCCCTGCAGTGTGAACGTAGCCGAATGCGATCAACTGATACTCTGCCTGCGATCGACTGTTTGGGCACCCTTTCTTTAAAGGTTCTCTATGACAAAAAACGGACTCTTGGAGGTTTAAGTCGTGTTCTGTTGTTTCCTCTTCAAAAACAGAGCTGGAGTTATGTTTTGTTTCAAGTTAAACTCCACATTTTGTTCTTTAGAGATTCGCAATTCCAGGGCTGAAATGATCCAAATGATTCGAGTGAAGGTGTGTGGAGTTTAAAAACGCCGTGGAGCACGTCCTGTACTGATCATGACTTGGTAGTTTGGTGGGATGGCACTTTAAGGTTGTCCAAAAAAGTATAAAAAATCGTAACCTAATCAATATTAAAACTAATCTGAAAGTCACCGCTTGGAATCCCAAAGGTGAACGCTGTTGTTGTGTCCACGGGCAAGACACATCGCCCACTCTCTCACATTGTGTGGCTTTGGGCGTACAGAGTTGTTTTGTTTTGGGTGAAATAAGGATACCGATGACATACTGTAGGTAGAGGGATTCTGGTTTTGGAACTCAACGCCAAATCATTTTAATTTTGGTACGTTTTCTTCACAAACTGTCACCAAACAAAGTAAATATTAGTAAAACCTGTCAGATAATTTGTTTCGTCAGATTTTGAATTTTAAACGCCATTGAATTTCTCACTTCGAATTTTTTTAATCTGAAAAAAACAAAACATGTTTGAATTATTTTTATTCAGAATGTCAGTTGATAAAATTTTGTAGCTTTTCAAAGTGTTTGAAATTCAGTATAAAAATATAAATATTTTCAAGTCCTCAAATTCAACCGTCAAATTTCAGTGTAAAATCCGCAGCGAAGATCCAAGACGCCAAGGCAAAAGCAATCGATCCTGCGTGATCCTATCGCACTCAGTAACAAACAGGAAGTGGTGCAGTGAAGCGATGTGATTGGTCAGAATTCGCCTCATAAACACCTCATCTTTTTGATTGGTTAAGTGTTAACCCCGCCCACAGATGAGAACCATTAGGAAACATCCTCTGTCCTCCTCAGTTACACAGGATCGATTGCTTCTGCCTTGGCGTCTCGGATCTTTGATGTGAAATTTTGCACTCTGAAATTTGACTGTTGAATTTAAAATATCTGGTGAAAATGTTTATTTTGAATTTGAAACATACTGAAAAAGTATGCTTAAAACTTCAGCAACTAAAATTCGGAATAAAACTAATTCAAACATATTTTTTCAGAATTCAAAATTCAAAGTGAGAAATTCAGTGGCATCTTAAAAATTCAAAATCTGACGGGTTATGACAGGTTTTCATGTTTTACTAATATTCACTTTGTTTGGTGACAGTTTTATTAAAAAATTAAACGTTAAAAAAGTAAAAAAAAATTCAAAGTGAGAAATTGAAATTCGTTTAAAATTCAAAATCTGACAGAACAAATGATCTTCCATATCATGTGAACTGTGTGTGTGTTTGAAATTTCTTAAATATGACCCCAGATACGATGTTAACATGTTCAAATCAAATCTGGCTTTTTATTTTTATTGAACCGTATCAAATCGATTTGAAATGTATCGTATCAAATTGAAAGTGCACTGTATCGAAGTATGTATCGTATCGTGGCCTATGTATCGAGGTTTGTATCGTATCGTGACCTATGTATCGAGGTTTGTATCGCATCGTGGCTTATGTATCGAGGTTTGTATCGTATCGTGGCTTATGTATCGAGGTTTGTATCGTATCGTGACCTATGTATCGAGGTTTGTATCGCATCGTGGCTTATGTATCGAGGTTTTTATCGCATCGTGGCTTATGTATCGAGGTTTGTATCATATCGTGACCAATGTATCGAAGTTTGTATCGTATTGTGGCCTATGTATCGAGGTTTGTATCGTATCGAGGTTTGTATCGTATCGTGGCTTATGTATCGAGGTTTTTATCGCATCGTGGCCTATGTATCGAGGTTTGTATCGTATCGTGGCCTAAGTATCGAGGTTTGTATCATATCGTGGCTTATGTATCGTGGCTTATGTATCAGGCCCCGCTGAGTGTGCTGTAACGCTTATTGTATGTCTTTGTGTTTGTTGTGTTGTTGCTGTGTGTGTCAAACAGGCTCTGTGTACGTGAAAATGAATTTCCCCTTGGGGACAATAAAGTCTTTGTATCGTATCGTGGCCTATGTATCGAGGTTTGTATCGTATCGTGGCTTATATATCGAGGTTTGTATCGTATCGTGACCAATGTATCGAGGTTTTTATCGTATCATGGCTTATGTATCGAGGTTTGTATCATATCGTGGCTTATGTATCGAGGTTTGTATCATATCGTGGCTTATGTATCGAGGTTTGTATCGTATCGTGGCCTAAGTATCGAGGTTTGTATCATATCGTGGCTTATGTATCGAGGTTTGTATCATATCGTGGCTTATGTATCGAGGTTTGTATCGTATCGTGGCCTAAGTATCGAGGTTTGTATCATATTGTGGCTTATGTATCGAGGTTTGTATCGTATCGTGGCTTATGTAACGAGGTTTGTATCGTATCGAGGTTTTTATCATATCGTGGCCCATGTATTGAGGCTTGTATCGTATCGTGGCATATGTATCGAGGTTTTTATCGTATCAAGGTTTTTATCATATCGTGACCAATGTATCTAGGTTTGTATCGTATCGTGACCAATGTATTGAGGTTTGTATCGTATCGTGACCAATGTATTGAGGTTTGTATCGCATCGTGACATATGTATCGAGGTTTTTATCGTATCGAGGTTTTTATCATATCGTGACCAATGTATCGAGGTTTTTATCGTATCGAGGTTTTTATCGTATCGTGCTTATGTATCGAGGTTTTTATCGTATCGTGCTTATGTATCGAGGCTTGTATCATATCGTGACCAATGTATCGAGGTTTGTATCGTATTGGCAACTTCTCGACAATATCCCGCCCTATTTCTAAACTAAAGCAGCTTTTTATGGTCAGATTGTGTTAAAATCATGCTGATTTAACGTTAATTACAAAAATACTGGACATGAGACCATTTTACTGATGTTATAATTTGGTGTTTTGGTTCAGTATAAATATGAATGAAACAAAACTGGTGTTTTTAAGGAGCTGTAACAACATTCCAACATGGCTTAAAGCTCACAAGAGTCAATTTTCTGTAATATTGAAGCTTTAAATTGTAATCGTGACTGTGTTTTAGTCGAACTGTTTTAGCGGCGTTAATACGAAACCCTGATGCTCCTGTCGTCAGCGCGCCGGCCTCTCGGTGCCGTCTATGTCCCGGAGAGCCGTGGGGCCAGGCTATATCCAGCGCCGCTCTATCTGGGACGAAGACTCCGTTTACCCGCTCACTCCGTCTCGCTTCTGCGGTGACGTCACTCGGTAACTAGAGCAGGAATATCCCACAGCGCTCGGGCTCTGAGGGAGGAGCCATGGCAACGGAGGTCACACAGAATCCACAGAACACATCTCCCAGTCCCAGCATCTCCCAGTTAACAAATGTGTGATCCCATTTGCAGTTTTTGTCCCACATTTTTGTATTTTACTTTTTGTGTGTGTGTGTGTAACTGTAGACCAGGAGTGTCCAAACTTTTTCCACCCAGGATCACACAAACATGTTCACAGTGGAGGCCGCAGAGCTGGTGAAAGTGACACTTTCAGATAGATGCATTTTATATGAGTTTAACTGAGCCACAGCACATTTAAAAGTCCTAAAACGTCCTAAATCCCGGTTTAGTCCTGGTTTAGTCGCAGTTTAGTCCTGATTTAGTCCAGGTTCAGTCCAGGTTTAGTTCAGGTTTAGTCCAGGTTCGGTCTAGATTTAGTCCAGGTTTAGTCCCGGTTTAGTCCTGGTTTAGTCCTGGTTTAGTCCCGGTTTAGTCCAGGTTCAGTCCAGGTTTAGTCCAGGTTTAGTCCAGGTTTAGTCCAGGCTTAGTCCAGGTTTATTCCAGGTTTAGTCCAGGTTCAGTCCAGGTTCAGTCCAGGTTTAGTCCAGATTCGCTCTAGGTTTAATCCAGGTTTAGTTCAGGTTCAGTCCAGGTTTGGTCCAGGTTTAGTCCAGATTCGGTCTAGGTTTAGTCCAGGTTTAGTTCAGGTTTAGTTCAGGTTTGGTCTAGGTTTAGTCCAGGTTTAGTCCAGGTTCGGTCCAGGTTTGGTCCAGGTTTAGTCCAGATTTAGTCCAGATTCGGTCTAGGTTTAGTCCAGGTTTAGTCCAGGTTTGGTCCAGATTTGGTCTAGGTTTAGTCCAGGTTTAGTTCAGGTTCAGTCCAGGTTCAGTCTAGGTTTAGTCCAGGTTTAGTCCAGATTCGTTCTAGGTTTATTCCAGGTTTAGTCCAGGTTCGGTCTAGATTTAGTCCAGGTTTAGTCCAGGTTTAGTTCAGGTTTGGTCTAGGTTTAGTCCAGGTTTAGTTCAGGTTCGGTCTAGGTTTAGTCCAGGTTCGGTCTAGGTTTAGTCCAGGTTCGGTCCAGGTTGGGTCCAGATTCGGTCTAGGTTTAGTCCAGGTTTAGTTCAGGTTTGGTCCAGGTTTAGTCCAGGTTTAGTCCAGGTTTAGTCTAGGTTTAGTCCAGGTTCAGTCTAGGTTTAGTCCAGGTTTAGTCCAGATTCGTTCTAGGTTTAGTCCAGGTTTAGTCCAGGTTCGGTCTAGATTTAGTCCAGGTTTAGTCCAGGTTTAGTTCAGGTTTGGTCTAGGTTTAGTCCAGGTTTAGTCCAGGTTTAGTTCAGGTTCGGTCTAGGTTTAGTCCAGGTTTGGTCTAGGTTTAGTCCAGGTTCGGTCTAGGTTTAGTCCAGGTTCGGTCTAGGTTTAGTCCAGGTTTAGTCCAGGTTTAGTCCAGGTTTGGTCCAGGTTTAGTCCAGGTTTAGTCCAGGTTCGGTCTAGGTTTAGTCCAGGTTTAGTACAGGTTTAGTCCAGGTTTAGTCCAGATTCGGTCTAGGTTTAGTCCAGGTTTAGTCCAGATTCGGTCTAGGTTTAGTCCATGTTTAGTCCATGTTCGGTCTAGGATACCGGAATTTGAAGTAAAAAGTTCTGCTCAGTGACTCTATGATCATTTGGGCCAATTCAGCAGGACCCCTGGGGGCCAACAAAAAGGGGTCAGAGGGCCAGATTTGACTGGGCCATAGTTTGGACACCCCTGCTGTCGACCTACTTTTTGAAACCACAGCTTCATAAGAGATTTGACTTATCAGCCTTTAAGTCTGTATTGTCCAGTTTAAATGTAGGCTAAATGGAAAAAAATCGTGCGAGATCATCTTTCTCATGTGTCCACGATCTTGTGGCAATTTTATCTCACGAGATCGAGTAACGAGTTCTTGTCCCATTCCCAGTCATTTTAGTTTGAAGCCCTTGTGGTCCCTGTATCAGGACGGTGTTCCGTGAGGTTCTTTGCAGTGACGTCATGCTGGGGGTGTTGAACATGTATGTCTATGGTCTAACGTTACCATGGTGACACAATGCATTAGCAAACACTGCTGAAAAGGTTTTAAAGGTCCCATGGCATGAAATTTCCACTTTCTGAGGTTTTTGAACATTAATGTGAGCTCCCCTACCCTGTTTAGCCCCCCCATGGTTAAAAGTTGTGAAATGTCTAAACTGAGCATTTGCGATCCTTTTCTGCGTTAGAAAAAATTGGAGCTCAAACGGGCGATTTTGAACAAGGCACCTTATTGACGTCAGATCGAAAAAAGAAATGCAAATGCAGTTCCACCCCCGTCTGTCTGTACTCAGCGTCTCTGTAAATCACGCCCAGAGAGTTTGGACTGCGAATGCGCTAGGCAATGCGAAATACGTTTTTTTATTTGCCTGGAGGCACGTCCGAGTGTTTCTAGGCTCGGAAGTCCTTTATCTGAGCCTCTGGACCTTTGAACAGCAGTGGTTTAATTTTATTTTCTGTGGAAATGTGTTTATTTTTCAATGGAACGCTTCCCATCTCTCCCCCTGTGCAAAAACACGGAAATGGATCAGCTGAGCGCAGAGAGCGGAAAGTTTGGCCACGCCACCACCCTCTACTATTGGCCATCTCTTTTCTCCTCATTTGCATTCAAGCAACAACGCCCATTATGGCCTGATCAGAGAGAGAAAAAATACTCTTTCTCATCTTATCTCTGTTTCTCATGCACTGAGTGTTGATTTTGAAGAAGGATTCATTTACAGTATTAGGGAACCATTAAGGAGCCATATAAAAGCATCAAGAAGTACCATGTCATGGGATCTTTAAGAACTCACGAGAAAATACAAAATGGATTTAAAGAGCACATTTTAATTTTCCTGTGGTCAGTGCGAGCGTTCATGGTTTAGGAGTTTGATTTTCAACTAAAACGTGAGACCAGCTCAGCTCTTGTAGTTCCAACAAGGGGTGTGCAAAATATCAATATATCGTATTGTTTAATGTGATGATATAGTATCGATATCATGGGCTGCTGTATCGATATATCGCCAAGAGTATTTTTGGGTTTATTTTACTCAGTTATTTTGTTACAGTTTTGTTGGACTAACTCGTTTATGCGACACATTCGACATTTTCACAGTTTTAAGGATTAAAAATGTTTGTGTTTCATATGAACTTTGAACAAGACGTGGTTTAACAAAGACTTTTATTATCACAGCTACGATTTGGCCTTACTTTTATTGAACCGTATCGAATCGATTCGAAATATATCGTATCAAATCAAAAGTGCACTGTATCAAAGTATGTATCATATTGTGGCCTATGTATCAAGGTTTGTATCGTATCGTGGCCTATGTATCGAGGTTTGTATCATATCGTGGCCTATGTACCGAGGTTTGTATCGTATTGTGGCTTGTATCGTATCGTGGCTTATGTATCGAGGTTTGTATCGTATCGTGACTGATGCGTCGAGGTTTGTATCGTATCGTGGCTTATGTATCGAAGTTTGTATTGCATCGTGGCCTTCACAGCAAGAAGGTTCCGGGTTCGATCCCCGGGTCGCCCAGGCCTTTCTGTGTGTGTTCTGTGTGGAGTTTGCATGCATGGTCTGGGTTCGATCCCCGCGTCGCCTGGGCCTTTCTGTGTGGAGTTTGCATGTTCTCCCCGTGTCTGGGTGGGTTTCCTCCGGGCACTCCGGTTTCCCCCACCAACCCAAAAACATGCACCATAGGTAAATCCTCCAGCTTAGGTCCTGACCAAGCCGAAGCAAGAAGATCATGCAGATGGTCCCCGGGCGCAGTAATGTGCTGCCCACTGCTCCTAATAACAGGATGGGTTAAATGCAGAAATGGAATTTCCCCACTGTGGGACTAATAAAGGCATAGCTTTCTTGCTTTCCTTTCTTGTATCGTATCGTGACTGATGCGTCGAGGTTTGTATCGTATCGTGGCTTATGTATCGAAGTTTGTATCGTATCGTGGCTTATGTATCGAGGTTTGTATCGTATCGTGGCTTATGTATCGAGGTTTGTATCATATTGGCAACTTCAACAATATCCCGCCCTATTTCCAACTAAAGCAGCTTTTTCTGGTCAGATTGTGTTAAAAAAAGAGACTCAGCTGGAGTCTGAACACCAGCCCTGGTCCTGCGGCAGATGAAGTGAAGATTCTGTAGATACTTCCCGGTTGCTTTGGTGGAGTCCGTGCAGTTCTTCGGCAGAGTTGCGTTTGTGCGGCACTGGGTCCGGCTGAGCTTTAATCTCTTCATGTACACGAACTGGACTAATAACGCTCAAATAATAACGCTAAAATACTGTTTACGCCTTCAAACGGCTCATATTACGGTATTTTCTGATCTGAGCTGATGTTCTAATGTGGGCTCCTCGTCACAAACACCTGGAGTTGTGTTTTTTTTCAGTCACACATGTTTGACGCACAAATCCTGGAGATTTAGGCCGAGTTCTTCTCTCTGTTCCACCTTGCGATGTCATGTGGTAATACAGGAAGTGCTCCTGTAAGTGTTTCTTCAGCTCCGTACTCATTCTCCAGAATCATTCGGAAGCGCCGATCTCTACTGAAGAAAAAGGTAAAAGGAGCTGCTTCATGACATCACAAGGTGGAACAGAGCGTTGGGAGTTTTGGAGATGTAGACAGACGAATAATAAAGAGTTCCTCAAACATGTGACTGAAACAAAACTCCAGGTCTGTTTTCGAGGAGGAACATTAGAACATGACTTGGAGCTCAGTTTTGTGTGATATCGGACCTTTACCAGCGAGGTCTTGTGTGACTTTTTTCCATTCCATAAAATGAAAATGCAAAGGAGACCAGAAGAATGGAATAAAATCAAAACATGTTAATTTTTTTGCCCAATATGAGGCTCGTTTGATGATCTGTGGAGACTTTAAGCTGCATTGTGTCATGGTTCTTGTTTTTTGCTAGAGATGCTCCAATGTGAAAATTTTAGCCGATACCGATATCCAATATTAATGTTGCTGTTATCAGCCGATAACCGATATTGATCGATATAATTTTTTTTATTTTTATTCTGAGATAACATTTTATACAGACTGAAAATCATGCAAAATGAATTTTTGAATGTCGTCTTTTATTTTCAAAACATGTTTTGACTCCATAAAGCTTAACTTATTTTCTTATTTTAGTCACAAAACCCCTGTGAGAAAGTTTAGATAAAAAAGAAACAAAAAACGGATGATAAATCACCATGTCACTCTTAATCTGCATTTCACATGGCTCCCATATCACCACATATACTTCAGGTTTGGGGGCCATTTTGTGTATCGCCAAGAAAAGGAACTGCAACACATGTTGTCAAATTACAATAAACTTAAACATGGACAGAGACAAGATAAACACGTTTTATAACCAAGATCCCTGTACAGCTCGACCTTATTAAGGACAGCTCCCAGTGCTCTGCCTGAAGTGTGACACAACTTTTATTTGTTTTTCAAAGCAAAGTATTTATAGTACTGACCAATATCGGTCCTTAATATCGGCCCAGTTTTACATATCGGGCCCATACCGATATGTTAAAAAATTTGGCGATATCGGCCGATGCCGATGTTAATGCCAATATATCATGCATCCCTATTTTTTTGCTGTTATTGTTTCATATTTTGTGTATTCCTTTGGTGTACCCTCAGTGTTTTATTTTGACATTTCTGGTCAGCTTGTTGCTTTTAGTTTTACTTCCTGCAGGGCTCTCAAGTTTTGAGCGGGGTCGTGCGTGTGACTGTAATTTCCGAGGACCGGGGGGGGGTGCGAGTGAACAATTTTTGGCGCTTGAATTGCGTGAGAAATGCCGTGTGAGCGTGTGAACACGTCGAATTGCGTGTTGAGAGCCCTGTTTGTCTAAAGAGCAAACTTAAACTACAAAGCAACTAATGAGAGTTATATAAATTTAGTTATTACCTGATGGTTCTCAGTTTGTTTTATCATCACTGCACTTTGTCAGTGCACGCTGAGAGGGGCGGGGAGGGGGGAGCGGGACATTTTTAACGGATTCATGTAAGAGTCTGGTCAATGCACCGGGCCCGCATCTCACCGCGTCTCAACGCGTCTCACCGCGGGCAGTTCGGCTCTGGGCCGCGCGTATTCCGCACGTAAGCCGTCGGGGGGGACACGTTACGCACAGACGGAGACACCGGGACCGGAGTCGGTGCGTCTCAGAGGAGACGTGGCACCGGGACTGAGGCCAGTGTTGCCAACTCCCCAGCATCGGAAGTAGCTATTGGCCCGCCCAGAAGTAGCTAAAAGTAGCTAGACGAGCGAGCGGTCCAATCCAAACGTGAGAGCGGGGCACATCCTAACCTTCCTTACCCCGTGACACTAACCTTTTATTGGTGTTGTTATTACATATACTTGTTTGTTTTTTATTTTATTTTTTATTTATTTATTTTTTTTTAGATATTTTATATTTATCTTAGATATTTTATATTTATTTATATTTATCTATAGCTTGCCTTTTTATTTTTAATTTTTTTGTGCTATAGTGGGCAAACTATAGCTTTTTATTTTTATTTTTTTGGTGCTAAAGAACTAGCTTTTTTAAAACTTTTATGTGCTGTACAACTAGCTTTTTCCCACTCCCGTCTGTACTTTTGTGTATACACTTTTGGTTGTGGCATTGCGATTGAATACAAGAGGAGAAAAAAGAAATGCTCTAAAGAATGAGGGATATGCACGTGACGAGAGAAACTGAATGACAGAAACAGAGAGAGGAATGACCAGACTCCGAGGCGATCTGACGAGATGGGAGGGAGCAGAGGAGAGACTGGTGTGTCTCTCTTCCACTGCCCCTCTCTGTCTCTTTCTCTCTGTCTCTTTCTCTCTGTCTCTTTCTCTCTGTCTCTTTCTCTCTGTCTCTTTCTCTCTGTCTCTTTCTCTGAACGGGGAAAGAGAGAAAACGGCGCAATTATTTTTCCCTCTCCCGCGATCTTGGAGCCTCTGATCACCAGAAAAAGTCGCTAGATTTGTCGCTAGTCGCTTTTGTCTAATTTTCTCGCTAGGGGGGTCCAAAAAGTAGCTAAAAATAGCGACAAAGTCGCTAAGTTGGCAACACTGACTGAGGCTCAGGACGTGCCCGGGGGACGGCGAGCAGACGCGCCGTCCCCCCCTCCCCCTGTTCCCCCTGCTCGGGGGAGCGGCGCTGAAAACGCGCGGAGCCTGCATAAACTAAGCCACACAGACCGATTTTCTGGGCACACAAAAAAACAAAAAAAAAACAAAAACACTAATCAGCGTGAGAAATGCCATGTGTGGCGTGTGCGCGTGTGAATACGTCGAATTGCGTGTGTCACACTCTCAATGCGTGAGCCTTGAGAGCCCTGCTTCCTGTCTGTTGATTGTTTTCCCCGCCCTGATGTGCTACACCTGTGTCTGTCTGCATTTATACCCCGTGTACTCCTCTACCTTTGTTGGTCCATTGTCATTGTCTTGTCACGTCACGTCTCGTCACGTCACGTCACGTCACGTCACGTCATGTCATGTCACTAGTATTCATGTCTTGCCCGTTTGGACTTTTGGTCAGTTCTTTGTTTATTATTAAAGAACTTAAAGGAGAATTGACGTTTTTTACAATCTGAGCCTTATTTCAGTAATAAAACAAGTTGTTTTACTCACCCATAGCACTTTGGTGTCATATGGAGCACTTCCAGAGATGTTTTAGATTTGCGATCTCCGTTAACATGAGTTCTCGGGGCACATGTTTGCGGTCTCCAATTAACACAAACTTTAGCACTTTTCAAATCATAGAAGCTCGATGTCTTAGTCTACACTTTTGTTTGAGTCAAAAGTGGCCTGTAATCTGAGATTTATCCATAGTTTCGAGTAGATGAGGAGGACAGTGTGCATGTGCGGAGTCACAGCTTATTTCGCTCTCGGCTCCCGGGACCCAAACATGAAACGCAAAGCTGTAAATTATGGATAAATCTCAGATTACAGGCCACTTTTGACTCAAACAAAAGTGTAGACTAAGACATTGATCTTCTATGACTTGAAAAGTGCTAAAGTTTGTGTTATTACTCGCATTACGGACATCACAAATCTAAAACATCTCCGGAAATGCTCCAAATGACACCAAAGTGCTATGGGTGAGTAAAACAACTTGTTTTATTACCGAAATCAGATTGTAAAAAAAGCGTTGATTCCCCTTTAAACAGTAGTCTTGCATGTTGGGTCATCCCTCCTGTTTCCACGTGACACATTGTGTAACTTTTCTGGTGGAGGGTCCGACGCTTTTCTCCATGGAGATATCGCTTTGTCTGCAATGTTCCACAGTATGGCATTAGGGCTGGGAATATTAACGCGTTAATCGCGATTAGATTAATGTAAGTTATGATTGCGAACAATTTTTTTAATCGCGATCAGAGTTTGCCAGCATTTTCCGCAATTCTACCATCCATAGTACTTCCGGCGCCGGCGCGAGCTGGCTGCCCGTCACAACGCTCCTGCACTTTCCTAACTTTTTGCCTTAAACTGCCCCACTTTTGTAAATATTTTTTATCAACACTGTACGTAAGCTTGGGCCGCACACGACGCTGCACTTTTTCTGCACTTTTGATGGATTATTTACCTGTCTCGGCTTAAGATGTGTAAGGGGTCCCTTACATCGCTCGTCTACACAAAGGATCAGCTGATGGCGCAGCGCTGTTGTGTTCCCCCGAGACAGGCATGTTATCCCTGACGAGATCCTGCGGACGACACGCCGTGGATGCCGCGCGGGACGTAAAAGAAGAGACGCTACAGACCCGTTCTTCTCTCTGTCATCACGGGGAATGTGCGCTCCCTCGCCAACAAGACGGACGAGCTTGCGGCGCTCGTTAGATTTCAGCAGGAGTACAGGGACGCTAGCGTCATTGTTTTTACGGAGACATGGCTAACACCGCAAATCCCGGACTCTACCGTCACTGTGGACAACTTTCATCTGCTGCGCGCAGACAGGACGGAGGAGAGCGGGAAGAAGTAGGGAGGAGGACTAGTGCTGTTTCTCAACGAGAAATGGTGTAAACCTGGACACTGTACAGTGAAGGAGCAGATGTGTAACAAAGACATTGAACTGTTCGCTGTTGGCATGAGGCCCGGTTACCTGCCCCGTGAGTTCTCTTATAAGCAGCTCATTTGGTTGTATTAATTAAACTCATTGTCGGTTAAACGCGCTATTTTGAGTTTGCTAGTATTTTGTTCCTTCTACGCATCCGTAGGCAGCTCGAGCGGGCTTCAATCATTTTACAATTTCTCAAAGTAAGCACTATTACTGGTTCATTGTTACTTTTTCCTTTCTCTGCACTTTTTTAAAATTAAAAACATGGTGAGAAATACTTTGCATTGTGAGTTTAACTTTAGATTCGAACGATCTTACTGCAAGATATCAATTTTAAACATGCAAAATAAATCACGATTAATCGCGATTAACTATGAAATTTCTGAGATTAGTTGCGATCAAGAAAATTAATCGTTTGACAGCCCTATATGGCATTAAACCTTTCTGTCTTCATGGAGACCAAACTAGACTAAGTTACTGTGTGTGTGTGCAGCAGCTGCAGTGGAGATAATTTTAGACCAGGATGTGCTCATGCATCAACCCAGGACGAGGAAGAGAGGAGGAGGAGGAGGGGATTCATTCTTTTTTCTGTTTATCATCATCCCAAAGCTGCTGCGTCTCTCTGTTGATATTTTTGATATTTTGAACTTTCAGTGACAATTTCAAACCAAAAAAAAAAAAATCCTCCACATGTCCTTTAACGGTTTATTTGAATGATTTTTATTCATAATCAGTTTGTCAATTTCATAATCGTTACAGCCGCTTCTCTGCTTCAGTCACTCGTGTCGTGTCCAGTTAAAGACCTGCTGCTGACCGCCGGGGTTTTTCCAACTCCAGCAGTGCATTGTGGTCTATACGGTATTGATCCGTCTAGTGATCAGCAAGGTTATAATAGTTTTTAATTGTCCTAGTTTAGTCCTGCTTCAGTCCTGGTTTAGTCCTAGTTTAGTCCTAGTTTAGTCCTAGTTTAGTCCTAGTTTAGTCCTGGTTTAGTCCTGGTTTAGTGCTAGTTTAGTCCTGGTTTAGTGCTAGTTTAGTCTTGGTTTAGTCCTGGTTTAGTCCTAGTTTAGTCCTGGTTTAGTCTTGGTTTAGTGCTAGTTTAGTCCAGGTGTCCTTGAAGTCCACAGCCTGATTGTGGTCTTAAGTTAACGAACTCTGAATGTCAGATTTTTTGCTGCATTGCTTCGATAGTTTCCAAACAAACGCGACTGGTAAATGAGTAAAACAAGGTACAAAAAGCAGGAATTCAGTGACTGTTAAAGGGCCCAGTGTGAAGAATCCCTCAGTCGTCCAGTTAGAATTAGCGATGCACCGATGTGAAAATTTTAGCCGATACCGATATCCGATATTAATGTTGCTGATATCAGCCGATACCGATATTTATTTTTAATTCTGAGATAACATTTTATACAGACTGAAAACCATGCAAAATTAATTTTTGAACGTCTTCTTTTATTTTCAAAACGTGTTTTGACTCCTGATTTTTTTTTTTTTTAAATAGTGTAACATTGTGTTCTGCTTCCTGATTGGCTAAGAGACCTTTGCCAATTGATGTTATAGATGGGGGACGCGGGGTGGGGGGACCAGACTGGAACTAGACCAGGACCAGACCGGGACCAGATCAGGACTAAATGCGGACTAAACCAGGTCTAGACCAGGTCTAAACCAGGATTAAACCACCGCATGCGGCTCTTTGCCTTTGCTCTTTTCGGACGTGGCCAAACGTGCCTCCTCCTCAGGACCACGTCCACGGTCCTGAGGAGGAGGCACGCAGTCCGAGCACATCAAACCTCGACATGAACGAACGCAAGAGCCGCACGAAACCAGGCAAAGAGCCGCACGCTGTGGTTTAATCCTGGTTTAGACCTGGTCTAGAGGAGGCACGGTTTGGGCACGGGTCTCGTGCTCGCAGCCCCGGGTGGGACGCGCGGTCTCGCGCCGGTCATGCTGCGCTACCCCCCCCCCCACACTTCACTATTAATACATTTTGTTGAAAATCTACAAAAGTTTGAGTGTTTAAACGAGAGAGAAATGTGAGAAAACGAGGGATTACTGTACTGACAAATATCGGTTGTTAATATCGGTTAATATCACTTTTACACATCGGGCCGATATGTTAAAATTTGGCAATATCAGCCGATACCGATGTTAATGCCGATGTATATCGTGCATCCCTACTGAAAACAACCTTCAGCTCGGTAACCTAGTCCTCACTGTGGAACTCTTGGTTCATGGGTTGGGTCCTAAAGACTTTCCCTGACTCTAAAGGTCCGGACAGAAGTGTGATGGTTAAAACTAAAACCAATATTCTGCAACGACCCATAAACAAACTATGTCTGCTCGTGGAGTAAAATAAAAGAACTTTGAACTGTTAGTTGAGGATCTTCTGGTTGACTTAAATCTAGAATCCTATGATAATGATAATGCGGACTATTTTTAAGCCCAGATCTGTTTGTGTTTCAGACTGAATGTCCCAGAGGTGCTCCCGGTTGGTCACTGTTCAGCTGTGAGGCCTGAGGATGAAGACCGAAGCCGACTGATACCGTCTGCGCCAAGAGGTAAGAGGAAACTTGCGCACCGGCGAGCATTTGTACTGTTTTGAGTTAGGACATCAGTTACTTGGGTTTTAATTAAGATTCTTTTGGAGAGTTTTAAAGGAAAAGTAACGTTTTTTACAATTTGAGCCTTATTTCGGTAATAAAACAAGCTGTTTTACTCACCCATAGCACTTTGGTGTCATATGGAGCACTTCCAGAGATGTTTTAGATTTGCGTTAGCCTAGCGCGACTTCTAGCCATAGCTCTGGGCATATAATATATTCCCCGAGCATGTAATATGCCCCGTGCGGTCTCCAAATAACACAAACTTTAGCACTTTTCAAATCATAGAAGGTCGATGTCTTACTCTACGATTTCGTTTGAATCAAAAGTGGCCTGTAATCCGAGATTTATCCATAGTTTACAGCTTTGCGTTCCATGTTTGGGTCCCGGGAGCTGAGAGCACACTCCGCACATGCGCACTGGCATCCTCATCTACTCGAAACTATGGCTAAATCTCGGATTACAGGCCACTTTTGACCAAACGAAATCGTAGACTAAAGACATCGAGCTTCTATGATTTGAAAAGTGCTAAAGTTTGTGTTATTTGGAGCCCGCACGGGGCATATTACATTCTCGGGGAATGCCCCGAGCTATGGCTATAAATCGCGCTAGGCTAACGGTGTTAGCCTAACGCTAATCTAAAACATCTCCGGAAATGCTCCATATGACACCAAAGTGCTATGGGTGAGTAAAACAACTTGTTTTATTACCGAAATAAGGCTCAAATTGTAAAAAACGTTACTTTCCCTTTAAGTCTCGTCTTAAGACCCACTTTTATTCTCTGGCTTTTAATACCGCGCGAGTTGTGTGGTCCTCTGTGTTTTTTATAATTTCTTTTGTTTTTAGTTATTTTATTATTATCACTTTATTTATTGCTATTTTAGTAATGTTTTTATTATGTTTTCTTGATTTTATGTGCAGCACTTTGGAAACTGTTTCTGTTTATAAAATGTGCTATAGAAATAAAGTTGTATTGGATTGGAAATGAGTTTCCTCCACAGAGTGGCTGGACGATCCCTTAGAGATAATAATAATAATAATAATACATTTTATTTATAAAGCGCTTTTCAAGACACTCAAAGACAGATAGGGTGAGGAGTAGACCTGGTTCAGTCCTGGTTCAGTCCTGGTTTAGTCCTCATTCAGTTGTGGTTTAGTGCTGGTTTAGTTCTGATTTAGTCCCGGTTTAGTCCCAATTTAGACCTGGTTTAGTCCCAGTTTAGACCTGGTGTAGACCCGGTTTAGTCCCAGTTTAAACCTGGTTTAGACCTGGTTTAGTCCCAGTTTAGACCTGGTTTAGACTCAGTTTAGTCCCAGTTTAGACCTGGTTTAGACTCAGTTTAGTCCCAGTTTAGACCTGGTTTAGTCCCAGTTTAGTCCCAGTTTAGACCTGGTTTAGTCCCAGTTTAGACCTGGTTTAGTCCCAGTTTAGACCTGGTGTAGACCCGGTTTAGTCCTAGTTTAGACCTGGTTTAGACCTGGTTTAATCCCAGTTTAGACCTGGTTTAGACCCAGTTTAGACTTGGTTTAGTCCCAGTTTACACCTGGTTTAGACCTGGTTTAGTCCTGGTTCAGTCCTGGTTTAGTCCCGGTTTAGACCTGGTTTAGACCTGGTTTAGTCCTGGTTCAGTCCTGGTTTAGTCCCGGTTTAGCCTTGGTTTAGACCTGGTTTAGTCCTGGTTTAGTCCTGGTTCAGTCCTGGTTTAGTCCCAGTTTAGACTTGGTTTAGACCTGGTCTAGTCCTGGTTTAGTCCTCATTCAGTTGTGGTTTAGTCCTGGTTTAGTTTTGATTTAGTCCCAGTTTAGACCTGGTCTAGTTCTGGTTTAGTCCTGGTTTAGACCTGGTTTAGTCCTGGTTTAGTCCTGGATGTGTTCTGGGCATGTCCCACCGGGAGGAGGCCCCGGGGAAGTCCCAGGACACACTGGAGGGACTATGTGTCCCGGCTGGCCTGGGAACGCTTTGGGGTCCCCCCGGAGGAGCTGGAGGAAGTGTCCGGGGTGAGGGAAGTCTGGGAGTCCCTGTTTAGACTGTTGCCCCGGCGACCCGGCCCCGGATAACAGGAAGAACATGGATGGATAGAAACCTAAAAATATAGATGTATCGATACAGCAGCCAGTGATCAGCAAATTAAATGATAGGATCAATTGATATTTCAATATTTTTGCACAAACCTTATTGGTAAGCATGGCCAGTGTGTGTCTGTGTGTCTGCCTGTGTGTGTGTGTGTGTTCAATAATTCATGTGTGCGTGAGCCTGTGACCTTGAGTCCAGCCCGACCCAGTGAAACCGACACCAACAAACACACGGCAGCACAGTCAAACTTTGTGGGATTTAACATGTAAACGTAGAAAATGGACCGCAAAATATGGTTCTGCAGAAGCTCCGTTTCTCAAATTGGATTTACCGTAATTTTTTCGGACTATAAATCGCACTTTTTTCATAGTTTGTTTGGTCCTGCGTCTTGTACTCAGGTGCGTCTTATATATTAAAGGTCCCATGGCATGAAATGTTCACTTTCTGAGGTTTTTGAACATTAATGTGAGCTCCCCTACCCTGTTTAGCCCCCCCCCCCAGGGCTAAAAGTTGCGAAATGTCTAAACTGAGCATTTGCGATCCTTTTCTGCGTTAGAAAAAAAACACAGCTCAAACGGGCGATTCTGAACAAGGCAACTATGTGACGTCACATCGAAAAATGCAGCTCCACCCCCCGTCTGGATGTCTACCCAGCGTCTCTGTAAATCACGCCCAGAGTTTGGACCGTGAATGAGCTACGCAATGCGAAATGCGTTTTTTTATTTGCCTGGAGGCACGTGCGAGTGTTTCTAGGCTCAGAAGTCCTTTATCTGAGCCTCTGGACATCTGAAACAGCAGTGGCTTAATTTTATTTTCTGTGAAAATGTGTTTTTTTTCATTGAAATGCCTTTCCTTTCTTCATTCGCTCTTATACACGCGGAAGTGGGGCCAGCACACAGCGCGCCGCTAATACAAGGAACCAGCGGCGCATTTGGCCCCCCCCACGCGCTCCTCTAATCTATCTCTGTCCTTCTCATTTGCATTCAAGCATCAAGGCCCAGAATGAGTTGTTCAGAGAGAGATATTCTGACTCTGACTCTGTACATGTGTCTTTCTCATGCACTGAGTGTTGATTTTGAAGAAGGATTCATTTACAGTATTAGGGAACCATTAAGGAGCCATATAAAAGCATCAAGAAGTACCATGTCATGGGACCTTTAAAATAACACATTTGTTCGTTATTTTCACACTGACAGAGAGGGGGCGCGCTAGGCCTGTGTGCCAGTATCTGCTACTCCTGGGAGACGGGGGCGGGGATAGGTGTATTGATCAGGTATGAGTTTCTTCTCATCTTTTACGCACTAAGGCGTGTCCCACTCACTCAAGTTCAATTAGCGTCAGAACTTATTTGAAGCCGAAATCCGCAGCCGAAATTGTAATCGAGCAGCAGAAAAAGTTCGGAATGAGCGAGAAAGTTGTGAGGGACTGGGGAAAAGCGGAGGATCCTCCAAAAGCCATAGTAGATTTAAAGGAAAAGTAACGTTTTTTACAATCTGAGCCTTATTTCGGTAATAAAACAAGTTGTTTTACTCACCCATAGCACTTTGGTGTCATATGGAGCACTTCCAGAGATGTTGTAGATTTGCGATCTCCATAATGTGAGTTCTCGGGGCACTTGTTTGCGGTCTCCAAATAACACAAACTTTAGCACTTTTCAAATCATAGAAGCTCGATGTCTTAGCCTACGATTTCGTTTGGTCAAAAGTGGCCTGTAATCCGAGATTTAACCATAGTTTTGAGTAGATGAGGACGCCAGTGCGCATGTGCGGAGTGTGCTCTCAGCTCCCGGGACCCAAACATGAAACACAAAGCTGTAAACTATGGCTAAATCTCGGATTACAGGCCACTGTTGACTCAAACAAAATCGTAGACTAAGACATTGAGCTTCTATGATTTGAAAAGTGCTAAAGTTTGTGTTATTTGGAGACCGCACCGGGCATATATTAGCATGCTCGGGGAATATATTATATGCCCCGAGCTATGGCTAGAAGTCGCGCTAGGCTAACACAAATCTAAAACATCTCTGGAAGTGCTCCATATGACACCAAAGTGCTATGGGTGAGTAAAACAGCTTGTTTTATTACCGAAATAAGGCTCAAATTGTAAAAAAACTTTTGGATTTAGTGTATTTAGTTGAGGATGCACCGATGTTAAAATTTTAGCTGATACCGATATCTGAAATTAATGGTGCTGTTATCGGCCGATACCGATATTAGCCGATACCGATACTTATCACGGGGGGTGGGGGGGCAGACTGGAACTAATATTGGCCCACTTTTACACATTGGGCCGATACCGATGTTAATGCCGATATATCGTGCTTTCCTAGATTTAGTGACTTATTTAATCCCACCCCCTCTTCTAATTAAACATAATGAGCTTTTCTTTTACATTCTTCAGACATTTTACATTTTTCTTTGAACATAATCTGATCAAAAAGAGCTCGGATTTATCTGGATTAAATCTCTCAAATATCTCACAGTCCCCTAACCCTACAGTCACGAGCGCGTCATTAGCAAAACGTTTATGTGATTTAAACGTTTGAACAGAAAACACTCTGTTCCACCTTGTGATGTCACGTGGTAATTCTCTGTGTTTTTAAAATCCACACACTTCAGTAAGAATTATTTGGATAATTTCAAACCTGGAATTGCTGATCTCTCCTGAACCAAACATAAAAGGAAAAGAACAGTGTGGTCCTGTGTGATGTCACATAGTACATGAAGTGGCCCCTGGAGGCAGCGTTTTTATTCATAATTTGTATTTTGGATTCTCTGTTAAAATGAATTTAGAAACATGGTTTTGTGTGTGGAATCCCTTCGTCGTCCAGGTAGAATCCAAGTCAAAATTAAATTTGTCAACTGGACAAAGGTTTATTTGGTCAACCAAATAAAACTTTGTCCAGTTGACAAACTGAATTTGTCCTTTTGCCGAACATGACTGTTATTTCTGGCTGCTGTGGCAGGGGTCTGGAGCAGGGGTCTGTGGAGCAGGGGTCTGGAGCAGGATGTCTGTGGAGCAGGGGTCTGGAGCAGGGGTCTGTGGAGCAGGGGTCTGTGGAGCAGGGGTTTGGAGCAGGGGTCTGGAGCAGGGGTCTGTGGAGCAGGGGTCTGTGGAGCAGGGGTCTGGAGCAGGGGTCTGTGGAGCAGGGGTCTGGAGCAGGATGTCTGTGGAGCAGGGGTCTGGAGCAGGGGTCTGTGGAGCAGGGGTCTGTGGAGCAGGGGTTTGGAGCAGGGGTCTGGAGCAGGGGTCTGTGGAGCAGGGGTCTGGAGCAGGATGTCTGTGGAGCAGGGGTCTGGAGCAGGGGTCTGTGGAGCAGGGGTCTGTGGAGCAGGGGTCTGTGGAGCAGGGGTTTGGAGCAGGGTTCTGTGGAGCAGGGTTTTGTGGAGCAGGGGTCTGTGGAGCAGGGGTCTGGAGCAGGGGTCTGTGGAGCAGGGTTCTGTGGAGCAGGGTTCTGTGGAGCAGGGGTCTGGAGCAGGGGTCTGTGGAGCAGGGGTCTGGAGCAGGGGTCTGTGGAGCAGGGGTCTCCAGCCTGTAGCTCTCTTCCCCTTTCAAAGTAGCCAAATTCCTGAATTGTACGTACTGAGCTGAATGACTAAAATTTGAGTAATTACCACTGTAAATCTGTTGTTTTGTGCTGATTTTCTGCACTAATAAATGGACAATGGATTATGTTTTATATGCAGTTAAGGCTTTTATTTACACTGGTCCCTCGCTCTATCGCGGTTCACTGTTTCAGCCTCGCTGTTTTGCAGATTTTTTTTTTTTTTCAGTTTTTTTTTCTAGTGTATGAACATTGTGTTGTGCGTCCTGATTGTCTTCTCCTCCGTGTCTCCTGTACAGTACAGAATGTGTTCAGTTTGACACATTTATATAGATGTTATAGAGGGGGGACCCGGGGGGGCTCCGGGAGTCCCGCTGGATGCACGAGGAGCCGAGACATGAGTCACTGGATCTGTAGGAAGTCCAGACCGGGACTAAGACATGAGGACCAGACCGGGACCAGACCGGGACTAAGACATGAGGACCAGACTGGGACCAGACCAGGCCCAGACCGAGACTAGACTGGAACTAGACCAGGACTAAAAGTGGACTAAACGTGGACTAAACATGGACTAAACGTGGACTAAACCAGGTCTAAACCAGGTCTAAACCTGGACTAAACCAGGACTAGACCAGGTCTAAACCTGGATTAAACCACCACATGCGGCTCTTTGCCTTGTTTCATGCGGCTGGGTCAAAGACGAGTCGTAACTTTTTTTTGTCCCCACTTAATAAATACTATAGAAAATATATTAACATAAGTTATTATGTATTCAATTTACTCCATGTGTACACCTTTATTGAGGCATAAAGTAATTTTTACCCTATGAGAATTATTTTTGAAAATATTACACTTTAAACACCTAAAATATCCTTCAGCGCAACGACCCCCTTCCTCTTCAAGCAAAAAAACATTAGGAAAAAAATAATTAATTTGTAGTATATTTTAAATTTAACTGCTTTGGCATATTTGTATAAGTGTCATGTATAACATATTAAATAATTTTGAATGCAACGTTTTTTTTACTATCAATAATTTTTAAGACACTATTGGTCCCCATTTTCCAAATCCTCAGTTGTCCTTCAGAATAACATTAATAAAAACTCTTATTTTGAAATGAGATCAAGTTACTGCAGTCATGTGACCAACTGGACAACACAAGAAGACCCTTGGGAGCTGTTCAGTGCCCACACAAGGTCAGTGTATTATAACATTATTTGATAAAAATATCATTTTACATTCATGGTACACAAAAAACAAAACTGAATATCCTTCAGTACAACATAGAAAATACAATATTGTAGCTATATTTGTAAACAAAAATGTTATTAACACACACACATGTTAATAAGTGCAGTACAGTCTTTAAGCTAACATCCATGTTAGCAAGCTAACAAGGACTGGGCTAACTGTAAAATGGAGTGAAGTATAATTTCTGTCCTTCAACAACATTTCAGTTCTGCACTAAAATGATAATGGCATTGTTGTACTGTTGTTTTAAACTTGTTTTGAAACATAAATACAGCATTTCCCACTCTGCTAATCTTTAGCAGGAGCTATAATTGTTATAACAATAAGTGTTTTTCTTCATAGATGCCCCTGTCTGTCAAAGAGAGAGCAACTAGGTACAGAGATAAATTGAAGGCAAATCATTTACTTAGGGAGGAAAAACTAGCAAGGAGAAGAGAAAGGTAACTGAAATATCTTGAATGAAGATGAATTAAGTCATCTGTAGTAGAAGTAAATATCAAGTAGTTATAGGAAAAGCTGCATGTTAAACAAGAGTAAAGGAAGAGAACAGGTGTATTGCAGATGTGATGCTGTTTAAACCGTACCGTATAAATTACATGCTCTAATTAAGTCTTTCTTTACATATTTAGTTATCAAAGAAGAAAACAGAACCTCAGTGGCGGAAATCCAGATCACCCTGCCATAAAAGATGTTTCTGCAACTGAGGCTGAAAAGAGAAGGAAGCAATGGAGAGAAAACAAAAGGAAGATCAGAGAGAGACAAAAACAAGAAAAAGTATTACTGGACCTCACACCCATTTCATTTCAAGAACCACCTGCACTTTATTATGAGCCAAAGCCTGTCCCACTACAAGTGGTGGAACAAAACCCTCCTTTGGCTTCTTCCACACCAGAACGAGTAACACGCTACAAAAAACTTAGAAAGGAGAAAAGGGATCTAAAGAAAGAGCTAATGGCTGTCAAGAAACAACTGGCTATGTCAAATGAAAGGTGCAAGTCACTGAGGAAGCTTTTGAAGAAAAAGACTGGAAAGAGAAAAGAAATACTTGTAAAAAGACGTGAGGTGATGCTGAAGGCTGCAGAGAGAAGAAAGTGTGTGATCGCATTCCTCTGCAGAGATGAGAATAGCCGTCTTCTGCCAGGAAAGAAAGACACCATGACGAAACACAAGGTGAAAACCCAAAGGCGTGTCCTGACCAAAACAATGAAGGAGCTCCACGCTGTGTATATCTCAGAGGTTGATAAAGACCATCACATGTCATACCGGCAGTTTTTACGCTTAAGACCATTTTACATCACTGAACCTAAGGCAAGTGATAGAAACACTTGTGCCTGCATTGACCACGAAAATGTGTCACTGCTCCTCGACAGATTTTATCAGAATGGCCTTCTGAAACAAAAAGCACTTCGGAGATGATGTATTCCATTGTGTGTGATGCAGGAAACAAACTATGCATGTACCGTGTGTGTCCCAATTGCTGTCACAATGAAGTTCAAGTGGCCCTACCTGATTCAAGAAAAATTACTTGGCAGCAGTGGGAAAGACAAAAGACAGTAGAAGGAGACAGCACATTCACACAGTTTGTGAAGAAAACCTACACTGGTCCATGGACTGAACTCCTTCTACTTCTAAACGGGAAGCTGTCTGCTCTTGCTAAACATCAGTACATCTGGTTACACCAAGTAGCACTGTGCAGAAATCTCAAGGAGACATTGCACGAAAATGAGGCTGTAGTCCACATGGACTTTTCAGAAAATTATGGTTGCAAACTCAGCACTGAGGTCCAATCATTCCATTTTGGAGGAAGCCGCCAACAAGCTACCATTCACACAAGTGTTGTTTACACCAATGAGCAGACCCAGTCGTATGCCACGATCTCCAACAGTCTGCGACATGATGAGCGGGCAGTCTGGGCCCATCTGCAACCTGTTCTGGAAGATCTAAAGAAGCAAAACCCATTGGTATCTGTACTTCACTTCATGAGTGATGGGCCAGTAACGCAGTATAGAAATAAGAAGAATTTTTATCTTATCAGTACCATTCCTTTTCTACTTGGGTTCCAGGAAGTTACCTGGAACTTTTCAGAAAAAAACCATGGCAAAGGTGCGCCTGATGGTGTGGGTGGGGCATTGAAGAGATGTGCCGACAATTTTGTGAGAAAGGGTGGAGACCTTCAGTGTCCTCAAGACCTGCATAAAATGCTAAAAGAGAAGGAGTCTGCCATCAAGGTCTTCTGGGTTGATGACAATGATGTGACCAGGTTCGATGAAGCTGTCCCCGAAAGGTTGCCTCCTGTTAAAGGCACCCTAAAATTACATCAAGTCTCCACAAAAGAAGCTGGAAAAATTTGGCACCGAGATGTGTCATGCTTCTGCCTACGCACCAACACCACCTGTTTATGCGATGCACCAACGGAGGTTGATTTTCGCAAACAAGTGGAAGTCAGTGCACAGCCTGAATCGGTCTCCTCCTCCGTCGAGGAAAGTCCTGAAAATTTAAATGGGAAATTTGTTATTGTGAAGTATGAAGGCCTGCCATTCATTGGGCAGGTTCTGCTGTATGAAGGAGATGAGGTGCAGATTAGCTGCATGCGACAGAATGGAAGGAGAAATTCTTTTGTGTGGCCAGGTGTACCTGATGAGATTTTTTACTTCAAATCTGACATCAAATGTGTAATTGCAGAGCCTGAGCCATGCACCACACGGGCATCAAGGTTGCCAAAAAGGGACTGGGAAAGATTTGTCCAGTTCATGAAATAGCATGTTGTTTTCACTATTAATTAAATGCAGATTTACTGCAGCAACTCTACATGTTCTAACATTAATTCAAGTTCAACACAGTTCTCATGCTGTACATGTTCTGAAGGCTTCCTTAGCTATTTGAAACACTGTTTATAATGCTGTTTTTTTAATACTATTCTAGTAGTCCTACTATTTTTGAATACTGTTTTCAATACTGTTGTAAGACTTTTTTTTTTTTTAAATACTGTTTTTAATATCATTTTTGATATTTTTGTCACATCGCTTCTAAATACCAGTTTAATACAGTTTATAAAAAGGTTCTCAACACTGTTTTAAACACTCCTTTTCATGATCTGATTGTCTTGTGACATTTTTATGTCAAAATAAAAATGATTTTTTTTTTTTTTCATGACCAGTATACCTCTGTGTTTGCTTTAGTCCGTTTCGCATTAGATCAAAGATCAAAGATCAAAGATCAAAGATCAAAGTCAGTCAGATAATGTCATACAAATGCTTTTGGTATGTCATACTTTCATTCTAGTATAGTTACTTGTGTCAATGAATAACTAAAAATAAATAAATTCATAAATATTCTGATGAAACAGGATACTTTGGAGAACATCCTTCAGTGCAACATAAAATCGTCCTTCAGTACAACAAAAACATTTGCTTAAAATAACAGTAAAAATAACACATTATTAACTTTTTTTCATATGAATGTAAAGACATCTAGGCCTATTTAATGGAGAATGGAGTCTGACTTGTTTTGAAATAAATTTGACTTCGTAGAAAAAACATCTTTTATACAAGTGAGTGAAATCGCAAGACAGACTCAAGTACAATCAATGCACGGAAAACAAAAAACAAGATCAGTATAATTTCTTCTGTGATTTTAAGTCTTTTCTAATAGATAAAATAAAATTATTAATTTGAAATGGCTAAGATTATATCTTATGTGTGTATTTCTTTAAAAAAATGTTGTTGTACTGAAGGACATTTTTGTGCACTTGCTGTTCGTCAACAACAACAAAAACCCTAAATAACTAAAATGTTGGGGAACAAAATATATATTTACATAGGTGACACTTTTATGCACAATATTCAACAAAAAAACTATGCTATTTAAGCATTTTATTTTTTTGATACTGGGAACACCCTATTTGTCTTTGACCCGGCTGTTGTGCGTGTTCACTTCGTTTACGTCGTTGGACGCGGTCCCGAGGGGGAGGCACGGTCTGGACACTGCTGGCCTCGGTCTTGTGCTCGCAGCCCCGGGTGGGACACCGGTCATGCTGCTCACGGATTTGACTAGGGATCGGGCCGATTGGGTATCGATACCAACGTAATTCACGGATCGGAAATTCCGATCCAACCCCCCCGACCGGCACCTCTCTCTCGCTCCCCTGTTTTGCCTCCGGTGCAAACCTTTCTCTGCTACTGCAGGAGTGCTTACAAACTGTTTCCTGCTATCTGGACTCTGTTCCCCTCATGCTCTCCCGACCACCTCCTCCTCTCTGCGCTCTGGTTCAAGGGCCAAACTGCTGCACTTCCTGGTCTTGCGAAAAACAGTGCAGAGTGGTGCGCTAAAGGGGGCCACATTAAAGGGGGAATCACTAATGTTAATTTGTGGGTTTATTTTGTTTTCTTAAGTCTCTTAGTTAATTAAGTCATACCATATGGGGGTTATTTAAGTATTTTCTTTATTCTGTTGAATTGCAGGTGTTTTATCATTATGGGGACCGTTATTTGTAGTTAAACAATAATGATGATAATATTGAAAACAAACAGTTTTGGTATCGGAATAGTATCGGTATCGGCTGATACCCAAATTCAGCTATCGGGATCGGAAGTGGAAAAATGTGGATCGGTGCATTCCTAGATTTGACCACAATGAGCAGGTGCCCCCCCCCCCCCACGCTTCACTATTAATACATTTTGTTGAAAATCTACGAAAGTTTGAGTGTTTAAACGAGAGAGAAATGTGAGAAAACGTTAATTCCAGTCTGAGAAAAGTGTATAATGTGTGTGGTGAGGGGTTTACAGCCTTAAAACATGTAGAATAATTGTAAAATATAAAGTTGTCCTACTTCGCAGATTTCAATTATTACGGGTTATTTCTGGAACCTAATCCCCGAGATAAACAAGGGATACTATACATTCAGATTCTTGCAACCACTAAAACAAGTAGCTCTCTGGAATTTTTATTTTGCAAAAGTGCTCACCGGAGGAAAAAAAAGTTGGAGAGTATGGTTTTCCTTCATGCTTAATTCACTACCATTTCATTTCTGTTTAAAATCATATGTTTTATGGAATCAGTTTTCGTTTATTCATTTTATCTGTGCAGGCACATAAGAGCTAAAGTCCTCCGCTGAATGTGTCCAAAGCAAAAGCCTGAATAATACATAATAGAGCTTTAATCTTGAATTGAAACCCTAGCTCCCGCGTGCGCTCTTTGTGTGCTGTTGAACGGTGTGTGTGAGACATTGTGTTTGTGTGTTTGATGTGCGGTAAACAGGATGGGCAGGACTCTCCTCTCGCTCTGTTCCGGACACTGTTCCTGTGAGGAAAGTCCAGTATTGTGGTCCTGTAGGCCTCGTGAGCTCCAGAGTGAAGCGCGGGGGGGCGTCCCACCCGGGGCTGCGAGCACAAGACCCGTGCCCAAACCGTGCCTCCTCCTCGGGACCGAGTCCACGGTCCTGAGGAAGAGGAACAGTCCGAGCACATCAAACCTCGACATGAACGAACGCAAGAGCCGCACGAAACCAGGCAAAGAGCCGCACGATGTGGTTTAATCCTGGTTTAGACCTGGTTTAGACCTGGTGTAGACCTGGTTTAGTCCACATTTGGTCCCGGTCTGGTCCTGGTCTAGTTCCAGTCTGTTATTTCTGTTATTGCACTTTTAAAGAATGTAAATTGCGTAATTGCCCCAAATAAATAACTAAATAAATAAAAAAATAAATAAATTCATTAATTTAAAAAATAAATAAATAAATAATAATCATAATAAAATAAAAAAGTAAAATAAAATAAAGTAAAATAAAATAGAATAGAATAAAATAGAATAGAATAGTAGTCAACTGGAGCCAGTGGAGCTTTCGGCGTTCCCATGCTCACGTCCTGTTTGGAACGTGGTGGTGAGCTCAGTTTGAGAATGCGAGCTGTAAAGTGCTGCATATGCAGGGCTGGAAATGAAGAGCTCCCTCACAGTTTGATCTGATCTGTGAAACGGCGCCGACTCGCAGAAACAGAAGCCTGGTGTGTCTCCGTAACACTCGGAGTGAATTATCGGTGTGGTGTCGCTCTTGCTGATGCTCATTTGACAAATTGCCACAACGGCAGCGAAAACGAATAAATCAGACTTTTCCTGAATCCTGATTAGACCGCACAAAGCACCGACCCTCCAGTCTGTCCCAGAGTTTCATCAAATTGAACGTTCCACCACGTATTTCAGAATATTATTTGCTCTGCTCCAGTTATGTGTTAAAGAGGAGGTTTAGTGGAAATCTCAAGTGAACCAAAAGGTTTACACGCATGACACTTAACAAGGTTTTGCAGCATTTCCCATTAATACAGGGAATTATGCTGGCCCCCATAGTCCAGAATTTGCTGGACTGGACTATATTAGACTTTGATGCACATTGTAATAACATAAACCTCTAAAAAAAGATTACACTAGTCAAAATTCTGGCTGAGATGCTAAGTGGCTGATAGCATGAGCATCAAACGCAGCATCTACAGATTAAGGCTACGTCCACACGACAACGTTTTTGTTTTTATGCGGGTTGAAAAAAATTCATGTCCACTCAAGTGTCGGATCAGTAAATGTTCGCGTCCAGACGAAAACGGAGCTGAGTGAAAACAATGTAATCCGGGGGGGGGTGGCAATTATTTTTCCCCAGGGGCCAAATGAGAAGCAGAAAATATTGTGGAGGGCCAAAAGTTTGAAGTCGACTCTGGTTATTAATTTTATTTCTGCGTTGAAATCAGTAAATGTCATTGTTTACAGAAGCTGGTAAGTTCTGTGTTATTATTAAGTAATGAGAGAGTGAGGTTTTACAAAAACTGAATTTATTCAGTAAAATAATTCAAAACAATGGTAAATGTGAAACATTTGTAACTCTTTTGCAGTCACATTAACCCCACAATGTTTTCTGAGTTTAAATTTAACTTTGTATTAAGACACCACAATGTCTTTGTTTGACAAATATAATACAAGAACTAAAACAGGACTGAACCAGGACTAAAACAGGACTGAACCAGGACTAAAACAGGCCAAAATGAACACGCCAAATAATATGATACAAGAAATGTCACAACACTTTTTTCCTGCCAAAGCACTTAATTACGGCATCGCGACGTCATCGTTTTCCAAAAACTGCGTTTTGCTCGTCCACACGACAATGCGACCCCCGGCGTTCTCAGATTTCTCCACTCTGGAACCTGGTTTCAAAAAACACCCCAAAACACCGGCGCCGTGTGGACGAAAGGCCAAAACGAATACAAACGTCTAAGTTTCCGACAAAAAACGTGTGAGCAGAGCAGACCAGGCAATGTTGCTCGTCTGTTGGGAACTAGTCTGACATGGCATATACAGTCTTGTTTTTTGCTTACCCTTTACAATGTCTTTCAGGAATGATACACATAATTTGTTCTGTGTTCCAAGGCTATAGTGTACGCCAAAGGAAGTATGAATAACAGTCTCCTCAGCGCATAAAATGGATTCACAACTGTAACCGTTGAACCAAACAAAAGTACTTTGACTTTCATGTTCATGTTCATAAATTTCTGAAAGTGCGATAGCAGTTGGAACGAAGCTCCTTAAAAAGTACAAAAAAACCCCAAACAAACCAAAAAATCTAATATTTCACCGGAGGACACTTTTGGGTTTAGAAAGAGAGATGTTTGTGTGTTAACGTAAACACTGATTTTGAGGCATAATAAATATTAAAACAATGCCACAACTTGAAGTCGTCTACATTTAAAAATAACTGTATCGTCTTTATTTTAATGAAGTTGAAATTTATTTTATATTTTACGATTTTACCTGAAGGCAGCACACACACACAGATTTATTCATTTGCATTAATGTTGCCAAAAAATTACTAGGAACTAGGGATGCAAATTATCGGTTAATTCATTAACTGATAGTTGATTGACCTTATCGATCGATTAACGATTAACTGATAAGCGGTGTTTTTCATCTGAATTTTAGTGTTTCAATAGGGTCTTTAAGAATATAAGCTATAGTAACATAACACTGAGTCATAAATATATCATAGTATTATTATATTGTATATTCCTCAATTAATTATTCCTTAGTAAAAAGCAGACAAATGTATTGATGCTGAATAACAAAATACAGTAATCCCTCGCTCTATCCAATTTTTTTTATTTTTATAGTGTAACATTTTTTTATAGTGTAACATTGTGTTCTGTCCTGATTGGCTAAGAGACTAGACCAGGACTGAACGTGGACTGGACCAGGTCTGAACCAGGTCTGAACCAGGTCTGAACCAGGTCTGGACCTGGACTGGACCTGGACTGGACCGGGTCTAGACCTGGACTAGACCAGGATTAAACCACCACGTGCCGCTGCTGGTTTCGCCGCGGCTCGCGCCCCGAGCCGCAGGCCAGCCGCGCGTACACCCGGGGCTGCTGAGCAGTGCCGTTGGCGCCTGCGAGTCAAGCTTGGCGCAGCGCGGTTGCCTTGTTTCGTGGTGCGCGTGTCCGCGGTTAGCGGTTAATTACAATTAATGCATTTTGATCGACCAACGTCTTAATCGACAATTAACCGTTAATCGATTAATTGTTGACATCCCTACTAGGAACCATAGATAATCCCGGTAAATGGTTACGAGAGAGGGATTCAAACCGCCAACCTTTGAATCAGTGGACAAACGCTCTTCCAACTGAGCTAACCCTACCAACAGTTGAGTCGTGAAAAAAGTCTATCCGGAGTTCCACTTTAAAGGTCCCATGGCATGAAATTTTCACTTTCTGAGGTTTTTGAACGTTAATGTGAGCTCCCCTACCCTGTTTAGGCCCCCCCCCCCCCCATGGTTAAAAGTTGCGAAATGTCTAAACTGAGCATTTGCGATCCTTTTCTGCGTTACAAAAAAATCTGAGCTCAAACGGGCGATTTTGAACAAGGCACCTTATTGACGTCAGATCGAAAAAAGAAATGCAAATGCAGTTCCACCCCCGTCTGTCTGTACTCAGCGTCTCTGTAAATCACGCCCAGAGAGTTTGGACTGCGAATGCGCTAGGCAATGCGAAATGCGTTTTTTATTTGCCTGGAGGCACGTCCGAGTGTTTCTAGGCTCGGAAGTCCTTTATCTGAGCCTCTGGACCTTTGAACAGCAGTGGTTTAATTTTATTTTCTGTGGAAATGTGTTTATTTTTCAATGGAACGCTTCAAATCTCTCCCTCCGTGCAAAAACACGGAAATGGATCAGCTGAGAGCTAGAGCGGAGAGCGGAGAGTTTGGCCACGCCCCCACCCTCTACTATTGGCCATCTCTTTTCTCCTCATTTGCATTCAAGCAACAATGCCCATTATGGCCTGTTCAGAGAGAAAAAAAATACTCTTTCTCATCTTATCTCTGTTTCTCATGCACTGAGTGTTGATCTTGAAGAAGGATTCATTTACAGTATTATGGAACCATTAAGGAGCCATATAAAGGCATCAAGAAGTACCATGTCATGGGATCTTTAAAAGAGTACTTTCAGAACCGAGAAGGACGTCTGTTTCGCAACCTCAACGTCTTGATAACAGTACAAACATTGCCCCAAAGAGAGAACTCTTAGACTACGTTCAGACTGCAGGGCTTAATGCTCAATTCCGATTTTTTTGTGAAATACGATTTTTTTGCGAGGTCGTTCACGTTTCCAATTAAATGCGACTTGTACGTGATCTCCAGTGTGAACTTTAAACGCCCCCAAAGTGTCTCGCATGCGCCTTGGAGGACACGACGAGGTCACGTGCAGCGAGCGTGCTCAGTGTTTACGGAAGTCGCCTAAAGTTGCTTTCGTACCAGAGCCAGAACATGTACAGCAGGGGCGTCAAAGTCATTCTGGTCCGGGGGCCGTATCCAACCGACTCTGATCCCAAAGGGGCCGGATCAGAAAACTCATGGCAAATACACCCCAAAAATAGAAATAAGTCCAAATATTTGTGCAGAGAAACACAAATCTATTACAGACTGCTGTTTCTTCAGTCGCTGCAATAATTAGTTTATCTTCTGTCTTCTCAATTCTCCGTTCAAGTTCTTGTTTTGTTCGAAACACCGTGCCTTGTAGTGGCGTTTAAGATTATATTCCTTGAGCACCGCCACTTGTTGCAAACACACCGAGCATACAGGTTTCCCATTCACCTCCTGAACAAATAGGAATTAGTCAATTTTTCTTGGAAAATCCTGCACTCGGCGTCCACGTTTCTCATTTTTGACATTTTGCTGATGAGGGTGTCACGGTCAGCAGTCAAAACGGTGGTCCTTTAAGAGCGTTTGGAAAGAGGCGAGTCTTCATTTGTGCTGCTCAGGTGGGAGGGGCCACGTACAGAGGCTCTGGTGGGAGGGGTCACGTACAGAGGCTCTGGTGGGAGGGGTCACGTACAGAGGCTCTGGAGACGCTGCTCTGCTAAACTGCGCAGAAAAGAGGCGCAGAAAATTACCAATATTTTAACAGAAAATGAAAATCGAATTTAAATATTTTTGATATTTGATATATTGAAAGAGGAGAGTCTTCATTTGTGCTGCTCAGGTGGGAGGGGCCACGTACAGAGGCGCTGGAGACGCTGATATGCTAAACTGCACAGAAAAGAGGCGCAGAAAATTACCAATATTTTAACAGAAAATTTAAATATAATTCAAATATTTTATTCGAAAATCAGCCGAGGTCCAGGCCGCATGTTTGACACCCCTGATGTACAGCTCATTTATTTTAAGGAGAAGGAGAAGGACAAGGTTTTTGTGGGGCAGTGGCAGCAACGTCCGTAGAAATGAACGTGTTGGCGCGGAGTCGCAGACAAGAGCGGTGGGATTGCTACGTGCTTCGCCGCTTCACTGACACGGAGTTCATATACTATTTTCACATGACGAGAAGAACGTTTGTGTACATTTGTGAGCTCCTACTTGTACCACTCTCGCTGGAGGAAACATGCCCATGAACGCGACCTGGCCGTTCAGACTGAAGTCGGATGCCAAAAGATCGGATATGTATCGGATTTAGGACCACATACCCAAGTGGCCTGGATCGCATTTGAAAAAATCGGATCTGTGTCGTTCAGACTGTCATTAGAAGATCAGATACGCATAGAGGCGAAAAAATCGGATTTGGGTCACTTCAGGCTGCAATCTGAATGTAGCCATAGATACCACCAAAATCTCTTCCCATGATTTTGAACTTTTTCATTTTTTTTTTTAATGATTTTGATTTTGAAACACATTTTTTTTTTTTTACCATGTACTATTACTAACTATTAGTACTTCTGACTATCTTAGCGAGTCAACGGTTCGTCTGATCCAAAGCATTTCATTGCATTGTTGACCTTGTGTTGATTCTGCATATGACAAATAAACAATCTTGAATCTGGAATCTGGAATCTTGAAAAATTCTTGAAAAAAACGGCCTGCACACCTGCCCTGGTCCACACGGGCTCAGGTTCTGGCGCAGAGGAGGCTGCGTGGAGGAGACCATCTGTTGTTCTCTGCTCACGATGGCGTCAGCGGTTTTCCAGACGTCCGTGTGCGCAGACGAACTTTGGAACGAGGCCAGCAGCAGCAATACACTCAGTGGGACACGTGCAGCTCACTTTATACAGATTTCATGCTGTGTAAAGGGAGTAAAGGGCAGTATTTCTTTGTTAAACCCAGAGTGAATATAAATGAACACGCCTCACCCGCTCGCCGCCGTGTTCCAAACAGAAATTGAGCGTGGGCGTGCTTCCGGCTCCATCGTCTCTGGCTCTAATTGACTTGGTGATGATTGAATCTAGGGATGCACGATATATCGGCATTAACATCGGTATCGGCTGATATTGCCAAATTTTAACATGATGTGTAAAAGTGGGCCGATATTAATGACCGATATTTGTCAGTACAGTAATCCTTCGAATTAACGTTTTCTCACATTTCTCTCTCGTTTAAACACTCAAACTTTCGAAGATTTTAACAAAATGTATTAATAGTGAAACGTGGGGGGGGGCTGCACGAAAGCAGGACTAAACAAGGTCTAAACTGGGGCTAAACCAAGACTAAACCAAGACTAAACCAGGACTATACTAGCACTAAACCAGGACTAAACCAGGGACCGTGTCCACGGTCCCGAGGACGAAGCGAAGGGAACACGCCCATCAAACCTCGACATGAACGAACGCAAGAGAAACCAGGCAGAGAGCCGCATGTCGTGGTTTGATCCTGGTAGTCCACGTTTAGTCCTGGTCTAGACCTGGTTTAGTCCTGGTTTAGTCCAGGTTTAGACCTGGTCCAGTCCAGGTTTAGACCTGGTTTAGTCCTGGTTTAGTCCAGGTTTAGTCCTGGTCCAGTCCAGGTTTAGACCTGGTTTAGTCCTGGTTTAGTCCAGGTTTAGTCCTGGTTTAGTCCGTGTTTAGTCCTGGTCTAGTTCCAGTCTGGTCCCCCCCCATCTATAACATCAATCGGAAAAGGTCCCTTAGCCAATCAGGACGCAGAACACAATGTTATACTATAAAAAAAATTGAAATTGCAAAAAAAATTATAAAAAAATCTGGAGTCAAAACACGTTTTGAAAATAAAAGAAGACATTTAAAATTATTTTTGCATGATTTTCAGTCTGTATAAAATGTTATCTCAGAATTAAAAATAAATAAATATCGGTATCGGCCGATAACTGTAACATTAATATCGGATATCGTATCGGCTAAAATTTTCACATCGGTGCATCCCTGATTGAATCTGTCTGTAACTGCTGCAGCGAGTCGTTTTGGTCTTAAAATGTTCTTATTGTGTGTTTTCAGGTGAACCCGGGGGCTGGCAGATGTGTGCCGGTGTGGAGATTCCAGGGCTCCTCCCACTGGAGATCTGACTTCTGAACCTGAGGTGAGTCCTGGACAGACTAATCTACACACCATTTCGACGACGTAGGACTGCGAGATACAGCGCTGTCACACGCTGGGTGGAGTCTTTGGTGGAATGTTCAGCAGTTACTATGGTGATACAATGCACACATTGGCAAAAAAGTTTTATTTATTTTATTTGTTATTTTATTTAATAGGGACAGTGTGTATTAATGAAGATGTACAGTAGCAGTGTAAATACTCCAGATTATTGCAAAAATGCTCATTTCCATCTGTCCCTGGGCAGGTGACACCACAGCAAAAACAACAAAACAAGTGACAACAGCAGCAGTTCAACATTAAACGTGTCACAAGTCTGGTTTTCCTTTAGCCGCTGTTCCAAGTGTGATTTAAAGTGTTCAGTGTTGGAGTCTCTCTTATTGATGATGGGAGAGAGTTCCAGAACTTAGAGCCTCTGACTGAGAGCACAGTTTGTCCAAATGTAGAGCGTCTGTGTGGACCTCACAGTTCCCCCGGGGTCTGTGTGGGAAAACTTTAGCAAAACTTTATATATCCTCCTGGGACCTGAAGAAAAAAAGTATATCTAAATTAGGGATGTCAACAATTAATCGATTAACGATTAATTGTCGATTAAGACGTTGGTCGAACAAAATGCATTAATTGTAATTAATTGCTAATCGCGGACACGCGCACCCGTGTGGTCATGAAACAAGGCAACCGCGCACCGCGCTGCTCTCGACTCACAGCCGGCTGCAGGCACCAACGGCACTGTTCAGCAGCCCCGGGTGTACGCGCGAGGCGAGATTGAGATCGCCCAGGAATGCGCCGCAACGTGCCGCTGCTGGTCCCGCGCGGCCGGCCCGTGGCCCGGGCCCCGAGCTTCGCGCGGCTGGCCCGCGGCTCGGGCCCTGAGTCCTGCACAGCTGGCCTGCGGCCCGGGCCCCAAGCCACAAACCAGCCGCACGAAACCAGCAGCGGCACGCAACGGCCCAATCCTGTTTCAGTCCTGGTCCAGACCCGGTCGAGTCCAGGTCCAGAACTGGTCCAGACCTGGTTTAGTTCTGGTCTAGACCTGGTCCAGTCCACGTTTAGTCCTGGTCTAGTCTCTTAGCCAATCAGGACAGAACACAATGTTACACTATAAAAAAAGTTACACTATTAAAAATAAATAAAATCTGCGAACCGCGATAGAGCGAGGGATTACTGTATTTTGTTATTCAGCATCAATACATTTGTCTGCTTTTTACTAAGGAATAATTAATTGAGGAATATACAATATAATAATACTATGATATAATTTATGACTCAGTGTTATGTTACTATAGCTTATATTCTTAAAGACCCTATTGAAACACTAAAATTCAGGTGAAAAACGCCGCTTATCAGTTAATCGTTAATCGATCGATAAGGTCAATCAACTATAGATTAATGAATTAATCGATAATTTGCATCCCTAATCTAAATTATTATTATTATTATTATTATTATTATTATTATTTTAATTTTCTATTTGGAGGTAAATTAACACCTTACCGTTTACATTTTGTTAATTTTATTTTTATTCATAATGTTGTAACATGTCTTCTGTAATGGACGTCGGGGACATTTTGGTGTTAAATCCATGTGAAGTTAGCAACCTAACAAAAACTCTTTTTTTTTTTTGGATGACCTTGTTGGTCATCCAAAAGCTCAAGCTTCTACAGTCGCCTCAAAAAGTTCTTAGACTCCCTTTTTAATGTATTTATTTTTAAAAAAAAATAAATTCTGTATTATTTATTTTTATTTGTTTATTTATTTGAGTATTTATTTACATATTTATTTATTTTTATTTTTTAGATTTTTATTTTTTATTTTATTTTATGTTTTAAATAGTGCCGCCACAAACTAGAGTCTCAAAACAATTAAAAGACTGTTTAACCCGATGTCCACTATAAAGGACACAAATGAATGGGCTGGGTCTCAGGAGGATATAAAACATGAACAAAATTATTAAAATTCATCAAGTTCTACTTGTCTAAAATAGTGCAGTGATCTGAGAATTGTTTCTTGTCCAGCTTTTTTAGATGATTCAGCAGGTTTGAGTGTTGTGCTATGTGGTTCTGCAGATCTCTATATGAGACAGAGTGTGAAAACATTCGTGCCGCATACAGAGTCATCAAGGATCTTTCCTGTCTAAAATTCAGTAAGTTAAAATGAACAGTTTTTGTGCGGCGCTTCATGTTTGTTAAAGGTACAGTGTGTAGGATTCGTGGCGCATAGGTGGATGGTGCTATTGCACTTCCTGTTTTAGCTACGGCAGACCTCGAGGGTCACCCGGGCGCGCCGTAACGCGGACAGCTCGCGTACCCGCGCACGAACCGCGCGCACCCGGCGCTGTGCGAGCCCTTGCTGACAACTACGGTATAAAAACGCGGCCCCGTTCACCGTTTTTTTTTTTCTTTTCGCATGAAAACACATTCCCGATCGTGTACCATGACAATCTACACATAAAATGAAACCTTAGTCTCCTCTTTTTGACTATGCAATTCATTTCCCGGCACAACAATCACTCCCTGAGCACATGGGGCTTTTATATGGAAAAGCACAAAACAAGGTTTGTTACTTGGCTTACCTTTGAAGGCTCTGGACAGGTCAAACTCAGTATTTCACCATAAGCTTGGTCTCAATCTGTCCGTAAGGATCCAGCGAAGGCGAAGGCGGAGCCCAAATGTCCTTCTGCGGCTCTCGTAGTCAAAATGGCTGCCTCTATATGGGGACGATCTCTCTTTTATGCAGGTATATCTGAGTCCAACAGAATACTTTGATTTCATGATGGAAATGAAAAGGCTTGGAAAACACTGTATTTTTGAATGGGTATCTTCAATTTCTGTAATGAACGGGTAAAAATCTTACACACTGTCCCTTTAAATGTCAGTGTCAGGTCCAACCTCAGTCCCAGGTGTTTAATGTAGTCTGTCTGAAAACATAAAAAAAAAATACAAAATGGATTTAAACAACACATCAGGAGCCTGTGGTCAATACGAGCGTTCGTGGTCAGTGACTAACTGAAAAACTGTTGGCTGATGCTAGCTACAGTAGCTTTGACTGTAACCTTATGTGAGAGACACAAATCAGATCACAGGACGTTACGTTACATTATTTTGATCAGCAAAGAAAAAGACCAGCGTAACTTCTGGTTCCAACGAAATTTTCTTTGGTAAATTATTGAAAGTAGTACAGTAGGCATCACATATCCAGAATCACTGAATATTATTAATGGACCCAATCCCTGACAAATATTGATAAAGTCCTTTCAGTCAGACATGTTCATATCGTTTGAATTGGTTTGATTTTCATTTAGGCCCGGATTAATTAAAAATAAAAAATAAAAATAAAAAAAAGGTCAGTTGGTAGAGCGTTTTCCAGATGTCTGTGTGCGCAGGCGAACTTTGGAACGAGGCCAGCAGCAGCAGTACACTCAGTGGGACACGTGCAGCTCCCTTTATACAGAGTAAAGGGCAGTATTTCTTTGTTAAACCCTGAGTGAATATAAATGAACACGCCTCACCCGCTCGCTGCCGTGTTCCAAACAGAAAGTGAGCGTGGGCGTGCTTCCGGCTCCATCATCTCTAGCTCTAATTGACTTGGTGATGACTGACTCGTCACCCCTCTGTCTGTAACTGCTGCAGCGAGTCATTTTGGTCTTAAAATGTTCATATTAACCGGCTCTACATGATCCCGGTGTGCTTATTTAATAAACTTTGTGTGTTGCCTACGGATTCAGAGGTTGGCGGTTCGAATCCCACTCTTGACGGGATGATCCTTTGTGATCCCAGCTCCCACAGTGTCCTTGGGCAAAACCTCAAGGCTGCAGTGAACGTTCATGTTTTTAAGAGTGGGCTCAAGACTCTCCTGTTTAGCTTGGCCTTTGATTGACTTCAGTCGTCTGTTTGCTTGTCTTTCGTTTGTTTGTTTGCCCATCTGTTTGTTTATTTGTCCGTCTGTTTGTTCGTCTTCTTTTTTTCTTCCTCTGGCAGCACGGTGGCTGAGTGGATAGCACTCATGCTTCACAGCAAGAAGGTTTGGGTCGCCCGGGCCTTTCTGTGTGGAGTTTGCATGTTCTTCCTGTGTCTGGGTGGGTTTCATCCGGGCACTCTGGTTTCCCCCACCAACCCAAAACATGCGCCTTGACCAAGCCTAAATAACAAAATCATGGGGTTGGTCCCCGGGTCAAATATAGAAACAACTTCTCCTGTGTGAGATCAATAAAAGTAAATCTTCTAATCCTTAACCACTGTAAGGCGCTTGGTGTTACATTTTTGTATGAAAAGCGCTTTTTAAATATTGTCTGATTGATTGAAGACACTGGTAGCCCCCACGACAGGAGTATCAAAGCCAGTTGTGACGTGGACCCACCACCCGCGGGAGGATTCATGGGGGTTGGTGCATTGTGCTCCGTGACCCAGAAATGGAAAAAGCGAAGAAGATGGATGTTTTCAAAATCATCTCAAGAAAAAAAGAACATGACAATTTAAAACAGCATTTTACAAACCCCTGCACTGGTTAAATTTAGCCAAACGACAGCGAATAAGGCTGAGACTCCACCGGACCCCACGGTAATGACACCGCCGCCCCGTTGTCGCCTGGGCTGAATTCCTAAACACGAGATGAGCGAGATGTTGGCCTTAAGTGACCAGCCCACAGTCTCCATGGCAACAGAAGTGAGAACCTCCTTCACGTTGTCCAACTCTGACAGTTTGACGGGCACCGGAAAACCATGCGGGGTTCTGATATAAGACCGGTTTTAGTCTCCATCACGTTCTCCATCACCCTCCCTCAGCCGTCGACAATAACTCATATCACTATTCTCTTGTCCCCACATCACAATTTTGATTTTATTTCGATTCTTGTCCTCTTAATGTTAAGATTTTGTTATTATTATTATATTATTATTATTATTATTACAATATTTTAGAGAACCTAGATATGTGAATATGAATCTTTTCGCTTTTAAAATGCCTCAAAAAGTCTTCAGTGTGTCATAATATAAAGAGTTAAGCTATTTTATCATGTAGTTTGCATTGAAATTAAGCAAAGGATCATCAGGAATCAGGAAGGTTTTTATTGCCATATGAGTGAACAGGTTCACAACATTAGGAACTTGCTTCGATACCTGGAGCGGAAAGACACTCCGAGCACCAGGGCTGCCATTCGCGGCGCCAACTTGGTTACAACAGAGTAGAAAAATAAAGATGCAATTTTACACAATTTTACAACATGTAATGGCAACAGAAGGAGGGGGGGGGGAGGGGGGGTCAGATTGGAAATCAATAATTGATTGGAAACTGACGCAGAGGCAGACTTACTAAAAATAGACGGCAGAGTGTTTAACATAAAAATGTCAGTGTGAGCTGAATGGAATGTTTTCTTTTCTTTTGTAGAGTGCTGTGATAAGGCTGTGACCTTGGACGTGTTTGTGCAGAAGATGTAGTCAAAACAAAGTCAGTTGAATCACAATTTCAGGAGAATTAATTACACCGGGAAAATTTTGCATAATCAATAGATTTTTCGAACCCAGGTGAACAGACAATTTGCCAGAACCCTGGTTTCTGCCAGTCACCCCAACTTCATGCCACCAAGCAGAACTGTGCGACTCGCAATCCTCCCGCTGGCACGTATGATGAATGAACGCGGACTGAGCCGCTGTTCCACACAGTTCCACATCCATTATCCGAGATGTTATCCAGTGCCAGACAGATTTCCACAACTCAGGTGTTTCAGTTTGTGTTTCCCTTCAGATCTCGTCCTCCCTAATCCGCCACAGCCCCACTATCGTGTAAAATGACCTCCGGCGGCTCGGGCTCTTTTATCCGCTCGGCTCCAATTAGTGATGGGTCAGAAAAACATCCTCCAGGCCAATCCATATGTCCTGCCATCAAAATTCCAGTAGTAATCGTTTCGTGTCCTCCAGTAACAGCGGTGCCAGACGCACGACGCGTCGTGTATCTAGCAGCGAGTTCCCTTGGGACTGTCCGGCTCTCCAGACCGGCGCTGCTCTGTGTAAAAAAAAAATTTAAAAAAAATGCCAATAGCGTTGTGGGACCAGATCCAATTCATGATTTAGGGTTTCGAAAATCTGTTCCAACAGGAGGAAAATTACGAAAAATGACGAGACGAGAGAAATAGACATCAGACAGAGCAAGATAAGGAGGAAGAAGAAAATGCGTCTGCTCTCTACGGCAGCTAGAACAGTAATGTCATAATATGTAACAGTATTGTGCCAGGCCATGATATTATCGTGAGTTTTAATGACACGATTTCACAATATTTTGGTTATTTTTAGGGATGCACCGATGTGAAAATTTTAGCCGGTACCGATATCCGATATTAATGGTGCCGATATCGGCCGATACCGATATTAGCCGATACCGATATTTATTTATTTTTTAATTCTGAGATAACATTTTATACAGACTGAAAATCATGAAAAATGAATTTTTGAATGTCTTTTTATTTTCAAAACGTGTTTTGACTCCTGATTTTTTTTATTTTTATTTATTTTTTTTCCATTTTTTTTTTTTTAATAGTGTAACATTGTGTTACACTATTGTGTTACACCATTGTGTCCTGATTGGCTAAGAGACCTTTGCCGATTGATGTTAGACTAAACGCGGACTAAACCAGGTCTAGACCAGGTCTAAACCTGGACTGGACCAGGTCTAGACCTGGACTAAACCAGGACTAGACCAGGTCTAAACCAGGACTAAACCACGGCGTGCGGCTCTTTGCCTGGTTTCGTGCGGCTCTTGCGTTCATTCATGTCGAGGTTTGATGTGCTCGGACTGCGTGCCGCCTCCTCAGGACCGTGGACGTGGCCCCGAGGAGGAGGCACGGTTTGGGCACGGGTCTCGTGCTCGCAGCCCCGGGTGGGACACTCGCGCCAGTCATGCTGCCCCCCCCCCCCTCCCTCCGCTTCACTATTAATACATTTTGTTGAAAATCTACAAAAGTTTGAGTGTTTAAACGAGAGAGAAATGTGAGAAAATGTTAATTCGAGGGATTACTGTACTGACAAATATCGGTCGTTAATATCGGCCCACTTTTACACATCGGGCCAATACCGATATGTTAAAATTTGGCAATATCGGCCGATACCGATGTTAATGCAGATATATCGTGCATCCCTAATAATTTTTTATTTTCTGATCTATGTTATAATGTTGTTTCCTCATCACAAACGGACCAAAACACTTTGTTCCACCTTGTGATGTCATCATGTGGTGATCCAGGAAGTGCTCCACTGTGTTTTTAAACTCCACACACCTTCACTAGAATCACTTGGATCATTTCAGTCCTGGAGTTGCCGATCTCGACTGAACTAAAGGTAAAAGGAGCTGTTCACTTGGAAACTCCCACGTCATGACATCACGTGGTGGAACAGAGCGTTTGGAGCTTTGGAGATGTAGATCGACGCAACTCCAGGTGTGTTTTTGATGAGGTAACCACGTTTGAACGTGACGTAAAGCTCACACGAGTCCGCTGTGTGTAATATTGGATGTTTAATGACGTCACCGGAGCTCGGCGTGTTGTGACGACGGAGTGAGTCCCGGTAAAAGCTCGAGGTCGCTGTTACATAATACGTCTTTAAAAGTGTGTCATGGTGAATACTGGATGATGTTCCTGTCTTCAGAGGAGACCTTTTTATAGCGTTGTTCTTGAGCTCACATTGGGAGCGCTGGGGGAGGAACGGCGGTCTATTTTTAGCTCTCCTCTTGATTTGGATTTAGCTGAGTCACCGCATCAGAGTCAGTGTTCCCTTTTTGCACAAACGCCTGCAGGAAACCAGAGGCTGTGAGATCCGAACACTGCAGCTGGAAGACGAGTCTAATAAGATTCTGCTGATTCAGATGTTAGCGATAACCAGAACACTACTCCTGATTAATGACGGTGTAAATGTAGTTTGCACCAGTAGTATTTGTGTCCCATTTATGTCGAAATCCCTTTGTAAGGCTGATATTGTTTTATTTGGCCCGAGCACCAGAATCTGGGAAAGAGCCTATTAGTTTGGCAAAACGATGCGATGCAAAGAGGAGCCGGTAAGTGCACTGGCGGGAAGTGATGTGCCTGTAGTGACCAGGAACCCTCGCCATGACATAGGAATGTGCCAGAGCTTTCCGAAAATGTATAGTTTAATATAGAGAAAAAAGAAGACTTTTTCGTTTAATTTGAAACTTCAGTGAACAATGACAAAAACATCTTTAAAACGTACGCTTATCTATCTAAAATGTTGCATGAGTGCCCCCACACAAGAAAGAATTGCATTAGGAACATTGTATAGGACCTTTGGCAAACAGAATTGCATGTAGAATCATGAAAGTTGACACAGATAACGGTACACCGACGCCGTCCGCGGCAGCAGGGGTCGGCATTATTAGTTTATAGTTTGCTAAGCATGAGTCAGCATTTTTTGCAAATGTTATACTTTTACACCCTGCCCCCAGGGCGTTCACCCAAACAGGCGCAAATTTGGTTCACGTTGTATAGATACTAAATTGTTTTTATGTTTGTGATCATAACACATGTACTAAATTGTCTAATGTCTGCAACTGCAACATATTTTCTGTTGTCTGCTATATCTTTATGTCTGGGACTGCGGATGGAAATTAGCACTGTGCTAAATCTGGCATATTTACGTCGGTTTGTGTGATCTTATACAAATTGTGCGTTCATTAATATGCATTGTCCCTTCCAAATAAACAAATAAATAAAATAAAAAAAACATTATCTCAAGAAGCATGACATCTCTGAGCAGTGAAGCAACAAAAATTGCCCAGAATTTCTGAATTTTTACAAATTGCTCCCATTTACACAAACGAAGTCTGATTTCAGTGAACTTGAGTGACTCAAAGACAGCTATTACCCGCAAGCTGTCAGACTACTGAACTCTGGGTAATACTCTCAATAATACTGCACTAAACTACTTTTCATTATGCAGAATTAGGGATGCAAATTATCGATTAATTCATTAATCTATAGTTGATTGACCTTATCGATCGATTAACTGATAAGCGGCGTTTTTCACCTGAATTTTAGTGTTTCAATAGGGTCTTTAAGAATATAAGCTATAGTAACATAACACTGAGTCATAAATATATCATAGTATTATTATATTGTATATTCCTCAATTAATTATTCCTTAGTAAAAAGCAGACAAATGTATTGATGCTGAATAACAAAATACAGTAATCCCTCGCTCTATCGCGGTTCGCTGATTTTATTTTATAAAAAAAAAAAGATTTTTTATAGTGTAACATTTTTTTATAGTGTAACATTGTGTTCTGTCCTGATTGGCTAAGAGACTAGACCAGGACAAACGTGGACTAAACCAGGTCTAGACCAGAACTAAACCAGGTCTAGACCAGAACTAAACCAGGTCTAAACCTGGACTGGGCCTGGACTAAACCAGGACTGGACCAGGTCTAGACCTGGACTAAACCAGGATTAAACCACCACGTGCCGCTGCTGGTTTCGTGCGGCTGGTTTGTGGCTCGGGCTGAGAGTTCGCAGTCCGGGCGCCGCGGTTCGATCTCGTGCTAGCAGCCCCGGGCAGTGCCGTTGAGTGAGGACTAGACCAGGTCTAAACCAGAATTGCAGCTCTTTGCCTTGTTTCGTGACCACGCAGGTGCACGTGTCCGCGATTAGTTACAATTAATGCATTTTGTTCGACCAACGTCTTGATCAACAATCGTAAGTCGATTAATTGTTGACATCCCTATGCATAATGTTTACTGCTGCTGCTGTGTATGAATGTATCATATTTGTCACTACCTCACTCTAAACTACTGTTACCTGTGCAATAATCTGTACAATGATCAATGCTAGTCATGTTAATCTCCATAGCAACCAAATGCTTGATTAGCTCAGCTTATGGATCAATGGTAAAATTTTTATGACATGATTTATTTGGTTTATTTATTTATTTCCTCTAATCACAGTAACAGGGTTGCAGGTAACAGGGTTGCAGATCCGCACTAAAGTTCACTTTATCTCAGGAGTAGAAGCTGTTTAGCTGTTACTGCAAATCAAGAGGAAAAACTTATTTATGCAAATAAGTAAAGGAAAAATAATAATAATTGTCTTATTCTGATCATTTGCATAACAGGGTTGCATGAGGTAGAGTGAGACATTCAATCAAGGCTAACGATGTTATAAAAATATGAAAAATAGAAGAGAAGACAAACCTTTGCTCTGCCCATTATTTTGGAAAACTGTTTGATGATGTCAAGTCCAGGGGATCATGTGGTTCACTGTTGATTGATTGATTGATTGATCATGTGGTTCTGCTTTCTTCTTCTTCTACCAGGCTAAAAATGTTCTGGTAACAGGGTTGGTGCATGTTGTGGGACACATGTTCCATGAATAATAATAATTATTTGAAATATTATGTCTATTAAAACAAATGTTCCACAGTTACAAGAGATGGAAATGAAACAAATAATACAAAAACAAGAAATTTCAATTCAATTTTAAGTGTTTTATTTGAGATTCAGTTTGGTCATTAGAGGGGTGGGACAAGAGGAAAATGGCATTTTGGGGGAACTCCAGACTTATTTGGTATTTTAAAAACTATTTTCAAGCATTCTTTTCTTAGTTTTTTTTAGATTTGGTCTCAGGACAAGTAAATTCACTCAGAAACTGTATGTTTTAGTATTTTGTATGTGGATTATTTAATATTTGATGAGTGGGACGTAAAATGTCCTCCAATTCTGGAATGCCCCTTTTATACCATACTATGTGCAATACGAAATCCACATGCAACACTTATACCACACCATATTATGTGCAATCTGTGAAATACTCTACTTACACCTTATTTAACCCTACCTGCACCTTTGTATATTGTACTTTGTATTTTTATTACATTTTATTACATAGTTTTATTATATTGTTTACTTCTTCCTCCTACACTTTTTTACCATGTACTATTATTGCTGTTATTAGTACTTCTGACTATCTCAGCGAGTCTTCTGATCCTAAGCATTTCATTGCATTGTTGACCCTGTGTTGATTCTGCATATGACAAACAATCTTGAATCTTGAAAACCTTTAATCAATGTTAAACTCTCTGCCCTAATTTCAAACGACTGAATTTGGTGGATTATCAACCCTTACAATTTGAAACGAAATTTAATATAAATTTTCAAAATGTTCAGAAATTTTAGGCAAAATGCAGTTTTGGCATCACAAAACTCAAGGACACCTACGCCATATTTTTTACGGTGTTGTCATAGCGATGACATAAACTTCATGTTATTCTTATGATAAAATCACCATTGACACACACCCCGATATAAGAAAACACAAAAATGGGTGCAATAGCGCCCCCTAGGAAATTTGTATGGAACGATAATGTTTTATTTGTTGTAGATTTACTAAATTTGGTACACATATTCGTGATATGTTCTTGATAAAAAAATTCAGTGACGGCAACAGGCCAAAAGTTCATGTTTTTAAGAGTGGGCTCAAGACTCTGCTGTTTAGCTTGGCCTTTGATTGACTTCGGTCGTCTGTTTGCTTGTCTTTTGTTTGTTCTTTTGTTTGTTTGTCCCCCTGTTTGTTCGTTTGTTTGTCCGTTTGTTTGTTTGTTCGTCTGTTTGTATGTTCGTCTTTTTTTTTTTTTTTTTTCCCTCCTCTGGGGGCGCGGTGGCTGAGTGGCTAGCACTCATGCTTCACAGCAAGAAGGTTCGGGTCGCCCGGGCCTTTCTGTGTGGAGTTAGCATGTTCTCCCCGTGTCTGGGTGGGTTTCTTCCGGGCACTCTGGTTTCCCCCACCAACCCAAAACATGCTCCAGGTAAAATCACAGATATGGTCCTAAAACAACCTTACCAATATCGAAAATAAATTACTACTAGGAGGGGAACTGTTTCGCGCGGTCTTTTGCTGTTATTTTTGTGGGCAAATGGCGCCGCAGACATGTTTCTTTGCCATTAGAAGCCGTGTCTCAATTCCCAGAGCGCGCGGCTCGGAGCGTGGCCCGAAGGGCATGTGCGTCACACATTTCGCCAGAACACCGGCGCGACGACTGCTGTCCCACTTCTTTTTTGTCCCATGCGCAGTTAACACGCGGTCCGAAGACCGCAGTCGTTAAGCGGTCCGCGGATTGCAGTCGGGGCTGAGCAAGTGTGCACTGCCTTGACTGCAGTCTGAGCCCCCTTCGGGCCGCGCTCCGAGCTGTGCGCTCTGGGAACTGGGACACGGCCGCAGTTTTGTTTCGTCACACGGAAGTAAAGCAGAATGTTGCGGCTTCCAAACTCAAACCTTTTAGCTGCCGAGAATATGACGTTGGGTCCTATGACTCGCAGATTTGTGATGCGCAAAGAGGAGGCTATGGTGACAGATACGCTGAGATCCAGATATGCATTTTGTGCATTTATTACAAAAAGAGCGCACACAGCTATGACAGCGCAGCAGGATGAAATGGAACTCATGAAAACCAGCAGGATGAACAGATTAACGTGAAAGATGAATGAATGGTTTGCGGTCAACAAAAAATACGGCTACACCCCAACCCTGACTCTCTCCTCTGTGTGACAGGTGAGCGTGCGCTTTTACACGCACACACTTCCGTACGTGCACACATCCACACTCACGTGAACCACCGCCTCTGCCGCGCACACACACACACAAACGCACCGTGCACCTCATCTCAGTTATGTCTCCTACACAGAAGGAAGTTGGTCGGCGTTCAATACGTCGCCGATGATTGGTCAAAATTAGTAAAAATTGCGGAAAAGTTGCGGTGATTGGTCAAAATTGCAACACCGCCCTGAATTCGCGGGGATTGGCTGAAGTTGCGTTGAAGTTGCAAATCGCAACATCGCGAATTCCTGGAGGGTCTGTTTAAGAATATAAGCTATAGTAACATAACACTGAGTCATAAATATATTATAGTATTATTATATTGTATATTCCTCAATTAATTATTCCTTAGTAAAAAGCAGACAAATGTATTGATGCTGAATAACAAAATACAGTAATCCCTCGCTCTATCGTGGTTCACAGATTTAAAAAAAAATATTTTTTTTTATAGTGTAACATTTTTTGATAGTGTAACATTGTGTTCTGTCCTGATTGGCTAAGAGACTAGACCAGGACAAACGTGGACTAAACCAGGTCTAGACCAGAACTAAACCAGGTCTAAACCTGGACTGGGCCTGGACTAAACCAGGACTGGACCAGGTCTAGACCTGGACTAAACCAGGATTAGTCCTGATTGGCTAAGAGACTAGACCAGGACAAACGTGGACTAAACCAGGTCTAAACCTGGACTGGGCCTGGACTAAACCAGGACTGGACCAGGTCTAGACCTGGACTAAACCAGGATTAAACCAGTCCGGGCGCCGCGATTCGATCTCGTGCTAGCAGCCCCGGGCAGTGCCGTTGAGTGAGGACTAGACCAGGTCTAAACCAGAATTGCGGCTCTTTGCCTTGTTTCGTGACCACGCAGGTGCACGTGTCCGCGATTAGCGATTAGTTACAATTAATGCATTTTGTTCGACCAACGTCTTGATCAACAATCGTAAGTCGATTAATTGTTGACATCCCTATGCATAATGTTTACTGCTGCTGCTGTGTATGAATGTATCATATTTGTCACTACCTCACTGTAAACTACTGTTACCTGTGCAACAATGTACAATGATCAATGCTAGTCATGTTCATCTCCATAGCAACCATGTGTCATCTCCATAGTAATAATTACATGTGCAATATTATTTAAAGTCACTTTACCTGCTACTTATTTATTTAACAACCACTCCCCATCACTGCACTGTACACAATCATCTGAGTCACTTTATTGTATTATTATCACCCCTTACAATTTGAAACAAAATTTAATATAAATTTTCCAAATTTTCAGAAATTTTAGGCAAAATGCAGTTTTGGCATCACAAAACTCAAGGACACCTACGCCATATTTTTTACGGTGTTGTCATAGCGATGACATAAACTCCATGTTATTCTTATGGTAAAATCACCATGGACACACACCCCGATATAAGAAAACACAAAAATGGGTGCAATAGCGCCCCCTAGGAAATTTGTATGGAACGATAACGTTTTATTTGTTGTAGATTTACTAAATTTGGTACACATATTCGTGATATGTTCTTGATAAAAAAAATTCAATGACGGCAACAGGCCAAAAGTTCATGTTTTTAAGAGTGGGCTCAAGACTCTCCTGTTTAGCTTGGCCTTTGATTGACTTCGGTCGTCTGTTTGCTTGTCTTTTGTTTGTTCTTTTGTTTGTTTGTCCACCTGTTTGTTCGTTTGTTTGTCCGTTTGTTTGTTTTTTCGTCTGTTTGTATGTTCGTCTTTTTTTTTTTTTTTTTTCCTCCTCTGGGGGCGCGGTGGCTGAGTGGCTAGCACTCATGCTTCACAGCAAGAAGGTTCGGGTCGCCCGGGCCTTTCTGTGTGGAGTTAGCATGTTCTCCCCGTGTCTGGGTGGGTTTCTTCCGGGCACTCTGGTTTCCCCCACCAACCCAAAACATGCTCCAAGTAAAATCCTCCAGCTGAGGTCCTGACCAAAGCCTAAAGAACAAATCATGGGGATGGTCCTGGGTCAAATGTGGAAACAACTTCTCCTGTGTGAGATCAATAAAAGTCAATCTTCTAATCCTTAACCACTGTAAGGCGCTTTGTGTTACGTTTTTGTATGAAAAGCGCTTTATAAATATTGTTTGATTGAAAAGTCTGTCCACGCCAATGGGACATCCTGATGAGAACTTTGCCGTAGCCAAACCAAATTTGGTAACCAGATGCATCAAGGTGTAACTTTTCTGGTGGAGGGTTTTTCACTTGCTTATTTCCATAGAGATGTCGCTGATCTGCCTGGAATGTTCCACATTCATATTCATTCATCCATTCATCCATTCATCTTCTTCCGCTTTTCTGGGTCACGGGGGTAGCAGTCCAAGCAGTGTTCTGCTGCCCAGAACACAATGCACCATGAATCCTCCCGCGGGTGGTGGGTCCACAACAGGTGTATCCTCTGCCATGGGGGCTACCAGTGTCCACAGACACTAGGGGCGAGGTGAGGTTAAGTGGCTTGCACTCATCAACCCGTCAAGAGCGGGATTCGAACCGCCAACCCCTGGATCACTGGACAAACGCTCTACCAACTGAGCTAAGGCTGGGGAACATTTGTCCGTATAAGAAGGGGGGGAAGGGGGAGAAAAGGGAAGAAAAGGGAAGAAAATTGAGCAAGCCGCAGCTTCGAATCCAGACCAGAGCGAGAGCAAATGAACAGATTTAATTTTTAAACTTGCTTATTTTAAAATCAGTTATTTATCTTTTCATAATGTTTTGTCATTTTTCAGGGAAATTATTAAAAACTTTGTCCAAACTACTAATATTTGTCCATTTAAAGGCATTTACTTATGCAATTGTTTCCTATGGTAACTTTTGGGATTCCATTCAAGCCATATTGTAACTCTAAAGTTTCATTCAAACTGCAAGCAGCTTCTTGATATTATAAGTGCTTCTAGAATTCACTGTAAATTAATACAACACAATCAGTTCTGCAAAGAAATATATTTCTTAACACAATAGTATGCCCAAAATTTCACATTTTCTTGGCAGTCAGTAATTTCAGTCAGGTCAGTGATTATTTTCTAACTGAAAAGGAACCAGAAAATAAAAACATGCATTTTAGATTCATAAAGATTAGAAACATAAAGATATTGATATACAAGACCAACAATAAGTACATAGATAAATAGGAATAGAACAGTAATAGGATTATAATAATAATAATTGGAATAGAACAGTTATTGACATTAGATGGTAATAAAAACATTTATTAATATTAAAGTAAGTAAAGCTAACCCAGTATTCTCATACGTTGAAGCCACTCCTCTTTTGTAACTGGCTCTGTGTTTGGACAATATACCTTGCCTTTTTACTGACTGTGACTGTTTCCACGGTGCAAAACTGCCCACATTTATGACATATATTTGAGGTCACAGTCATGCCTGACATACACAATGGAATAGACATATTTTTAGGTATTTATATTTTCTAATACACTAAATACCAACAAAAGCAGAAGTATTTCCTCAGACATAAGTGAATAGGCAAATATTATTACTTGCATGTGAGGATAACTCTAAACTCGGTCCAACTGCCGGAGCACAGCATGACCCCCTGGATCTACATCTGGTGCAAATGAGGGTTTTCGTGATCACATGGCATCCAAACCAGCAGCCGTTGGGCAAAGAAGCAGTCGGGTGTTGGAGCCTGGTGGTACAAGGTAGCTGGTGGTGGGGGGTGGTACCACAGGTCTCAGCGGACTTTCAGTTCCAGCTTCCCTTTTGCACCCACCATAAAAAAGTGTTTCTGCCACCCACTTGCGGCCCTGCTGTGGGATGGTCTGTGGCCATAGTAACGGGAGGTCCGCTGGTTCTGGCTATTTTGAGAAAAAAGGTATAAGAAGCAAAGAAAACATTGATTGATAATGGCATGTGCATTTTTCAGCGCATCTTACCATTGTTCGTGTTGTAGAAAGAAGGAAGAGGAGGGTCAAAGGAGAAGTTCAATTTGTCAACTGGACAAAGTTTGTTTGGTTGAAAACGTTTCGCCGCTCATCCGAGAGGCTTCGTCAGCTCTGGTTATTGTACTGGTTAGACCCTGCTTATATCTAGCTGCCGGGAGGCGTGTCTGACAATGACAAAAGCTCTGAAAACGATCCCCCTAATCTGTCTCTTTGTTTTTCAAATTACTCTGACGGCTGTTTCGACCCCCTATTCAACGTCTAACGACCCTCTCCACCCCTCTGCCCTGGCTCTGTTTGACTGGTCTAAGAATCCCATTATAAATGGGAGACAGGTTATATCTCACTCCCCCATTTCTGTTTAATGACGGATTCTCTTTTTTGACAAAAATAGCCTCTTTAACTCCCCTCTCAAACCAGTTCTTTTCCCTGGCTAAGATCTGAACCTCACTGTCCTCAAAAGAATGGCCCGTGGCTTCTAGGTGAAGATGTACCGCAGAAGCCGGTCCACTCTGGCACGCCCGTCTGTGTTGGTACATCCTCTTGTGAAGTGGCTGTTTTGTTTCCCCAATGTAGCGCTCACTGCAGTCTTCACTACACTGAATGGAGTAGACCACATTGCTTTGTTTGTGGCTCGGTGTTCTGTCCTTTGGGTGGACCAGTTTTTGTCTTAAAGTGTTTGTGGGTTTGAAATAAACTGGAATTTCATATTGTCTGAAAATCCTCTGTAGTTTTTCCGAAACGCCGGCCAGGTACGGAATCGCTACCCCTTTCCTCCTGGGTTCGGATTCTCTGTTGTCTTGTTTATTGTCCTTGTCTCTCTTGGTTTTGTTGACAGCCCATTTAGGATATCCACAAACAGAGAGGGCTTCCTGCGGATCTCATACCATCTTTTTTGTCTGGGAGCAGTGTGCGTATACAAGCAGGTCTATTGCAGTTTGTCTGCGACGTAATTACCAATGAATTAATGTAATCACTACGTAGTGTCTGGTAGCTATTGAAACAATTAAACTAAGCCACTGCATTGATGAAATATGTACATCCCACCTGTTTTCTCAGTACGGTGACGTTACATCGCTATTAGCGAACTTTTGAGAGCGGCGAAGCACATGGGATTGTTGTCAACAGTGAGCCGAAGACAGAAAGACGGCAAGATGCACTACGCACATCGATTGGTTTGCAAATGATTCAGCTCACAGTTTGATTGGACTGACGCCGTGGCCTGATTTGCTCTCGTGAAAGAAGATGGAGTTGCGGATCTTATTGGAAGCGCAAAGACTCACGTTGCAAACTAACAGGCGCTTGAAACCTCGAGCTACGCACTCCACTGGACGAAAAGTACGGACTATCGGCTTTGCGGTACCGCAACTGCCGCCAATGTTCCACAGTGTGGCATTAAACAGCTCTACTTTACAGATGGATTTAGAGCTCCAAAATACCTTGAAAAACAAACATTCTGACGTGAGCGAGGTCGTCTGTCCACTGATCTGACCCGTAGCTCAGTCTGGTCAGAAAGGTTTAATGGCATAATGTGAAACATTCCAGACAGAGCGATAACATTTCCACGGAGGAAACGATCCACAGAAAAGTTGCACAATCTGAATGTAATTGTGTTTTTACGTGTGCTTTGTCCTCCAGGCTGCCAGGGGGCGTCTCTGTGGAAGATGCTGGGTTCGGAGCGTGGGGTGGTGGAAGAATGGCTCTCAGAATTCAAGGTAAAAGACTCAACAAACAGAAAAAACAAGAACTCGGGACGTGCGAGCAGCAGAGCAAAATCAAACCATTTCCTGATCGTTCTAACGTTGTTTCCTCGTCACAAACACACCCGGAGTTGTGTTTTGTGTTTTTGAGTTTGCGGCGAACTACGCTCCAGCTTCCAATCATGTTGCAGCATAATTACCCACCGATCGCGCTCCTGCCAATCATGGCGATTAGCGTTGTTGTGTTTGCGCCTGTTCGCTGATCACCTGTGAGCGAGACTCGTCAATATGTACGCGGCATTTCATGAAACTGGAGAAAATCCTTAACTTGCTACGTAAGGAACTCTCGCCCCGGGACGCCGTTCGGGATATGTCCGGAGCTCCGGATAATTAAAGTCTGTGGATATACGGGACACGTGCATACTCGTGAATACGCAAACTATCGGACAACACGGCAAACTGTTACAGCGGAGTGACCGCGTTCTTATGGGTGAGTCAGATTATCAGATTATTTCTGCATCAAAGGGACAGATTAGCTGACAGCAGGGGCCTAAACCAGGACTAAACTGGGACTAAACTGGGACTAAACTGGGACTAAACTGGGACTAAACCGGGACTAAACCGGGACTAAACCAGGTCTAAACCGAGACTAAACCCGGACTAAAACAGGACTAAACCAGAACTACACCAGGACTAAACCGGGACTAAACCAGGACTAAACCAGGACTAAACCGGGATTAAACCGGGTCTAAGCCGGGACTGAATCGTTCAAAACAGTCCCCCTCTCAAACAATGTCCTGCAGCGCCACGTTCCGCCGCTGTGTTCCCCACGTTTTGTATGCACACACTCGCCGGCATCGTTTTGTACGCACACACTCGCCGGCATCGTTTTGTACGCACACACTCGCCGGCATCGTTTTGTACGCACACACTCGCCAGGATCGTTTTGTACGCACACACTCGCCAGGATCGTTTTGTACGCACACACTCTCCGAGATTGGGAAATATGAAAAATCCATAATATTAAAAAAACAAAAAACAAAACTGTATACCTCCCAGTAACTCTCAGTGTTGTTGTGTCTGGAAAAGGGAAAAGGAGCAGAAAACATACTTTTACTCTTCTTTCTGCTCCTTGGACGTTTAATTTAATGTTCGGACACTGTTGTTGTGTTGTAAAAACACAATGTGTTTTTAGACTTTACGGCACGGTGGCTGAGTGGGTAGCACTCATGCTTCACAGCAAGAAGGTTCCGGGTTCGATCCCCGGGTCGCCCAGGCCTTTCTGTGTGTGTTCTGTGTGGAGTTTGCATGCATGGTCTGGGTTCGATCCCCGGGTCACCCGAGCCTTTCTGTGCGGAGTTTGCATGTTCTCCCCGTGTCTGGGTGGGTTTTCTCCGGGCACTCCGGTTTCCCCCGCCAACCCAAAAACATGCACCGTAGGTAAATCCTCCAGCTTAGGTCCTGACCAAGCCGAAGAACATGGAGATGGTCCCCGGGCGCAGTAATGTGCTGCCCACTGCTCCTAATAACAGGATGGGTTAAATGCAGAACTGGAATTTCCCCACTGTGGGACTAATAAAGGCATAGCTTTCTTTCTCTCTTTCTTTCTTTCTTAAATAAACAAATTAAAAATAAAAGATCTTTGGAGATGTAGACAGACTCCAGGTTTGTTTTTCACGAGGAAACGACATAACAAGAGTCAAAGTATAATGACGGTGCACTTTTGTATAATTATATTTATTTTGTTTATTTTGTACTAAATTCATATAATTTTCTTCATTTTATATTTACAAAATGTGTTAAATTGAGAATATTTCAAGATCAAAATGCCTAAAACCTTTAAAACTTCACCTGTAATTCATGTCGACCTCGTTTACTCCGAGTGTTTGTTGCCACACTTGACTTTGTTCTTTTGTTTCTTCTCTCCCTCGTTCCCTCTCTCTTTTCTCTTTCTCTAATGCCCCTCATCTCCTCTCTCCCTCTTTCTTCCCTCTACCTCTTTCTCTCCTCTCTCCTTTTCCTTGACCCCCTCCACCACTTTCCCTCTCTCCTCCCTCTCTCTCTCCCTCTCTCCTTCCTTCTCTCTCTCCCTCTCTCTCCCTCTTTCTCTCTCTCCTCTCTCTCCTCTCTCTCTCTCTCTCCCTCCTTCTCCCTCCTCTCCTCTCTCCCTCCTTCTCTCTCCCGCCTCCTTCTCTCTCTCTCCCTCCTTCTCTCTCTCTACCCCCCCATCCCCCCCGGGGTTCAGTCTCTTCCAGAGTCTCAGATCTCCAGTTTTGCGGGGAACCTCCACCAGAAGAAGTCCCTGGTTTCTGCGCTCTACAGAGTCATCCAAGACCCCAACAACGAGGTCCCACACACACACATCCAAGACCCCAACAACGAGGTCCCACACACACACACACACACACACATCCAAGACCCCAACACCGAGGTCCCACACACACACACACACACACATCCAAGACCCCAACGAGGTCCCACACACACATACACACACACATCCAAGACCCCAACAACGAGGTCTCACACACACACATATATATACACACACACACATCCAAGACCCCAACACCGAGGTCTTACACACACACACATAACACACACAGACACACACACACTTATACACACACACACACACACATAGTCTTTGTGCAGTGTCCTTGAGTGTCTAGAAAGGCACCTTGAAATAAAATGTATTATTATTACACACACATAACCCACACACACACTTATACACACACACACTTATACACACACACACACATATATATACACACACACACACTTGTACACACACACACACACACACTTATACACACACACACATACACACACACACACACACACACTTATACACACACACACACATATACACACACACACACTTATACACACACACACACTTATACACACACACACACACACACACACTTATACACACACACTTATACACACACACACACACACACATACACACACAAAACCATGAGACAAAATAACACTACACCTTCACAAACCTGATGTGATGTGCCGTAGGGAGACTCAGGGTCCAATCAGAACCCTTCCTTCCTAGAATAATTTAATTCTGAACTATTTAATTCGGAATTAAAAAAACATCATGTAAACGTGGCCAGTGTTTGATTTGACTGGATATACAGTGCCGTGAAAAAGTATTTGCCCCCTTCCTGATTTCTGTGTTTTTTGCATATTTATCACTCAAAACATTGTCAGATCATCAAACCAATTTTAATATCACACAGAAACAACCCAAGGAAAGACAAAATTCAGTTTTTGAATGATGATTCCATTTATTAGTGCACAAAAAAATTCTAAACCTATCTGGCCCTATGTGAAAAAGTAATTGCCCCCCCTTGTTAAATCACAAACTAACTGTGACTAACCACAGTTTTGAGAAAACTTAGTTCAGTTCTACATGCCACACCCACACCTGATTGTCACCACCTGTGTTGAATCAAGAAATCACTTAAATAGTTCCTGTCAAACAAAGTGAAGTTGGCTACAACATCTCAAGAACAAACACATCATGCCACGATCCAAAGAAATTCAAGAACAAATGAGAAAAAAAGTGATAGAAGTCTATAATTCAGGAAAAGGTTACAAAGCCATTCCCAAAGCTCTGGGGCTCCAGCGAACCACTGTCAGAGCCATTATTCAAAAATGGAGGAAACTGGGAACAGTTGCAACCCTTCCCAGGAGTGGTCGACCAACTAAGATTACTCCAAGAGTGCGACGACGGCTCATTCAGGAAGTCACAAAAGAACCTAGACGCACATCGAAAGAACTACAGGCCTCGTTGGCCTCAGTTAAGGTCAGTGTTCATGACTCCACCATTAGAAAAACACTGGCCAAAAATGGCATCCATGGAAGAGTTCCCAGGAGAAAACCACTGCTTTCACAAAAGAACACAAAGGCTCGTCTCACCTTTGCCAAAAAGCACCTTGATGACCCTCAAGACTTTTGGAGAAACATTTTGTGGACCGATGAGTCTAAAATTGAACTTTTTGGAAGGTCTGCAGCCCGTTTCATCTGGCGTAAAAATGGCACAGCATTTGATAAAAAGAACATGGTGCCCACAGTAAAGCATGGTGGTGGCAGTGTGATGGTCTGGGCCTGCTTTGCTGCCTCAGGACCAGGACAACTTGCTGTGATTGACGGAAAAATGAATTCTGCTGTTTACCAGAAGATCCTGAAGGAGAATGTCCGGCCATCAGTTCGTGCCCTCAAACTCAAGCGCTCTTGGATCATGCAACAGGACAATGATCCAAAACACACCAGCAAGTCCACCTCTGAATGGCTCAAAGAAAACAAAATTAAGGTTTTGGAGTGGCCAAGTCAAAGTCCGGATTTAAATCCGATTGAGATGCTGTGGTGTGACCTTAAACGGGCAGTTCATACAAGAAAACCCTCCAATATGGCAGAATTGAAACAATTCTGCATAGAAGAGTGGGCCAAAATCCCTCCCCAGCGGTGTGAAAGACTCATCACCAATTATCGCAAACGTTTGGTTACAGTTATTGCTGTCAAAGGAGGCTCAACTGGCTATTAGATTAAGGGGGCAATTACTTTTTCACATAGGGCCAGATAGGTTTAGATTTTTTTTGTGCACTAATAAATGGAATCATCATTCAAAAACTGAATTTTGTCTTTCCTTGGGTTGTTTCTGTGTGATATTAAAATTGGTTTGATGATCTGACAATGTTTTGAGTGATAAATATGCAAAAAACACAGAAATCAGGAAGGGGGCAAATACTTTTTCACGGCACTGTATGTTTTATTTTCTGGACATCAGACTGAATATAACATCTGCAGACCAAATAAAAACCAAAATAAACAATCCCATAATTATATTTTTATTATAAATCCGAAGCTAACAAAACTAATGAAGATGAATGAAACGGCTTGTGTGACAGACTCGTACTCCGCCTCTGTCCGTCTGTTCGCTGCACACTGACCCACACTTGTCACACTAATGAGCTGTGTGTGCACTTCTCTGACCGCTGGGACATAGGAGCGCTGTCCGGCCGCTCCCCGGAGACTTTCAGAGTACAGATCCTGTTTCTGCTCCGCTGTAAATACACACGACCATCTGAGCCAACGCCGGGGTTAGGGTCAGCTCTGGTTGCCATGGTTATGTGCACTAGAGCGTGGAAACCCGACCGAAGTCCGACGGGAGTTCGGACAAATATTTAGAGCTTGTGTTGGGGCTCGGGTCAGACTCGGACACATCTGCTGTTTCCTGGCTGGTTTATAGATGTTGGTTCACTTGGGAAAAAACTGCAGTGTGAAAGCGAACCGCACCAAAATTAAAAAAAAAAATAAAAAATTTGGTCCGGACCAAAGCAAGTGAACTATCGGACTTTCCTGGTATGAAAACGACCTTAGTCATGGCAGAACACGCTGGAGAGGTTATGGGGAATTAGTTTATGGTTGATAATGAAAATGGCTCGGCGCGCGGAGCAGCAGATAAGGAAACGGGCGCGTCTTTTTTCTTTTTTTAAAATCTTTTATTATTTAACTTTACATATCCTCAAAACCACAATAACATTCGCAAAGTACTCAGAAGACACAACGGGGGATGTGGGCACGGGAACAAACACCACTGGGTATAAGGGCCAAGGGGGGCAGGGCTCAGAAGTCCAACCGAGGGGAACCGGTTCGGGAGACGGACAAAAGAGTATTGTCTGGGGTGAAGGTGCTGCGGAACTCCGCTTCTCTTGCGGAGTGGAGATGGTGAACGTGGTGCGAAGGAGCGCTGTGAAGAGGGGCCAGTGCTCTGCTGCGCGGCTGTCATGGAGGTGGTGGTTCCGTGCCACGAATATAGAGTACCTGGCCATGGATAGGACGAGGCGGGCGGCGTCCCAGTTGACCATGGCGGCGTCCGACTCCCGAGGTCGCTGCTGGACAGGTCCGAAGAGGCAGAACCAGAGCTCGGGGTCATTGATTCCATGGGCTGCCGGCGGTGGGAGCCTCAACGCCAGCCTCCGAGCGAGAAGGTCCAGCAGGCGGGTCCAGAACTGCCGCACGACAGGACACCGGGCGGCCAGATGGAGGAGGTCTTCAGGCGCCTCACCGCACACCAGAGAGGGGCGCGTCTTCACGTGCTCTCCCCGGGGACAACGCTCTTAGGGACGGGTCTGCTCCGTCACAGCAATGTTTTGTTTTAATTTTCAAATCCAGGCCTAGGCCTACATGAAATTCTGTATCCACTTAACGATTTTTTATTTATTTATTTATTTATTTTCACTCGGAAGGGCAACGTCAGTCCAGGAGGGCATAGGGGAAGTTGCCCGGGCAACCTGAGCAACCCCCCTGTGCACGTCACTGGCTAAAACACAGGAGCCAAAGTGTGCGCACCTCCTACACCGTCGGCCAGCTTCTCTTCATCCCCACCACATTATTCTGAGTTTGAACGACTTTGAGTATTTTTTTTTACCTCTATAATAAATAACTATGCGAGTCTTAAAAGGCCCTAGAAGAAGCTGAAGCCGTGTTTTTGTGACGACACAGAAAACAAAACCAAATGACAAAATGAAACCCTCCAGAAGGTCACGTCTGTTTACACAGGCTCGCGTTCATTGACCGAGCAGTTATTTATTAACCACACCAACAGTGTTAAAGACGTACAACCTCCTCTGTTCTGGACGATCACACACACACACACACACACACACACACACTCACACACACACACGCTTCTATCATGTTTAATAATTATGTATTGAGATTATTGATAATCCCTCTAACATGTGCTCCTATTGATTTAGGACTGACTTAGAACTGGACAAACTTTATTATTTATTAATCTACAAGGAAAATGATTTGGACACAGATACTCACACATCACAATATAAAAACAAAAAGCAAAAATATAAATGGTAATAATTAGTGCTGTCAGGCGATCTAATTAATTACAGGATTTGTAATTAATCACATTAACCACCAAACCAACAAACCAACAATCCACCAAACCAACAATCCACCAAACCAACAATCCAACAAACCAACAATCCACCAAACCAACAATCCACCAAACCAACAAACCAACAATCCACCAAACCAACAAACCACCAAACCAACAATCCACCAAACCAAGAAACCACCAAGCCAACAAACCAACAATCTACCAAACCAACAAACCAACAATCCACCAAACCAACAAACCAACAATCCACCAAACCAACAATTCACCAAACCAACAATCCACCAAACCACCAAACCGCCAAACCAACAAACCAACAATCTACCAAACCAACAAACCAACAAACACCCAAAACAGGCACCGTAGGTAAAATCCTCCAGCTTAGGTCCTGACCAAGCCGAAGCAAGAAGAACATGGAGATGGTCCCCGGGCGCAGTAATGTGCTGCCCACTGCTCCTAATAACAGGATGGGTTAAATGCAGAACTGGAATTTCCCCACTGTGGGACTAATAAAGGCATAGCTGAGCAACAAACCAACATTCCACCAAACCAGCAGACCAACAATCCACCAAACCACCAAACCAACAATCCACCAAACCAACAAACCACCAAACCAACAATCCACCAAACCAACAATCCATCAAACCACCAAACCAACAAACCACCAAACCACCAAACCAACAATCCATCAAACCACCAAACTATCAAACCACCAAACCACCAAAGCAACGCGAGCAAAGCGACCACATGAAAACTGACGAACTCAATCACAAAGCGGGTTCGTTCGTTCGCTTGATCGCTCACTCACTCACTCACTCACAATCTCTCTCGCACTCTTAAAAATGCGATTAATTAGATTCATTAATTAATTACAAATCCTGTAATTAATTGGATTAATATTTTTTATTGCCTGACAGCACTAATATAATCACATCTGAACCTGGGGCTTGGGTTAAGGCGAAACCAACATGGGCGGCAGGAGGTCAGTGGCATTTGTTCGAATCCCACTCTCGACATAAAAAAACATCATTGGTTGAGCGCTCAGATCCACCGACCCACAGATGAACGCTGCCGTTGTGTCCTTGGGCAAGACACTTAACCCGTACACTGGTGTGTGAATGCGTGAGTGGTTCCTTGTTGTAAAAGCACTTTGGGTGCCTTGAAGGTGGAAAAGCTCTGTATAAAAATGTGACCAGGGTGTGTCCAGTCACAAAGGTATCAACAGTAATTTGTGGAAAGAATTTGACTGGAAGACAAAAATCTCAAGCTTCTATAAAAACATATCCCCACTATGTTGGAGAAACTGTGGCATGGTGCCGTCCAGCTCTTTGTAACTATTGGCAGGACATTAAAATAGAAATAGAAAAGACACTATCCTGTGAACTTCCTATGGATCTGCTGATGTATGTATTGGGAGCATTGTCAGATAAAATATGTGTAAAAGACCAACAATATCTTCTCCGTATTCTTCTGATAATTGCACGAAAAATGATGACGGTTAATTGGAGGAAACCATCTCCTCCGACAAGGACAGAATGGACACAAAGATTAAAACAAGTCTATGTCATGGAACAGTTAAAGGAGAATTAACTTTTTTTTTTTTTTTACAATCTGAGCCTTATTTCAGTAATAAAACAAGTTGTTTTACTCACCCATAGCACTTTGGTGTCATTTGGAGCATTTCCGGAGATGTTTTAGATTAGCGATATTCGTTAATGTGAGTTCTCGGGTCACGACGTTGCAGTCACCAAATTACAGAAGCTCAATGTCTTAGTCTACACTTTCGTTTGAGTCAAAAGTGGCCTGTAATCCGAGATTTATCCATAATTTGGAGTAGATGAGGAGGACAGTGCGCATGTGCTCAGTCACAGCTGATTTGCAGATAAGAAGACGCAACTTTTCTGTTGCGAGCGACACATGGCAGAAGATTGGGACTTTGAGGCTGAAGAGGACTTATGGAGGACTGAGGACTAGGGGTGTGCAAAATAATCGTCATGACAATGCATCGCGATGCTAACTTTCACAATATACTGCATCGATTCTTGATGCCAAATATCGATTATTAATTTAAAAAACGGAAATGCGGAAAAGCGGCGGGCTGTGTTTACATGCTGGAGCGTTTTTTAGAGCAACATGTGCGTTCACGCTGCGCTCCTGTCTGCCGAAATACGGAAGTCTGAGAAGGACATCTGCACCCTTACCGAGTGTGACATAACGGCTGCTGAGGAGGTCGTCGCTGCAATGAAACCTATGAAAGTAGCTACACTCGCAATATCAGAGACCACCAGTCCAACGCTATCTATTGTAGCGCCACTCTGTGCTCAACTCGTCCACGAGCTCCAAGACAATCCGACTGATTCCATCTTGACAAGGGAAATTAAAACCACAATGTGCCAGGATCTTAACAAGAGGTATTTGAGTGAAAAAGAGGCTCTGTATAAGAGCTTTCCTTTCCGAGGACGAGAGTTAAGATGTTTACACTGGAGTAACTGCAGAAGCCATCAGGACCAAGTGGGCATTACAGGTAACATTAACAACAATACAATTAAAGTGTAATTTAACAATATAAATTCATATTTTAGCGTTTAAAATCATAAATAAGTAATGATAAAAGAGAAATTCAATAAGTAATAAATAAATAATAAGCCAGGTCAGGGCCAGAGGTGTAAAAACAGTCGTTGTAGGGATGAATAGGTATGCTAATCTAGACGCCAGAGAAACAAGAGACTAGTTAGTTTAGATAGTTTCGGAAAGTAGTTAGCTAGTTAGCTCCTCCCTGCAGCAAGATGCAGCAAGTGTCTTACCAGCATTCTTATTAGAGCTGACAAAGCCTCTCGGATGAGCGGCGAAACGTTTTCGACCAAACAAACTTTGTCCAGTTGACAAATTGAATTTCTTCTTTTATCATGGATTCTACCTGGACAACTGAGGGACTCTTGACGCATAATAAATAAATACATATTAATACATAAATTAATGAATAAATAAATCTATCGTAGGTAAATGGCAATTGTCATCTGAAATAGATAAAAGCATTCACAATTCTATTGTGTTGAACTGATTTCCAGCAAAGCAATGGACTTCAGGCAGTATCAAGGAAGGATGGCAGCCTTTTTGTTATTGGTTTGGTTTATTTGTTTTTGTTATTCAATAAATTCAGTTCTGAATTGAGTTGCTCAGAGTTCTGTATCAATTGAAGACACTACCCAGATACACAGCCACTGATATTTAAGTTATCCTCTTTTTTTGGTACATTTTCACTGAAGTATGTCGAATATATTGCAATGCATCGCAATAATTCATGTATCGTGATGCATCGTGATAGTATCGCATCGTGGCATATGAATCGTGATTCGAATTGAATCGTGACTTCTTTGCCAATACCCACCCCTACTGAGGACTGAAGAGGAGTATACGGATGAGGAGACAGAATGGATACGGAAAGAATGTGTCGCTCGCAACAGAGAACAGTTGCGGTTTTCACATTATCTGCAGAATCAGCTGTGACTGAATCCGCTGGCCTTCTTTCTTTTCCTTTGCTGGTAAAAAATCGTCCTGCCTGAAGTGGGTACTGCAAACATGATGGTCCAAACGTCTTACAGCTTTGCCTTTCATGTTTGGCCATTTTTGACTCAAACAAAAGTGTAGACTAAGACATTGAGCTTCTATGATTTGAAAAGTGTGAAAGTTTGTGTTATTTTGGTGACTGCAACGTTGTGCCCCGATCACTCACGTTAACGGATATCGCTAATCTAAAACATCTCCGGAAATGCTCCAAATGACACCAAAGTGCTATGGGTGAGTAAAAAAAAATTGTTTTATTACCGAAATAAGGCTCAGATTGTAAAAAAACGTTAATTCTCCTTTAACAGCCAAACTCCAGCTGAAAATGGACTTCTTCATAGAAAGTCTCCGGTGACTGTGTACTTGAATAGTGGCTAATATAATAACCCTTTGTCAAGGATTGTTCTGGATTGTTCTGTATGTTTATTTTCTTTGTTGATCTTTTAATAAACTAAAGTTTTAAAAAAAGTGACCATGATTGAAATATTTTAACTCAAAACTAAGTGACTTAAAAAAAAAAAAAATCTTCTCTGGGTTAAAGGCATCATGAGATCTCACAAGCAGCACCATCTGCAGAACATTCAGCTGTTCACGGGAGCTTCACCAAGCTGTGACGATATTAAAACAAAGTACTTTTTTTTCTAGTTTGAGAGAAGAACTCTAAATGTTTAGTCTAAATGTTTAGGGTTTGTGTGTTAAACAATAGTATGGAACAAAACACAATTCCAGGTGTGTTGGATGAGGAAACACGTGAAGCCCCTGACCAGACCGTGTCCTTGTGTCTTTAGCTTTTGGAGCCTGTGTGTCACCAGCTGTTCGAGTTGTACCGCAGCTCAGAGGAACGTCTGCGTCGCTTCACTCTGCAGTTCCTCCCCGAGCTGGTGTGGGTGTACCTCCGGCTCACAGCCAGCAGGGACCGCCAGAGCAACGGCTGCATCGAGGCCCTGCTCCTGGGCATCTACAACCTGGTGAGTCCCACTGGAGACCTTCTCACTCATGGGCTACGTTCACACTGCAGCCTGGAGTGACCCAAATCAGATTTTTTCGCCCCTATGTGACCTGTATCTGATCTTCTAATGACAGTCTGAACGACACAGATCCGATTTTTTCAAATGCAATCCAGGCCACTTGGATATGTGGTCCTAAAACCGATACATATCCGATCTTTTGGCACGCGACTTCAGTCTGAACGGCCAGGTCGCGTTCATCCGACCTGGGTGTGTTTCCTCCAGCGAGAGTGGTACAAGTAGGCGCTCACAAATGTACACAAACGTTCTTCTCGTCATGCGAAAATAGTATATTAACTCCGTGTCAGTGAAGCGGCGAAGCACGTAGCAATCCCACCACTCTTGTCTGCGACTCCGCACCAACACGTTCATTTCTACAGACGTTGCTGCCGCTGCCCCACAAAACGCCGTGGCCAAAAACCTCGTCCTTCTCTGTCTCCGTCTCCTTAAAACAAATAAACTGTACATGTTCTGGTTCCAGGACTAAACCAGGTCTAAACCAGGTCTAAAGCAGGTCTGAACCAGGACTAAACCAGGACTAAACCAGGTCTAAATCAGGTCTAAACCAGGTCTAAACTAGGACTAAACCAGGTCTAAACCAAGATTAAACCAGGTCTAAACCAGGACTAAACTGTGTGTAAACTGGGACTAAACCCACGACTAAACCAGGTCTAAATCAGGTCTAAACCAGAACTAAACCAGGTCTAAACCAAGATTAAACCAGGACTAAACCAGGTCTAAACTAGAACTAAACCAGGTCTAAACCAGGACTAAACCAGGTCTAAACCAAGATTAAACCAGGACTAAACTAGGTCTAAACCAGGACTAAACTGAGAGTCAACAGCTCCTTTTACCTCTAGTTCAGTAGAGACTGGCAGTTCCAGGGCTGAAATGATCCAAATGATTAACTTCCTGTACCACATGGCATCACATGAGTGTTTTCAGACTGGGAGAAGAACTCGTGCTGTTTTGGGCAGGTTTCCATATAATTCTTTTTCCTCCAGCATCCACACATGTAGCAGACCTGCTCCTCCTGTGACAGTGTGGCGGGGAGAGCCCTGCTAATGGACTCGGATGGATTTCATCACAGGACTCTCCGTCAGGAGCAGGGCCGGATCAGTGGAACAGCCCCACGTCCCCCTGCAGCACTCGCAACATGCATTATTTATGTTTTCAGATACGCCGTATAGACCCACAGAGTCACGTGGACCTGTGGAAGCTCTCAAAAACGTGACATGCGGTGACTCTAGTGCAGGGGTGTCGAGCATCGCCCTCCAAGACCTTTAATCTGGCCCTCGGCTGATTTTCTATTCAAATATATTAATTATATTTTAATTTTCTATTAAAATATTGTTAATTTTCTGCGCCGCTTTTCTGTGCACTTTAGCATAGCAGCGCCTCTGTACGTGGCCCCTCCCACCAGAGCGGCACAAATGAAGACTCGCCTCTTTCCAAACGCTCTTAAAGGGATATTTTGGGTTTTTTGATGTGAATCTGTACGGCGTCCCCTTCAGCAGTGTCGTGCATTAACACCGACTTACCCCTGACAGTGTCCTCTGAGCCGAGTTCTGCCCCGGTTCTGGAGCTGTCTAAAGTAGGTCCGGCAAGTTATTGTGGACAGTTAATAAAGCTTGTTTTTCTTCTCAAAACAATATTTATCCAAAAAGTGATATATTTGCGTCACAAAACAGTTGTCCACGAAAAAGTCAGAAGTCGTAATCACTTGGTGCTATTTTCTTTCGAGTCGTATCACTGCGCGCCTGTTATTATTATTATTATTATTAATAATAATATTATTATCAGCCTGTTCACTTGTAAATAGGGATGCACCGATGTGAAAATTTTAGCCGATACCGATATTTTTTTATTTTTAATTCTGAGATAACATTTTATACAGACTGAAAATCAGGCAAAATTAATTTTTGAATGTCTTCTTTTATTTTCAAAACGTGTTTTGACTCCTGATTTTATTTATTTATTTATTTATTTCCAATTTCAATTTTTTTTTAATATATAATGTAACATTGTGTTCTGCTTCCTGATTGGCTAAGGGATCTTTACCGATTGATGCTATAGATGGGGGACGCGGGGGGGAGGGACCAGACTGGAACTAGACCTGGACCAGACCAGGAATAAACGCGGACTAAACCAGGTCTATACCTGGACTGGACCAGGTCTAGACCAGGTCTAAACAAGGTGCAACCCTGGACTGGACCAGGTCTAGACCAGGTCTAAACCAGGATTAAACCACGGCGTGCGGCTCTTTGCCTGGTTTCGTGCGGCTCTTGCGTTCGTTCATGTCGAGGTTTGATGTGCTCGGACTGCTCCTCCTCCTCAGGACCGTGGACGCCGTCCCACGGTTTGGACACGGGTCTCGTGCTCGCAGCCCCGGGTGGGACGCACGGTCTCGCGCCAGTCATGCTGCGCTATCACGGATTTGAGCACGATGAGCGTGCGTGCCCCCCATCCCCCCACGCTTCACGAAAGTTTTGAGTGTTTAAACGAGAGAGAAATGTGAGAAAACGTTAATTCAAGGGATTACTGTACTGACAAATATCGGTCGTTAATATCGGCCCACTTTTACACATCGGGCCGAAAATTTTGGCAATATCGGCCGATACCGATGTTAATGCCGATATATCATGCATCCCTGGCTTCAGTGCCACAAAACATCCAAAACAATAAAAAGTATTTACTTTTGTCTACCTTTTGTTTCTTTAACTCTTATTTCTTGACCTCGATTTCCCAGTTCAAACCATTTTCAGCCCAGTATTGAACTTTGAGCACTCCTGATCCTCCAGAGCGCGAGCTGCAGGTTTAACGGTGGCTCTTCTTCACAGGTGGATTCTAGAGGCTTAGTCAGGCGTCGGGCAGATTGGACTCAGATAATCAAAGCTCAGAGTGAAAGAGCAGCATTAATCCCTCAGCCGTGTGATCTGCTGTGCTAAATCATCATCAGTGAGTCGTCTTCACTGTGCGTTTGTGTGTTTCTTCGCAGGAAATCGTGGACAAAGATGGAAACAGCAGACTCCTGTCCTTCACCATCCCCTCCCTGTCCAAACCTTCTATTTACCATGAGGTGGGTATAAGCGCCGGCTCCATACTCGATACCAATTCCGATACCATGATGATAGTTATTTATGCAGTAGAACATGATTTTCAACATTAAATTACAATTACATGGCTTGAATTATATGCAAATACAATAAAAACTCAAAAAAATCCCCCAAAATCTACTGTATCATCAATGCTGTATCACCAAATTAAGCACCACGATATAACGATATTTACATTTCATACAAGTCCCTGCTGTGTGAACGGGACATTAGACTCCTGTGAAATGGATGGATTTGTTTAAGATTGTAGTGCAGTCACAAAAAATGGCTAAAACCTACCAAAAAATACTCACGATAATGATACTGTATCACCAAATTACGTATCATGATAACAGTATTTTGATATTTTAATATTTTAGCATGCCGCCGGTAAAATCCCAGTCACACGAGCGCCTGCTGTGTGAACGGGACATTATCCTCCTGCTCCTCCATGCGTTAAACGAGTTTTGTGTGAGATGTGGTCGGCTCTGACAGTTTCCTGAAATAGAAAGTGCTGAGTGCGACCAACGGGATCGTTTCACTGTAATAAGACAAACTCGTTTGGAAAAGACTGCAGGCACAGCGTCGCTCTGGATGGAGGCGGTGGAGGATGATGTCACCGTGTTCTGCTTTTTATTTTTATTTTGGTCAAGTTGATTTTCTGTAAACGGGTCTAACCATTGGACAAATTTTCATGGAATTCTACAGAGACAGACCGTGCTGTATTGTCTTGCCTCAGGTGGAGGAGTTCAAGTATGTCAGGGTCTTGTTCTCGAGTGAGGGGAGGATGGAGCGTGAGATTGACAGGTGGATCGGTGCGGCGTCTGCAGTGATGCTTTAGTTTAGTCCTGGTTTAGTCCTGGTTTAGTCCTAGTTTAGTCCTGGTTTAGTTTTAGTTTAGTCCTGGTTTAGTTTTAGTTTAGTCCTGGTTTAGTCCTTTAGTCCTGGTTTAGTCCTGGTTTAGTCCTAGTTTAGTCCTGGTTTAGTTCTAGTTTAGTCCTGGTTTAGTCCTGGTTTAGTCCTAGTTTAGTCCTGGTTTAGTTTTAGTTTAGTCCTGGTTTAGTTTTAGTTTAGTCCTGGTTTAGTCCTTTAGTCCTGGTTTAGTCCTGGTTTAGTCCTAGTTTAGTCCTGGTTTAGTTCTAGTTTAGTCCTGGTTTAGTCCTGGTTTAGTCCTAGTTTAGTCCTGGTTTAGTTTTAGTTTAGTCCTGGTTTAGTTTTAGTTTAGTCCTGGTTTAGTCCTTTAGTCCTGGTTTAGTCCTGGTTTAGTCCTAGTTTAGTCCTGGTTTAGTCCTAGTTTAGTCCTGGTTTAGTTCTAGTTTAGTCCTGGTTTAGTCCTTTAGTCCTAGTTTAGTCCTGGTTTAGTCCTAGTTTAGTCCTTCTTTAGTCCTGGTTTAGTCCTAGTTTAGTCCTGGTTTAGTTCTAGTTTTGTCCTGGTTTAGTTCTCATTTAATCCTGGTTTAGTTCTAGTTTAGTCCTGGTTTAGTTCTGGTTTGGTTCTAGTTTAGTCTTGGTTTAGTTCTCGTTTAATCCTGGTTTAGTTCTAGTTTAGTCCTGGTTTAGTCCTTTAGTCCTAGTTTAGTCCTGGTTTAGTCCTTCTTTAGTCCTAGTTTAGTCCTGGTTTAGTCCTAGTTTAGTCCTGGTTTGGTTCTAGTTTAGTCTTGGTTTAGTTCTCGTTTAATCCTGGTTTAGTTCTAGTTTAGTCCTGTTTTGTCCTTTAGTCCTAGTTTAGTCCTGGTTTAGTTCTAGTTTAGTCCTGGTTTAGTCATTTAGTCCTAGTTTAGTCCTGGTTTAGTCCTTCTTTAGTCCTAGTTTAGTCCTGGTTTAGTTCTAGTTTAGTCCTGGTTTAGTTCTAGTTTAGTCCTGGTTTAGTCCTGTTTTAGTCCTGGTTTAGATCTAGTTTAGTCCTGGTTTAGTCCTGGTTTAGTCCTGGTTTAGTTCTAGTTTAGTCCTAGTTTAGTCCTGGTTTAGTCCTAGTTTAGTCCTTCTTTAGTCCTGGTTTAGTCCTAGTTTAGTCCTGGTTTAGTTCTAGTCCTGGTTTAGTTCTCATTTAATCCTGGTTTAGTTCTAGTTTAGTCCTGGTTTAGTTCTAGTTTGGTTTAGTTCTAGTTTAGTCTTGGTTTAGTTCTAGTTTAATCCTGGTTTAGTTCTAGTTTAGTCTTGGTTTAGTTCTAGTTTAATCCTGGTTTAGTTCTCATTTAGTCCTGGTTTAGTCCTTTAGTCCTGGTTTAGTCCTTTAGTTCTAGTTTAGTCCTGGTTTAGTTCTAGTTTAGTCCTGGTTTAGTCCTAGTTTAGTCCTGGTTTAGTTCTAGTTTAGTCTTGGTTTAGTTCTAGTTTAGTCCTGGTTTAGTTCTAGTTTAGTCCTGGTTTAGTTCTAGTTTGGTTTAGTTCTAGTTTAGTCTTGGTTTAGTTCTAGTTTAATCCTGGTTTAGTTCTAGTTTAGTCTTGGTTTAGTTCTAGTTTAATCCTGGTTTAGTCCTTGTTTAGTCCTGGTTTAGTCCTGGTTTAGTTCTAGTTTAGTCCTGGTTTAGTTCTAGTTTAGTCCTGGTTTAGTCCTAGTTTAGTCCTGGTTTAGTTCTAGTTTAGTCCTGGTTTAGTTCTAGTTTAGTCTTGGTTTAATTTTCATGCAGTCAACTTGGACTCAAACGCAACACAGACGAGCGCCGTCGAACGCAAAGGTTCAGTTCAACAGAAAGTGTCCTTCAGTGGGTAAAGGTTAAACTGACAAACCACAAAGGAAGATCTGATTATGTGAACGAAAATATCCTCCAAAACTGGGAAATTCTGGAATGAGGAAAAGGCTGGGAATAACTCTGATTCTTCGAACAGGGAATAAAGCAGAACTGTACAAACTGCAAACAGCAGATTTCAGATTCAGAGTTTCAGACACAGAGCCTGAGAGTCTCTTGAACCAGAACTGACGGGGCGGAGGGAGTTTATATTGACGACCCCGGGATGATCGGGGAATGATTGACAGCTGCAGGAAAAGCAGGGAGGAAGCAAAAGATGGACTGGACCAGGCTAAAAAATGGGGCTTGACTGGGGAAAACGCGTAAACAACAAGCAAAACTGTGACAAATAAAGGCGATTTAACGTTTTTTCCATGTAAACCTCAATTCGGAATTATTACTTCCACATAAACTCGAAGGAGAATAATTTAATTCAGAACAATTAATTCATAATTAAAAATCATCATGTAAACGTGGCCAGTGTTATAGAACAGTTAAAAGCTCTAGAAAGTACTTTTTGCTCCTTTGTAAGACTTGAACAGACTATTGGTGGTTTTCAGATTCTATAACGTGATGACGTCAAGCTCGCAGATGGCGGGAAAGGGCCGGTTTTACCTAAAGCAACTAAAGCTTCTCTCGTTTTGTCCCCCAGCCGTCCAGCCTGGGCTCCATGGCCCTGACAGAGGGGGCGCTGTGTCAACACGACCTGATCCGAGTGGTGTACAGCGGCCTGCACCCCCAGAGGGAGACCTTCACCGCCCAGAACAGGTGACACTCAAACCATGACGCTAAAGCAGGATAAGGCTGGAAGTCCGTCGCCTGCTCGTTTCTATGGAGACGTCACTGCTCTGCTCAGCTCTACTTTACATTTATCCAATCGCAGGTGGTTTTAGAGCTCAGAAATACCTAGAAAAACACACAGATCTGACCTGTAACTCAGTCTGGTTTGGGCTCCATGAAGATAGAAAGGTTTAAACCAGGGGTGTCAAACTCATTTTAATTTATTTCTCTCATTCTCTTATTTCTCATTTAAATAAAAAATAAATAAATAATAAATAATAAATTAAAACAGGGGTGTCAAGCTCATTCTGGTCCTGGGGCCGTATCCATCTCCGACTTTGATCCCAAAAGGGCCGGATCAGAAAACTCATGGTAAATATACCCCAAAAATAGAAATAAGTCCAAATTTGTGTAGAGAAACACAAATCTATTACAGAAGTCTTTTTTATTTGATGAACTCTTTCTTTTAAAAAATATTATACAGTGGTACCTCACCTTACGAAATTAATTTGTTCCAGAAGTGGTTTCGTAACGTGAATTTTTCATAAGTTGAGTAGCTATTTCAATGGAAAAGGCCTGATTCGTTCCAAGGTTGTTGTTTTTTTATAGTGTAACATTGTGTTCTGCGTCTTGATTGGCTAAGAGACTGTAGAGCCAGGACTAAACGTGGACTAAACCAGGTCTAGACCAGAACTAAACCAGGTCTAAACCTGGACTGGACCTGGACTAAACCAGGACTGGACCAGGTCTAGACCTGGACTAAACCAGGATTAAACCACCACGTTCACATCTTTGGTGGTTTCGTGCGGCTGGTTTGTGGCTCGGGCTCCAGAGGATGCGGTCCGGGCGCCGCGGTTCTATCCTGTGCTCGCAGACCCAGTAGAGGTAAGATCGGGCCTAAAAAATCCAGCCCGACCCGACCCGGCCCGCGGGTATTAAAGCCCGACCCGGCCCGAACCCGACCAATTAACTTGATTTGCAGGCCCGAGCCCGAAGCAAACCCGAAATTTCATATTTTATTTGTGAGGAGGAGGGAGGAGGAGGGGTGATTTATGATAACAAATTAAAGCCTGTCTTTTGTAACGAAATCTAAGTTAAACAAGACTGTATAAACATTTACATCTTTTATATTTGTTTCTGCAGAGGGTACATTAACCGACAATTTTCCATCATTGACGGATTTTTTTAAGAGTTGACGGGAAAAATTTAAGGCCGTCCGTCATTTTGACGGGTTGAAAATTGGGCCATAAACCACAGCAGCAGTACGTCCTTAAGAATCTAGCGCGGTACTTCTCTCTCAAGAGAGAGAAGCAGAGAGACAAAGAAGAACAATGACGGGTGGATAATAGACAGAGACAGGAAGGAGTTCCTCACTCTTACCGGTGCGTGTTTGTCTTTTCAGTTCTCCTGTCTTTAGTTTATCCTTAACTTCTTGCTCCTCCATATTGGGGATACCAGGTCAAAATAGATGCGGACTTGCAGAGGGGAAGATTATTAAGCGGCGTTCACGTGCGCAGAGCATGCTCTGGCTCTGCGGCTCCTGTTTAGTAGTTAAATAGCAATTACATTACAGCGCCTTCTCTGTTTTATCCAAATTATTTATTTTAAAACAAGTATTCCTTAGTTTAGTATCCACACATCGTTTTAGTATACATTTTTATAAACATACTGTATATTTATTTTAAAAAAGTCAGCGAGAGAGAAGCCCGGCCCGACCCGACCCGAAGCAATGATTGACATTTTAGGCCGGGTCGGGCTCGGGCTTAAGATCTTACCTCTAAGACCCGGTGCCAGTTGTGCAGACCAACTGGCACCAACTGTGCGCGGTGCTCCTCGTGCACCTCGCATGTCGCGGGCGGTGCTCCTCGCGAGCGGTGCTTCTGTCTCCACGCTGCTTCCGGAGCCGTGTCTCCCCACACGCTTCACTATTTAATACATTTTGTTGAAAATCTATGAAAGTTTGAGTGTTTAAACGAGAGAGAAATGTGAGAAAAGGTTAATTCCAGTCTGAGAAAAGTGTATAATGTGTGTGGTGAGGTGTTTAGAGCCTTAAAACATGTAGAATAATTGTAAAATATAAAGTTGTCCTACTTCGGGGATTTCTCTTATTGTGGGTTATTTCTGGAACCTAGCCCCGTGTGTGTTGATAAAGTTTATTTACGTTTCGGGGCGTGCATCTGAGCACGCATTATTTGAATTTTTGAGACTTCGCGTTTCGTAACTTGAATTTTCTTTCGTATCTAGAGACCAAAATTTAACGTGAAGGCGTTTCGTAACTTGGATTTTTCGTTTGTAGGGTCTTTCGTAAGGTGAGGTACCACTGTAATATTATGAACAACCTGAAACTAAGAAAAATTAAATTTCAACACAACTTGTTTGCATTTCACAGAATTTTGTCATGTTTTCTTTCTTTTTAACATTTTGCTGATGAGGGTGTCATGGTCAACAGTCAAAACGATGGTCCTTTAAGAGCGTTTGGAAAGAGGCGAGTCTTTGTTTGTGCTGCTCTGGTGGGAGGGGCCACGCACAGAGGCTCTGGTGGGAGGGGTCACGTACAGAGGCTCTGGTGGGTGGGGCCACGCTCAGAGGCTCTGGAGACGCTGCTTTGCTAAACTGCGCAGAAAAGAGGCTCAGAAAATTACCAATATTTTAACAGAAAATGAAAATCAAATTTAAATATTTTTTATAGAAAATCAGCGGGCCACCAGTTTGACACTCCTGGTTTAATGCCATACTGTGAAACATTCCAGACAAAGATGAGTGTAGAATCCCTCAGTCGTCCAGGTAGAATCCATGTCAAAAGAAATTCAATTTATGAACTGAACAAAAGTTTATTTGGTGGAATCCATTTCTTCTGCTTCTTCAGTTCTGGTCAGACGCTGGTGGACACTGCCTATATCTGCCTGAAGGGGGCGCTCACTACAATGAAATGACTCTGAAACTACCACACCTACTTGTTTACAGTTTGTGTTAGTAGCTTGGTCGTGTTATTTGTTTTATTTCGCTTTGAGGACAGAGTTAGAAATGGGACACAGATGATCTCCATTAAGTTGGAAAAAAACATCACTTGTTGTTTTTTTGTTCTTTTTACTCCCCAGATTTGAAGTGCTGTGCTTCCTGATGCTGTGTTATAACTCTGCGGTGGTCTACATGCCCCTCTCCTCGTACCAGTCTGTCTGCAGAATGAGCTCACGGTGAGTGCGGTAAACCTAGGATGGATTAGCCAGATTTCCCTATTGATCAACGCTTTACTTTGTCATGAAGTCTCCAAAAGGTAAATTCACAAATGTTGAACCTGGTATTTACAATCATCGCCGTATTATTACATTAACACAATTTTGCCCCCATCTGTTTTGATTAATATTGTCCTGAATGCAGTGAAATACAACAGACCCACTGTATTCACCAGGCCTGGACTGCTCTAAACCAGGTCTAAATCAGGATTACACCAGGTCTAAATCAGGTCTAAATCAGGATTACACCAGGTCTAAATCAGGTCTAAATCAGGATTACACCAGGTCTAAACCAGGTCTAAATCAGGATTAAACCAGGTCTAAACCAGGTCTAAACCAGGCCTAAATCAGGATTACACCAGGTCTCAAAAACTGTAAAAATGGTGCCATATTTTTGTAACATTATAGGCAAAGCAAAGAACATCTCCATGGTGAGAAGAAAGTTACGCACTCTACCATAAAAGTTACATAGTACAACTTTAAATGTAAAATAAATAAATAAATAAATAATTTGAATTAATTAAACCAGATCAAAACCAGGTCTAAACCAAGTCTAAACCAAGTCTAAACCAGGGCTAAACCAGGTCTGTTTTTTTTAATTTTTTTACTTGGAGCCCGGCCCACAATTTAGAGGAGGCGTCCCATTGGTCCATCTTCAATACAGACAGTGGACTAAACCAATCAGGATATAGAAGCTTACGAGAGCGGTCCCGCCCCTTTCTCTGCACTGATCCCCGCCAGTTTCAGTGTTGAGCGTGGAAACATGGAGAAGCGGCAGAAAGGGGGTGTGGAGAAGATACGTCATAAAAGATGAAAAAATCTCACTATAGACGCTGCAAAATGTTCTAAAATAACAGACATATTCTCTGGAGCCTCCTCGTCCTCTGCAGCCCAGGCTGAAGGTGGACAGGGAGAGGAGCAGCCAGAGACTGGACAGGGAACCTGAGGGAACCAGAGGGAACCCGAGAGAACCAGAGGGAACCCGAGAGAACCCGAGGGAACCCGAGGGAACCCGAGGGAACCAGAGGGAACCCGAGAGAACCAGAGGGAACCCGAGAGAACCCGAGGGAGCCAGAGGGAACCCGAGAGAACTTGAGCGGAACCTGAGGGAACCCGGGGGAACCCGAGAGACCCCGAGAGAACCTGAGGGAACCCGAGAGAACCCGAGGGAACCTGGGGGAACCCGAGAGAACCCGAGGGAACCTGGGGGAACCTGAGGGAACCCGAGGTAACCTGAGGGACAGAGTGACCAGGGAAGTGTTGCACAGGCACAGCAGGTCAGCAGTAGTAATGTTAGGATGATACCGGGACTTTTAGGTGATGGACAGGCATGAAAATCGCTCACCTTTCAGCGAAATTCGCTGTTTTGAAGCCAAAACAGGCGACCTACGTGAATCGTGTAGATTCAATGAGAAAAGGTTTTTTGTGTTTGTGCAAGATGCATTTTAAATAAACCGTTGAATGTGTAGTTACTGTGAGTTTTCTAGTGGTTTTCGGGATTTTACCTTTAAATGTTGCGCCCAGGTTTCCCCTCGGCCAAGACGTAACAATAGTAAAATACTTTGCTTCGGGGAACACAAACATAAATTAGTCCGTTGTGCTCCGCTGATTATGAGGGGCTGGTCTAAGACAAAAATGTCCGGGCTGTTTTTTTGTCCCAGTCTAGCCCTTATTCCGGAAGTTACCATGGGCACCGCCATCATGATTCGGGTTGTATTGTTTTGTACGGGGCTGCCGCTCTTGATCAGTGAGTTCAAAACGGACGATAAAAGCATTTTTAAATCCCCCCCACAGAGTCAGTGCAGCATGACTTGAAAATTGAACTTTTTACACAAATAAACCGACTTTATGTCATATTTAAGATGCAAAAAAAAAGTCTCCATTGACGTTTGGAGCGTTTGGAGACACAAGTGGACAGGGCGGAATAAGGCGGATAAACGTAATCTTGAGCGTAAGAGAGGAGCATCACTCGTACATCAGAAGATCTTGTCTCGCCTTTGACCTGGGAAATGAACGCTCCCTTTTATCGCGGGGATTAGGTTCCAGAAATAACCTGTAATAAGCAAAATCCGCGAAATAGGACAACTTTATATTTTACAATTATTCTACATGTTTTAAGGCTGTAAATGCTTCACCACACACATTATACACTTTTCTCAGACTGGAATTAACCTTTTCTCACATTTCTCTCTCGTTTAAACACTCAAACTTTCGTAGATTTTCAACAAAATGTATTAATAGTGAAGCGTGGGGGGGGGGGCAGGTTTAGACCTGGTCTAGACCTGGTTTAGTCCAGGTTTAGTCCAGGTTTAGACCTGGTTTAGTCCTGGGACCGGAGAAGTGTGCGTGCGGACACGTGCACTTGCTCATCGTGGTCAAATCCGTGAGCAGCATGACCGGCGCGAGGCCGTGCGTCCCACCCGGGGCTGCGAGCACGAGACCGAGGCCGGCAGCGCCCGGACCGTCCCTCCCCCTCGGGACCACGTCCAACGACGCAGTCGAAGCGAACACAAACAAGAGCCGCATGCGGTGGTTTAATCCAGGTTTAGACCTGGTCTAGACCTGGTCTAGTCCAGGTTTAGACCTGGTCTAGCCCTGGTTTAGTCCAGGTTTAGACCTGGTCTAGTCCTGGTTTAGTCCTGGTTTAGTCCTGGTTTAGTCCACGTATAGTCCTGGTCTAGTCCTGGTCTAGTTCCGGTCTAGTTCTGGTATGGTCCCAGTCTAGTCCTCATGGGTTAGTCCTGGTCTAATCCCTGTCTAATCCCAGTCTGGTCCCGGTCTAGTCCCGGTCTGGTCCCAGTCTGGTCCTCATGTCTTAGTCCTGGTCTAGTCTCGGTCTGGTCCCAGTCTGGTCCTGGTCTGGTCCCGGTCTGGCCCCGGTCTGGTCCTCGTGTCTTAGTCCTGGTCTAGTCTCGGTCTGGTCCCAGTCTGGTCTCGGTTTGGTCCCGGTTTGGTCCCGGTCTGGTCCTCATGTCTTAGTCCCGGTTTGGTCCCGGTCTGGTCCCAGTCTGGTCCTCATGTCTTAGTCCCGGTTTGGTCCCAGCCTGGTCCCGGTCTGGTCCCAGTCTGGTCCTCATGTCTTAGTCCCGGTTTGGTCCCGGTCTGGTCCCAGCCTGGTCCTCATGTCTTAGTCCCGGTCTGGTCCCGGTCTGGTCCCGGTCTGGTCCCAGTCTGGTCCTCATGTCTTATTCCCGGTCTGGACTTCCTACAGATCCAGTGCCTCATGTCTCGGCTCCTCGTGCATCCAGCGGGACTCCCGGAGCCCCCCCGGGTCTCCCCTCTATAACATCTATATAAATGTGTCAAACTGAACACATTCTGTACTGTACAGGAGACACGGAGGAGAAGACAATCAGGACGCACAACACAATGTTCATACACTAGAAAAACAACCCAGCGAAACAGCGAGGCCGTGAAAAGTGAACCGCGATAGAGCGAGGGACCACTGTACTGATCAGATATTATAATGTGTCATGTGTGTCTCCAGGCTGAGTGTGTGTGGATTCCCTCGGCAGCAGCAGAAGCTCTGGAGGGAGCCGTGTAACCGAGTCCTGCTCGATCCCGAGTTCATGGTGCAGATGCTCACCGCCGTCTACCACTCCATGTACGTCCACGCTACAGATGTATAGTATATATCTGTAAATATCCTGTTTAAACCTCCCTCTACTGTGTCTATGTAAGATTCTTTACTATGATAACTTTATTGAAATGCAAATGAGTTCAACAGTGTGATGATTTTGACAAGGAAGTATTAAACTGCATCCCATTCCTCTGTCTTACCCTTTCGTCTTACCCCTACCCCTTGGTTTTACGTGGTCATGTGAGAACAAGGTGTCCCGATTCGAATTTTGATCAAGGGCCCGGGCCATGACACCCCTTGAAACGAAGTATACTCTCGACCAGACTTGAAACAAAGGGGTACGCCTACAAGCTCAGACAGGTTTTGGGATCAGGATGGCAGCGTCACATCGACCGAGGAGTCTCATAAATGTATTTTCAGCAGTTGTAATTATCGATTAACAGTTTAGCAGGTTTACAATTATGACGCTTATGTTCTACGTTACTTTTAGGCTACGTTCACACTGCAGCCTGAAGTGACCCAAATCCGATTTTTTTTACCTGTGTGTTTTACCTGCGACCTGTATATGATCTTTTAATGACAGTCTGAACGACACAGATCTGATTTTTTCAAATGCGATCCAGGCCACTTGGAAATGTGGTCCTAAATCCGATACATATCCGATCTTTTGACATGCGACTTCAGTCTGAACGGCCAGGTCGCGTTCATCCGACCTGGGCGAGTTTCCTCCAGCGAGAGTGGTACAAGTAGGCGCTCACAAATGTACACAAACGTTCTTCTCGTCATGCGAAAATAGTATATGAATAGTATATGCACGTAGCAATCCCACCACTCTTGTCTGCGACTCCGCACCAACACGTTCATTTCTACAGACGTTGCTGCCACTGCCCCACAAAACGCCGTGGCCAAAAACCTCGTCCTTCTCCTTCTCCTTCTCCGTCTCCTTAAAACAAATAAGCTGTACATGTTCTGGCTCCGGTACGACAGCAACTTTAGGCGACTTCCGTAAATCCTGAGCACGCTCACTGCACGTGATCTTGTCGTGTCCTCCAAGGCGCATGCGGGACACTTTTGGGGTGTTTACCGTTCACACTGGAGATCACATACAAGTCGCGTTTAATTGGAAATGTGAACGGCCTCGCAAAAAAATTGGATTTCACTAAAAAATCAGAATTGAGCATTAAATCCTGCAGTCTGAACGTAGTCTAAGTGAACTGTTGTTGTGGTGTCTGTTTAGACATTATCGTTTTCATCGAACTTTCATGTATAAACGAGCTAGTTTATTGTCGAGCTGAGGTACCCGATAATCCTTGACATTTGTTGATGTTTGTTTGCGTCAGTTGTTGTCGCCTCTGTAGACGTAGCAGCTCAGGTAGAGGCGAGGGACGAGTAGTGTCCCGTTTCTTAGGGGAACATTCGTACCCCGAGCCCTCTCAGCCCGGTATCGAGGGGCGAGACAAAGACGTCGATAAAGGGGAAGGGGTAAGACAGAGGAATGGGACGCAGCCTTAGTCTTTTGTGTAGAATCCTTCAGTCGTCCAGGTAGAATCCACGGCAAAAGGAGAAATTCAATTTGTCAACTGGACGAAAGTTTATTTGGTCAAATACTTTTCTCAGCTCATCCCAGCTGCTTCTTCAGTTCAGTTTGTTTGTTTGTTTCAGTCTTTTGTTAGTAGTTTTACTTTTAAGCTGCGTTAAGACCGCGGCATCCAAAAACACGCTATGGATGCCTCTAGTTGGACGCAGAGAAAAATACTTTACAAGCGTCCAGGGCGTCCGCTGGGGTCGGCGAGTGCCTTGTTTTCTTTAGTGTATTTCTGACATAAAAGCATCAGCGGAGGTGATCGGCTCAGCAGCCGCGACGTGTTTATTTATATGTGAAATGCAGATTAAGAGTGACATAGTGATTTATCATCCTTGTGTTTTTTTTTTTTAATCTAAACTTTCTCACAGGGGTTTTGTGAATAAAATAAGTCAGGGGTGTCCAAACTTTTTTCATCAAGGGCCACATATCTAAACACAAACGAAGCAGAGGGCCGATCGAGGGCCATAGACTGGTGCTCAGTGCAGTCAGTAATTGAAATATATGGATGTTTAACACGTTAGAATGAGCTTCAGTCCTTTATTCATGCTCAGATCCTCAAAACCACACAATAAATATTAAATATTGTCTTATCAAGGTAGATTTAAAAAAACAAACAAACTTGCAGTTAAAAGTTTTGCTCAAGGTCATTTGGGCCAATTCACCTGGAAGCCTGAGGGCCAAGAAAAATTTGTCTGAGGGCCGCATTTGGCCCACGAGCCATAGTTTGGACATGCCTGAAATAAGTTAAAGGAAAAGTAACGTTTTTTATAATCTGAGCTTTATTTTGGTAATAAAACAAGTTGTTTTACTCACCCATAGCACTTTGGTGTCATATGGAGCACTTCCGGAGATGTTGTAGATTTGTGATCTCCATAATGTGAGTTCTCGGGGCACATGTTTGCGGTCTCCAAATAACACAAACTTTAGCACTTTTCAAATCATAGAAGCTCGATGTCTTAGCCTACGATTTCGTTTGGTCAAAAGTGGCCTGTAATCCGAGATTTAGCCATAGTTTCGAGTAGATGAGGACGCCAGTGCGCATGTGCGGAGTCACAGTTTATTTCACTCTCAGCTCCCGGGACCCAAACATGAAACGCAAAGCTGTAAACTATGGCTAAATCTCGGATTACAGGCCACTTTTGATTCATATGAAATCGTAAACTAAGACATCGAGCTTCTATGATTTGAAAAGTGCTAAAGTTTGTGTTATTTGGAGACCGCTCGGGGCATATTACATGCTCAGGGAATATATTATATGCCTCGAGCTATGGCTAGAAGTCGCGCTAGGCTAAAGCAAATCTAAAACATCTCTGGAAGTGCTCCATATGACACCAAAGTGCTATGGGTGAGTAAAACAGCTTGTTTTATTACCGAAATAAGGCTCAAATTGTAAAAAAAAAAACGTTACTTTTCCTTTAAAGGGATATGCCACCCCCAGGTCAAATTTGGGCATCTCCCCACAGTCCAGAGACTAAAATAAGTGGTGGAAAGCGTTTTCCTGCTCACCCAGCCATTGTCCGAGTCTGTCAGCACTGACCGCCGCGGTATCTGCAGCTCCTCCGCCTTAGACTGGAGTCTAACGTCGCCAGAGAAAGATTTCGGCCAAAAGGAATTAATTTGCTCGATGCGTTTCCCAATTACTTTCTGTGTAGTGCGCATTCATATCGAGTGCAAATAAATGTGCAAATCAACACGGAGAGCTTGCCTTGGTCATTTTGGGTGAGAACTATTTTCCAGTGCGGAAGAATAAAGCCGAATCACGCACCACGTTGTGCAACAGGGGAACTCCCTTCCCGGTGCGTAACTGGGATTCCCCTGGCAGCGTACTGCGTGATACGGCTGTATTCTTCCGCACTGGAAAATAGTTCCCACCCAAAATGACCAAGGCAAGCTCTCCGTGTTGATTTGCACATTTATTTGCACTCGATATGAATGCGCACTACACAGAAAGTAATTGGGAAACGCATCGAGCAAATTAATTCCTTTTGGCCGAAATCTTTCTCTGGCGCCGTTAGACTCCAGTCTAAGGCGGAGGAGCTGCAGATACCGCGGCGGTCAGTGGCGACAGACTCGGACAATGGCTGGGTGACCAGGAAAACGCTTTCCACCACTTATTTTAGTCTCTGGACTGTGGGGAGATGCCCAAATTTGACCTGGGGGTGGCATATCCCTTTAAGCTTTATGGAGTCAAAACACGTTTTGAAAATAAAAGAAGACATTCAAAAATTCATTTTACATGATTTTCAGTCTGTATAAAATGTTATCTCAGAATAAAAAAAAATAAAATAAAATATTGATATCGGCTAATATCGGTTATCGGCCATAGCAGCAGCATTAATATCGGTATCGGCTAAAATTTTCACATTGGTGCCTCCCTAATTTTTTTCATTTTAACTGATGAATTGTGAGTTTGTTTATGGTCGGGTTTGGGGCTCTGGGACTGAAAAGTGGAACTAGTGTCGGTGGTACCCAGGCAGTATGGGCCCATCGTGTCGTTTTGTAGCCACGGCTCAGGATTTGCCGCTTACGCCTCTGCTCGTGTGCGTTTTGTGTGTTTGTTGTGAACGGCAGATACAACGGAGAGTGGGAGATGGGACGAGAGGCTCTGGAGGACATCCTGTACAGAGCCCAGCTGGAGCTCTACTCACAGCCTCTGTTGGTAAGATCTCGCACATTTTGGACCTTCAGCCGGTCCAGATGTTTCCCGACGTTAAGCTCCTGTGTGTTTGTCAGCTGGGGAACGCCATGAAGAGCTCCCTCCCGGACAGCGCTCCCGACGACCCGCGGGGGCGTAAGGTTTTGCAGGTGGAGGTGACCCCGACCGTCAGCCGCATCTCCATCTCCGCCATCACCACCGCCTCCATACGGCGCCACCGCTGGAAGAGAGAGGGTACTGCAGCCACTCCGACGCCGACACGTTTACACTCAGAATTAGCAAACTCAGAATTAGCTTTTCTACTCTTTGTGACCTTCTTCTGAGCTTGTACCTCTTTTTGATCAGTGACGCCCCACGTGAGGGAGATCCTGGGTGAGATGTTACGTAGACGTAAATGTTGTTTTGTTCCAGCAGTGGGAGGAGAGCTGGTCCAGCGGTGCTCGACGTCTCTGTGTTCATACAGTCTGTCACTCACTGCTCCTCACCGCTGCTTCTTGTCTCGTTCTCTCTGTTGTCTCCAGCTGTAGCAGAAGACGTTTGATAGTTTTACTGACAAACTTGAGACAAAATGGTGCCTTATAGTTACTTTTCTGCAAAATAGATTCGATTCTTTGACTTTCCTTAGGTAATAATCATTCTAAATTGTTCTAACTCACGTAGAAGTCTCACATCTGTTCATGGACTTCAAACTATTTTCATTTATTTATTACCTTTATTTAATCAGGAAATATCCCGTTGAGATTAAGAACCTCTTTTTCAAGGGAGTCCTGGCCCAGAGGCAGCAGCAAACACAAAACACACTTACATATTTACACAGATAAGACATAAAAGTTTAAAAACATTATAAAAAGCAAGTGCAGATTGTGGAATTGGTCTCAATTAGTGCTCAAGGAAATTAAATCAGTTAGTTTACAGTCTTTCTGTAGCATATTCCATGCAAAAGGTGCAGAGTAAACAAATGCCTTTTTACCCAGTTCTGTACGAGCAAAAGGAACAGAAAGCAACAAATAGTCTTGTGAACGAAGAGAATACGATTCAATATTTCTCAGAGCAATTAGGGTGCAAATGTACGAAGGCAGTAGTCCCAATATTGCCTTATAAATGAAAGTGTACCAGTGACTAGTCCTCCGAGTGGCCAGAGCAGGACATCCCACTGAGAGTATAAGTCACAGTGGTGAGTGGACATTTTACAGTTTGTAATGAACCTCAAAGAAGCACGATAAACACTATCAATCATCCAAAGACATTGAGCAGCAGCATTCACGTACAAAACATCTCCATAATCCAACACAGATAAAAATGTTGCATTGACAAGACGCTTTTTTTACATTAAAAGAAAAACACATTTTATTTCGAAAATAAAATCCCAATTTTAGCCTCAGCTTCTGCACAAGATTATATGTGGCTTGAAAGTGAGTTTGTCATCAATTAAGACACCGAGGTATTTGTACATAATGAACCACCTCTATTTCACTGCCCTCCAGAGTGGACACTGTGGGAATCATTTAAGGCAACTTTTTACAATTAGAAAACAACATAAGCTTTGTCTTATCAGCATTGAGAACAAGTTTCAAGTTGATAACTATAGCAGTGATACTACATCACAATAGCAATAAAGCAATTAAAATTTAAATATTACAGTGGTCCCTCGTTTATCGCGGGGTTACGTTCTAAAAATAACCCGCGATAAGTGAAATCCGCAAAGTAGGACAACTTTATACAGTATTTTATAATTCTCCATGTTTTAAGGCTGTAAACGCCTCACCACACACATTAAACACTTTTTTCAGACTGGAATTAAAGGTCCCATGGCATGAAATTTTCACTTTCTGAGGTTTTTGAACGTTAATGTGAGCTCCCCTACCCTGTTTAGCCCCCCCCCCCATGGTTAAAAGTTGCGAAATGTCTAAACTGAGCATTTGCGATCCTTTTCTGCATTACAAAAAATCGGAGCTCAAACGGGCGATTTTGAACAAGGCACCTTATTGACGTCAGATCGAAAAAAGAAATGCAAATGCAGTTCCACCCCCGTCTGTCTGTACTCAGCGTCTCTGTAAATCACGCCCAGAGAGTTTGGACTGCGAATGCGCTAGGCAATGCGAAATGCGTTTTTTTATTTGCCTGGAGGCACGTCCGAGTGTTTCTAGGCTCGGAAGTCCTTTATCTGAGCCTCTGGACCTTTGAACAGCAGTGGTTTAATTTTATTTTATGTGGAAATGTGTTTATTTTTCAATGGAACGCTTCCCATCTCTCCCCCCGTGCAACAACACGGAAATGGATCAGCTGAGCGCTGAGAACGGAGAGTTTGGCCACGCCCCCACCCTCTACTATTGGCCAGCTCTTTTCTCCTCATTTGCATTCAAGCAACAACGCCCATTATGGCCTGATCAGAGAGAGAAAAATTACTCTTTCTCATCTTATCTCTGTTTCTCATGCACTGAGTGTTGATTTTGAAGAAGGATTCATTTACAGTATTAAGGAACCATTAAGGAGCCATATAAAAGCATCAAGAAGTACCATGTCATGGGATCTTTAACGTTTTCTCACATTTTTCTCATTTGAACACTCAAACTTTAGTAGATTTTCAACAAAAAATGTGACGCGTGTTCCTCTGACCGTGCCTCTTCATCCTGGCGCCGCTCCTCCTTGGTGCAGGCATCTTTTTTCTGTAAAAAAATAAAAATAATAATAATAATAAAATAAATAATAATAATCCATAAAAATATCAAAAATATATACATAAAATACGTAAAAAAAAAAAATCAAAAATATATAAATAAAACACATAAATAAGTCAATAAATAAATAATACATAAAAAAATTTAAATAAAACATACAAAAATATAAATAAAAATACATAAATAAATAAATAATAAATTAAAAAGGAGTCTAAAAACTTTTTGAGGCAACTGTAAAACCAACCGAAAAAATGTTTTTGTTAGTTTTAGGTTAGGTTAACTTGACATGGATTTAACACTATTACCGTCCCTTAGAGAGGACATGTTACAAAAATATGAATAAAAATAAAATTAACAAAATGTAAATGCTAAGGTGTCCATTTACCTCCAAAGAGAAAATTAAAAAAAAAAAATAATAATTTAGATACACTTTTTTTCTTCGGGTCCCAGGAGGATGTAAATCAAAGCAAACCAAACTATAAAGCAAACTGAAGACATTCTGTACTGTACTGTACAGGAAACTCGACACGGAGGAGAATGACTGACAAATCGGCAAAGGTCGACAGTCCCTTAGCAAATCAGGATGCAAAACACAACGCGCATTGATACACTATAAAAAACTGTAATAAAAAAACATCCGCGAAACAACAAGGCCGCGAAAAGTGAACTGTGATATGGCGAGGGACCACCGTATATCGCTTGAATGGAGAAGTAATCACCTAGATCAGGGGTCTTCAACGTTTTTCAGGCAAGGGACCCCCAAACAGATGACCCCCCACTATATATACGGCATAGAATTATGTTTTATATTAAATTGAGCTTAGTGTCATGTATAAACATTGCTACTCTGTTATGGTACATCCAATACAAGGAAATAATACACAGGTTAATACTGTATTTTACACTATAAAATATAAAATTATACTATTTTAAAGTGAAATCAAAAGATTTCGCGACCCCCTGCAGTACCTCCGCGACCCCCCTGTTGAAGACCTCTGACCTAGATCCCATAAATTGATCGTTTTGATTGTTTTTTCTGTTGGGGATTAGTTACTATGGCGATACACTGCACAAACCTGAGGAAATGACCAGTTTTAAATGGTGCATGGTGGAACTCTTCTGGTGGAGGGTCCGTCAAACGCTTTTCTCCATGGAATGTTCCACAGTATGGCATTAAACCGTTCTATCTTCACGGAGACCGAACCAGACCAGGTTACAGGTCAGATCTGTGGAGAGGCGAGCCCGCTCACAGTCAGAACGCCTGTTTTTCTTGGTATTTTTGGCATTAAACAGCTCTACGTTACATTCATACATTTACAGATGATTTTATAGGTCACCCTGCGGAACATTCTAAGCAGGGCAGTTACCACAGAAACAGGCAGGTGACGGACCCCCAACAGAAAAGTTACATGGAGCACCTTTAAGAAAAACATGAATAAATAATAATAATCTGTCTGAAGCCTGTGATCAATCAAAAGTGGTGGCAGTTTCAAAAAAAATTAGCTCCGTGAGACTTGAAAAACATTCGGCTAACGCCAACTACTGATTTAAATGCCATTTTGTTTATCAGCGCAAACAAAAGTCTCGTTTGAGTAATGGAGCTTTAGACAGAGCAGTGCCTCCAGCTAGCTTTACCCCCTCTCCAGTCCAATCCACTTTATTTATATATAAACATGACAGTTTCCAAAATGCTGCACACAAATTAAGACAGTAAAAGAGAGTAAATCCTGAATAAAAACAAATAAAAAAAAACATTAAAATTGTTAAAACTACTGTATACATTGAATAAAAACTGAATTTTAATTAAATAAAATAAGTCATAACAACACCTCAGCTATAAACAAAGACGTAAGGGAGACAGTGTAAAGATGAAATGATAAAATAAAAGACCAAGACACACAAAGTTCTAGATAAACACAAAGTTCTGGATAAACACAAAGTTCTAGATAAACACAAAGTTCTGGATAAACACAAAGTTCTTCATAAACAGACAAAGTTCTGGATAAACAAAGATAAAGTTCTGGATAAACAAAGTTCTAGATAAACGAAGATAAAGTTCTAGATAAACACACAGTTCTGGATAAACACAGACAAAGTTCTGGATAAACACAAAATTCTGGATAAACACAAAGTTCTTGATAAAAACAGATAAAGTTCTGGATAAACCCAAAGTTCTGGATAAACCCTGTAAAACGAGCCCCTCAGCAGAAGTCTCGTATTTGCTGGTTCTGGCTGATTCCGCTGCGTCTTGTGTTGCTCCACTAAAGCTCCACACGTCTCTTGTTGACTCCCAGATGGTTTTGACTTCTCAAGCGATGCAGAGCTCAGCCTCACCGTCAATCCTCCGACTAGCGACCAGCTGCCGGGCCCCTGGGAGCGCGGCGGCGGCGGCGAGCGGAGAGGACGGGGCCCCAGCCAGCACAGCAGCAGTAGCAGCATCATTCCCCCCATCACACTCGAGGGTACGAGGGGAGGCCTCCGAGCGCAGGGGCCCTTCCACCAACCATCCTCCTCCTCCTCCTCCTGCTGTGGCTGCTGCTGCTTCTGCCCCCACAACGTTTTAACCAGGGTTCCCACAAACACAGGAGCTAGACTCGAGCTCGAACGGACTGAAAAGAACGAGTTTACGTTTTCGTTTTACTCTAATCACTTATCTTCACTTCGTTTTGCTGCGCTTACCTGCTAAAGTTGGTAGGAAAGTTCTTCTGCCTGAGGACTTTCTTTCTTTAACTTTTCTGGTGGCGGGAGGGACCATCAAATGCTTTTCTCCATGGAGATCTAGTTGCTCTGCCTGAAATGTTCCACAGTATGACATTAAGGTTGTTTTCACACCTTGTTTGGTTCGTTTAAAACGAACCAGAGTTCGTTTGCTCCTTTGATTCTGACCTTTTGGGCTGGTGTGAATGAAAACCAAAAATGTCGATCTGGAGCAAACAAGCGAACCGAGACCACCTAAAAAGCTCGGTCTCGGCACGGTTCCATTCGAACTCTGGTGCGGTTCGTTTGAGGTGAGAATGCAGACCGGACTCGATCTGACACAAGTTGGCTTTTTGTACTTAACGAGCTCCCGTCGTATGTCGAGCATTATGGGAAACCGAGGCTGACGAAACTAAACTAAACTTACGAGGCTTACTTACGTTTTGCGTGAAGAGCAAGAGTCAGAACTTGATGCGCACATGAGCGCTGTCCTCCGTAGTCGTCTTGCCCTGTGTCTTCGTCGTTTGGAAATTGATTGTAAAATAGTGTAAACCTCACGATGCTGCTCAAACATTTGTGCGAACTGTAAAAACTGAACAAACCATATCGCTAAGGCTAGTTTGAAAACACCATGATTCTTTTCCTTCCGTTTGGACATTGCTCATTTCTGTCCAATGTCTGAGCGACCTCAGCACACGTGGTTTTGTTTATAGATGTTGGTTCGCTTGGGGAAAAACTGCAGTGTGAAAACGAACCGCACCAAAATTTAAAAAAAAATTAAAAAAATTTGGTCCGGACCAAAGCAAGTGAACTATCGGACTTTCCTGGTGTGAAAACAACCTAAGATAAGACTTTATTGATCTCACACAGGAGAAATTCACTTGCCACATTAGCTCCAGGCAGTTTAGTGCAAAAGAAAGTTACAACAAAAAAATTAAACCGCTCTACTCTACATTTATTCAATCACAGGTGGTTTTACAGCTCAAAAATCCCTAGAAAAACAGACATTCTGACTGCAGATCAGACCTGTAACTTGGTCTGATTTGGTCTCCATGAAGATTGAAAGGTTTAATGCCACACTGTGAAATATTTCAGACAAAGCAATAACATCTCCATGGAGAAAAGTACTGGACGGACCCTCCACCAGAAAAGTTGCACAACGCACTTTCAACTAAGGAACAAATCCTGAAATAATCTGGTCTGCTAAAAGGAAAACAGTTTGAACTTCTCCCGACTCCAGACGGAGGGGTGTGGGATTTGTTGTGGTGGTTACTTTGAACTGACAAATCAGAACTTTTTCAACAACAACACAAAAGTGGATTGGGAGAAGCTACAGTGAAACTTTATTGTTTATCTAAAAGCCAGAGCACACCTGATGCCTTCAGTTTGAATAGTTCTGACCTCAGGGTTATAGCTGCATTTAAAACTGAGAACGATTTTTAGTGTAATTGACTCTCCAAGAATTGTGGGAACCCTGCTTATCTCCTCCAGCCTGCAAACCCCGGTGTAGAAGTGACTAACTCCTTTGGGCTTGTTCGACTAAACCTCTGAGAGAGCGTTATGCATGGACCTTCATCATCACACTGGTCATTCTGCTGTGCCCTCACCTCCTCCCTCCTCCTGACCGTCCCCTTGTCACTCACTGAGCCCGGTGCAGCCTGGCCTGACCTGGATCTCATGTCTTCTCTAGTTCTTTTTCAAATGTCTCAAACGGCTCTCAGACGTCAGTCTTGGGGTTATTTTTCCAGCTCAGTGAGTGAGAACGACTCCTCCATCATGCATGGGCCGATGCAACTGCAAACCCGGACACCCTCTGCTTTAAATGACAATCTTTAATACTAAAACACCTTCAGGGACTTAGGCACATGGCCAATTTCACACAGGGAGAGGAAAATTTAATTCTGTCAACTGTACAAAAGTTTTAAGAGCGATTATGTTTGGCCAAGAGGCTTCTTTACTTCTGACAGTGCTCTGTAAGTCATTCTCTTATATCTGTCTGCAGGGAGGAGCTAACTACATTGAAACTAATACCCTAGATCAGGGATGTCCAAACTTTTTTCATCAAGGGCCACATATCTAAACACAGACGAAGCAGAGGGCCGATCAAGGGCCAGAGACTGGTGCTCAGTACAGTCAATAATTGAAATATATGCATGTTTAACATGTTAGAATGAGCTATCAGACCTTTATTCATGCTAAAGATCCTCAAAACCAAAACCACACAATAAATATTAAATATTCTCTTATCAAGGTAGCTTTTCAAAAAAACTTGCAGTCAAAAGTTCTGCTCAAGGTAATTTGGGCCAATTCACCTGGAAGACTGAGGGCCAAAAAATTTTTGGCTGAGGGCCGCATTTGGCCCACGGGCCATAGTTTGGACATGCCTGCCCTAGATGTTTACAGTAAGGAGTGTATGTTATTAGTTATGTCCACTGAGCTTTCCTCAGGTGTGAACGTTCACCAGAATCATACTTTGCATAATCATTCATAATGAGTGATCTACGGCCTGTTAGCGCACTCTGTCACTTTTGTTTTCTTTGCTTTGGTTTGGTCTGAGGTCGGAGTTGTAAATGTGACCGACCAAAACCAAAGTCGCAAGTCGTCCAGGAGGCGTTTTGAGTTATTCACAGATTCTGAAAGTGTAGATTTTAAGCTTTCCAACGATGCCTTACACATGGAAATCTGAGAACATTTGAAGAATTTGTGGCCATTTGATAGTCAGCACATAAGAAAATACAAAAGTGAGAAAAGTCCTCTTGAAGGTTTGTCGTCTCACTGTAGGGCTGGGGGCAGAATGGAGCTCATTTGCAGGACATTAAGATAAGCCCTCCCCCTGCAGATCATCCCTGACATCACTGTGGTGTTTCAGGGCAGGTCAGAATTAGAAGGTACTTTTTTAAAATGGAAATGCTTTTATAATAAAAACGGGTTGTACCTAAGGCTAAGTTTACACGTAGCCGAGTATGATGAGAAACAAATATTTCTCTTCCTCCATTTTCCAAAATAAGCCCTGTTGACATGTACACTGGGATTTTTAAAAACATTTCCCTTTGTTTGTTCCCATCTTTTACACTCAAACGGCAAATTCGCCTCTGAATACGATGGAGAACACTCTGCAAACCAATCAGAATCATACTTTTGGTGCGTCAGCGTGTAAAAGATGGGTACAAACGAAGTACAAACGAAGTCTCAGTTTTTTAAAAATACCACTATATGTGGAAACGGGGCCTAAGACCCTGATTTCTGTTCAGAGATGGTCAGTTTTAGTGTATTTAGCTCTTCTTTTATATCTTTAAAGGGATAGTGTGAATCTGTATGGCGTCCCCTTCAGCAGTGTCGTGCATTAACACCGACTTACCCCTGACAGTGTCGTATCACTGCGCACCTATTATTATTATTATTAGCCTGTTCACGTGTAAGTGGCGATGTTTACAAGTGAACAGGCTAATGATGATAATAATAACAGGCGCGCAGTGATACGACTCGAGAGAAAATAGCACCAAGCAATTCCGACTGCTGAATTTTTATTCAAATATACGAGGGGCATTCAAAAAGTTCTAAAACAAATTCCATAAATTCAAATTGAGTCGAACTAGCTCAACAAAATGACCTTGAATCGTACCACTGATGACTTATAAACACATTTGACAAGTTTCGGCATTCTAGATTTGTTATTCAAAGAGTTACGTTACATATTGCACAACCCACTTTTTTGACCCTCCAAAATGAGCCAATCTGAAGTCCGAGCAAACATTAAATTTCTCACAAAATTTCAATGGAAATCTAAAGAAATTATTGAAGCTTTGCGCACTGTTTATGGATGTTTTTTTTTTTTCCTATTTCCAACGTTGAAGGAACATTTAAAAGGAACAGGATTTCAGTCCATACTTGAAGCGAAGAGGGAGTTGTTTTTTAATTTGTCTTAGAACTTTTTGAATGACCCTCGTATCACTTTTTGGACAAATATTGTTTTGAGAAGAAAAACTTTATTAACTGTCCCCGGTAACTTGCCGGACCTACTTTGGTCAGCTTCAGAACTGGGGCAGAACTCGGCTCAGAGGACACTGTCAGGGGTAAGTCAGTGTTAATGCACAACACTGCTGAAGGGGGCGCCATACAGATTCACAGCAAAAAAAAAGAACTATCCCTTTAAGGCAGAGACTTGGAGAACCCTGTCAGAACTGAAGAAGTTTCTTGGATGAGTGAAAACACACATTCACTCTTAAAATCTTTGTCCATTTGACAGAAGTGAAGTGGGTGTTACAGGACACAGGGAGGGCTCAAAGATCTTCTGCCCATTTTGTCCTCTTAATGTGCACCATGTTTGTCAGTGTGCCATTTCTATGTGTCTGTAGTTTCGATGTATTTCACAATTATTCATTTTAAATACCTGTACGGTGCAGACCTTCTTTATTTGGAAATCCATTTTTATATTGAATAGATGTTTTGTTTTTAGTCCAAAGTGCCGTGTTATCTCCTCAGATGAATGTAGGTATTATATCTGTGTAGAGTTTTGAATGGAACTATGCCACGCTTATACCATGAATAAACCATCTGCTTTTTTGGGCTGGTAAGTTGGTGTATTGCACAGTGAAGGCAGGTATGACCTTAAAGGAAAATTAACGTTTTTTACCTTGTTTCAGTAATAAAACACGTTGATTTACTCACTTTAGTATCACTTTAGTGACATTTGGAGCAGTTCCGTAGATTTGGTAGGTTAGGATATCCGGGTAACGTGAGTGCTCGGGGCACATGTTTGCGGTCTCCAAATAACACAAACTTTAGCACTTTTCAAATCACAGAAGCTCAATGTGTCAGCGTAGACTTTAAGTGGATTCCAAAGCGGCCTGAAACCCGATATCCAGCTATAGTTTCATTTGATGATGTCATCATAGAGGACAGCACGCATGTGCGGATTCCCAGCTGTCAGATCTTGGTTACAGTCCGAAAGAAGCTAAGAAGACGAAAACATCTCCGCTTGAGAAAATGGTGCGAACATGCATTTATCCCGGTTGCGAAAACAAAATGACATCTTGGACGAAGTTGAGCTTTCACAGGCTTCCTCATCATAATCCGGAGCTACTTGCTTTGAGAATGGACCCAGACATGAAAGTCAAAGCTGTAAGACGTTTGGACCATCGTGTTTGCAGTACCCACTTCAGTCCGGACAATTTTTTACCAGCAAAGGAAAAGAAGGAAGGCCAGCGGGTTCAGCGTGAGGTTCTGAGAAGTAATGCGATACCCATGCCTGTTCTCTGGTGCGCTGCTCCTCAAACTGTCTCCACTTCCTTCTTTCTAATACCTCCTCATCCGTATACTCAGGCTCAAAACAATCATCACCATCATACTCAAATAAGTCCTCTTCAGTCTCAAAGTCCGAATCTTCAGCCATGTGTCGCTCGCAACAGAAAAGTTCAGAGCGGTGTTTATCTGCGAATCAGCTGGGAATTCGCACATGCGCGCTGTCCTCTATGATGACGTCATCAAATGAAACTATAGCTGGATATCGGGTTTCAGGCCGCTTTGGACTCCACTTAAAGTCTACGCTGACACAGCGAGCTTCTGTGATTTGAAAAGTGCTAAAGTTTGTGTTATTTGTTGACCGCAACATTGTGCCCCGAGCACTCGCGTTACCCGGATATCCTAACCTACCAAATGTCACTAAAGTGCTATGGGTGAGTAAATCAACGTGTTTTATTACCAAAATAAGGTTCAGATTGTAAAAAACGTTACTATTCCTTTAAGCGTTACAGTTGTTACGGGATGATGTCTTTTCCAGGTCCAACTGATTTCCAACTTTGTTTTTTGACACTGTAGTTCTGTCAAACCAGAGACAATTACATCCTTGAAAAACTCGTGCTTAAAGAGCCCAGATTTAGCCATTTTTTTGATCGATGTCGTTTCCTCATCAAAAACAAACCCAGAGTTCTGTTTAACACCTGCACATTTAGGCTGAGTTCTTCTCCCAAACAGAAAACGTTCACCACTCCACCTCGTGATGTCATGTGGTGGTACAGGACTGCGCTTGTGTTTTAAAACTCCAGTCACCTTCACTAGAATCATTTGGATCATTTCAGACCTGAAGTAGCCAATCTCAGGTGGAGGAGTTCAAGTATCTCAGGGTCTTGTTCACCTATGGTCATGAGCTCTGGGTAATGACCGAAAGGACGAGATCGCCGATACAAGCGGCCGAAATGAGTTTCCTCCTCAGAGTGGCTGGGCGCACCCTTAGAGATAGGATGAGGAGTAGACCTGGTTCAGTTCTGGTTTAGTCCTGTTTAGTCCTCGAGGTGTTCCGGGCACGTCCCCCCGGAGGAGCTGGAGGAAGTGTCTGGGGTGAAGGAAGTCTGGGAGTCCCTGATTAGACTGTTGCCCCGGCGACCCGGCCCCGGATAAGAGGAAGAGGATGGGTGGAGTGGTCAGTCTCTACTGAACCAAAGGTAAAAGGAGCTTGAAAACTACCACTTCATGACATCACAAGTTGGAACAGAACATTTTGAGCTTTGGAGATGTAAACACAGTAAAAATACAAAGTTATTCAAACGTGAATAAAACAAAACACAACTGCAGCTCTGTTTTTGAGGAGGAACAACATTAGAACATGGTTTATAGCTCACAAGAGTCCATTTTGCAAAACATGGAAACTTTAACCACAAATTCTATCAAATAAATCAATTCATTATTAGTTATTTTGTAGGATTTCCTCAACACTGTGGACTTTCCATCACACTCTCTTTGTCTCTCTCTCTCTCTCTCTTTGTCTCTGTCTCATCTCTCTCTCTTTGTCTCTATCTCTCTTTGTCTCCGTCGCTCTCTTTCTCTCTGTCTGTCTGTCTCTCTCACTCTCTGTCTCTCTCTGTCTCTCTTTGGCTCTCTCTGTCTCTCTCTCTTTGTCTCAGTCTCTCTCTCTCGGTCTCTCTCTCTCGCTTTGTGTTTCTCTCTCTGTCTTTGTCTCGGTCTCTCTCGCTCTGTCTCTCTCTTTGTCTCTGTCTCTCTCTTTGTCTCTATCTCTCTGTCTCTCTGTCTGTCTCTGTCTCACTCTCTCTTTGTCTCTCTCTGTCTCTCTCTTCTCTCTCTTTGTCTCGGTCTCTCTCTGTCGGTCTCTCTCTCTTTGTCTCTCTCTGTCTCTCTCTCTCTGTCTCTCTTTGTCTCGGTCTCTCTCTCTCTCTCTCTCGCTTTGTCTTTCTCTCTCTGTCTCTCTCTCTCTGTCTCTCTCTCTTTGGCTCTCTCTCTCTGTCTCTCTTACGCTCTGTCTCTCTCTTTGTCTCTGTCTCTCTTTGTCTCTCTGTCTCTCTGTCTCTCGCTTTGTCTCTGTCTCTCTCTCTTTGGCTCTCTCGCTCTGTCTCTCTCTCGCTCTGTCTCTCTCTTTGTCTCTGTCTCTCTCTCTTTGTCTCTGTCTCTGGCTTTGTCTCTCTCTCTTTCTCTCTCCCTCTGTCTCTCTTTCTCTTTGTCTCTCTGTCTCTCTCTCTCTCTGTCTCTCTTTGTCTCTGTCTCTCTCTCTTTGTCTCTCTGTCTGTCTCTCTCTTTCTCTCTCTCTCTCGCTTTGTCTCTTTCTCTGTCTTTCTCTCTTTGTCTCTTTCTCTCTCGCTTTGTCTCTGTCTCTCTTTGGCTCTCTCTTTCTCTGTCTTTCTTTGTCTCTGTCTCTCTTTGTCTCTCTCTGTCTCTCTTTGTCTCTCTCTCTCTGTCTCTCTGTCTCTCTCTGACTCTGTCTCTCTGTCTCTCTCTCTTTCTCTCTCTCGATTAAAATATGATCAATTAGATTAATTCATTACAAATCTGTGATTAATTAGATTCATTGTTTTAATGGCCTGACAGCACCACATTATAGATATAAACATAAACACGTCTGCTGTTTTCGGACCCGGAAGTGCCTTGGACCCGGAAGTGGCATCAGCCCAAACAGCCCAGGAGAATAACCCATGTCCATTGATCTGATATCCATTGATCTGATGTCCATTGATCTGATGTCCATTGATCTGATGTCCATTGATCCGACGTCCATGTGTGGAGAGCATGTGTCCAGCCCCTCCCTCTGATGATGCATGACTCCGACAGAAAACTACTGCCTTGTGTTTCCTAATAACCTTCTTTTAATTATACTCATTAACCGATGATTTTCTTTTCTTTTTCAGCGTCAGGATAAAGTCATAACCTGTGCATGTGTTTAAATGGACTTTATTGAGAACATGAGTGAACTTTGACTGGTTTCGATGGAGTTACCGTTTAAAATCGGCATTGGATAGGGTTTCACGTTCAGTTTTAAAGCGCGGATCTGCAAAAACGCGAGTCTCCATAGAGCTGACTTCATCCTGGATAGTTACGGAATTAAACTTATCAGTGGTCCCTCGTTTATCGCGGGGGTTAGGTTCCAGAAATAACCCGCAATACGTGAAATATTTATATTTATATATATAATATTTATATTTTACAGTGGCGGCTGGTGAAAAAAAATCTTGGTGGGGCTGATGTGCCAATAGATTTCCCTGCCTATTATTGTGTTTGTTATGTGAGAGAGACTAACCTGAGTTCTTATTACACATTTTAGTACAGTATTATGGCTATTAAAATGCACGGTACACATGAAATGATTCTTATTAGTATAATGTGAGTAAACTCTTAAATCAGACCCTCCAGGAATTCGCAATATTGTGATTTGCAACTTCAGCGACGGTTTGATCGGCGACGTATTGAACGCCGACCAACTTCCTTCTGTGTAGGAGACATAACTGATGAGGTGCACGGTGCGTTTGTGTGTGTGTACGGAAGTGTGTGCGTGTAAAAGCGCGCGCTCACCTGTCACACAGAGGAGAGAGTCAGGGTTGGGGTGTAGCCGTATTTTTTGTTGACCGCAAACCATCTTTCACGTTAACCTGTTCATCCTGCTGATTTTCATGAGTTCCATTTCATCCTGCTGCGCTGTCATAGCTGTGTGCGCTCTTTTTGTAATAAATGCACAAAACGCATATCTGGATCTCAGCGTATCTGTCACCATAGCCTCCTCTTTGCGCGTCACAAATCTGCGAGCCATAGGACCCAACCTCATATTCTCGGCGGCTAAAAGGTTTGAGTTTGGAAGCCGCAACATTCTGCCTTACTTCCGTGTGACGAAACAAAACTGCGGCCGTGTCCCAGTTCCCAGAGCGCACAGCTCGGAGCGCGGCCCGAAGGGGGCTCAGACTCCAGTCAAGGAGGTGCACACTTGCTCAGCCCCGACTGCAGTCCGCGGACCGCTTAACGACTGCGGTCTTCAGACCGTGTGTTAACTGCGCATGGGACAAAAAAGAAGTGGGACAGCAGTCGTCGCGCCGGTGTTCTGTCGAAAAGTGTGACGCACATGCCCTTCGGGCCACGCTCCGAGCCGCGCACTCTGGGAATTGAGACACGGCTTCTAATGGCAAAGAAACATGTCTGCGGCGCCATTTGCCCACAAAAATAACAGCAAAAGACCGGGTGAAACAGTTCCCCTCCTAGTAGTAATTTATTTTCGATGTTGGTAAGGTTGTTTTAGGACCATATCTGTGATCTCTGTGTCTTTGTATTATTCTTTGTCAGTAATAACCCAGTATTCAAAATATTATTCCATTTTAATTACAAAAAGCGAAAATCGCAACTATTTATCGCAACTTTTACTTCCTCCCGCAACAAAATCGCAACAAAAACCTTAAAAGCACCGCAACTTTCATCGCAACTTTTTGGAAAAGCTCCCGCAAATTCAGGCATTTTAGCCCGCAACAATCACAAAAAATGCCCGCGAAATCCTGGGGGGTCTGTTAAATGAACTATTTTTGTACTATGTCTTGTGTTTAAAGGGTTAACCTCAAACAGACATGACACTAAATGACCACAACAAAGTTATAACTAAATATGAACTACATTACATCTAATGAAAAAAGTGCTTTCAAGCAACATAGATGAAGATCTCAAGGGTAAACCTCAACACACAAAATGTTTAACAGTCACAATATTCTAATGGGCCCAAATAAACAATTTATCCTATAGCCGGCAAAACACTCAAATATAATTCTCCAACCCCCAGTTCTACTGTTGCAGGCCTGGTTCGTAGCTTGGGTACGGAACTGGCTCCTTCACCGCAATGGTAAACAAACAGGAAAAAGGTACTGTACCTCCGCCACTCGCGCGTTGAGAAATCGTAGGCAGCGGCAGTGAAATCCAGTCAGCGTCGTTCCGCTCTCCCTCGGGCAACGTTACTCATCGCGGTCTCTCGAACGGTCCTCTCCGGTGTAGCTGGCAGGTCGCTAGCTTACTCGCAAAGTCCATTAACAAGCCACTTCAGACCGAAAACTTAACTTATCTGGCAATAAAGCATCAAATTCATCTTCCATGAATCAGTTTAATTACTAAGACTTGGGACAAGCTGAAAACGTGACTTCTTCCAAAATGCATCTCCTGAATAAGACCCGCGCTCATCCTCTGCATTACTTCCTGAGTCCTGATTGACCTTTCAACTTGCTCGTGATTATCTTATCACAGATGGCACAGAAAATAAATAAATTAAAAACAATAATTCAGACGTCCTTTCACAATAATTCATCCGCGTATTCCCTGCGGATAATACGTGGATACGCCTATCACGTGACTAATCAGTCTGGGACAGGGCGAATAGCGATCCATATTTTCTGTAGCAGGGGCGACGCACACGGGCACCCAAAAACCATTTTATTCGGCGATGCTGATAGGAATCATATTTTAAACATTTTCCCCTAACAACCACACGCGATTGGGTATTTCGCTACACTTCGAGGGTGCTTTGGATGTGAGCCCCATACGACTATGTCGGTGGAAATTCACTGTTAAATAAGAGTCATTTGGTGGAAATGTTGTTTGAATAATTCAGATTACATGTAGAGACAAACAAATAATTAAAACTGACATTAATTAAAAAAACAACAACATATTTTTAGTATTATACATTTTATATGTTTCCTCTCCTCTTTGGGAAGGGAAGCGCCCAAGCGCCCCCTATGGACCAGCCGCCACTGTTTTACAATTATTCTACATGTTTTAAGGATGTAAACGCCTCACCACACACATTATACACTTTTCTCAGACTGGAATTAAACTTTTCTCACATTTCTCTCTCGTTTAAACACTCTTTTAATCTACTTTCGTAGATTTTCAACTAGGGATGTCAACAATTATTCGATTAATTGTCGATTAAGACGTTGGTCGAACAAAATGCATTAATTGTAATTAATCGCGGACACGCGCACCTGCATGGTCACGAAACAAGGCAACCGCGCTGCGCCAAGCTCGACTCACAGCCAACGGCACTGCTCAGCAGCCCCGGTGTACGCGCGAGGCAAGATCGAACCGTGCCGCTGCTGGTCCCGCGCACCAGCCGCACGAAACCAGATGCACGAAACCAGCAGCGGCACGCAGCGGCCCAATCCTGGTTCAGTCCAGGTCCAGACCCGGTCCAGTCCAGGTCCAGACCTGGTTTAGTTCTGGTCTAGACCTGGTCTAGTCTCTTAGCCAATCAGGACAGAACACAATGTTACACTATTAAAAAAATGTTACACTATAAAAAAAAATAGAAAAAAATAAAAAATAAAAATCTGCGAACCGCGATAGAGCGAGGGATTACTGTATTTTGTTATTCAGCATCAATACATTTGTCTGCTTTTTACTAAGGAATAATTGAGGAATATACAATATAATAATACTATGATATATTTTTGACTCGGTGTTATGTTACTATAGCTTATATTCTTAAAGACCCTATTGAAACACTAAAATTCAGGTGAAAAACGCCACTTATCAGTTAATCGATAATTTGCATCCCTATTTTCAACAAAATGTATTAATAGTGAAGCGTGGCGGGGGGGTCACGGAACAAGGCACGCATGCGGTGGTTTAGTCCAGGTTTAGACCTGGTCTAGTCCTGGTTTAGTCCAGGTTTAGACCTGGTCTAGTCCTGGGACCGGAGAAGTGTGCGCGCGGCCACGTACACTCGCTCATCGTGGTCAAATCTGTGAGCAGCATGACCGGCGCGAGGCCGTGCGTCCCATCCAGGGCTGCGAGCACGAGACCAAGGCCGGCAGCACCCGGACCGTGCCTCCCCCTCGGGACCATCTCCAACGACGCAGTCGAAGCGAACACAAACAAGAGCCGCACAAAACAAGGCGTAGTGGTTTAATCCTGGTTTAGTCCTGGTCTAGTCCACGTTTAGTCCCGGTCTGGTCCTGGTCTGGTCCTCATGTCTTAGTCCTGGTCTGGACTTCCTACAGATCCAGTGACTCATGTCTCGGCTCCTCGTGCATCCAGCGGGACTCCCGGAGCCCCCCTCAATACCATCTATATAAATGTCAAACTGAACACATTCTGTACTGTACAGGAGACACGGAGGAGAAGACAATCAGGACGCACAAACACAATGTTCATACACTAGAAAAAATAAAAAATAAAATAAATTTTAAAAATGGCCGCGAAAAGTGAACTGCGATAGAGTGAGGGACCACTGTACTCCACTGTTTCAGACGTACTCATACCCACGCTTGTCTCGCTTATTTATCTCCATGGAGATGCAGTTATTACACATTCCAGGCAAAGCAACAGCATCTCCATGGAGACGAGCTTTAATCCAGAGAGTTTTAACTCGTGTAGATATTCGTATTGATTGGTGAACGTGGTTTGGTTTGATTTTCCTGTTAAAGACCTGATGACGTGCAGTAGTTTCCCAGAGTTCAGTGACAGACTGTGGTTTGTGGACGGCGTTATGGAGCCGACTCTGCCCAAAAGTCAATGAGGCCGATCAGAGCAGACCTCAGGGGCACCGGGGCCGCCGGACCGTCCACGTGTCCGAGCGTCGCACGAGTCCGCAGAGCACAGGAGCTTTGTGGCACATTTAAACGACCTTCACCGTGATTACATTTAGAACAGGAAAAGCACAGTGAAATCTAGACTGCAATTTGGTGACATTTGGCAATAAAAATAAAACATTTTATTTATTAGGCGCCTTTCTGGACACTCAAGGTCACCGTACAACAAGGGGCGCAAACCCTAACCCTAACCCCCACTAACCAGGTTTAGACCTGGTTTAGTCCTGGTTTAGTCTTGGTTTAGTCCTGGTTCAGACCTGGTTTTGACCTGGTTTAGTCCTGGGTTAATCTTAGTTTAGTCCTGGTTTAGTCCTGGTTTAGTCTTGGTTTAGACCGGGTTTAGTCTTGGTTTAGACCTGGTTTAGTCTTGGTTTAGCCCTGGTTTAGTCCTGGTTTAGTCTTGGTTTAGTCCCGGTTTAGTCCCAGTTTAGTCCTGGTTTAGACCTGGTTTAGCCCTGGTTTATCCCTGGTTTAGTCCTGGTTTAATCTTGGTTTAGTCCTGGTTTAGTATTGGTTTAGTCTTGGTTTAGTCCTGGTTCAGACCTGGTTTCGACCTGGTTTAGTCCTGGGTTAATCTTAGTTTAGTCCTGGTTTAGTCCTGGTTTAGTCTTGGTTTAGTCTTGGTTTAGACCTGGTTTAGACCTGGTTTTGACCTGGTTTAGTCCTGGGTTAATCTTAGTTTAGTCCTGGTTTAGTCTTGGTTTAGACCGGGTTTAGTCTTGGTTTAGACCTGGTTTAGTCTTGGTTTAGCCCTGGTTTAGTCCTGGTTTAGTCTTGGTTTAGTCCCGGTTTAGTCCCAGTTTAGTCCTGGTTTAGACCTGGTTTAGTCCTGGTTTAATCTTGGTTTAGTCCTGGTTTAGTATTGGTTTAGTCTTGGTTTAGTCCTGGTTCAGACCTGGTTTAGTCCTGGGTTAATCTTAGTTTAGTCCTGGGTTAATCTTAGTTTAGTCCTGGTTTAGTCCTGGTTTAGTCTTGGTTTAGTCTTGGTTTAGACCTGGTTTAGACCTGGTTTAGTCTTGGTTTAGCCCTGGTTTAGTCCCGGTTTAGTCCCGGTTTAGTCCTGGTTCAGACCTGGTTTCGACCTGGTTTAGTCCTGGGTTAATCTTAGTTTAGTCCTGGTTTAGTCTTGGTTTAGTCCCGGTTTAGTCCCAGTTTAGTCCTGGTTTAGACCTGGTTTAGCCCTGGTTTATCCCTGGTTTAGTCCTGGTTTAATCTTGGTTTAGTCCTGGTTTAGTATTGGTTTAGTCTTGGTTTAGTCCTGGTTCAGACTTGGTTTAGTCCTGGGTTAATCTTAGTTTAGTCCTGGTTTAGTCTTGGTTTAGTCTTGGTTTAGACCTGGTTTAGACCTGGTTTAGTCTTGGTTTAGTCCCGGTTTAGTCCCGGTTTAGTCCTGGTTCAGACCTGGTTTCGACCTGGTTTAGTCCTGGGTTAATCTTAGTTTAGTCCTGGTTTAGTCTTGGTTTAGTCCTGGTATAGTCTTGGTTTAGACCGGGTTTAGTCCTGGTTTAGTCTTGGTTTAGTCCCAGTTTAGTCCTGGTTTAGACCTGGTTTAGTTCTGGTTTAGTCCCAGTTTAGCCCTGGTTTAGTCCTGGTTTAGTCCCGGTTTAGACCTGGTTTAGTTCTGGTTTAGTCTTGGTTTAGCCCTGGTTTAGTCCTGGTTTAGACCTGATTTAGTCCCAGTTTAGTCCTGGGTTAGTCCTGGATTTCACCAAAAAATCGGAATTGAGCATTAAGCCCTGGCGATCGGCTGACACTCGGGCCACGATCGACTCGTAGATCGCGATCGACCGGTGGGCACCCCTGACGTAAGCAGTTAAAATAGAAACAGTTGAAAACAAACAGTAAAAATTTAAAACAGTAAAACTTTTAAAATCATCAATCATCAATACTAGAATTGAACCTTGGCGATGAAGCTTCTAATCGTGCACAGGTCCCAGACAACTTTATTTGACATCGACCTTTAGAGTGTCTCTAAGAAGCATTTGTACTGAAAACCTGTGAACACTTCAGGGCTGACACTCACTGCTCTGTGCTCTCTGCAGAGGCCGACGGGATGAGCGGTGGAGAAGACTCCTTCAACATAAACGACCCAGACGAGGGCTTCTCCTCCGGGGCGTCCAACAGCAGCCAGCCCAGCGCCACCAAGTCCAGCTCCAGAGCAGCGCAGAAGGAGAGCAGCAGCTTCAAGAAGGCCATCAGCGCACGACTGACCCGCGACAAGGAGCGAGACCACGACAAGGACAAAGAGAAGGAGCGGGAACGAGAGAGGGAGAAGGACGAGTCTGCTCAGAGAAGACACCAGAGGCTGCAGACCCCATCTGGCAGTATCGACGTGGACGCCATCCAGCTGAGTCCCATCAAAAAGCACCTGAGCTTCCCCGCGGGGCTGGTACGGACCGGCAGCACCTCCTCCAGCAAGTCCTTCGACTGCATGAACCTGAAGCTGAACGGAGGAGCGGAGGAGCGCAGGCAGGCAGCCGGGGGCTCCCACAGAGACGGGGGCTTAGCTGGCGGGAGCTCCCACCATCATTCCACCGTCAGCCTGCAGGAGGAGCACCTGGGCCGGCCCGAGGACCAGGAACTGCTGTCCCCTGGAGCCCCTCTGACCAAACAGTCCCGCTCCCCCAGCTTCAACATGCAGATCATATCACAGGTCTGAGGAGCTCTGAGGGAGGTCTAAGGAGCTCTGAGGAGGTCTGAGGAGCTCTGAGGTAGCAGGGACGCACCAGACTGGACTCTAACCCACAGGCTCCTCTGTCCCAACCAAGTCCACACATATAGTGCAGACCCTATGGAGATCTCGTTCTATTTTGTTGGTAGTTTTTCTATTTACATGAATCCTTAGTAAGTCCGCTCCTTCTGCGCATTAAAAACATGCCATTTTGATTTTCCCAGGATTGTTACGTCATAGATAAAACTTCTGAGGACTCCTGCGCAGTTTTTAAGTCCAAAAATTTAAATCTGAACATTTCCTCGGTGAAATCGCATTCACTACAACTGCCTGGTTGTGTTGTCAGAAACGATTGCTGACCCTAGCTGTAGTATAATTATTCCAAAGTATTTAATTCCAAATCATTTTTATGCAGGCTACAAAGCTGTTTTAAAGCCTCCAGTGAGTACAAATGACTTTCTTTCAACTTTCCATCAGATTTTAGTGGTCCGACTTTTACTTCTCCAGTGAATTTCATGGTGTATATGGTGTTTTTCAGTAGGAAAAATTTATTATTCACCAATTTAAAATCTAAATCTGGAGGCTTTTCAAATCACCAAAATGTGCAGAAAGTTCTCACCTTAAACCTCTGTATGTGTGGACTTGTGTTTTTTATTCCGTGGGTCCTTCAAAGCCATTTAAAAGTCGTCGAACCGTCCGCCCGGACCAGACCCCCTCCTCTTCGTGGCGTGTCCGTGTGTCCGTGTGCGCCCCCGTGTGGTCGGTCACTACACTGTCGTGCCGTGTCTGCTGTCTGTGATCAAGCCCGTCGCCATTCCGTTCACCGTTGACCTCCGGGTAGACGGGACCAGGACAATCCCGACGTCGCCGAAGACATCTCAAAGTCGGCGAACGAGCAATAGAGGATTACGGGAACTTTTGTTTGTCCTGACGTTTCATTCCCGGGCTCGTGTGCAATCGATCCTGCTGATTTTTTTTTTTGTTCCCTATAGATAAGTCTTAAATCATTTCTGAGCAAAGTATAAAATAGTTTTATTTTAATGGTTCTATATTTTATTACAATCCAAAGAAAAAATTGCACTTTTATGTATTTAACGGTCTTTGGAAGCTGGGGTTCAGAACGTCACATTGGCAAAAAACTCACAAATCACTGAACATTGACTGGATTTTAATGATTATTATGCATTCCAATACTTAAAGGTGCGCTGTGTAGGAACTGTGACTCGCTTGTTTCCATGGAGATGTTTGTGCTTTGCCTGGAATGTTCCGCACTATGGTAGTTAACGTTTCTATTGCGCTTTCACTCAATTACACTGGTCTGCTTCCGAGATAAAAGTGGCTAAATCTCATTTATATTGATAAGATGAACTGAAAATCAATTGATAACTGTGCTGGTTAGATAATGTATTCAAGATATTTAATTATATTGTTTTACATCAAAATCGCATCTGTTTATACAATAGATTTAGGCATTTTTGCTTAAAAATAATATTTATATTTTAAAAATATTTAACTTGACTAAGAAGTAAATCAGGAACTAAACTAGAACTAAACCAGGACTAAACAAGGACTAAACAAGAACTAAACCAAGACTAAACTAGGACTAAACCAGGACTAAACTAGGACTAAACCAGGACTAAACCAGGACTAAAAAAGGACTAAACCAGGACTAAAAAAGGACTAAACCAGGACTAAAGAACTAAATCAGGACTAAACCAGGAATAAACTAGAACTAAGCCAGGACAAAACCTAGGACTAAACCAGGAATAAACAAGGACTAAACAAGAACTAAATCAGGACTAAACCAGGAATAAACTAGAACTAAACCAAGACTAAACCAGGACTAAACCAAGACTAAACCAGGACTAAACCAGGACTAAACCAGGACTAAAAAAGGACTAAACCAGGACTAAACCAGGACTAAAAAAAGACTAAACTAGAACTAAACCAGGACTAAACTAGGACTAAAGCAAATATTTAACTTCTTTATCTAAAAAGATCCAAAATATTTGCTGTTAAAACTGTAGACATATTAAAGTGAATGTGTGTGAATGTGCAGACAGGCTTTCAGATAGAACTGGACCTTCTGATAAACTAACGTTTTTGTCTTATTTTGCATAAATTTCCTATTTTGATCCAATACCTTGATCCATATATCTTGGAAACTATAGCAGCACTTCTGACTTACTTTTTCTTTATTAGTGACCTAAACCAAGAAAAATGTCACTACTTTTGTTCCGGAAGCATTTTGCTTTTTGTTTTTATTGCTCAAAATTCCCTTACAAACATGTATTCTTACTGTGAGTGAGGTAGGTCGCCTCTCCCCAGATCTGACCTGTAACTTACCCTAATGGCATCACTATTGCCAGTAAGAAAAGTTACATAGCGCACCTTTAAAGATATATATATATACTTTTTTGCCCATGTCAACTTTTTTCACTCATCAAAAACAGAGATGTTTTAGAGTAAATTACGTTTGAGTAATTTAGCGATCTCTTCCTGGCCAGTACGAGTCTGTACGAGGCTCCGCCCACAAGCCACCCACGCTCGCGACAGTTCTCCGTAAATACACAAAAACATGATCCAAATGTGTGCGCAGCAACTCGACAAACCTGATGCGACGTGCAGGAGTTTGTGATGGCGTGATTTAGCGCCGAGAGCAAAGGGAGGATTTTCATAACGATAAAACGTAACGGCGATCTAACCGTGTCAAGAGTTCATACGCTGGAGTAGTAAAATACAAAACTATTCTTAATTCATGAACCAATGTACTTGAACTCAGCTTCCAAAGATCTCGAGTGATTCCATGATTTTTTTGTTGATGTTGATTTTTGATTCCATATGACGATATTTTTTCTGTATTTTCATAACTGGAAGCTGGAATTTTTAACTGGACAAATCAAAAACGTCACTGCGCAGCTGAGTCCACCGTTTCAGAAGGAGGGGGCGGGATTCAGGACTGAAGATCCCACAGAACCTGTAGAAGGTTCTGTGGGAGTTCTGCAGGATTCAGGACTGAAAACTGTTCCGTAGAAGGTTCTGCAGGAGTTCTGCAGAAGGTTCTGTAGGAGGTCCTGTAGGAGTTCTGTAGAAGGTTCTGCATGATGTTCTGTAGGATGTTCTGCAGTAGGTTCTGTAGGAGGTTCTGCAGGAGGTCATGTAGGAGGTCCTGTAGGAGGTCCTGTACAAGGTCTTGTAGGAGGTCCTGTAGGAGGTTCTGTAGGAGGTTCTGCAGGAGGTCCTGTAGAAGGTCTTGTAGGAGGTCCTGTAGGAGGTTCTGTAGAAGGTCTTGTAGGAGGTCCTGTAGGATGTTCTGCAGGAGGTCTGCAGTAGGTTCTGTAGGAGGTTCTGCGGGTTGGAGCGTCTGTGTCGTATAAGCTGCTGTAGCGCTGGCTCCCCCCGCTGGCTCCCCCTGGTGGCTCCCCCTGGTGGCCTTCTCGGGTTCTGTGATCGGACACTCGTCGCCTGCTGAGTTCTACCTCTGCGTCTGCGTGTGGAGATGAGATTTAGACACTTTATGGGTTTTTCATTTAAATTTAAAGATTTTTGTTTGTTTTTGTAACGGGGCATTATGTCGGAATAGATGATAGTGGATAACGGTTGTGTTGGGGTGGCCTTTTATTTTCCCGTGATGTACAGATGGTGGGCGGTGTTAAATATGAAACAAATCTACAATCTGAAAATCCACAAACGTTATTTAATTTCTGATTCTGTTTAAAAAATCTCCTAAAATATTCAGTGCTTGGTCTTTGTGCCAGTTGTTGCTCCATGTGGATAGAATCACGAATAGACCCGTTTAAAATGTACTTAAAGAGTGAAAAATAAAAGTGTTTCGCACGGATTTTGAGGTTTAAAAGAGCTTCAAATGTGGTGATTTTGTTTCAGATTTGTGCTGAATTTCTATTTTCCGAACTCTTTTCATTTGTAGATTTTTCGGGGCTTTTTAAAGCAATAATAGAAACTTACTTTTACTTTTACGTTTCAGTCCAGTTCGAAAACAAGTGCATGGAGCTAATTTCTAACAAAGAAAGTTCAACGTTTTGTGGATTGAAAAATATACTTTTATTTAAATACGTACAAAAAACGTAATCCCACAGAGTCATACCGCCTCCTGCCTGCCATCTGAAACTATGACGTCACCAAATTTTAGAACTTGAACCCGACATTTTCAGAGACAAATCCGACAAACGAGACAAATCGTTTTTTCTTTTTGTTTATTTTTCGAGAATTTCCGACGTTTTATAAAGTGCATCTTGCTCGCCTGCATGCGCCAACTCCGTCTATCTCCACTCGCGTTAGTGCGCGCCGCTTGCTCCCGCCTCTAGTGCGCCCCCTTCAGGCTGAGAGGCGTCACCGCGGGTGTGCATGCTCGGCGCTCCGGCCCAGCTCCGGTTCTGATGTGCCAAATCCACGACCGTCTCGGCGAACGTGTCTTACGCTCATATGCTCTTACTCAGGCCTTGATTTGCTTAGTTTATTTGAGCATTTCTTTGTTTTCTGCCGTTTTGTTTCGTTTAAACGTCTAAACTTTGACGGGAACAGGGGCATGTCTAGGTGGTTTTCACAGGGGTGGGCCAACGGTGCCACCATGACCTGCTTTTGTTTTGAATTGAGAGTTTGAGAATAAAATTTGACCGTTTTCAGTTCCATTTACTTCAGTGAGGTCTTAAAGAAATGGTACTTTTCTAGCAGCATACTTTTACCCCTACTTCAGTAACATTTTTATTGAAGTAACACTTATTTGAGTAAAAGTTGAGCTTCCTCTTCCCAGTGTGAGCGAGTCTAAAGTGACAAAAACTTTAAGTGACAATAAGAAATGATTCTCACATTTGTGTTTCTTCCTTCAGATCGGATTTTCTCATTTTTGTGTCTTTTAAAAATACCAGATTTTGTGCATTATTTCATATCTTGTCCTTCAAATTACATTCACTTCCCGTCTCGACAGTTACTCTTTTAGTTTCTCTTGTAAAACTTTTCCCAAATACTTTTTTTTTGCACTTAGTTGAGTAATTTCTTGGATCTAAAAGCTAAACAAAAAACTTGAATTATAGCTTTTTATTTTAACTCGTTCAAATGAAATGACCCAAAAATAAGTCTTTTTTTTTTTTAAAGTTTACTTTTTAGATTAAAATTTTAGAACAATTTAAGGATGAAATGTAGTGATTTTGATTTTTTTTTAAATTGAGCTGATTTTAAGTGATTCAGCTGATTTCTTAATTTTTTTTAAGTAGTTGTAGCGTTAAATGAAATGAGTTAAATATAAGTCTCTATTTTGAGTTAACGCTACAACTACTAAAAAAATTAAGAAAATCACTTAAAATCTGCTTAATTCACAATAATAAACACCTTAATTCTTTATCAAAATCACTACATTTCATCCTTAAATTGTTCTAAAAATGTAATATAAAAAGTAAGAAGTAGACTTAAAAAAGATTTTGATTTCCCATTTCTTAATTTTTTGAGTAGTTGTAGCGATAACTCAAAAAAGAGACTTATTTTTAGCTAATTTCATTTAAGTCTACTTTTTAGTTTTTAGATTAAATTTTCAGAACAATTTAAGGATGAAATGTGATTTTGATAAAGAATTGAGCTGCTTTTAAGTGATTCATTTGACTTCTTTTTTTCGTAGTTGTAGTGTTTAACTAAAATGAAATGAGCTAAAAATAAGTCTTTTTTGAGTTAAAGCTACAACTACTAAAAAAAATTAAGAAATCAGTTGAATCGCTTAAAATCAGCTAAATTCTTTATCAAAATCACTACATTTCATCCTTAAATTGGTCTAAAATTTTTATCTAAAAAGTCGACTTAAAAAAGAGACTTATTTTAGCTCATTTCATCTGAACGAGTTAAAATAAAAAGTAATAATTTAATTTTTTTGTTTAGTTTTTAGATCCAAGAAATGACTCAACTAAGTGTAAAAATGTAGACAAAATATGAAATAATGCACAAAATCTGGTATTTTCAAAAGACACATAAATGAGAAAATCCGATCTATTTGATCAAAAATCATCCTTAAATTGTTTACCCCTTCAGCTGTTCTAAAAATTTCTGAATTCTTTTACTTTTTACTCTTAAAGTACATTTTTAAACAGGTACTTCAATACTTTTACTTAAGTTGATTTTTTCATGTGATACTTGTACTTTTCCTTCTACTTTAGTAACAGCATTGAGTACTTCTTCCACTACTGCTTAAAAGTCAAATCCCGTTTGGTTTATTTTTTCCATAATAACGAATTTACAATTGACAATATTTAAGTACAAGTTTTAGGTATCTGTACTCTTTGTACTACATTTTAGATCTGGACTAAAAAGTAAAAAGTAGACTTAAAAAAGAGACTTATTTTTATTTTTACCGCTACAACTACTAAAAAAAATTAAGAAATCAATTGAATCACTTAAAATTAGCTTAATTAACAATAATAAACACCTTAATTCTTTATCAAAATCACTACATTTCATCCTTAAATTGTTCTAAAAATGTAATATAAAAAGTACAAAGTAGAATGATTTCTGATTTCTTAATTTTTTGAGTAGTTGTAGCGATAACTCAAAAAAGAGACTTATTTTTAGCTAATTTCATTTAAGTCTACTTTTTAGTTTTTAAATAAAATTTTCAGAACAATTTAAAGATGAAATGTGATTTTGATAAAGAATTGAGGTGATTTTAAGTGATTAATTTGAGTTGTAGCGTGTAACTAAAATGAAATGAGCTAAAAATAAGTCTAAAACTACTAAAAAAAAAAAGAAGAAATCAGTTGAATCACTTAAAATCAGCTCAGTTCTTTATCAAAATCACTACGTTTCATCCTTAAATTGTTCTAAAAATATCTTAATTCTTTTACATTTTACTCTTAAAGTACATTTTCAAAACAGGTACTTCAATACTTTTACTTTTATGTGATACTTTTACTTCTGCTTTAGTAACAGTACTTCTTCCACCACTGCTCAAAAGTCAAATCACGTTTGGTTTATTTTTTCCGTTATAACAAATTTCCAGCAACATTTTGTGTTTCTAAATTCATTTGGAGAAGTTTTGGAACCTGTAAAAACCACAGAACCTGATGTGATATTAAAGCCGCACTGTGTATCTTTTCTTTAAAGATTCGTCATCATCTTGTCGCCATGGAGACGGTATTGCTTTCCTGAAATGTCCCAGAGTACGGCATTAAACTTGATCTGTCTAGAGTTTATGGAATCACGCCTGTTTCCTCGACATAAGACATTTTTTTATGACTTAAAATTGTTCTTACGGTGAGAAGGGCGGCCTGACATGGCGTAGTGGCATCTCCATGGTGATAGATACATTTAATAATAATACATTTTATTGATTAGGTGCCTTTCTGGATTCTCAAGGCCGCCGTACGACAATAAACAAAGACAAAAACCATCGACAAAGTGAAAATCAATCAAAAAGTACAGTGAAAAGCCCGGGTGGAGGGAATTAATTTAATGCCATACTTGGGAACATTCTCGTAAAGCAATAAGCCGTCTATGGACAGAAGCAGTGCGAACACCCTCCTCGAGAAAAGTTACGCACTGAACCTTTACATGGCTGGTTGTTAAAAAGGAAAACATCGCACATCGTCTTTTGAACTCGTGACGTTTCCCGACACTTTAACGCACTTTACTTTGGCTCTGCGTTGAAATGATAAATGTACGAAAATAATAACACATTTTATTTATTAGGCGCCTTTTTCGGTCGTCTTTAGAGAAACATTTAACATACAGATAAATAGATATATATATATATAGAGAGAGAGAGAGATATGTAGTGAACTCAATGTGTGTGAACTCTGCAGGGTGTAGATGTCAATTAAAGGTCCTATATTTTGCAATTTTTGTAACTTTTTAACGTCGTTTCCGTCTCAAAAACGTACCTCAACTTTTTTGTTTCACTCACAGATGTCTGAAATACCCTTACGGTGGTAACCCGTAACCGTTATTTTACTACTCGACCACTCAAATCTTATTTTTTTAAATATATTTTGAGATATTTATCCCTTGTGTGACCAAATAAAGGTGAAAATATGAGAACTGAAGGCTTCTAGAAGGAGATCCAGAAACTATTATTAAAATACTATTACAGCCAACTCGTCACAACAGTCTGAACGGTTGTCAAAAATATCGAAAATCAGATATTAATCGATACCAAGGCTGCGTCCCATTCCTCTGTCTTACCCCTTCCCCCTTATCTACGTCTTTGTCTCGCCCCTCGATACCGAGCTGAGAGGGCTCGGGGTACGAATGTTCCTCTAAGAAATGGGACGCCACTAGATTACCGTTTGCGTCGTCGTCCCTCGCCGTGTCAAGGATTATCGGGTACCTCAGCTTGACAAAAAACTCGCTCGTTTATACGTGAAAGTTCGATGAAAACGATAACGTCGGCTAAACAGACGCCGCGACAACAGTTCAGTAAAAGTAACGTAGAACATAAGCGTCATAATTGTAAACCTGCTAAACTGTTAATCGATAATTACAACTGCTGAAAATACATTTATGACACTCCTTGGCTGGTCCATGTGACGCTGCCGTCCTGATCCCAAAAGTCCTGGTTTAGTCCTGGTTTTGATCTGATTTAGTCCTGGTTTTGTTCTGGTTTAGTCCTGGTTTTGTTCTGGTTTAGTCCTGGTTTAATCCTGGTTTTGTTCTGGTTTAGTCCTGGTTTTGTTCTGGTTTATTCCTGGTTTAGTCCTGATTTTGTTCTGGTTTATTCCTGGTTTAATCCTGGTTTTGTTCTGGTTTATTCCTGGTTTAGTCCTGATTTTGTTCTGGTTTATTCCTGGTTTAGTCCTGGTTTAATCCTGGTTTTATTCTGGTTTAGTTCAGGTTTAGTCCTCATTATGTTCTGGTTTAGTCCTGATTTAGTTCTGGTTTAGTCAAAGTTTCTCCAGTTAAATCCTGGTTCAGTTATAGTTAATCCCGGTTTAGTCCTCGCTGTCCTCATTCCAAAACCTGCCTGAGCTTGTAGTCGTACCCCTTCGTTTCAAGTCTGGTCGAGAGTTTACTTCATTTCAAGGGGTATGCAGCCTGAGGTCGTGGCCCGAGCCCTTGATCAAAATTAGAATCGGGACACCCCTTGTCCTCACATGAACAAGCAAAACCAAGGGGTAGGGGTAAGACGAAGGGGTAAGACAGAGGAATGGGACGCAGCCTAAAACTAGTATCGAAACTAGATACTCGTTTGAGCGGGTATTGATGCGAAAAAAGTCCATTCACAGGGCAGAAATGAGGCTTTTCCGAACAGTTTTACAACAATCTTGAGCTGTACAGTTTGGAAAATCACATTCTGTTGTCTAAAAAAAGCCTGCTCCTTACGATTGAAATTGAGTTTGAAATCATGACGACACTAACTGCAATTATGAAACCCATTTTCCCCGATATGAGACATGATACGCAGATGTAAAGACACATGGGAATAGAAAATAAAGTTCTACCGTTGAATATATAATGAAGGTGACCAAGCTTGTAATGCGATAAAGTAAAAGCAGTCAAAAATCTGAAGCACGCTGTTGGAATTAGAATAAAAGTTCTTTAATAGTTACACGCCGACGTTTTTATGGGGGTCATGTGACCTAAAGCACGTGACCAGACGTAAAAAAAACAAAAAAAAACAAAACACAGTTGAAGACAGAAGTACCCACTGTATTACACCGTTTGGACGTAAAAACACAGTGAATAATTAAATATTTTTCATTTTATTTTTGTTTTGTTTATGTCTGTTTCTTCTTCTAGGCCAGGATATTGAACTTTTTGGCTCTCAAAACTTCCAAAAACGGTCTTTTTTTTCCTATAATTTAATTTTCCTATCATTTAATCTTTTGTCTTGTGTTTTAATTCTCATCGCGGTATCGGAATTGGGATTGAGTATCGCGTCGGTTCCTTAGTATGGAAATCGAGTTAGAAATTTTAGCACCTTTTAATAGTTTTCATAGTCCGTGCTTCTTCAGCAGAATGTACAAACGTCGATGTTGGCGACTACAATTTTAGCGCCAAAAACTGCTTCTTTTCCTACTTTTAAACGCTTGAATTTTGCATAATATAGGACCTTTAAACGGTATATTTTTCAAAGTGTAAAGTTACAGGAACTTGTGTCCAAAAACCAAAAAACACGAGGGGTCAGGGAGGTCTCAGGAGCTGTTGGAAAAAGCGACAATAAAAACGAAATGGCTGCGACGCATTTTCAGTTTTGGAGATTCCAAGTGATTCTATGCAACGTTTGTCCCCGTGTTTTGGCTGTTGTTGTTGTTGCTGTTGTTGTTGTTGAGCGAGTGGAGGATTCAATTCCCGAAACACAAGTCAGTTTGATGTGATCTTTTTACGTCGAGGTTAGAGCGATATAAAGTGCAACGTTTGAAAGTGTTGAGTTCACTGGATTTTATTAAGTTTGTGAGTTCATTTTACAGAAACAACTTGAAATCACGACAAAGTGATTTAATTTGACTTGAATTCAGTAAATAATCAGATCCATTAACTTTTTTAGGTCTTATCGTCAATATTTTAAAGTAGAAATTGCTATATTTTCAAGGCATTTTTTTAATTTCAATATCATTTTTTTTTTTTTCAAGGATAAAAAAAAATGCATTTGGAATTTGAAAGACATTTTGTTTTTGCAGTATTTTTTTCATACAAAAGTTCTATTTGACTTTCCAAATTTGTTTATCAGTTATTCTCTATCTACGAGGTTGTGGGTTTGACTCCCGATCTTCCTCTTCGCTCCACCCAAATTCCACGGCAAAAGGAGAAATTCAATTTGTCAACTGGTTATTTGGTCGACCAAATTGAATTTCTCCTTTTGCCGTGGATTCTACCTGGACGACTGAGGGATTCTACACATCCAAATGCCAATTTATTTTAAAAAACACTGCGTTGTTTTTTTTGTTCGGATCTAATAGTCAGGTATCGCACTTTGCCGCTGTTTAGAAGAATTATCTGTCATTTCTGTTTATTTAAAATATCGTCATTGCAAAAGTGACGCTGCCCAGGATGCTCAAAGCGAACGCCGTTTCTCCAGGTGGACCAGTGGAGCCATGTGCTCTGTGGCGCCCCCTCCTGCTGTGACGGGGATGTGCTGACACTGTACCACTGATGCTGTATAAAGAGAGAGACTTATTTTAAACGTGTAAATAGGCAAATGTACAAATGTCGAAGATGAGTCTATGGCTATGATCATACTGAGATGTAGAGTTATGAATTATGTAATAAATATTGTGCTGTAAACCACGCTGTGTGTTTTCTGTGAGATAAATCGGTCCACATACAAGACCAAAAAGTGAAAAAATGCAAGGCGCACTCAGGTGGCTGATGTCCAAAACAGGCCTGGACTGGTAATCGGGCATACCGGGCATTTTCCCGGTGGGCCGACAGTCCTCGAGACCGATGCTGTTGTTTTTTTTTTTACTTGGAGACCGGACCACAATTTAGAGGAGGCATCCCATTGGTCCATGTTCAATACAGACAGTGGACTAAACCAATCAGGATATAGAAGCTTACGAGAGCGGTCCCGCCCCTTTCCCTGCACTGATCCCCGCCAGTTTCAGTGTTGAGTGTGGAAACATGGAGAAGCGGCAGAAAGGGGGTGTGGAGAAATTACAGGATAAAAGATGAAAAAATCTCACTATAGACGCTGCAAAATGTTCTAAAATAACAGACATATGTCCACGTCCTCTGCAGCCCAGGCTGAAGGTGGACAGGGAACCCGAGGGAACCCGGGGGACAGAGTGACCAGGGAAGTGTCGCACAGGCACAGCAGGTCAGCAGTAGTAATGTGAGGATGATACTGGGACTTTTAGGTGATGGACAGGCATGAAAATCGCTCACCTTTCAGCGAAATTCACCGTTTTGAAGCCAAAATAGGCGACCTACGTGAATCATAAAGATTTGATGAGAAAAGGTTTTTTTTTGTGTGTGTGCAAGATGCATTTTAAATAAACCGTTGAATGTGTAGTTACTGTGAGTTTGCTGGTGGTTTTGGGGATTTTTCCTTTAAATGTTGCGCCCTGGTTTCCCTTAAGCCAAGACGTAACAATAGTAAAATACTTTGCTTCGGGGAACACAAACATAAATTAGTCCGTTGTGCTCCGCTAATTATGAGGGGCCGGTCTAAGACAAAAATGCCAGGGACGTTTTTATGTCGCAGTCCAGCCCTGCGCTGATACATCAGGAAATGTTCAGGATTCTTCAGAATTTATTGAAGAAAAAAACAAGTTTTGAGGTTCTTTATTTGTCATTCAAGCAGGAGAGAGAGAAACACAACAGAACAAAATGTTTTCCTCAAGGCCCAGTGATTAAAAGAACAATAATAAATAAGCAATATTAAAAAAGTACATTAAGAGCATTTAGCAGTTCCAATAGACAAGTACAAGCAAAAAATATAGGCATAACTACAGGGTTAAATTTCAATTTCAACTTTCAACTTTATTATCATCCCAAAGGGAATCTGGTGTGAGCAGTGTCAGACATTCAGCAGACGTACAAAACAACGCAATAACACACTTAACTACAGTTAAGTTAAAGTTTATGCTCAACTTTTACACAGAATAAGACCCCATGGAGACAGGGACATTTCTAATTCTCTGCAGAGATGTTTTAATGTGAAGAAATGAGCCGTCCCTCTCTGTACTGGACCACAGCGGCCCCTCTGTGCTGGACTCTGTGCTCTGCTGCGATAAACACACGGTCTGATGTTTTAGTGATCTCTTCAGCCATCGCTCTCATTTTGCTCACTGTGTCGTCACAGTAAAACCAGGACTGACCTGAGACTTCAACAGGCTGTTCATAAGACCTCCTCATCTTCAGATGGTCCAGATACCTCTCCATCTCCTCCAGCTGCGAGTCAGGGCTCTGCAGTGAAGTGAAGATGTAGCCTGAGCAGACGACATGTCTCTCATCCAACACAAACCTATCAAGCTCAGCCTGAGTGGACCGCACTGGGACTCCCTCCATTATGTCTAAACAGGACTGAACCACACTGACCTCCCTCTCCTTGTCCTGCAGCCACTTGGTTAGTTTGTCCTGGCTGAACGGGGACATGAGTCTCTGGTCAAAGAGACTTCTGAGGACGCTCTCGTCTGCTTTCCCCTCTCGAATGGCTGGACATTTCTCTGCCATCTGCCTCTGCAGCTCTACACTGTAACACTGACACAGTTTGTAGAACTTGTGCACCTGATGCTGAAGCTGAGGGAACTTCAGCACTGCACTGACAGACAGACATTCATTACATCTCATAGTGATGCTGTCCAGATCCTCCAGGATCTCCTCAGCCTCCAGCACTAAGCCTACACTGATGTGTGTGACTATCCCAGGAGCTCTGGGGTTCAGATGTTTCACTGGCACCATCCACACTCTCACTGGGACTGTGTTCTGTCCATGTTCTCCCAGATGTTTGCTCATATCTCTGTAGGTCTGTACTGCCTCTGTCAAAGTAGCAGGGCTACGCTCAAGAAGGAAGTCTGAGTAACATTTCACTGTGAGTTTTTTAGCTATAGATTTTTGTTCTTCTGTGAGGTCTTGATCATAATCCAAGTGAACTGAAAAGAGAATTAAGTTGATCACTACTTTAACCTTTAATTTGAACTCGTGAAGCTCACTTGCCTCTACTATGTGACTGTCAAACACAAAGAAAGCGTTCCCTCCGTACTCGATCCCTGTGACCACATGTGTGGCCAGGCCTCTCTCCACCATGTCTCTGTCCTTAATGTTGTCCCAGTCTCCTGCTGTGAGGGACAGCTGCTCAAAGTGAGTGCTGGCTTTGTACTGCAGAGTCACTCTGCTCTGGTTTTTAAACTGCTGTTTATCGTGGAGAAACTTGGCCGAACCTTGTGCTTCCACAAAGCCACACAGAACACTGGCTCTTAAAGACGCCTGTATCTCCAGGAGAGACGCCTTCTCTTCAGTGGAGTCTGAGGTGGAGAGGTGGAAGTGACTGTGAGGCTGAGGCCTTGTCCTGGTCATGGACTTTAACACTGCAGAATCCCACAGAGCGCTCCCTAAAACACACCTCATGTTAGACATAATGAAGCATTATTTCAGCATGGACAAAGTAAACTGTGATATTTGGGGAAAATGTGACTGTGTAATTGTTGTTTTTCATTGTAACAAGAGCCTGGGTTTGTAAAGGCTTAAATATTCTGTACAGAACAACACACTTGTGTTGAAATTATTTACATTCTTACAATTCTATCCAAACTTTATTGGCCAACTCTATATATATATATATATATATATATATATATATATATATATATATATATATATATATATATATTACTATACAGGGGGTCCTCGGGTTACGACGGTCTCGGGTTACGACGTTTCGTGGTTACGAACGCGCCCCCATTAAAAAAAATATGTATATATTACGCGTCATTCCGTCTTACGCGGTTTAGCGTGGTAAAAGATGTAAACAAACGCACGCGGCGCGCGGCGCACGGCGGAAGAATACGCTCTGTTGTGGTTGTAGGGAGAAGAAGACAGCCTCGTGTGTGTGCCCAATGTGGGCGGAAGTACCTGATGTGGGCTCTGATCTGCTCCTATGAAAGCGGCAGTGATAACCAAGCAGCGTAGTGGTCTAATTATTGAGATGGAAAGGTTATTGGTGCTTTGGTTGGAAGATCAAAGGCAAAATCCGGTTTACGACGAAATTCGGGTTACGACGCGTCTTAAGAACGGATCAACGTCGTAACTCGAGGACTCCCTGTATTTGAAATAAAAACACACGTGCAAACGTTACTTTAAATGAATAATGTATATTCTTCAAGTGTATTTGACATATCCTTTCAAATATATTCATTAAAAATAAATAGGCTACCAAAGAAATACCAGTTAATTGGAGATGAATGGTAAATGTATATTATATACATATATGATATAATTGATAAATATTATGAAGCTGACCTTGTAGGAGCTGATCGGTCCGTGCATCGTACAACATCCCCAGTCTGAACGGTCGGCCGAGAGTTGCTGTCACCGGATATGAGCCCATTTCACCAGACTGTAAAAACACAGAGTCACACTCAAACCACTGAGAAGGAAGCACTCGGACTGAAAGAGCTCTCCACACCTGTTTCACTCACAAAGCCTGACTCAGCAGAAGATGATCTTTCAGTTGTAGGTCTTTAGGTTTAGTTATTGAAGCTGCAGTAGAAGCTGCAGTAGAAGCTGCAGTAGACGCTTGCCTGCTCAGAGTGTTGTATAAGGAGCTGGAGCTGATACAGGGAGTGTAGTCAGAGGAGGTGGGACTGTCAGAGGAGGTGGGACTGTCAGAGGAGGTGGGACTGGCAGAGGAGGTGGGACTGGCAGAGGAGGCGGGACTGTCAGAGGAGGCGCGGGACTGTCAGAGGAGGTGGGACTGTCAGAGGAGGTGGGACTGTCAGAGGAGGTGGGACTGGCAGAGGAGGCGGGACTGGCAGAGGAGGTGGGACTGTCCAAAGTATGTGGGTTAGATCTGTGTCCTGTTTCTTCAGAGTTGTTCTTCATTTCTCAGAGACATAATGCTCAGTAAAATACGTGACTGATTATTCATTCTTATCATCAATACACACTTCGGTTTTCAAACTTGTGAAAGTCATTTCCCATAACCCTACTTGGTAACAGTTCAGTCGTTCTCAAAGGCCTGAAGGACACTGTCATGTGTAATACATAGGCATATATATATATACATATATATATATATATTAGGGCTGGGAATATTAACGCGTTAATCGCGATTAGATTAATGTAAATTATGATCGCGAACAATTTTTTTAATCGCGATCAGAGTTTGCCAGCATTTTCCGCAATTCTACCATCCATATGCAGCTCATTTGGTTGTATTAATTAAACTCATTGTCGGTTAAACGCGCTATTTTGAGTTTGCTAGTATTTTGTTCCTTCTACGCATCCGTAGGCAGCTCGAGCGGGCTTCAATCATTTATTTACAATTTCTCAAAGTAAGCACTATTACTGGTTCATTGTTACTTTTTCCTTTCTCTGCACTTTTTTGAAATAAAAAAATGGTGAGAAATACTTTGCATTGTGAGTTTAACTTTAGATTCGAACGGTCTTACTGCAAGATATCAATTTTAAACATGCAAAATAAATCACGATTAATCGCGATTGGGACGGCAGTAGCTCAGTTGGTAGAACATATGTCTCGTGATCCAGGGGTTAGCGGTTCGAATCCCGCTCTTGATGGGTTGACCGCATATGATCCCAGCTCCCACAGATGAGCGCTGCTGTTGTGTCCTTGGGCAAGACACTTAACCCCACCTCGCCCCCAGTGTCTGCGGACACTGGTAGCCCCCATGGCAGAAGATACATCAAGGCCCGTTGTGACGTGAGCCGTCCTCCTGTGGACCCACCACCCGCGGAAGGATTCATGGGGGCTGGTGCATTGTGTTCTGGGCAGCAGAACACTGCTTGGACTGCTGCTCCCGCGACCCAGAAAATGGAAAAGCGGAAGAAAATGAATGAATGAATGAATGATCGCGATTAACTATGAAATTTCTGAGATTAGTTGCGATCAAGAAAATTAATCGTTTGACAGCCCTAATATATATATATATACAGTATGTATACATATATATGTATATATACGTATATGTATACATATATATACGTATGTATGTATATATATGTATAGTATATATATATGTATACATATATACGTATGTATACATATATGTATATATATGTATATACTGTATGTATACATATATACGTATGTATACATATATACTCAACAAAAATATAAACGCAACACTTTTGTTTTTGCTTCCATTTTTCATTAGATGGACCCAAAGATCCAAAATTCACTCCAGATACACAACACTACCATTTCTCTCAAACATTGTTCACAAATCTGTCCAAATGTGTGACAGCGAGCACCTCTGCCCCGCCGAGACAATCCACCCCACCTCACAGGTGCGCCACATCAAGATGCCGATCCGACATCATGACCAGTGCACAGGTGCGCCCCAGACTGCCCACAATAAAAGGCCACCCCGAAATGTGCATTTTTTTTGCTTTATTGGGGGTCTGGGGACTCAGAACCAGTCAGTATCTGGTGTGACCACCATTTGCCTCATGCAGTGCAACACATCTTCTTCGCATAGAGTTTATCAGATTGTCAATTGTGGCCTGTGGAATGTTGGTCCACTCCTCTTCAATGGCTGTGCGAAGTTGCTGGATATTAGTGGGAGCTGGTACACGCTGTCGTATATGCCGGTCAAGCACATCCCAAACATGCTCAATGGGTGACATGTCCGGTGAGTATGCTGGCCATGCAAGAACTGGGACATTTTCAGCTTCCAAGAATTGTGTACAGATCCTTGCAACATGGGGCCATGCATTATCTTGCTGAAACATGAGGTGATGTTCATGGATGTATGGCACAACAATGGGCCTCAGGATCTCATCACGGTATCTCTGTGCATTCAAAATGCCATCAATAAAATGCACCTGTGTTCTTCGTCCATAACAGATGCCTGCCCATACCATAACCCCACCACCACCATGGGCCACTCGATCCACAACATTGACATCAGCAAAGCGCTCACCCACACGACGCCACACACACTGTCTGCCATCTGCCCTGAACAATGTAAACCGAGATTCATCCGTGAAGAGAACACCTCTCCAACATGCCAGACGCCATCAAATGTGAGCATTTGCCCACTCAAGTCTGTTACGGCGACGATCTGGAGTCAGGTTAAGACCCCGATGAGGACGACGAGCATGCAGTTGAGCTTCCCTGAGACGGTTTCTGACAGTTTGTGCAGAAATTGTTTGGTTATGCAAACCAATTGTTTCAGCAGCTGTCCGAGTGGCTGGTCTCAGACGATCTTGGAGGTGAACCTGCTGGATGAGGAGGTCCTGGGCTGGTGTGGTTACACGTGGTCTGCGGTTGTGAGGCCGGTTGGATGTACTGCCATATTCTCTGAAACGCCTTTGGAGATGGCTTATGGTGGAGAAATGAACATTCAAAGCACGAGCAACAGATCTGGTTGACATTCCTGCTGTCAGCATGCCAAATGCTCGCTCCCTCAATGCTTGTGACATCTGTGGCATTTTGCTGTGAGACAAAACTGCACATTTCAGGGTGGCCTTTTATTGTGGGCATTATAAGGCACACCTGTGCACTTATCATGATGTCAGATCAGCATCTTGATGTGGCACACCTGTGAGGTGGGATGGATTATCTCAGCAAAGCAGAAGTGCTCACTATCACACATTTAGACAGATTTGTGAACAATGTTTGAGAGAAATAGTAATATTGTGTATCTGGAATGAATTTTAGATCTTTAAGTCCATCCCATGAAAAATGGGAGCAAAAACAAAAGTGTTGCATTTATATTTTTGTTGAGTGTATGATAATATGACTCACCCCATAAGAATGTATTCATAAAAAAACGTTATAATAACAAAGTTATCACCCACACCCTATAATGATTTGTGGGAGGAAGTGGAGGAAGTGGACACGCTGCCCTATAAAAGACAGCAGCGTGTTCACTTCCTCAGAGCGACTTCAGAGCTCCTGCCCTTCAGAACACCCCAGAAGACAGACAAGAGGACACAATGGGACAGACAAAGAGGAAGACAATGGAACAGACCGAGAGGACGACAATGGGACAGGTGAGCACTGAGCAGCACACTTTTCTTACTCGGGCTTTGTAAGTCATGAGGTCAGTCTCAGTTATGGACAGGGGCCTTTTTATTTTTAGTACAGCCAATTTGGGGGCAGTGACAGCACCTGGTTTAGAGTTTTATGGATATGTCTGTGCCTGTATTAAATTGTAGAAAGCATTTGTTTGCGTTCATAAATCATATCAATAAAATCTATTCTTTGTTTTAATTATAAGATAAAAATTGAATTGAAAATTGTGTGTTATTTTACCATATTGCCCAGTTTTTATTTGTCAAACATGTCTAATCTCTTGGTTGTGCTTTTCTACAGATGATTGTTGGAGGCCTGGGCCGGCCGTTCACTCTGGGCATGTTGTACAACGCCCCAAAAGACCAACTCATCCCAGGTCAGCCACTGTTAATGTTTAACTCTATCTTTGGACCAAATGATCAAATTAATGATTAAAGAGAGTATCAAAAATTGTAACTGAAAAAAAGCTCTAGTTTGAGAAAATGGCAAACATTAGCACTGCAAACTTTAGCTTGTTTATGGGCCTAGCACACTGAATCTGGTGTGTCTGATGTAACGGCAAAGAGTTATACACTGAACAATCTGTTGTGTTCAAATAAAACCAAAGCATAGACTGTATAAATTCATAGGATACCTCTGAGCCGTAGGATTCCAAATTGGAAGCGCTCGTGGAGGAGCTTCCGGCTCATTCTGACCCTGGCTCCCATTGACTTACAATAGAATATTGTGGTCCCTCTCTCTGTACCTGCTGCTGTGAGCTGTTCTGTCTTATTTGACACCTGTCTCTTGCTATCTATTTTGCTATTTATTTATAATTTATTATCACCATTTATATTTTTTACTCTTTGTTATTATATAGTTGCAGTTGGAATTCCAAATTCACTACTATTATAACTGCTATAACTAGGAGCTGAACACTTTGAGGGAGGTCACACTCCCTTAGTCCACTTCTTTACACAGTCTATGAACCAGAGTCAGCTGTAACCTGCAGGTGTTTTGGCTTCATCAGGAGAATGATGAAGAAGGAATACTAGTGCACTAGTATACAAGTATAAATGTGTACAAGCTGTATGCAGCGAATGTGCTGTAAATGACCAATGTTTGTTTGTTTTAGGAATGGCCCTTTGGGGCTCACAAACCTTACAAAGCCTGACTGTGAAGAAGGTCCAGAGGAGCAGTCACTTTGACATCAGAGCGTCAGACTCCACTACAGACACCTCCTTTAACCTGAATGTGGACGCGTCTCTGAAGCTCAGCTTTATGAGTGGTATGATCGAAGTGGGGGGGTCAGCCAACTACCTGAACAACAAAAAGCAATTTAAAAACCAAAGCAGAGTGACCCTGCAATACCAGGCCACCACTCACTTTGAGCAGCTGTCCCTCACAACAGACGAGCGTCAGAAAATACAGAGCAGTCTGAGTAATGCGAAGAGCCTGGCCACACATGTGGTCACAGGGATAGAGTACGGAGCCAACGCTTTCTTTGTGTTCGACAGTCAGAAGGTAGACTCTAGTGACCTCCAGACTGTCAAAGGACAGATGGAGGTAACCATCAAAAAGATTCCTCAGTGTGAAATTCAAGGAAACGCAAAGGTAGAACTCACTGAAGAAGAAAAACAGCTAGCTAAAACAATGTCTGTTCAATTTTATGGAGATTTTCTTCTTGAGAGCAATCCTGCAACATTTGATGCAGCTGTACAGACCTATGTGAATCTGCCCAAGCTGTTGCTTGGAGAAGGTGATAAAGAACCAGTGAACACTGTTCCTGTGAAGGTCTGGCTGCTTCCACTGGAGGTCTTTATAGATGTGCCTGCTCCAGTGACTAAAGGCATCAGTAGTCTTAGTGTAGGCTTAGTGCTGGAGGCTGAGGAGATCCTGGAGGATCTGGACAGCATTACTATGAGATGTAATGAATGTCTGTCTGTCAGTGCAGTGGTGAAGTTCCCTCAGCTTCAGCACCAGGTGCACAAGTTCTACAAACTGTGTCACTATTATTGTGTAGAGCTGCAGAGGCAGATGGCAGAGAAATGTCCAGCCATTCGAGAGGGGAAAGCAGACGAGAGCGTCCTCAGAAGTCTTTTTGACCAGAGACTCATGTCCCCGTTCAGCCAGCACAAACTAACCAAGTGGCTGCAGGACAAGGAGAGGGAGGTCAGTGTGGTTCAGTCCTGTTTAGACATAATGGAGGGAGACCCAGTGTGGTCCACTCAGGCTGAGCTTGATAGGTTTGTGTTGGCTCCAGGAGATGAGGACCGCTGGGCCTATGTCTTCACCTCTCTGGGGACCGCCGCAGATCCTCAGTTGGAGGACATGGGTGGGTACCTGAATTCTCTGAAGTTGGGAAAAACTTATGAGCTACAACCATCACAGTCAGAAGAAGATCCATGGTTCAACAAAGATGATGTTGTGGCCAGAATGCGGCAGAAAGCTGTAAATTTTCACAGTAACACAGGTAAAACAAAACAATGTGTCACAGCAAAAAGCGGCACGCCGCACATCGGTGCTGCCAGTTACAAATACCAAAAAGGACTCCTGGTTATGAGTTATGAGAATATGAGTAATTAAGAAAATAATTGAAGCAACTGTTGTCAAAGAGTTAAAGGGAGATTATAATGTCCAGATGATCCTCGTCAAACTAATCAAACCACTGTCCTGTATTCTCTTTAAAGGGATATGCCACCCCCAGGTCAAATTTGGGCATCTCCCCACAGTCCAGAGACTAAAATAAGTGGTGGAAAGCGTTTTCCTGCTCACCCAGCCATTGTCCGAGTCTGTCGCCACTGACCGCCGCGGTATCTGCAGCTTACTCCGCCTTAGACTGGAGTCTAACGTCGCCAGAGAAAGATTTCGGCCAAAAGGAATTAATTTGCTCGATGCGTTTCCCAATTACTTTCTGTGTAGTGCGCATTCATATCGAGTGCAAATAAATGTGCAAATCAACACGGAGAGCTTGCCTTGGTCATTTTTGGTGGGAACTATTTTCCAGTGCGGAAGAATAAAGCCGAATCACGCAGTACGCTGCCAGGGGAATCCCTGTTACGCACCGGGAAGGGAGTTCCCCTGTTGCACAACGTGGTGCGTGATTCGGCTTTATTCTTCCGCACTGGAAAATAGTTCTCACCCAAAATGACCAAGGCAAGCTCTCCGTGTTGATTTGCACATTTATTTGCACTCGATATGAATGCGCACTACACACAAAGTAATTGGGAAACGCATCGAGCAAATTAATTCCTTTTGGCCGAAATCTTTCTCTGGCGACGTTAGACTCCTGTCTAAGGCGGAGGAGCTGCAGATACCGCGGCGGTCAGTGGCGACAGACTCGGACAATGGCTGGGTGAGCAGGAAAACGCTTTCCACCACTTATTTTAGTCTCTGGACTGTGGGGAGATGCCCAAATTTGACCTGGGGGTGGCATATCCCTTTAAACTGATGATTTTGATCTGATTCTTTTCAAATGTAATTCAAATAGATGTGATTTTCTTAGTTTTCTCGTGAAAAAAAAAATCAAAACTGTTATAACTGATGAATGATTAAAAAAGTGTATTGTGATCTAATAAATGGTTTTACCCAAGATACTGCCTGTGCTTTTTATTTCCTCTCTTTATTTGAGCACTGGCACATAAGATTGAGGTACTTTCTCTTCAGAATCTCTTCAGATTTACATGTGTGTAAATGATAGGGAGAACAGTGGAACACTGAAGTTACAAGGAGCAGAGGTGGTGAAGGTGGAGGATTTTAGATACTTAGGATCATCTGTTCAGAGCAGTGGAGACTGTGGAAGAGAGGTGAAGAATAGAGTGAAGGCAGGATGGAACAGCTGGAGAAAAGTGTCAGGAGTGATCTGCGATAGAAGAGTGCCAGCTAGGGTGAAGGGAAAGGTTTACAGGACAGTTGTGAGACCAGCCATGATGTATGGATTAGAAAAACTTGCAATAGGCAGAAGACAGGAGGCAGAGCTGGAGATAGCAGAGTTAAAGATGCTCAGATTCTCTTTAGGAGTGACAAGGATGGACAGGATCAGGAATGAGGTCATCAGAGGGACAACACAGACAGGAAGGTTTGGAGAAAAAGCTAGAGAAGCCAGATTGAGATGGTTTGGACATGTTCAGAGGAGGGACAGTGGATATATTGGTAGAAGAATGTTAGAGATGGAGCTACCAGGTAGGAGACAAAGAGGAAGACTAAAGAGGAGATTTATGGATGCAGTGAGGGAGGACATGGAGGTAGTTGGAGCCAGAGTAGAAGATACAGAAAACAGGGCGAGATGGAAAAAGTTGATTCGCTGTGGCAACCCCTGAAAAAGGGACAAGCCGAAAGGAGAAGAAGAAGAAGATTTTACAACTCAACAGTCCTCATGATTCAAGAAAAGACATTTTAAAGAAAAGATGAACAAATATAAATATATGTGTACATATTTGTATGTAGATTACAGACAGAAATAAAAGACCAAGATCAGTCCTGGTTTAGTCCTGGTTTTGTCCTGGTTTACACCTGGTTTAGACCTGGTTTAGTCTTGGTTCAGTCCCAGTTTAGTCCTGTTTATTTGTACTATTTTTTTTTATCATATAAAATATGGTTTTATATTGAGTGTTTTTGCTGTATGTCCTTTGTCCCTTGTCCAGGTTTTGGACTCTCAGTCCCTCATAAGACTGAAATTGAAATTAAATTTGATTCAACAGTAACTTCATTGACAAATGGCACAGAAATTCCTTATTTTAATGAAAAATATCATGTGCTTGAAAGATATATTAGTATTTTATTTATTTTTCATAAAAAGAACACATGTCCCTAGGGATCACTGTCATTTCCACCACAAAATGTAACTTTAAACTTGTTTTTAAACCTTTGTCTCCTTGAAGCACATCAGTTGTGATGTGACAGAGATTAGCATGCTAATATGTCATGAGATTTTAAAAGAAATGCTAAACATTGTCATTTCCACAACAGTCATTTCCATCACTTTATTTATTGTTCTTGTTTATTATTATTTATTTCATATTGATGTCATTTCATCACAACCACAACCATCAGTTAATGTTTCTACACATTGTGATGAAGTAGAACAAATCTAAATATTTCTAAAAATATCATGACCAATTTGGACTGAAGTTGGAGAATCACCCTTTAATGATCAAAAATCCATTGTAAACCTGGATCTTCACTGTGCATGAGCTTGCTCTCTACAGATCTGATCTGGTATCACCAACCATTTGTCCCCATGGAGACGTTATGTTTTAATGCTGTAATGAGAAGAATTCTGGGCAAAGTAAATAGAATTAAATAGCATTTTTGCAGAGGTGTAAAACACAAGATCTAGTTTAGACTCCGGCTCATTTAGGTTTCATACCTCCTTGCTGGAGGCGGCTGCTTGTTTTTCTCGCTTCCTTATCTACTGCTCTCTCTGCGTGCAAATTTTCTCTTGTTTTTCTCAATATTTCTCCTGTTGGAGTAGATTTTCGAATTCTAAATTATGGATTTGATAAACTGGTCCCTCAACGCAATTGGCTTTTTTTTTTTTTTTCCACGAAATGTGGGTTCGGGAGAGCCAATCGGAACTATTTACTATTTGGATTTTTGATGGCAGGACATCTGAATTGGCCTGGGGGATGTTTTCTGATCCATCGCAGAATTTGGGACGGCGGAAGTGGACAAAGAGCCCCTGAGCTGTCGGCTGTCATTTTACACCACAGTGGAACTGTTGCAGACCAGGGAAGGTCTACATCAGAAGGAGACACAGATTGAACTGTACCATCTCCAATCTGTGGATACCTGAATGATGCTCAGATACCATCATGAATATGTTTGTGGAACTGTGCGAAACAAGCGGCTCAGTCCGCAATCATCTACGCGCCAGGAGGGAGGACTGGGAGTTGTACGGCCCTGCTTGGTGACATGAAGTTGTGGACTTTGTAGAACCAGGTTTCGGACCAATTGTCTGTTCATCTGAGTTCTAAAGTGTGTCGATTATGTGCATTCTCCCCTGGTTTAATTAATTCTCCTGGAAATCTACAATAGCAGGGCTGCTGTGTTTGGACTCTGTTCTCTCGAACTCAACAGTCCCAAGGTCACAGCTGTGATAACAACGGCTCACATGATATCAAAAGAACAACATAGATTCACCACTCCACAGTCTGCAAACTGTTTTTTTGTTGAAAATGTCAAAAGTTTTGACAAACATGCAATTGTAGGTGCAGTATTCATAGCTTTTAAGAAGGCTTTTGACACGGTAAATCACCAGATTCTTTTAACTAAATTATCCCATTTTAATCTATCTAAAGAGGCTTTGCACTGGTTTGAGTCTTACTTGTCCCACAGACAACAATGTGTCTCCCTGTCTGGTTTTAAATCACCCTACCTTCACTGTCCAACAGGGGTCCCCCAAGGTAGTATTTTAGGACCAATTTTATTTAGTATTTATATGAATGATTTCCCAGAATTTTGTCCAAATGTCAGTGTCCAGCTGTATGCTGATGATGCTGTAATCTTTACACATGCCAGAACTGTACAAGAAGCGTCAGAAACGTTAACATCAGCCATGACTCCTGTCCAAAAGTGGGTCAAGAACTCATGCCTACAACTCAATATAAAGAAAACGGTCTGCATGATGTTCAGTAAAAAAACAACTGAGCTACAGCGGTCCAATGTCTTTCTAGACGGGGTGGAACTCAGCCTCGTCAAAGAGTTTAAATACCTGGACTGACGTTGGACCCGACATTGACATTTAAGAAACACATTAAGCGTCTCACAAAAACTGTTCATTTTAACTGAGTGAATTTTAGACAAGTAAGATCCTTTATGACTCTATATGCGGCACGAATGTTTTTACACTCTATGATTCTGTCTTGGAGAAAGCAGAAGATGATGGATGGATGATTCTGTCTCATATAGAGATCTGCATAACCACATGGTCATTTGCTGCTGGCACAACACTCAAACCAGTTGAATCACTTTTTTAAAAAGCTGTGAAAATATTAGACAAGAAACCATTCTCAATTCACCACTGCACAATTTTAGACAAGTATAACTTACTCAATTTTAATAATTTTGTTCATTTTAAATATGGTTGTTTTGTATATAAAGTTTTACATGGACTTGCTCCTCCTCCGCTGCAGGATTTGATCAAAACAAAGAGTCAGTGGGAGGGGAACTAGGGCCACGGCCCCGGGGGAACTGTGAGGTCCACACAGACCCCGGGGGAACTGTGAGGTCCACACAGACCCCGGGGGAACTGTGAGGTCCACACAGACCCCGGGGGAACTGTGAGGTCCACACAGACACTCTACATTGGGACAAACTGTGCTCTCAGTCAGAGGCTCTAAGTTCTGGAACTCTCTCCCATCATCAATAAGAGAGACTCCAACACTGGACACTTTAAATCACACTTGGAACAGCGGCTAAAGGAAAACCAGACTTGTGGACAATGTTGGTGTTATTGTCAGTTGTCATTGTTTTTATTGTTTTTGCTGTGGTGTCACCTGCCTAGGGAGTGCAGATGGAAATTAGCATTCTTGCTATAATCTGGCATATTTACACTGTAATGCTGCAGATGTTCATTAATATGCACTGTCCCTGTTAAATAAAGACTAAATAAAATAAGATTGGCTAGGTCACGATGACATGTATTTATAAAAACACTCAGAGTCTGCCGCCTCAGTTTGTCAATAGTATGAGTGAACGCTGGCGCGCTTTTGCTGTCACTCCTCGCAGGTCAAATAAAACATTTTGTACTTAATCGGACATCGTGATTGACCTGAGAGTGTGGGATTGTCTACCGATCTATTTCTGTGCGAGCTTTCTACTGTCGGCCGCATCTGTGAGTGATTTTGGGCATTAGCCTACCTGGGACCTGCCTCTCATCCACATCTGGCTCCTGCTTCTCTGTGGGCCCTCTCCTCCGATAGACTATGTGGATAAATAAAGTAGTCCGCTGGTTTGCTGTTGGCTGGCTCCTGGTGTCCCTGGTCCATTTGCAAACTAAAGCTCTCCTCCGATACCCTGCTGTTGAACTTTTAAAACTTTAGCACCACATCACCGCTTCACGGCCCCCACATGCCCCCAGATATATCCTACCAGCCCCGGCGATACGTTCACCGTGGATCTCGCCATAAGTTCCAGTAGTGTCAATAAAATCCATCTGGTCCACAACAAGACGTCCATCCCGTAACTGCGGTCGGAAAGTTGACCACAGCACCTAGCCAGGTCGGCTAGCTCTCCAGCCAAACACAGCTCCACCACTGTCAGCGTCGGTCTACTCAACATCCGCTCACTCAGCACCAAGGGACCGCTGATCCAGGACCTCATCATAGACCGACAGCTTGACTTCTTATGCCTCACGGAGACCTGGCAGCGGTCCAGTGACTTTGGTCCCCTCAACGACTCCACTCCGCTGGGATTTGTTTACAACTGTCAGCCCCGTACATCTGGCCAGGGCGGAGGTCTCGTGATGCTTCACCGCGAGAGTTGGAAAGTACAGCCGGTGTCTGCTCCTCTCTTCTCCTCATTCGAGTGCTCTGCCTCAATACTACCTGGACCTACACCTACAATTGTCGCAATCCCATTCACTGACCATATGTTAATTACTTTCAATGTAAACCATTCACTTTCCAAAGTCACCCTCCCCCGCACCATTTCATTCCATAATATCAAGGACATTAACCTGACACTTTCTCATCTGATATTAATAACTTCCCCAGCATCAACATTACTACATCTACACAGGACTTAGTTTCCCATTATAACACCAACTTACACACCCTTCTCAACACCCATGCTCCCCTCAAAACTAGTTCTGTTTCCTTTTCCCGCTCTGCACCTTGGTTCACCCCCACACACCGACAACTCAAAGCTAAAGGACAACAACTGGAAAAACTCTACAATAAAACTGGACTCACTATTCACAAAGAAATGTACAATAACCATGTAATGTTATACAAGGACAGTCTATCTTCCGCCAAAACCACATACTACTCTGGACTAATTCACTCAAATCAACATAACACCAGGACTCTGGTCTCAATGCTCAACAACATTACCAAACCCCCGACTCACTCCCCTACCACTTACAATCCACTGGCTTCTGTAACTCACTGACTGTGTGCACATGGTAGGATCGGACTGGATTTCTCCAAATCCGATCCCGTTACTCGGCGGGTGGTCAGTCCTTAGATCCAAGTGCACATGAAGCTCGTGTAATCGGATAATGTTCAGCGACCTGGCCGGCTCCGCTATGCTATGTGGCACTGTAGTCCAACTACTTCCGGGTGATGGCTACTCAATAAAAACACAACAAACTATGTGGCGGTATACAAAGATGGCCCTTGAGGAGTTTGACGGAGCAGCATTGGTGTACGTGTTGTGCATTCTTTCTTCGCAGCCATGATTTCGTCTGACTTTTCCGGCAACAATCGCTACTTATGACGCCGTCGGGGCCTCCTGCCACTTCCGGGTGAAATCCCTGACAAAAATAACCACGCATGCGCAGTACGCCAGTCCGGTCCGATATCGTGCAGAAGGTGGCACCAAGTGGATTACTATCGGCCTAAGCCAGGGGTTCCAATCGGATTTGGGAAACCAATCCCTATACGATCCTTAGCCTGTGCACATGAATTCGATACAATCCCAATCCATTTGCAATCGTATTACACTCGTCCATGTGCACGCAGTGAGTCATGTCCTTCTTTACATCTAAGATCACTAATATCCACCAACACCTGATTTCATGCGGAGCTGCAGTTTCTACAGTTTACTTTACCCCTGCCTCATACCCCGGGACCAAATTTTCCAGCTTTACCCTCCCTTCTGTTATGGACATCACAGAACTTATTAAAAAATCCAAATCCTCCACCTGTCCCCTTGACCCACTCCCCACAGCCCTTGTTAAAACCTGCCTCCCTGTACTGGCTTCCCTCATCACCAATATTATCCACTCTTCTCTCACCTCTGGTACTGTCCCTTCATCACTCAAAACCGCCACACTCACTCCAATTCTTAAAAAACCTGGTATAGACCCCGACGATTTCAATAACCTCCGCCCCATTTCCACCCTACCCTTCATCTCCAAAATCCTTGAAAAGACTGTTGCCTCTCAACTCCACACCCACCTCAGTAATAACAATCTGTATGAACTGTTCCAATCAGGCTTTCGACCCCTCCACAGCACAGAAACTGCACTCATAAAAATCACCAATGACCTCCTTATAGCAGCTGATACTGGTTTACTTTCCATCCTCATCCTCCTTGATCTTTCTGCAGCCTTTGACACTTGTCTCCCACAACACCCTCCTCCATAGACTATCTTCATTTGACATTACTGACACCCCCCTCACCTGGTTTACCTCATAAGATAAGATAAGATAAGATAAGACTTTATTGATCTCACATAGGAGAAATTTACTTGCCACAGTAGCTCCAGGCAGAGACAGTTTGAACAAGAAAGAAAGTGCATGCAGGCAAGAATAAAATTAAATAAGTAATGATAAAATAAGTAGTAATAATAAAAAAACAGTAACTAGGAGAGTATGGAAAAAAATATTGCTCGTCTGGACTATATAGTAGAGTTATACAGTCTGATGGCGGTGGGGATGAAGGATCTGCGGTAGCGCTCCTTCTTGCACTGGGGGTGCCTCAGTGGGCTGCTGAAGGAGCTGCTCAGCTCCTCTACAGTCCGGTGCAGAGGGTGAGAGGTGTCGTCCAGCACCCTCCTCTCAGCCACCTCCTCTACAGAGTCCAGAGGACAGCCCAGGACAGAGCTGGCCCTCCTGACCAGCTTCTTAAGTCGCTTCCTGTCCCGCTCTGTGCTGCTCGGGGCCCCGCAGACGACAGCGTAGAGGAGAGCAGAGGCCACCACAGAGTCATAAAAAGTCTTGAGCAGAGGCCTGCACACTCCAAAGGACCTCAGTCTCCTCAGGAGGTGGAGGCGACTTTGGCCCTTCTTGTACAGGGCGTCGGTGTTGTGGGACCAGTCCAGTTTATTGTTGAGATGAACACCCAGGTACTTGAAACTGTCCACAGTCTCTAAAAGAGAAAAGTCCAAAACAGAAGTCCCCCTAGTAGGCACTCCATCCACACTCTCCAAATCTAAAAGCTTCTCCATTAACATTAACAACTCAAGTGTCCATCCCTCTCCTCAGGTCAAGAGTCTGGGTGTCATCGACAGCACACTTTCATTTCACTCTCACATCAGTAATGTCACCCGGTCTGCATACTTCCATTTACGCAACATCTCTCGTCTCCTCCCTCACTCCTCACACCACTGCCATCCTAGTCCAGAGCCTTCCCAACAAATCCCTTCAGAAACTGCAGCTCCTACAGAACTCTGCAGATCATCACTCGGACCCCCACCATCCATCACATCACCCCTGTACTACAAGAACTCCACGGGCGCCCCATAAAACAGCAAATTCACTTCAAAATACTCATTACCACCTTCCACATCGCCACTCCCTCCCGCACCCTCCGCTCTTCCTCCTCTCTTCAGCTCACTGTCCCCACTGCTCGACTGGTCACCACGGGGAGCAGAGCCTTCACTGTCCCCACTGCTCGACTGGTCACCACGGGGAGCAGAGCCTTCAGCCGCTCTCTCCCTCCTGACCTCCGGAACATTGACTCTCTCCCACTCTTTAAATCCAAACTCAGAACCTGTTCAGACTGTCTTCCCTCTCAGAGCCAATCACACATTTCCTCTGATTTTGTCTTTATGTTTTATTGTATTGTTTGTGCTTTTTATTTGTTTTTAACCTTGTGCAGTGTCCTTGGGTGTTCTGAAAGGCACTTTTAAATAAAATGCATTAGGCCCGAGCGCTAAAGGGTAGGGCTTATTGTAACTGCTTCGCACCGGGAACCGAAGGCGCATTTTCTTGTCCTCATATTTTAACGAACTCCTCCTAGGGTTTTTGACCCAGACTCACCAAAATCGTGTTGGATCATCTAGACAAGTGGGACATTAAAAGTTATTAAAAGCGTTCTAAAAGAGTAAACGGTGTTTCCGTGACAACACCATAAATTTCGGGTTAGTTTTTGCAGCTCGCCATCAATTCACGCATACTTTGGCCGATTTCACTCAAACTTTAATCGTTGGTGGCAGAGGTGTGGACTCGAGTTATGTGACAAAAGACTTAGACTTACTTGGGACTTGCCCAGCAATGACTTTGTCCCACCTCTGGGGACACCAGGGCTAGCGCCACGAGGGTGAGTTTGGTGGCGATGCCCCCTCACGCCATCACTCAGAGTTGTAAAAGAAAAAAAGAAATTAAAATAAATACTGCAAAAATACTAGCCCAGGCTATTCAGCAATACAAATTAGTTAAAACATAAATTAAATTAATTATAATTAAAAAACTCTCATCACTTTTTACTCTTAGTCAGTCTCTTACAAAGGTGTAGTCTAAATACACGAGCTCTCGAGGAGATTGTGCGTGCACGCGATGCGACCCCGGCCCCCTTAATATTTTATGTCTGGCGCCGGGCCTGGTGGACACCCCGGCCCTACACAGATTGATATAAGAAAATCTAAAATGGCCGTAATAGCGCCCCCTAGGGTAATTGCATGGAACAGAAAAAATGTACTTTGCCGTAGACACACCAAATTTGGACCACATATTCGTGACATGGTCTCAGTCAAAAAAGTCAGTGACACCCCCATGCTATCTCACATCGTGTTGCCATGGCAACAGGCCAAACATCTGTTCTTGCCATTAGGATGCCCGGCAAAAACTTTAGTTAGTTAAACCAAATTTGGTACATATATGGCTCATGGGAATAGGAACAAAAAGGAATATTATACCGTTGCTAGGCAACCAACCAGCCATATTGGTTAGACCATGTGACCATGTGTAACATGGTCACGATAGCGCCCCCTAGGGTAATTGCACAAAACTGCAAAATTTTACTTTGTCGTAGACATACAGTACAAGATTTGGTACACACATTCGTGCCATGTTGTCAATGAAAAAAGTCAATGATGCCAACATGTCATATCTCATGGTGTTGCCATGGGAACAGGCCAAACATCTCTCCCCACCAGTAGGACACCCGACAAAATCTTTGGTATAGCCACACCAGATTTGGTACATAGATGCGTCATGGGAATAGGAATTTAAAAAAAATATATTATGCTGTTGCTAGGCAACCAACCATATTGGATAGAACATGTGACATGTGGTGTCGAAGGCGCCAGTTTCTGTCCTTATATTTTTATTTGTTCAATTTATTTATTAATGTTTGCACCCAGCATTTAAAAGAACAAAAATACACACAAAGAAAAAAAGAAAATAACAGAACAGTGCAGGAAAGGCTTATGAGTGACCCTCCTCTTAAAGGAATAGTAACGTTTTTACAATCTGAAACTTATTTCTGTGATAAAACAACGTCATTTACTCACCCATTGTACTTAGGTGTCATTTGGAGCATTTCTGGGGATTTTGGAGTTTAGCGATATCCGTCAACGTGAGTGGTTGGGGCGTACGGTTGCAGTCACCAAATAACACAAACTTTAGCACTTTTCAAATGACAAAAGTTCAATGTGTTAGTCTACACGTTCATTTAAGTCCAAACTGGCCTGTAATCCGATATCCAGCCATGGTTTCAATTGGATGATGAGGACAGCACGCATGTGTGTATTCACAGCTGATTTGAAAGGCAAAGCTGTAAGACGTTTGGACCATCGTGATTGCAGTACTCACTTCAGTCCGGACGATTTTTTACCAGTAAAGGAAAAGAAAGAAGGCCAGCAGATTCAGCACACGGTTCTGAGAAGTAATGCGATACCGATGGCTGTTCTCTGGTGCGCTGCTCCTCAAACTGTCTCCACTTCCTTCTTTCTAATACCTCCTCATCCGTATACTCAGGCTCAAAACGATAGGGACGGCCATCATACTCAAATAAGTCCTCTTCAATCTCCAAGTCCCAATCTTCAGCCATGTCTTGCTTGCAACAGAAAAGTTCTGAGCGTCTTCTAAGCAAAGTAGCGGAAAGAATGCGCGCTGTCCTCGATGATGACGTCATCCAATCTAAAACATGGCTGGATATCGGATTACAGGCCACTTTTGACTCAAACGAACGTGTAGACTAACACATTGAACTTTTGTCATTTGAAAAGTGCTAAAGTTTGTGTTATTTGGTGACTGCAACTATATGCCCCGACCACTCACGTTAACGGTTATCGCTAAACTCCAAAAACTCCGGAAATGCTCTAAATGACACCGCCTTTTCGCCTTTTAATTTAAATTATTTTAAAGGAATAACAAACAACCTCTCCCAACCTCACCCCCAGGCATTCAACACACACATGCACGTGTGTTGCAGATAACACAAACTCACATGGATCCAGCTAGAAAAGCGGGGACAGTTAATAAAGCTTGTTTTTCTTCTCAAAACAATATTTGTCCAAAAAGTGATATATTTGCGTCACAAAACAGTTGTCCACGAAAAAGTCAGAAGTCATAATCGCTTGGTGCTATTTTCTCTCGAGTCGTATCACTGCGCGCCTGTTATTATTATTAGCCTGTTCACTTGTAAGTAGCGATGTTTACAAGTGAACAGGCTAATAATAATAATAGAGGCGCAGTGATAGGAATCGAGAGAAAATAGCACCAAGCGATTATGACTTCTGAGTTTTTCGTGGACAACTGTTTTGTGCACCAGCCCCCATGAATCCTCCCGCGGGTGGTGGGTCCACGGAGGGACGGCCCACGTCACAACCGGCCTTGATACACCTCTGTCATGGGGGCTACCAGTGTCCGCAGACACTGGGGGCGAGGTCGGGTTAAGTGTCTTGCCCAAGGACACAACAGCAGCTTCATCTTCAAATTGTTTTTTCATCTCTTCCAATTCGTCTGTCACTTTGGTCTTCTCCACTTCGTTTTGCAGCCGCTGTTTTTTCTCTTGGTCCAATCTGGTTTCCAACTCGCATCTTTCTTCCAAGCATTCATTTGTGAATGTTAGCACCATGTATTTGTCAAATGGCGCTCAACAAGCAACAAGCAGAAGCACTAATATACTGAAGCACAGATACTGTTGCCCCCGCAACCCGAAATACGAAGAAAGCGGAAGAAAATGGATGGATGGATGGAAGATACCACATTACAACATCATAGAAAGACATGATGCTCAACAGTAACCTCAGCATTTGACATTACACAAAAGGCAGCCTCATACATTCTGAAAATCTATGGTGCTGCCCTGTGTAGGTTTAAACTTTCAGGTATGTTGTAGAAGAACATCTCCTACAGCATACCTGAAAGTCTATGCTGCTGCCCTGTGTAGATTTAAACTACTCCGCAGCTCCTGGGGCGGGCGGCGTTGCGGCTCTTGGGGAAGCAACGCGGCGGCTCCTGGGGCGGGCGGCGCGGCGGCTTCTGGGGCGGGCGGCGCGGCGGCTCCTGGGGCGGGCGGCGCGGCGGCTCCTGGGACGGGCGGCGCGGCGGCTCCTGGGGCGGGCGGCGCTGCGGCGCCTGGGGCGGGCGGCGCCGCGGCTCCTGGGACGGGCTCGCACCATGGAGCTCAAGGAAAAGGAACAAGATGAGCTTGTCTCACTTGATGCAGATGAAGACGACAGCCTAGACAGTGTTGACCACTGTCTTTTGAGTTTTTTGAAACCCAAAAAGGACTCTTTGGGTTTTTCTGTCTATATGGGGCTGTGCGATAAGAGCAGTTTGCCTAAGTCTAAACTTAGAAAAAGTGTGAAGTTAAGGAAATAGTTAATACCTGCTGAAGAAAATGTGCAGTCTAAATCTGTGCTCTCCCTGTGAAACGGTGTCTCTGTGTCTGAAACCTACACTTATGGACTCTGGTCTGCTTTGAGTCAAATGTTCTGTGAGTCACAAAGCCAGATCAATGGTCAAAGCTTCCTTCATCTTTGAAGTACTTTTTTTTTTTTTTCCCATAAAAGAATTTGTTGGATAGATCAAATGTATAATTTTAAAATAAACTTCTGTGATTTTATTGTTAAAGGGATAGTTTTTTTTTTTTTTGTGTGTGTGTGTGAATCTGTACGGCGTCCCCTTCAGGAGTGCCGTGCATTAACACTGACTTACCCCTGACAGTGTCCTCTGAACCGAGTTCTGCCCCGTTCTGCCCCTGACAGTGTCCTCTGAGCCGAGTTCTGCCCCGGTTCTGGAGCTGACCAAAGTAGGTCCGGCAAGTTAGCGGGGACAGTTAATAAAGCTTGTTTTTCTTCTCAAAACAATATTTGTCCAAAAAGTGATATATTTGTGTCACAAAACAGTTGTCCACGAAAAAGTCAGAAGTCATAATCGCTTGGTGCCATTTTCTCTTGAGTCGTATCACTGCGCGCCTGTTATTATTATTAGCCTGTTCACGTATAAGTGGCGATGTTTACAAGTGAACAGGCTAATAATAATAATCTGTCAGGGGTAAGTCAGTGTTAATGCACGACATTGCTGAAGGGGACGCTGTACAGATTCACAAACTATCCCTTTAACTAAATATCTATTGTTATAAACCCAAATTTTATCCCAGTCAATATTTGAAAAAATGTTATCCCAATAAAATTTGCTAGTGCTACTACTACTACTATAGCTGCTGCTACTACTACTGCTACTACTACTACTACTACTACTACTACTACTACTACTACTACTACTGCTGCTACCACCTTCAGCAGCTCAGTTCCACCCGGGACCGACACACACCTGAATAACAGTGCAACCATGTTTAAAAGAGCTGACGCACCTTTTCTTTTCTTTATTTATTTCATTCATTAGAACTAGGGATGCAAATTATCGATTAATCCATTAATAAGATAAGATAAGACTTTATTGATCTCACACAGGAGAAATTTACTCGCCACAGTAGCTCCAGGACAATTGGACAGGAGGGAAAAAGTGCATGCAGGCAGGGAGGGGATAAAGTAAGTAATAAATAGTGCAAGTAGTAATATGTAATAATAATAATAATAATGGAAAATAGTAATAATGATAATAGTAACAACAAGCATCAACATGAAAAGGAGGATATTGCATGTCTGGCCTATATGTTAGAATTATACAGTCTGATGGCGGTGGGGATGAAGGATCTGCGGTAGCGCTCCTTCTTGCACTGGGGGTGCCTCAGTCGGCTGCTAAAGGAGCTGCTCAGCTCCTCAATAGTCCGGTGCAGAGGGTGAGAGGTGTCGTCCTTAATGGACATGAATTTGGCCAGTACCCTCCTCTCAGCCACCTCCTCTACACGGTCCAGAGGACAGCCCAGGACAGAGCTGGCCCTCTTAACCAGCTTATTCAGTCTTTTTCTGTCCCGTTCTGTGCTGCTCGGGGCCCAGCAGACGACAGCATAGAGGAGAGCAGAGGCCACCACAGAGTCATAAAAAGTCTTGAGCAGAGGCTTGCTCACTCCAAAGGAACTCAGTCTCCTCAGGAGGTGGAGGCGACTTTGGCCCTTCTTGTACAGGGCGTCGGTGTTGTGGGACCAGTCCAGTTTATTGTTGAGGTGAACACCCAGGTACTTGAAACTGTCCACAGTCTCTATGTCCTGCCCCTGGATGTTCACCGGTGAGTGAGGTAGTGGTCTCCTCCTGAAGTCGATCACCAGCTCCTTTGTCTTACTAGTGTTAAGGCACAGGTGGTTGCGCCCACACCAGTCTACAAAGTCACTGATGACCGAGCGGTACTCCAGCTCGTTCCCCTCTGACACACAGCCCACAATGGCCGAGTCGTCGGAGAACTTCTGGAGATGGCAGCTGTCCGTGTTGTATGTGAAGTCCGAGGTGTATATGGTGAAGAGGAAGGGTGAGAGGACAGTACCCTGGGGGCCCCCGTGCTGCATACTACCACCTCTGACTCACAGCTGCGCAGCCGCACGTACTGTGGACGGTCAGTGAGGTAGTCGATGGTCCAGGCAGCGAGATGTCCATCCACTCCCGCGTCCTCCAGCTTCCCCCGCAGCAGCGCCGGCCTGATGGTGTTGAAGGCGCTGGAGAAGTCAAAGAACATGACTCTCACAGCACTCCCGGCGGTCTCAAGGTGGGTGAGCGCCCGCTGCAGAAAGTAGATGACGGCGTCCTCTACTCCTACGTTTGGCTTGTAGGCAAACTGCAGCGGGTCCAGGGTGGGGCTCACCACAGAGCGGAGCTGGCTGAGGATCACCCTCTCCATGGTCTTCATGAGGTGGGAGGTCAAGGCGACTGGTCTGTAGTGGGCCGGTTCCCTGGCGTTTGTTGTTTTGGGAACCGGGACCACGCAGGAGGTCTTCCACAGGACGGGGACCTTCTCCAGGCTGAGGCTCAGATTGAACATGTAGCAGAGAACCTCACAGAGCTGGTCTGCACAGGTTCTCAGCAGCCTGGGGCAGATACCATCGGGTCCTGCGGCTTTCCTCTGCCTGAGTCGTCTGAGCTCCCTCCTCACCTCGTCCGGTGTGATGGAGAGGGGGAGAGGGGGGGGACTGGGGTGGACTGCGGGGGGTGGTGGTGGTGGGGGGTGGAGGGGGGCTGGTGCTGGGTTGAGTCCGTGTGAGGGGGAAGGGGGTATGCCTACTGGCCCGGGGAGGTGTGAAGAGGAGGAGGGGGGAGTCGGCAGAGGGGCAGAGGGGGTGGGGGGCGCATTAAACCTGTTGAAGTAACAGTTTAATTCGTCCGCCCAGCGCTGATCACCATCAGCTGTCCCTCTGCCACTCTGTCCAAAACCAGACATGCTCCTCAATCCTCTCCACACGCCCCGTGCATCTATAGTTATCTATATAATCTATAGTTGATTGACCTTATCGATTGACTTACGATTAATTGCTTACGATTAATTGATAAGCGGGGTTTTTCACCTGAATTTTAGTGTTTCAATAGGGTCTTTAAGAATATAAGCTATAGTAACATAACACTGAGTCAAAAATATATCATAGTATTATTATATTGTATATTCCTCAATTAATTATTCCTTAGTAAAAAGCAGACAAATGTATTGATGCTGAATAACAAAATACAGTAATCCCTCGCTCTATCGTGGTTCTCAGATTTATTTATTTTTTTATAGTGTAACTTTGTGTTCTGCATCCTGATTGGCTAAGAGACTAGACCAGGACTAAACGTGGACTAAACGTGGACTAAACCAGGTCTAGACCATAACTAAACCAGGTCTAAACCTGGACTAAACCAGGATTAAACCACCACGTGCCGCTGCTGGTTTCGTGCGGCTGGTTTGTGGCTCGGGCTGAGACTACGCATTCCGGGCGCCGCGGTTTGATCTCGTGCTCAGCAGCCCCGGTGTACGCGCGTACACCGGGGCTGCTGAGCAGTGCCGTTGGTGCCTGCGGCCGGCTGTGAGTCGAGCTTGGCGCAGCGCGGTGCGCGGTTGCCTTGTTTCATCACCACGCGGGTGCGCGTGTCCACGATTAGCGATTAATTGCAATTAATGCATTTTGTTCGACCAACGTCTTGATCGACAATTAATCGTAAGTCGATTAATTGTTGACATCCCTAGTTAGAACAAAACAAAAAATAACAGATGTAACACAACTGCATCTATACAATTATAACTGAAATATGAATGAAAAGGGAACAGAAAGAAGCATAAGCTTATGATATCTCCCCCTTATCAACTCAAAATTATATTACAACAAAATATTTTATATTACAACAAACAATAATAATAAATATAGCTGCAAGCAGCAATGTAGGGCCAAGCACCGAAGGTTCATGTAGGCCTCAGCATGTAGGCCGCATGCAGGGTCCAACAGAGTCTGACAGGGTCTGACAGGGTCTAACATGATCTAACAGGGTCTAACAGGGTCTGACAGGGTCTGACAGGGTCTAACAGGGTCTGACAGGCTCCAACAGAGTCTGACAGGGTCTAACAGGGTCTGACAGAGTCTGACAGGGTCTGACAGGGTCTAACAGGGTCTGACAGGCTCCAACAGAGTCTGACAGGGTCTAACAGGGTCTGACAGGGTCTAACGGGTCTAACAGAGTCTGACAGGGTCTGTTCTGACAGGGTTAGACCCTGTCAGAACAGACACATCAAAGACAGATCAAAGGTTGCTAGGCAATTGACAAATTCCTGCAACGTTGACCTGCTGTGCCACTGGACGGTTGGGGCTGGGGGCCTATAAATCGCTGTGGGTAATGAGGAGACTGGCTGGAATGTGCATGCAAAATTTCACAACTTTTTACCAGACGGTTCTAGGGGTTGCCATAGACTCCCATGGTGAAAGGAATATAGAATAATAATAAGAAGAATCAGGAGACCAGAACATCAAAGGAAAGATCAAAGGGTCGCTAGGCAACGTCGCTAGGCAACGTCGCTAGGCAACGTCGCTAGGCAACGTCGCTAGGCAACGTCGCTAGGCAACGTCGCTAGGCAACGTCGCTAGGCAACGTCGCTAGGCAACGTCGCTAGGCAACGCAGAGCAAACACTTTTTAAAAATTTTTTATCTTTTAATATTATAAGATACACAATAACACACACTTCAGGCACATAATAGTACATATTCTATCACCACAATAACATTCACAAAGCACTCAGAAGACACATCGGGGGATGCGGTTACGGGAATAAACACCACTGGGCACAAGGGCCAAGAGAAACAGGGGGAATGTAGAGGACCAAAGGGATTGCCCCAGGTGAAGAAAGGGGCCTGGGGGAGAGCAAAGGTGATGCAGTGCAAACACATTTTTGTGTTTCCTCTGCCATCGGATGGCCAGTCTCTTTATCCGGGCTTTCGCCCCGTCCCACCAGTCTATCAGAGAATCATACACTTCAATTTCAGTATCGAAACAGTCGTATAACCTCTCCATTTTCCGAATGAAGCTGGGATCGTCCAGGGGACCCATCAGACGCGCCCCGGAGTCTCGGCGCACTCAGAGGACCTTTGGAGCCTCTTAACGCTTTGTCTAACATCATCAAGGTCCGCTTCAATATCGCCACTGCAGAAGTCCATCCGCTCTCCCACCGCGCCCGCACACTTGGTAGCGGGCCCAGAGGGGCACGCGGAGGCCTGACTACACGGGCCCAAAGCGGAGAGCGGACCGCACGGGCACGGAGCGGAGATCTGATCACACGGGCTCGGAGCAGAGAGCACGTCACATGGGGCCGGAGCGGACGAGGGCCGGAGGGACTCATCCCCCATGGTCTGAGATCTGAGCTATCACTATAGGGTGCCTAGCACCTTCGGTGCTTGGCCCCTAATAATAAAATATAGCCGCAAGCGGCGATGATCGGCCCTCGCTTGCACTCGCGGCGGGGGTGGCGCTAACGCGCCATTTTCCTCCCCTTTTTTCTCGCTGGATGCATGTGTGAGTTTGTGCGTTTTCTGCATGTGTGTGTGTGTTGAATGCCTGGGGGTGAGGTGGGGAGGGGTTATTTGTTTCGCCTTTTAATTTCAATTATTTTAAGAGGAAGGTCAATCATAAGCCTTTCCTGCACTGTTCTGTAATTTTCTTTTTCTTTTGTGTGTATTTTTGTTCTGTTAAATGCTGGGTGCAAACATTAATAAATAAATTGAATAAATAAAAATATGAGGACAGGAAAAATGGTGCCTTTGCCACCAGGTCACATGTTCTATCCAATATTGTTGGTTAGTGGCCTAGCAACAAGGTAATATACTTTTTTGTTCCTATTCCCATGATGCATCTATGTACCAAATTTGGTGTGGCTATACCAAAGATTTTGCTGGGCGTCCTATTGGCGGGGAGAGATGTTTGGCCTGTAAAAATGTATCTAATTAATTACAGATGCGTGAAAAGTCCCTCAGTCGTCCAGGTAGAATCCATGATAAAAGGAGAAATTCAATTTGTCAACTGGACAAAGTTTGTTTGGTCGAAAACGTTTCGCCGCTCATCCGAGAGGCTTCGTCAGTTCTGGTTCTAGTGCTGGTTAGACACTGCTTATATCTAGCTGCAGGGAGGAGCTCCCTACACTGAAATAGCTCTGAAACTATCTCCACTAATCTGTCTCTTTGTTTTTCAAATTACTCTGGTGACTAGTTTAGCCTCCCTATTCAAGCCTAACGACCCTCTCCACCCCTCTGCCCTGGATTGTCTGCCCTAATGTTTCTTTGTCCAACCAAGTCAAAAACACAAAGAAACATTAGGACAGATAGTGGCTATGGCGCTTCCTGTTTTAGCTACGGCAAACCTCGAGGGTCACCCGGACGCGCCGTAGCGGACAGCGCGCGCACCCGCCGCGCACCCAGCCGACAATAACGGTATTAATAAAACACGGTCTCCCGTTCACTGTTTTTCTTTTCTTTTCGCATGAAAGCACACATTCCCGATCGTGTACCATGACAATCTGCATATCAAATTAAACCTTACAGTCTCCTCTTTTTGACTATGCAATTCATTTCCCGGCACAACAATCACTCCCTGAGCACATGGGGCTTTTATACGGAAAAGCACAAAACGAGGTTTGTTACTTTGCTTACCTTTGAAGGCCTTGCACAGGTCAAACTCTGTATTTCACCAAAAGCTTGGTATCAATATGTCCGTGAGGATCCAGCGAATAAAATCGAGTAAAACAATTTAGTCCAAAACACGTGTTAGATCCATTACGACGTGTGATCCAGCAGCATGCTTGTTGTTTACCCAAAACCACGAGCCCCCCCACCCGCACCTCTCTCCTTCTCTCTTGCGGAGCGCGCCTAGCGCTCCACCTGCTTTGCCTCCGGTGCTACCACGAGCCTTGCCGAAGGCGAAGGCGGAGCCCAAATGTCCTTCTGCGGCTCTCGTATTCAAAATGGCTGCCTCTATATGGGGAAGATCCCCCTTTTATGTGACTATATCTAAGTCCAAAAGAATACTTTGATTTCATGATGGAAGTGAAAAGGCTTGGAAAACAATGTATTTTTGAATGGGTATCTTCAATTTCGGTAATTAACGGGTAAAAATCTTACACACTGTCCCTTTAAGATTATGTTCACCAAAATTTAAGCCCATCTGAGGTACGGTGTAGGAGAAGTGTTTCAAATTCCATTGTATGTCAAATACCACAAAATCACACAAAAGGCCAGTTATCTCACTTCCTGTTGGGCGTGGCCATGACATTGCAGTGAGGCGTTTGTTGGTCTTATTGAGATACACGTCCCTACCGAATTTCGTGCGCCTATCTTAAACGGTATGCCAGCCCCGAAAGACAACGCGCTAGGGCGCGCTATCGAGCTCCTGGGGGTCACCGGGGGACGGGTCTTTTTGTGTCTGGGTCTACTTTTGGGTCTACTGGCCGCACGTTGTGATGCCCGTGCAAAGTTACATTTGTTTTGAAGCATGGGAACATGCTCAGAATTGCCCGAGCGAGTGTGAACAAGAATAATACGGAAACGAAGCAACAACAATAGGGTCCTACGCACCTTCAGTGCTCGGGCCCTAAATATACAAAGCTTCAGATATACAGAGGATACAAATAATTGCCCGTGCAAATTACTCATGGCTCACATGATCCCTGGAACCCGTGAAACTGGAGGATTTAAACTCGGTGCGGATGTGTCCGGGTTTGCCAGATCGAACCGCGGGAGGAGGGAGAAGGCAGCAGCGGGCGGGTAAGTAAATGATGGGCTTAGCTCGATTTGGATGGGCAAAACTGGCGCTTCTAAGTGTGCACCCTTAGGTCGTTTTCACACCTGCCTTGTTTAGTTCGTTTAAAACGAACCAGCGTTTGTTTGTTCCTTTGATTCTGACCTTTTGGGCTGGTGTGAATAAAAACCAAAAATCTCGATCTGGAGCAAACAAGTGAACCGAGACCACCTAAAAAGCTCGGTCTCAGCACGGTTCCATTCGAACTCTGGTGCGGTTCGTTTGAGGTGAGAATGCAGACCGGACTCGATCCGACACAAGTTGGCTTTTTGTACTTGACGAGCTCCCGTCGTATGTCGAGCATTATGGGAAACCGAGGCTGACGAAACTAAACGAAACTAAACTTACGAGGCTTACTTACGTTTTGCGTGAAGAGCAAGAGTCAGAACTTGATGCGCACATGAGCGCTGTCCTCCGTAGTCGTCTTGCCCTGTGTCTTCGTCGTTTGTAAATTGATTGTAAAATAGTGTAAACCTCATGATGCTGCTCAAACATTTGTGCAAACTGTAAAAACTGAGCAAACCATATCGCTATAACAACACCGAAAACAGCAACACCATGATTCTCCTCCTTCTGTGTTTGGACACGACTCATTTCTGTCCAATGTCTGAGCGACCTCAGCACACGTGGTTTTGTTTATGGATGTTAGTCCGCTTGGTGAAAAAATGCAGTGTGAAAGTGAACCGCACCAAAATAAAAAAATAAAATAAAAATTTGTTCCGGACCAAAGCAAGTGAACTATCGGACTTTCCTGGTGTGAAAACGACCTTAGTCGCGGCAGAACACAGTTTATGGTTGATAATGAAAAGGTTTCGGCGCGCGGAGCAGCAGATACGGAAATAGGCGCACGCATCTTCAGGTGCTCTCCCCGGGGACAACGCTCAGTCACATTTTTATAAACAAACTTGCTGTTCAAAGGCCCCTGCATGCCAAATTTAAAATGCGCATTGAATTGCCGCTCATAATTAATTGCGTTCATGTTTATAATGCGTTAATTAGCAGTGTAATTAATTAATCTAATTAACGCATTAAACTGACAGCCCTAATAGTAATACAAATTTATCTCAGCTGTATCAGAAATAATGGTTTTAGTTTAAAAGGCTCACATTACACCGTTTTCTGAGTTATAATATAATATTGTTTCCTCATCGCAAATGTACCTGGAGTTGTGTTGTCACGTATGTTTCAGTCACACGTTTAACACACAAACCCTGCATATTTCGGGTCAGTCTAACCGGCTGGTTAGCTCAACTGCCAAGTCACCGACTTTCCCCAGGGGGATGTGGGTTCAAACCCCCCCCAGCAATGAGCAAACCAGTGTGGGTCCTTGGGCAAGACCCTTCACGGTACTGCCCCCCGGGCGCCGAAAGATGGCTGCTCACTGCTCCTGAAAAGGATGGGTCAAATGCAGAAGTCAAATTTCTCCAGTGTGTCATTGTGTGTGAGACCAAATAAAGACTTAATCTTATTCTCTCATACAGAAAACACATCACAAGGTGGAACAGAGCATTTTGAGCTCTAGATGTTACTATAACATGTGTGAATGAAAAACCACTCTGTTTTTGAGTACGTAACAGCATTATAACCGTGATTTAAGCTCACAAGAGTCAATTTTGTGTAATGTGGGACCTTTAAAGTTTAGATGTGATGGCTAAAAGACCATCTTATGTCTTATGCACTGACCTGCAGTTATTGGACAGAGTGGAGATGCTCCAGGAGTACAGTTCTTTCTCATCGACTGCACTGGGCTGTTTGGAGAAGTTGACTCATTAAGATGCTCTGAAGAAGTTCTAAAACACACATCCATGTACAGCTCACGAGGTCCCAAGTATACACTTACACAGCACTTACGAACCCCCTGGGAGATCATAGCATTCCTTCACCACATAAAGTATGGAAAACCCTCAATGATCCAGGGTTATCATCACGGCTCCTCCGACAGCATGTAGGATTCATTTAAAAGGAGCATTGCGCACCTTTTCTGGTTGACAATCCGCTACTTGTCTCCATGTCTCAAGTTATTGCTTTCCCTGTTATGACATTAAATATATCCATGCAGCATTTATTCATTACAAGTGTTTCTATTGCTCAAAAATACAATAATTACTTCCGTAAAGGGGCCAACTCTCCACAGATCTGGACTGTAATGTTGTGTCGTGCTGTAACCTGCCTGTCTCCCTTGCGATTGGTTTAATCTGTACTGTGCAAGATCAAGTTTTTGGAACCTTCTACCATGTCATAACGTTGTTCCCTTACCAAAAACATGCTTGAATGTTTTAAATGTCTTCCATGCCTGTCTGAGTAATTTAATGAGCCTGATGCAGATGGTTAGCAGGAATATTCTGTACTTTTATGAAAAGCAAACAAATGACTTATTATAAACAAGATTGAAGACAAAGGCAGACTTTTTAAATGAACGCTTGGAACTCCTGGACCATTTAAAGGGCCCAGATTAAGCACTTCTGATCTGCTATAATCCCATTTCTTCAAAAACACACCTGGAAGTTGTGTTTTCTGATGTCATTTCATTCACACATAAACCAAATCATATTTAGGCCGAGTTCTTCTCTCAAAGAGAAACCCCTTGTGATGTCATGTGGTAATACAGGGTTACGCCACTGTGTTTTTAAAGCCCATACGCCTTTAAAAGAATCATTTCTGCCAATCCCTACTGAACTAAAGATGGAGATAAAGAAGTAGACAAATACAGGGTTCCTCAAACATGTGATGAAGATGAAGGCGGTAGGTTTTACGCCAAAGCAACCCTCTCCATTTGTCCAGGCTGGGGACTGGCACAGAGGGACACAGCGCCCCCTGTGGCTGGATTAACCCACCGCCCGTGCTTTTGTAGGGTTAGTGTGTTAGTAGGTGCAGAGATACTCACCACAAAGCCTCTGGGACCTGGAAAGACTCATTTTTAAAAGTTTAAGTAAAACAATTTAAAATCTGCAATGAAAAAGATTTAAGAGTTCGGGTTGGAGTCAAACCTGTGGAAGAGTTTAGAATAGCCGGCATTTCAGTTCAGAGTGAGGACCAGAGCCCTCACACTCTAAACAAGTCTAAATCTGGTTCACATTTAGACCAGTTCAGACCAAACCAAATAAATACAAAAACCCAAGACTGTCAGTTCAGACTTTGTTTTAAAAATTGTAAATTAACAAACAAAAATCAGTTTAACCTGTGGAAGTGTTAGTTTAGACTCAGGAGTTCAGACCCATGTGACCGTCAAGTGTTTTACCAACCCGTTTAAATCTGGTCCACATTTAGACCAGACCAAGGAGACCACCAGGAGACCACACAGTCTCCATAAAAGTGCCAATGTTTAGAATCTGGCACACACCAGTTTAGACCCAAGACCCAAAACCCAAAGCCTTAGAGCAACAGAAGAACACTCAGCATATTCAGACCTTGTTTTGAGAAGATACAAGGTTCACAGAATCTCAAATACTTACCTGGTTAAAGTCTGGACGGACAAATAAAACCTGTGAAACCAGCAGCAGGGAGAGCTCATCCCTGAGAGATTATTTCAGTCACAAACCAAACGTTGAAGCATTTGGGGTTGAACCCTTATACTTACCCAGTCCATATGCGCCCCACTCTGGGACCAGGAAAGTCACAAGGAAAAGAAAAGGGCCTCAACCCTTGGATCAGAAGAAGACTGTTGGTATATTCAAAGAGTGTTATGATAAAAGGAGAAATTCAATTTGTCAACTGGACAAAGTTTGTTTGGTCGAAAACGTTTCGCCGCTCATCCAAGAGGCTTCGTCAGTCAGTGTAATGTACGTATATGATTCTCCAATAAGACGGGTGGTTAGCACTCACATGTACGGCTGCAGCTCACTGCTCCTGGGGTCGCCTTAGGAACACTTAAATACAAAGAGTGATTTCCCTCAAGGGATTACGAAAGTAAACTTCAACTTTATTAAAATGATCAGGTTTGAACATTTCTCCATGTGGTTCCACCTTGTGCCTCTCGGCTTCAGCCTTTGACTGAACGTTGATCATGGGACCCCAAAGGAAACAAAAACTTGTTTTTGTGCGCCATAAGACAGTTTCTTTGCATTGCATTCGTTTACAATCTTATTTGCATTTATAGTTTGTTTTCCTCTGTCCAGCATCTGTCCTTTACACAGCGTTTCAGTCCAGGGCTGTTGGTGCAGTTTGGATTTGGGCTTTGGGTTTTTCCTCTGCAGAAGCTTTTAGACAAAGTTGGACTCCTTTCCTCCAGATTAGTCCAGGACATTTTAAGTATAATCGTTAAGTCACTGTTCAGCTTTTACACTTTGATAGTTGGCTCCACAGCGCTCCATTTTCTCGCGTTAATGTACTTTGTGGTGAATTTTTGCAGTTCAAGGTGTATTTTTTGTATCCATTCGATATATTCTCTTTATTAATTCCATATTTTTGGGTACATCCTCCAATTTAAAAAAATAAAATAAAATTTGTTCAACAGGTACTTCCTCTTCTGGTTCCTTTTTTTGGCTTTTTGACTTCAAATAGAGGTGAAGGTTCTTTTCAGTCGTCCACATTCTGTAGAGGCCAAATATCACAGAGGGACCTGTAAAAAGGTTAGACACCGACACCACCACCACCACACCCAAGTTATATGTAGTGTTTATCTAGGGAAATTTATCCTCTGCATTTCACCCATCCTTCTGGAGGCAGGGGCAGCACGTCAAGGAGCCAGGGACCCATCTCCCTAAAACCTGAAAAATAAAGCGTCAGACAGCAACATATTATGGCAAACATTTCATCCTCAGCTGTATTTCAAATAAAATAAACATCTGCTACAGTTGTTGCAGATGATCTTCATGACTCACAGTTGTAAGACATGAGTTTAATTAACTTTAGCTTGTGTTATGGACTAATAAATGTTTATTTATCCTCTGCGTTTCACCCATCCTTCCGGAGTCGGGGGCCAGCACTTCGAGGAGCCGGGAGGCGGACGTGGAAGAGCCGAGGGCAGCACGTCCAGGAGCCCGGTACCCATCCTACAACCTGAAAAATAAAGGGTCAGACAGCAACATATTACAGCAAACATTTTATCCTTGCTGCATTTTCAAATAATAAACATCTGCTGCAGTTGTTGCAGATCGTCTTCATGCCTCACAGTTGTAAGCCATGAATTCAATGAGCTTTAGCTTGTGTTATGGACTAAAATGTTTAGCTTTCATTTATCCATTCCTGTAGGGAAATTTATCCTCTGCATTTATCCCCTCACCCATCCTTCTGGAGCTGGGAGCGTGGAGGAGCCGGGGGCCGGACGTGGGGGAGCCGAGAGCCGGACGTGCAGGAGCCGAGAGCCGGACATGCAGGAGCCGAGAGCCGGACGTCGGGAAGCCGAGAGCAGCACCTCCCTAAAACTAATGGTTAGACAGCACACATGGCAAACATTTTATCCTTAGCTGTATTTTTAAAAAATAAATAATTTGCTATGGTCGTTGCTGATGATCTTCTTGTCTCACCGTTGCAAGACATGAAGTAGATTTAACATTAACTATGAACTAATTAACAATATTAATAATGAAACCACTGCTACCTGTGCAACACAACTGAAGTTAGCTCATCTTAACAGTATTCAAAGCATGTAAAGAGTATATTTCAGCTTTATAGTCGTATAGTATATTTCAACGTTTCATACCTTTCATCTTCCTCATGACCTGGAGACGGTCCCGAGCAGCAGCAGTCCCAAAAACAAACAAAAACCGCAGTGGTCGAAAAATGGCGCAAACTCAAAGAATTTCCATCGCGACAAATTCGTCAAGTACACCTACCTCAGTAGATTGTTTCATGAGTGTTCATTTCCTTCCTTGCATATGTCTAACTAATTCAAAGAGGCCTCTTTGAGTTTGGGATCCCTTTTAACAGAAAATTTCAGGACACAAGACTACACTGTTTGACCCTTTTATATATTCTCCCTCTTTAGTGAATCATTGCATTTAGACAAATCCAGAATGTGAAATCAACAGCGCTAAAACTATCACATGAAACCAGCACAGCAGCATTATTCAAACCACACTGCGAAATAATGAACCAGCAAATACAAAAACATTGCGATAATTGTTCGTATCGACAAACGGATACAGGTAAAGTTGCCTGGCCAGCCAGAACCGCCAATATCCCGCAAAAAAGGGAAATGCATCGGGGGAGGGGCAATTATTAACAACAAGGGGCAACGTATGACAAAGGATAAATGTATAAAAAGGGGACATATAGGCCTATATTGACACAATTGATTTTCCTTTGTTATGGGTCCTACCTGAACGACTGAGGGACTTCCAAAACATCCCATTCTACTGCAACAGGCCTTATAAAGCAGTAAAAGTTACAAACGCGTGTACGGTTTGGCTGGTCAGGCACCTGGTCCTACCTGGATTCCCGCGTGGCTCGACGTGGTGACGTGGCGGTCTCACCTGCGGCGCATGTTCGGCCCGTTTTCCTTAAAGGGATATGCCACCCCCAGGTCAAATTTGGGCATCTCCCCACAGTCCAGAGACTAAAATAAGTGGTGGAAAGCGTTTTCCTGGTCACCCAGCCATTGTCCGAGTCTGTCAGCACTGACCGCCGCGGTATCTGCAGCTACTCCGCGTTAGACTGGAGTCTAACGTCGCCAGAGAAAGATTTCGGCCAAAAGGAATTAATTTGCTCGATGCGTTTCCCAATTACTTTCTGTGTAGTGCGCATTCATATCGAGTGCAAATAAATGTACAAATCAACACGGAGAGCTTGACTTGGTCATTTTGGGTGGGAACTATTTTTCAGTGCGGAAAAAGAAAGCTGAAGCACACACCACGCTGCGCAACAGGGGAACTCCCTTCCTGGTGCGTAACAGGGATTCCCCTGGCAGCGTGCTGTGTGCTTCGGCTTTCTTTTTCTTATTTTAGTCTCTGGACTGTGGGGAGATGCCCAAGTTTGACCTGGGGGTGGCATATCCCTTTAATCCTGCGATGGTTTTCAGGCTTTCAAACATCTTCCTTGTGTTGTTGGTTCAATCCGCGTTAAAAGATCGCACAGCCAAAGCGGAATACGAGTCTCTGTTGTCTCCCGGTGCTGGTAACAGGTAAGCCTTATCGGGACTCCTCCGCGTGGTTCGACGTGCTGCCGTTGCGCACGTTTGTCGCGTTTTACAGAGTCCCGCGCCATGATGCAGCTTTGGCTTTGTGGCTTTCAAACGTCTTCCTTTTGTTGTTGGTTAAATGCGCTTTGAAAGATCGTCAAACCAAAGCGAAATGCCAGTATCCGTTGTCTCCCGGTGCCAGATTCTTCCGCCTCACGGTCCAGGTGAGGCACACACCTGGATACCGGAGCGCGCCATATTTAAAGGTACGCATACGTCACCTGTGCCCACGTAATCACGCACACCTGGCGTGAATTACCTGGCAGTTTAACGTAACAGCGTCTGCAGCGCCTCTGTGCGTGGCCCCTCCCACCAGAGCAGCACAAATGAAGACTCGCCTCTTTCCAAACGCTCGCTTCCTTGTTTTTTCGCCTCGGAGTCTGGTCATTCCTCTCCCTGTTTCTGTCATTCAGTTTCTCTCGTCACGTGCATATCCCTCTCATTCTTTAGAGCATTTATTTTTTTCTCCTCTTGTATTCTAAGGTTAGTTCTACCTGGCCAGCCAAATGATATCTCTTTGTATTTGCTATACAGCGCATTTGGACACCCTTGCTCCACCCTCGCTCCCCCGGTTAACAACGGACTCCGCGATTCTGATTCGTTCAAAGATGGTGACGTCAGTGCACCTGCCTTTGCCCGCAACGTCCCTTCCATTCAGCTGTAAAATTGGTCTTAAATGACCTAAAACACATCGATTCCTTAAAACCACAGCAGCTGACAGCTCTAGAGGCCTTTTCTTTTCAAAAAAGATGTTTTTGCATTGCTTCCTACCGGCTTGGTTCACGTCGCTGTCCGTTAACTGTTCTCTGATTGGTTCACTTAGCTGTCTGTCTAAGCGCAACGGCAGCGCATTCTGGACCAAGCGTTACCAGACTCGCCGCTGGTAAGATAAGATAAGATAAGACTTTATTGATCTCACACAGGAGAAATTTACTTGTCACAGTAGCTCCAGGTAGGGACAGTTTGAACAAGAAGACAAGTGCATGCAGGCAAAAAAAGGCATAAAGATAGGTGATAATAATAATTAAAAAATAAGTAATAAATCGAATAATAATAATAGTAGTGATAATAATAAAAAACAGTGACAGGGAGAGTATTGAAAAAAATTGGAAAAACGATATTGCACGATAGGAGTATTGAAAAAACAACAATATTGCACATTGGGAAAACGATATTGCACGGTAGGACTATACAGTAGAATTATACAGTCTGATGGAGGTGGGGATGAAGGATCTGCGGTAGCGCTCCTTCTTGCACTGGGGGTGCCTCAGTCGGCTGCTGAAGGAGCTGCTCAGCTCCTCTACAGTCCGGTGCAGAGGATGAGAGGTGTCGTCCATGATGGACGTGAATTTGGCCAGTACCCTCCTCTCAGCCACCTCCTCTACAGAGTCCAGAGGACAGCCCAGGACAGAGCTGGCCCTCTTGACCAGCTTGTTGAGTCTTTTTCTGTCCCGTTCTGTGCTGCTCGGGGCCCAGCAGACGACAGCGTAGAGGAGAGCAGAGGCCACCACAGAGTCATAAAAAGTCTTGAGCAGAGGCCTGCACACTCCAAAGGACCTCAGTCTCCTCAGGAGGTGGAGGCGACTTTGGCCCTTCTTGTACAGGGCGTTGGTGTTGTGGGACCAGTCCAGTTTATTGTTGAGGTGAACACCCAGGTACTTGAAACTGTCCACAGTCTCTATGTCCTGCCCCTGGATGTTCACCGGTGAGTGAGGTAGTGGTCTCCTCCTGAAGTCGATCACCAGCTCCTTTGTCTTACTGGTGTTAAGGCTCAGGTGGTTGCGCCCACACCAGTCCACAAAGTCACTGATGACCGAGCGGTACTCCAGCTCGTTCCCCTCTGACACACAGCCCACAATGGCCGAGTCGTCAGAGAACTTCTGGAGATGGCAGCTGTCCATGTTATATGTGAAGTCCGAGGTGTATATGGTGAAGAGGAAGGGTGAGAGGACAGCGATACAGCGATGAGTCATGGATTCTTCCAGGCAACAGCCCCCCCAAAAGTGTGTGTGTGCCAAAGTGATTTTAGGTTTTGGCTGGGTTTGCCATAGGCTCTGATTCTCAATAAGTGTATGCCTATGCGCTCTGATTTGTTTTCTTTTTCTTTTTGGCGACACAAAGTCACAAGTAGCACTGCTTAAAAAGCTAGTTGTACAGCACAGAAAAGTTTTAAAAAGCTAGTTCTTTAGCACAAAAAAAAACAACCCCAAAATAAAAAGCTATAGTTTGCCCACTATAGCACAAAATAAATAAATAAATAAATAAAAAGCTTTAGTTAAACTACAGCACAAAAAAAAAAAAAAAACACAAAATAAAAAAGCAAGCTATAGATCTTGGACTACAGCTCCAAAAAAAAAAAAAATAAAAATAAAAAATCTAAAAAAACAAAACAAAAAAAAAAACAAACAAACAAACAAGTATATGTAATAACAACACCAATAAAAGGTTAGTGTCACAGGGTAAGGAAGGTTAGGATGTGCTATCTGGAGCCCCCTGCTCAAAGTCGGTTGGACACGGCCCCTGGACCAGAATGAGTTTGACACCCCTGTTTTTTTTTTGTTTTTTTTTAAATGTATTTATTGATGTTTTATTAATTTATTATGTATTTATTTATTTATTTTTAATTATGTATTTATTTTATTTAATTTTTTAATTTTTTAAAATCTAATCTATCTATCCCCGAAGGGAAATTTTCAGGGCAAAGTACAAAAGAATCTAAAGGGAAATGTGTGTTTGTGATGAGGAAACAACATTAGAACATAGATCAGGGAATAGCATAAAATGGGCCCTTTAAAGATTTGTGAGGCTGTTATGTAGGATTTATTCCTACAATTACGTTCTACATGTTTGTTATTGATTTTACTGCAGACGATGAGAAGGCGCGTTCATAAAACAGTGTCATAGCTCCCTCTTGTGGCAAATGTGTTGAACTTTAATAACGCTGAGGACAAGGATTAAACCAGGACTGAACCAGGACTGAACCTGGACTAAACCAGGACTATACCAGGACTGAATCAGGACTAAACCAGGACTAAACCAGGAGTAAACTAGGACTGAACCAGGACTATACCAGGACTAAACCAGGACTATACCAGGAGTAAACCAGGACTATACCAGGACTAAACCAGGACTATACCAGGACTGAAGCAGGACTAACCCAGGACTGAAGCAGGACTATACCAGGACTAAACCAGGACTGTACCAGGTCTGAACCAGGTCTGAACCAGGACTGAACCAGGTCTGAACCAGGACTAAACCTGGACTAAACCAGGACTAAACAAGGACTAAACCAGGACTAAACCAGGACTAAACCAGAGCTATATCAGGACTGAACCAGGACTAAACCAGGACTAAACCAGGACTATACCAGGACTAAACCAGGACTGTACCAGGACTAAACCAGGACTGAACCAGGTCTGAACCAGGACTAAACCTGGACTAAACCTGGACTAAACCATGTCTAAACCAGAACTGAACCAGGACTGAACCAGGACTAAACCAGGACTATACCAGGACTAAACCAGGACTAAACCAGGACTAAACCTGGACTAAACCTGGACTAAACCAGGACTATACCAGGACTAAACTAGGACTAAACTAGGACTATACCAGGACTGAACCAGGACTAAACCAAGACTAAACCTGGACTAAACCAGGACTAAACCAGGAATAAACCAGGACTATACCAGGACTAAATCAGGACTAAACCAGGTCTAAACCAGAACTGAACCAGGACTAAACCAGGACTAAACCAGGACTGAACCTAGACTAAACCTGGACTAAACCAGGACTAAACGAGGACTAAACCAGGTCTAAACCAGAACTGAACCAGGACTAAACCAGGACTATACCAGGACTGAGCCAGGACTATTCCAGGACTGAACCAGGACTATACCAGGACTAAACTAAGACTGAACCAGGACTGAACCAGGACTAAACCAGGACTATACCAGGACTAAAGCAGGACTAAACCAGGTCTAAACCAGGACTGAACCTGGACTAAACCAGGACTGAACGAAGACTAAATGAGGACTAAACCAGGTCTGAACCAGGACTTAACCAGGACTAAACCAAGACTGTACCAGGACTAAACCAGGACTGAACCAGGACTAAACCAGGACAAAACCAGGACTTGTATAATTGTTTTTGTATCTCGCCCTATATATCATATGTCTTGTTAATATCATTTTGAAATCTTGGTATCTGTATTTGATTAGATAATTAATAATAAAAAATAAATGAACAAAATAAAAAGACAACAGGCCGTGTTCACAGAGCCGCTGGACTATTTCCGGTTCTGTCAAAACTGCGGAGCCGCCCTTCCTGTTCCGTTCAGTGTTTGGAAGTCCAGTCCTGCTAAAGTAAATGTATATTTCCATATTTAGACAGCGGACAGCAGGTTACACATGGATAATCACAGGCAACGTGTTAAGACTAGGGATGCACGATATATCGGCATCAACACCGGTATCGGCCGATATTGCAATTTAAAAAAACAAAAAAAACAAAAACATATCGGTATCGGCCTGATGTGTAAAACTGGGCTGACATTGACGACCGATATTTGTCAGTATTATAAATACGTTGCTTTGAAAAACAAATGTCAAGTTGTACAGGGATCTTGGTTATAAAACGTTGTGTTTATCTTGTCTCTGTGAACACGGCCTGTTGTCATTTGGCGGCACGGTAGCTGAGTGGTTAGCGCTCTTACTTCACAGCAAGAAGGTTCCGGGTTCGATCCCCGGGTCGCCTGGGCCTTTCTGTGTGGAGTTTGCATGTTTCTCCCCGTGTCTGGATGGGTTTCCTCCGGGCACTCCGGTTTCCCCCATCAACCCAAAACATGCACCATAGGTACCTCCAGCTTAGGTCCTGACCAAACCGAAGCAAGAAGATCATGGAGATGGTCCCCGGGCGCCCTAATGTGTGCTGCTCCTAATATATGTATATATATATATATAGGATGGGTTAAAATGCAGAGAAGAATTTCTCCAGTGTGTGTAATAAAGTCACTTCTTCTTCTTCTTCTTCAAAATGTGTTGCAGTTCCTTTTCTTGACGATACACAAAATGGCCCCCAAACCTGAAGTATATGTGGTGATATGGGAGCCATGTGAAATGCAGATTAAGAGTGACATGGTGATTTATCATCCTTGTGTTTTTTTTATCTAAACTTTCTCACAGGGGGGTGAAAAGTCCCTCAGTCGTCCAGGTAGAATCCATGATAAAAGGAGAAGTTCAATTTGTCAACTGGACAAAGTTTGTTTGGTTGAAAACGTTTCGCCGCTCATCCGAGAGGCTTCGTCAGCTCTGGTTATTGTACTGGTTAGACACTGCTTATATCTAGCTGCCGGGAGGCGCTCCCTACACTGAAAAAGCTCTGAAAACGATCCCCACTAATCTGTCTCTTTGTTTTTCAAATTACTCTGGCAACTAGTTTCGCCTCCCTATTCAACGTCTAACGACCCTCTCCACCCCTCTGCCCTGGATCGTCTGCCCTAATGTTTCTTTGTCTGTTTTGACTTGGTTTAAGAATCGAATTATAAATGGGAGACAAGTTATGTCTAACTCCCCCATTTCTGTTTAACGACGGATTCTCTTTTTTGACAAAAATAGTCTCTTTCACTCCCCTCTCAAACCAGTTCTTTTCCCTGGCTAAGATCTGAACCTCACTGTCCTCAAAAGAATGGCCCGTGGCTTCTAGGTGAAGATGTACGGCAGATGACGGTCCACTCTGGCATGCCCACCTGTGTTGGTACATCCTCTTGTGAAGTGGCTGTTTGGTTTCCCCAATGTAGCGCTCACTGCAGTCTTCACTACACTGAATGGAGTAGACCACATTGCTTTGTTTGTGGCTCGGTGTTTTGTCCTTTGGGTGGACAAGTTTTCGTCTTAAAGTGGTTTGAAATAGACTGGAATTTCATATTGTCTGAAAATCCTCTGTAGTTTTCAGTGTAGGGAGCGCCTCCCGGCAGCTAGATATAAGCAGTGTCTAACCAGCACAAGAACCAAGAGCTGACGAAGCCTCTCGGATGAGCGGCGAAACGTTTTCAACCAAACAAACTTTGTCCAGTTGACAAATTGAACTTCTCCTTTTATCATTTCTCACAGGGGTTTTGTGAATAAAATAAGTTAAGCTTTATGGAATCAAAACATGTTTTGAAAATAAAAGAAGACATTCAAAAATTCATTTTGCATGATTTTCAGTCTGTATAAAATGTTATATAAAATATATATTTTTTATTGTTAGATATCAATATTGGTTAATATCGGTTATCAGCCACAACAGCAACATTAATATGGGATATCGGTATCGACTAACATTTCCACATCGGTGCATCCAGAGGCGGTTCTTGGGGGGGGTGGGGCCGAGTGGGGCAATTGCCCAGGGCGCAACTTCGTGAGGGGCGCCGTGCCGAGCGCTTGAAAAAAAAAAATTATCTATCATATCACTGTGTAGGAAATTGGCAAATTGGCGCGCCCTCTGGCTGCAAGCGCCTGTGCAATACATTCCCTTCCACGCGGGCCAATGCGCAGCGCAGAGACCTGCTGGCGCCTACACTGGCGCGAGAGGAAAAGGAAGAGAGAAAGAAAGAGAAGATAGAGAGAGGATTCACCCCCTCCCTCTCTGCGGCCGGCTGCGAGTCAAGCTCACACTACCACGATTTGATCAATGTCACGGCACTAGTTGCTACCAGGAATTGACCAATGATACCGCCTACTAGCTCCTACCAAGAATCGCTCGCGCTCGCATCGGGAACACGGAAACTACAGAAGACAATAGTAAACGAAGTTAGTATAACGCAACATTTAATCACTTCTAAATCGATCGTTTACCCTCCGTGGTATTTACTATGAATACAACGTACAAAGACACACTTTACATGGGACTTTGTAGAGATACGCGATCAGCATTTTCAATAGAGGCTACGTGAACTACTTATGACGGACAACACTTCATCTGGGAGCTCTGTCGGATTTGCTGGACAGTATCTCATCTTTACTTTTGGTAAGTCATGTCATGAAATGTGTTTGTCATATCACTATTCTATTTTAGCGCTATTATATTCATTCATTCATTCATTCATCTTCTTCCGCTTTTTCCATTCTCTGGGTCGCGGGGGCAGCAGTCCAAGCAGTGTTCCACTGCCCAGAACACAATGCACCAGCCCTCATGAATCCTCCCGCGGGTAGTGGGTCCACAGGAGGACGGCTCACGTCACAACGGGCCTTGATTTATCTTCTGCCATGGGGGCTGCCAGTGTCCGCAGACACTGGGGCGAGGTGGGGTTAAGTGTCTTGCCCAAGGACACAACAGCAGCGCTCATCTGTGGGAGCTGGGATCACACGCGGTCCATCCGTCCGGGATTCGAACCGCCAACCCCTGGATCACAAGGCATTAATTACTGTATATATGTTATATTATGTTATATTATATTATATTATATTATATTATATTATATTATATTATACTGAGGAGAAATCTGTGTGAGGAAAGTGAGGAATAGCTGTGTGTGATAACTTTTTGTTTGTGTGTGTGCCTGTGCAATCTGTAGAATAAGACAGAAGAAGAATAAATGTTTAAGGGGAGAGTAGCCCACTGTGTGTGTGTGTGTGTGTGTGTGTGTGTGTATGTGTGTGTGTGTGTGTAGGTAGGTAGGGGATTTTGAAAAAATCGTTTGAATAATTGCGATTTCAATATTGACAGAGATAATCGTGATTATGATTTTTTCCATAATCGAGCAGCCGATGGTTCTATTTATATATCTGATCGTATATATTTTTGCCACTTTTATGTTTATTTATTATTTTTTATTTATGTTATTTAAGTTATGATAACTTATATTTTTTTGAAAGTTGTGATAATGAGAACCACTCTATAGTGATAATTAAACATGGGTGCTTGTGGTAAATGTTGTGGTTTTTTTTTTCATTCCATGGGGGAATTGACACACAATTTTTTATTCATTCATCTTCTTCCGCTTTTCCATTTTCTGGGTCGAGGGGGCAGAAGTCCAAGCAGATCTGCTGAACACAATGCACCAGTCCCCATGAATCCTCCTGCGGGTGGTGGGTCCACAGAAGGACAGCCCATGTCACAACAGGCCTTGATGCACTTCTGTCATGGGGGCTACTAGTGTCCGCAGACACTGGGGGCGAGGTGGGTTTAAGTGTCTTGCCCAAGGACACAACAGCAGCACTCATCTGTGGGAGCTGGCATCACATGCGGTCAACCCATCAAGAGTGGGATTCGAACCACCAACCCCTGGATCAATAGACAAACGCTCTACCAACTGCGCCCATATGTCTATAATACGGCCATAATACGCCACAATGGCGCCCTCTACAGCCCTCTATAGCCCTCTATAGCCCTCTATAGCCCTCTATAGCGCGGGTTCGAATCCCATCTGAACTCTGGCTAAAAAGAAATTTCTATTAATAATATAACATTTTGGACTACATGGCTAACTTGGAAAGATGTGATATTTTTGAAATTATCTTAAAATAGTAATATAGCAATGTATGTTGGTATATTGCAGCAATATACTTTCTTATTCATTACCATACTTTCTTATTCATTATCATACCTACCATTTCTGTAATCATATAGAGGTGGCTCCAGATTCTACAATTTTTCTTAAAATTCAGGAGTGGCTCCAGATTCTTTATTAGCTTCCAATAAATTAATTCAATGGCCATATCAGAAAATGTGTAAAATTACTAATTTTATATATATATATATATTTTTTTTTTTTTTTTAAATGTGCTCCTCACCTTCCACGGTGGTTGGTCTCTCACTCTCATCCAGCTCGGGTCCTCTACCAGAGGCCTGGGAGCTTGAGAGTTCTGCGCAGTATCTTTGCTGTTCCTGTACTGCACTTTTCTGGACTGAGATGTCTGATGTTTTTCCTGGGATCTGCTGTAGCCACTCCTCCAGTTTGTGGGTTACAGCCCCGAGTGCTCCGATCACCACGAGCACCACTGATGCCTTCACCTTCCAGGCCTTCTCCAGCTCTTCCTTGAGCCCCTGGTATTTCTCTAGTTTCTCGTGTTCCTTTTTCCTGATGTTACCATCGCTTGGTATTGCAATGTCCACCACCACGGCTCTGTTCTGTTGCTTATCCACCACCACTATGTCTGGTTGGTTCGTCATCACCATTCTGTCAGTCTGTATCTGGAAGTCCCACAGGATCTTGGCTCGGTCATTCTCGGCAACCTTCGGAGGTGTTTCCCACCTTGACCTTGGGGTCTCCAGCCCGTAGCCGCTTTCCTTGTTGCCTTTTCCAGGTTGCCATTTGCTTGTGGGATACCAAGGTACTTGTAACTGTCCTCAATGTCTGCTATTGTTCCCTCTGGGAGTGAGACCCCCTCTATGTGGACTACCTTCCCTCTCTTTGTCACCATCCTACTACATTTCTCAAGCCTGAATGACATTCCAGTGTCTGTGCTGTAGATCCTGGTGGTGTGGATCAGCAAGTCGATGTCTCGCTCGCTCTTAGCGTACAGCTTGATGTCATCCATGTAGAGGAGGTGACTGATGGTGGCCCCATTTCTGAGTCGGTATCCATAGCCAGTGCTTTCAATGATTTTGCTGAGGGGGTTCAGACCTATGCAATCAATGTAATCAATCCAGGCAGTGCACAGGTTGGTCTGACGAGTTCTGCAGTCACGGGCGCCTGTTCGGTTTGGAGTTGGAGTTTGCCTCCCCTGGAGTTTTTGCCCATGCCCTTCTGTGCTGTGCTCATGTATTGATCCATGTGCCCGCTTATCTTAGCTGCCATGATGCCTGACATGAGCTTCCATGTTGTGGAGAGACAGGTTATTGGCCGATAGCTGGATGGGACTGTACCCAGGATCAGGATCGTTAGCCATTCAGGGTGAGTCCCATCCCTTAACAGCTGGTTCATTTGTGCTGCCAGGCGCTCATGGAGAGCAGTGAGCTTCTTTAGCCAGTACGCGTGGATCATGTCAGAGCCCGGTGCTGTCCAATTTTTCATGCCTGAGACTCTTTCCTGAATGTCTGCCACTGTGATGGTGACTGGATCTTGTTCAGGAGGTTGCTGTGGTCTTCCCTCAGAGCCACTAGCCACTGTGCATTGGGGTTATGTGATGCCTCCCTTTCCCATATGCCTTTCCAGTACCTTTCAGTCTCCAGCAGTTGCCATTGAGCGTACACTTTCGCAGGTTGTGTTTACCGGCTCACTTCTCTCCGCACCTCCTTGATTTTAGCCTCTAACCGTCTTTTCCATGGTTGCTCTTATAGCCCAGCACCTCTAGGATCACTGCTGCTGAAGTGTATATCAGCTCATTGGTTTCAGTGATGGTTGTGGTAGGGATCACTCTCAGTTGTTTGGCCTATATATATTATAGGCCATACCTGTATGTACATGTAAATAAACTGAATCATACAGGAAGTAAAATGAACAATAAAAATGTATTTACATTATTTACACCGGTGTTTCCCAGCCAGGGGTACAATTACCCCTAGGGGTACGTGAGCACACTGCAGGGGGTACTTGGCAGTGTCGCTGCCAGGCGCAGGGGGAGATTTTTATTTTATTTTTAAATTCTAATTTGAGTAAGAGAGAAGATGTCTCAGAATTAAATTTTTAAATTAAGGAGATGAAATAAAATGATTTTCATTTAATAATCTGTTGTGTCACATTCTACTTTTGGAGAATTATCAACACGTATGAGTGAAGGGGTACTCAAGGTATGACAAAAAGGCTCAGGGGGTAAACATGAAGCGGAAACATGTGTGGGTTCTCACCGGCATCCACAGCCTGGACAGCCTCCTGCGTAGTGCTGGACTTTTGCTGTACTGGTCCTGCCAGTGGAGCCTGAGGCAAAGGTCTCCTTCACCTTATTGCGTTTATTGTACCTGAATGAAAATATTAATAAAAGAGAATGCTAATTAAAAAAATCTCAAAAATAAAGTTTTGTTACTTCGTTAGTGACTGTATAATTCTACTACTATATAGGCCAGACCTGGGCATTTCAAGGCCGGGGCCAAATAAGGCCCGCGAGTCGACTTTGACCAGCCCGCGAAAGGTTGCTTGGGATTAAGAATATATAAAACCTAGTTTCAAAATTGTACATAATGCATTTGTACTGATGCATTTGTACTGATGATCATTTACTGAATAAATTCAGTTTTTGTAAAACCTCACTCTCTCATTATTTAATAATAACACAGAACTTACCAGCTTCTGTAAACAATGACATTTACTGATTTCAGCGTAGAAATAAAATTAATAACCACAGTAGACTTCAAACTTTTGGCCCTCCACAATATTTTCTGCTTCTCATTTGGCTCATGGGGAAAAATAATTGCACCCCCCGATATAGGCCAAACGTGCAACATATTTTCCCTTTCCTGCATGCACTTTTTTTTCTTGTTCAAACTGTCTCTGCCTGGAGCTACTGTGGCAAGTAAATTTCTCCTATGTGAGATCAATAAAGTCTTAGTCACACTATATATATCTACTCACCACTGTGCCAAAGTCGCTGTGTTCACCTCGGGCAGCTGGATGGTGGTCTCCTTCATCACTAATGCATTATTTGAAATGCATTAACAGATGTTACCATAGGCATGGATAACCTGAGTCCACCGGCCCTCACTTTTGCCCTCAGGAGTCTTCTTCCGGACAGAGATGACCATACAGAGCTGGATAAAGATGGCCTCCACCAGCTGGTTGCAGTCTGGCCACTGGGCTGGAACAACCCAGCAAAACTCCTGACAAATGAACACAGAACAAAACATCACAATCACAATTACAGTCACACTAATTATACACTAAACAAAGGTAGAAATAATCAAAGGAACATACCGTTTGGTAGACTCCAGGTACCTTCCATACCCCAGGGCATTCCCTAACACCCACTTGAAGGTGTGCCCCTTGAAGTTGCCAAACTGCAGCGTATGGCAGCCCAGCACACAGGTGTTACTGTTTGGGTCGAGGCCCTGTGCCACTGCCGCTTGCCTGGCCGACTTCAACACCTCCTCTGGGGACAACGTGGGTGTCCACGTCTGACCCATGCTTCTGTATATAATATAATATAAACTGAACAGGTCGGCAATGGAGAGATTGAAGAATGGGAGTTATGTGATCAAATTTCCGAGAACCAGTTAAACGACGAGCAGCAGCGTTCTGGACTAACTGAAAACGGGAAAGTAAGGTTTTGTTGAGACCTGAGTATAAGGTGTTGCAATAATTTAACCATGTCGAGATAAAAGCATGGATTAAAATTTCAAAATTATGACGAGATAAAAGTGATTTTACTTTGGTAAGTTGCCTCAGCTGAAAAAAACTGGTCTTTATGACTGCCCTTATTTGAGCATCAAGTTTCAAACCAGAGTCAAGTTTAACACCCAGGTTTGTGACAACAGGGTTTATTGCCTTTGTCAAGGAGCCCAACTCAGGAATAACAGCAGCAGAATCACCAGGAGTAAGCAACACAACTTTAGTTTTATTCTCATTAAAATGGAGAAAATTACAAGCCATCCATGCTTTCACCTCACTAAGACAATTTAGAAGGTCCTTTGACTGCTTCAGAGGCACATACATTTGGCAGTCATCTGCACCTTGTATTTACATCAAACTGACCCAAGAGGCAGCAGGTAAAGGGAAAATAACAAAGGTTCAAGGACTGACCCTTGAGGAACTCCACATGTCAATGGAGCAGAAGACGACACAGCCACCCCAACTTGAACTGAAAAACTTCTGTTGGACAAGTAAGATCTAAACCAGGACAGAGCCAAGCCCCTAATGCCCACCCAGTATTCCAAGCGAGACAAGAGAATCTGGTGGTCCACTGTATCAAATGCTGCAGTAAGGTCCAATAACAGCAGAGCAACAGTGTCTCCAGAGTCTGAGGCCAGAAGAATGTCATTAAAGACTCTCAGCAGAGCAGTCTCTGTACCATGGCCTTTTTTGAATCCGGACTGGAAAATTTCAGAGATTGAATTTTCATTTAAGAAAGAGCTCAGCTGCAAGTAAACAATTTTCTCAAGTAATTTTGATATCAGAGGCAGCTTAGAAATTGGCCTGTAGTTTGAGAGCTTGGTGTGATCCAGGCCAGGTTTCTTTATCAATGGCTGAACAACTGCATGTTTAAAACTAGAATGTACAAGTCCATTGAGAAGGCAAGCATTAATAATATCTACGACATAAGGGGCCAATGTGGGGAACACTTCTTTAAAAAGACGAGGGGGAATAACATCGGTGGGAGAGCCAGTAGGCTTGATCTAACTAACCACTTTTTCGATAAATGACAAAGTAACAGGCTCAAACTGATGAAAGACAGCAGTACAGGTTACAGCTATATCAGGCTCGTTTAGAGGAGGACTAATATGTGCCCTAGTAGTCTGCACCTTGTTAATAAAAAAATGTAAAAAACTCCTCACACAGTTTTGATGGGTCATCAGGACTGGGTTGTGGGACAGTTAGAATTGATTTAACAGTTTTAAAAAGCACACGAGGGTTGTGGCTGTGAGAATCAATTATATCTGAAAAGTACCTGGCCCTAGCTGATTCCACTAGTTTTTGATACCGATGCCATCTGTCTCTCAACATCTGAAAGGATACTTGCAACTTATCCCCTTTACACTTTCTCTCCGCCCTCCCGCCTGGCAGCATGCGTAATGTCAGTCAACCAGGGCTCTGATTTAGGTTTAGACAACCTGGATTTTATAGGGGCTACAGAATCTAACGCAGCTTTACGCGCAGAGGTAAACGCATCACAAAGTACATCATCAGATGGCTCATTACCTGTGAAATCATTTACATTGAAAGCAGAAGAAATGCACAGCAGTAGATGAATTAATCACGCGGCCACTGCGCACAGAGCCGCACGGTTTGTTCACGGTACAAGACAAAGGGATCTCAAACAGAACAGGCAAATGAGAAAGATGCCTCACAAATCTCAACAGTAAAACCATAGGTCAGAACAAGATCGAGAGCAGGGACGTGCACAGGAATTTTGAGGGGCATGGATGTGCTCTCCTTTGCTGGCTCCCTGAGGGTTTTCTCTCTCTCTCCTGCAACCGCTTCTTTTCAGTGGGCATCACTTAACATAACACACATCACCCAAAATAGTGATAAGATTTAGTCATTTAACCATTTTGAATGAAAGAATTCATGTAATGCATTACTTCCATCATTCATTCTGCTTGCTGAAACCAAAAGTTAGAAACTGCAGACATGTAGCTTAGTTTTCCTACCACAAAATTAGCAGCCTGTTGAAATAATGGGTTGCTTGTCTGTAAGCTAGTTAGCTGTCTGATTATTTAGGCTAAACGTGGCAAACTGAACATGTATTTATGAACATTTTTATTCAATTCATAAACCTTCATGGTGATTCTTCATTTGTTATACATCTCAATCTCACCTTTTACGACAACATCAAGACAACTGCGACAATCTCTTTCCACATGCAGGCTCGGGTCAGGTGCCGACCGGTCGCGTGTATCAGCAGTGGGCACTGATCGCAAGGCCCCGGGAAGCCTTTTTCAACGGTACTTGTCGACTATTGGTCTCGTGCTCGTATTTAGCCTTAGATGGAGTTTACCACCCGCTTTGGGCTGCATTCCCAAACAACCCGACTCTGAGAATACCAGACCCTGGTGGGGGGAGGCGGAGGCGGGCTCATGGAGCTCCGGTGACCGCAGCTCGCAAACCTGTCCGGCTCGCAAGTGAATGAGGCTGCTTTTATTTGAGGAAAAATGTTTTGAGTGGCGATTTTTTGTTTTCGACTCGGAAGGGCAACGTCAGTCCAGGAGGGCACAGGGGCAGTTGCCCGGGCAACCTGAGCAACCCCCCTGCTGTGCACGTCCCTGATCGAGAGTGTGCCCAAGCTCGTGCGTGGGGCCTGTTACACACTGAACAAAATTAAAACAGTCAATCAAACTTGAAAAGTCTTTTGACAGTGGCTTTTCAGGACAACAAACGTGAATGTTTATGTCACCTGCAATAAGGATACAATAGATAGATCGCCACAAATTCAGTCAGGAACTCTGAAAAGTCATTAGTAAAATCCTTGTTGTTTTTGGGTGGGCGATAAACTACCGCGCACAACAACGCAGCGCTCACTTCAAACAGGAACACCTCAAAGGTGCTGAATGACACAGTGGGTACGAGATGCCCTTGAAAAAAAGCAGCAGCAGCCCCCTGACACCCCTGCTTGAGTGCCTTAATGACGTCAAGGTTTGGTTGGCTCAAAATTTCTTGAACCTCAATGAGACCAAGACTGAGGTGACAGTGTCAGCTCTTTGTCCGACTTGGGTCCTCTCAGACAGCACACAAAATCAACAGCCACCAACCTTGGCGTCATTATGGATTTTAAACTTGATAAACAAGTTAATGCGGTCGTGAAATCTAGTTTTTATCACCTTCGTCTTTTAGCCAAAATTAAATCTTTTTTATCCTTTTCAGATTTTGAGCGCGTCATGCATGCTTTTATTTCTTCTCGTCTGGACTACTGCAACGCACTTTATTCTGGAATGAATCAAAACACACTTTATCGACTGCAGTTAGTCCAGAATGCTGCTGCGCGCCTTTTAACAGGATGGAAGAAATATGAACGCATCTCCCCTATTCTTGCGTATTTGCACTGGCTTCCTGTTCGTTTTAGGATTGATTTTAACATTTTATTGTTTGTTTTTAAAGCTTTGAATGGATTGGCCCCAAAATACAACTCTGACCTCATCCAAATCTACAGACCGGTGCTCTGAGGTCAGAGGGCCAGCTCCAGCTCGTGGACCCTAAGACTAGACTTAAAACTCGGCGGGACAGGGCTTTCTCTGTGGTTGTCCCTAAGTTATGGAACGCTCTGCCCCCTCATGTCAAAACAGCCCCCACACTGGAGAGTTTTAAGTCTCGTCTTGAGACCCACTTTTATTCTCTGGCTTTTAATACAGCGTGAGTTGTGTGGTCCTCTGTGTTTTTATAAATTGCTTTTGTTTTTAGTTATTTTATTATTATCACTTTATTTATTGCTATTTTAGTAATGTTATTATTAAGTTCTGTTGATTTTTATGTGCAGCACTTTGGAAACTGTCTGTTTATAAAATATGCTATAGAAATAAAGTTGGATTGGATTGGATTGGAGCTCCTTATACTTAAAGGTATTCTTAAAAATAGTTGCCAGACCCCCTCCACGGCCTGATATCCTAGGGGAGTTAAAGTACAAACAATCCGAAGCAATAGTTCACAAATGGCACTCGACTCACCCACAGTCATCCATGTTTTTGTTACGCAACAAGAAGTCCAATCCACGCGACTCAAATAAATCCTTAAAGATCCCATGACATGGTACTTCTTGATGCTTTTATATGGCTCCTTAATGGTTCCCTAATACTGTAAATGAATCCTTCTTCAAAATCAACACTCAGTGCATGAGAAACAGAGATAAGATGAGAAAGAGTAATTTTTCTCTCTCTGAACACTCCATAATGGGCGTTGTTGCTTGAATGCAAATGAGGAGAAAAGAGCTGGCCTATAGTAGAGGGTGGGGGCGTGGCCAAACTCTCCGCTCTCCGCTCTCCGCTCTAAGCTCTCAGCTGATTTTTCGTGTTTTTCTGTGTTTTTGCATGGGGGGAGAGATTTGAAGCATTCCATTGAAAAATAAACACATTTCCACAGAAAATAAAATTAAACTACTGCTGTTCAAAGGTCCTGAGGCTCAAATAAAGGACTTCCAAGCCTAGAAACACTCGGACGTGCCTCCAGGCAAATAAAAAAACGCATTTCGCATTGCCTAGCGCATTCGCAGTCCAAACTCTCTGGGCGTGATTTACAGAGACGCTGAGTACAGACAGACGGGGGTGGAACTGCATTTGCATTTCTTTTTTGGATCTGACGTCAATAAGGTGCCTTGTTGTAATGCAGAAAAGGATCGCAAATGCTCAGTTTAGCCATTTCGCAACTTTTAACCATGGGAGGGGGGGCCTAAACAGGGTAGGGGAGCTCACATTAACGTTCAAAAACCTCAGAAAGTGAAAATTTCATGCCATGGGACCTTTAAGTATACATTTTTGTAGTGATCTAGCATTTACCAGGGCAAACTGAGCAGGAGCCGGCATGCTAGCTGCTAGAGTGGTAGCCCGAGCTAGCGGCCGGAGATTGCGCCGATTCACCCCGCTCAAACCGAGGTGAGGAGCCGGGACACGGAGGGCGCGAAGCCCATCGCCGATGCCAACCAAAGGCACCAAATGGGCACCAATCGGGTCCAAAGAACGCCACGGAAAGGAGTGGTGATAGTCTGAGAATATCCCAGGAGATGTTCGTGCAGAAAGTGCCAGCCAAGCCTTCAGCTTCACCAGACTGCCACTGTGCTTTCCCTAGCGTCTGTGGCACGCTCTGCGCGCAGGAGGAGCTAGCACACGGCGAAGGTAAGCCCAAAACATGCACCATAGGTACTCCAGCTTAGGTCCTGACCAAGCCGAAGCACGAAGATCATGGAGATGGTCCCCGGGCGCCCTAATGTGTGTGCTGCCCACTGCTCCTAATATATGTATCTATATATAGGATGGGTTAAAATGCAGAGAAGAATTTCTCCAGTGTGAGATCAATAAAGTTCACTTCTATCCTACAAAGGAGTGGAGAGCAGAATGTTCCTTGTCCATCATGCTTAAAGTCCACCAAATTTGCAAATTTGGGTCGGAAATCCAGAAGTGTTTGGCGGTTATACACCAGCAGGGATTTGACATTTACCATGACAATTGACAGAACTACCAAAATCACAAGCAGAGTACGCAGAGACAGACGGCAGGCCACAGACACCGGCGCCATCTTGGTCATCAAACAAGACCCCGAGATACTTGAACTCCTCCACTTGAGGCAAGGACTCCCCACCCACCTGGAGAGGGCAAGCCACCATTTTCCAGTTGAGAACCATGGCCTTGGATTTGGAAGAGCTGATCCTCATCCCAGCCCCTTCACACACGCTGGAGGTCCCGGTTCGATGAAGCCATCAGGACAACATCATCTGCAAACAGCAGAGATGAGATCCTGTGGTTCCCAAACCGGATCCCCTCCGGCCCCTGACTGTGCCTAGAAATTCTGTCCATAAATATAATGACCAGAACTGATGGTAAAGAGCAGCCCTGGCAGAGTCCAACATGCACCAGAAACGGGTCCGACCTACTACCGGCAATGCAAACACAGCTCCTGCTCCGGTCATACAGGGACGGAACAGCCTTTAGCAAAGGGCCCCGGACCCCGTACTCCCAGAGCACTTTCCACAGGACCCCACGAGGGACACGGTCGAATGCCTTCTCCAGGTCCACAAAGCACATGTGGACTGGTTGGGCAAACTCCCATGCACCCTCGAGCACCCGATGGAGAGTATAGAGCTAGTCCAGTGCTCCCCGGCCGGGACGAAAACCACACTGCTCCTCTTGAATCCGAGGTTCGACTATTGGTCGAATTCTCCTCTCCAGTACCCTGGAATAGACCTTACCGGGAAGGCTGAGGAATGTGATTCCCTGATAGTTGGAACACACCCTCCGGTCCCCCTTCTTAAACAGAGGGACCACCACCCTGGTCTGCCAGTCCAGAGGTACTGTCCCCGACCGCCACACGATGTTACAGAGACGTGTCAGCCAAGACAGCCCTACAACATCCTCAGTAACTTCAGCCAGGGTGAAGTGAGTCCGCCTCCGAGTCCCCAGCCTCTGCTTCCTCCTTGGAAGACGTGACGGCGGGATTGAGGAGATCCTCAAAGTATTCCTTCCACCGTCCGATAACATCCCCAGTCGAGGTCAACAGCTCCCCACCCGTACTGTAAACAGTGTTGGTGAAGCACTGCTTCCCCCTCCTGAGGCACCGGACGGTTTGCCAGAATTTCTTTGAGGCCGTCCGATAGTCCTCCTCCATGGCCTCTCCGAACTCCTCCCAACCCCGAGTTTTTGCCTCGGCGACCGCCCGTGCTGCAGCACGCTTGGCCCGCAGGTACTCGTCAACTGCCTCAGGAGTCCCACGAGCCAACAAGGCCCGATAAGACTCATTCTTCAGCCTGACGGCATCCTTTACTTCCGGTGTCCACCACCAAGTTCGGGGATTGCCGCTGCAACAGGCACTACAGACCTTACGACCACAGCTATGGGCGGCCGGATCGACAATAAAGGCCGAGAACAGAGCCCATTCGGACTCTATGTGCCCAGCCTCCCCCGGAATGCATGTTGAAGGTGACCTTCACTACGCGCTTGGGCCTGCCAGGTCTTTCCGGCTTCCTCCCCTGCCAGCGGACCCAACTCACAACCAGGCGGTGATCGGTTGACAGCTCTGCCCCTCTCTTCCCCCAAGTGTCCAAGACATGCAGCCGTCCTGGTGACACGTGCACTGGTGGACACCCTTGTGCTCGAACATGGCTTTCATTATGGACAAACTGTGGCTAGCACAGAAGTCCAATAACAGAACACCGCTCGGGTTCAGATCAGGGAGGCCGTTCCCCCTCTCCAGGTGTCACTGTTGTTGCCCACGTGGGCGTTGAAGTCCCCCAGGAGGAGTTGGAGTCCCCGGTCGATGCACTCTCCAGTACCCCTCCCAGGCACTCCAAGAAGGCTGGGTACTCTGTACTGCTGTTCGGCCCATAGGCTGACACAACAGTGAGAGATCTGTCCCCGACCCGAAGGCGCAGGGACGTGACCCTCTCGTTCACCGGGGTAAACTCCAACACACAGCGGCTGAGCCGTGGGGCAATAAGCAGGCCCACACCAGCCTGCCGCCGCTCCTCGCAGGCAACGCCAGAGAAATGGAGGGTCCAGCCCCCTCAAGGAGTTGGGTTCCAGAGCCCAAGCTGTGAGTGGAGGTGAGGTCGACTATATCTAGTCGATAGCGCTCAACCTCTCGCATGAGCTCAGGCTCCTTCCCCCCCAGCGAGGTGACATTCCATGTCCCCAGAGCTAGTCTCCATGTCCGGAGATTTGGTCGCAGAGGCCCCTGCCTTTGGCTGCTGCCCAGATCTCTCTGCACCGGCCCCTTATGGATCCTCCTGCGGGTGGTGGGTCCATGGGAGGACGGCCCCACGTCGCTCCTTCGGGCCCCATGGGAAGGCCCGGCCACCAGGCGCTCGTTGGTGAGCACCCACCCCAGGCCTGGCTCCAGGGTGGGGCCCCGGTGACGCCAATCCGGACGATGTAACTGGCCTCGATCTATTCGTCGTCATAATGGGCTTGTGAACCGCTCTTGATCTGACCCGTCCCCCAGGACCTGTTTGCCTTGGGTGACCCTACCAGGGGCATAAAGCCCCCGACAACAGAGCTCACGAGATCATTCGGGCACCACATTAAGGTGGCGGCTCAAGGAGGGGAAAGCTAATTATAGATGTTGTTATTCAACCTTTCACATATATATATATGTAATTTGTCATTCCCCCTAGGAATATTTCCCGACCGTATGAAAGTAGCCAAAATAATACCACGTTTTAAAAAAGGAAATAAAAATGATACCTCGAATTATAGACCTGTTTCACTGCTTTCACAGTTCTTTAAAATACTAGAAAAACTATTCATGATCAGATTGAACAAATTTATTCATTCATTCATTCATTCATTCATTTTCTTCCGCTTTTTCCATTTTCTGGGTCACGGGGGCAGCAGTCCAAGCAATGTTCTGCTACCCAGAACACAATGCACCAGCCCCCATGAATCCTTCCGCGGGTGGTGGGTCCACAGGAGGACGGCTCACGTCACAACAGGCCTTGATGTATCTTCTGCCATGGGGGCTACCAGTGTCCACAGACACTGGGGGCAAGGTGGGGTTAAGCGTCTTGCCCAAGGACACAACGGCAGCGCTCATCTGTGGGAGCTGGGATCACATGCGGTCAACCCGTCAAGAGCGGGATTTGAACCACCAACCCCTGGATCACGAGACATATGCTCTACCAACTGAGCTACTGCCGCCCCAAATTTATTGAAAAATATAAAATTTTAATTAACAGCCAATATGGATTTCGCTCTAAACATTCAACTGCTACAGCACTAATGGAACTGACAGAAGAAATAACCAATGCCATGGACAATAAACAGTTTTTGGTCAGCATTTTCGTAGACCTTCAAAAAGCATTTGACACTGGATCATGAGATACTATTGCAAAAATGATATAAATATGGCATAAGAGGGGTAGCACATCAGTAGGTCAAAAGGTTTGGTAGGTTTAAAAGGCCGATATCAGTATGTGGAAATCGATAACAATAAATCAAAGTATTATCTTACATTATGTGGAGTACCCCAAGGGTCGGTTCTTGGACCTATACTTTTCCTTATTTATGTTAACGATATTGTCTTGTTTACTCAAATGTATTTTGTTCGCAGATGATACTACTCTATTTCACTCAGGAAAAAATATAAATGAGGTTTTACAAATAGTAGAGAGAGAGTTTCAGAAAATTTTGATATGGTTCAAAGCCAACAAACTATCTATAAATATTAGTAAGACAAAGTTTATGATTTTTAGTTGGAAAAGGAAAGGCATAGATGCAAGATTGGTCATACAAGGACTGGAGATTGAAAGGACAAGTGAGATCAAATTTTTAGGTGTTATAATTGATGAAGATTTGACATGGAAATCACAACAAGTTAAATCAAAAGTATCACAAACAATAGCTGTATTAAACAAAGTGAAGGACTGTCTTAACAAAAATGCCATGTTTCTTTTATATAACTCACTGATTGTTCCATATCCGACTTATTGTATTGAAGTGTGGGGAAGTGCCTGTAGAACCCTCATTGAACCAATCTTCCTTTTACAGAAACTTCGTGTGGTAAATGGAAGTGGATACAGAGCCCACACAAACCCTATACAGTGGTACCTCACCTTACGAAATTAATTCGTTCCAGAAGTGGTTTCGTAACGTGAATTTTTTGTAAGTCGAGTAGTGATTTCAATAGAAAAGGCCTGATTCGTTCCAAGGTCCCGTTCTTTCAGTTCCAAGGTTTTTTTTTATAGTGTAACATTTTTTATAGTGTAACATTGTGTTCTGCGTCCTGATTGGTTAAGGGACTAGACCAGGACTAAACGTGGACTAATCCAGGTCTAGACCAGAACTAAACCAGGTTTAGACCAGGTCTAAACCAGGTCTAAACCTGGACTGGACCTGGACTAAACTAGGACTGGACCAAGTCTAGACCTGGACTAAACCAGGATTAAACCACCATGTGCCGCTCTTTGCTGGTTTCATGCAGCTGGTTTGTGGCTCGGGTTCCAGAGGACGCCACTCCGCCGGTCGTGCAGACCAGGACTAGGGGTGCACGTGTCGTGCACTTCTCTAAGGGGGTGGTGCGCGTCACGTCCCGGGACATGGCAGTGCCGTTGGATGAGCGCGGTGCTCCTCGCGCGGTGCTCCTCGCGCGGTGCTCCTCGCGCGGTGCTCCTCGCGCGGTGCTCCTCGCGCGGTGCTCCTCGCGCGGTGCTCCTCGCGCGGTGCTCATGTCTCCGCGCTGCTTCCGGAGTCGTGTCTCTCCCCACGCTTCACTATTTAATACATTTTGTTGAAAATCTATGAACGTTTGAGTGTTTAAACGAGAGAAATGTGAGAAAAGTTTAATTCCAGTCTGAGAAAAGCGTATAATGTGTGTGGTGAGGCATTTACAGCCTTAAAGATCCCATGACATGGTACTTCTTGATGCTTTTATATGGCTCCTTAATGGTTCCCTAATACTGTAAATGAATCCTTCTTCAAAATCATTATCAAAATCTATTCTAACCGTCAGAGCGAGCAGACGTCTCTCTCTTTCCTCTCTTATCTATTGCTCCTGTTGTCTGCGTGCCTCTCTTGTTTTCGTCATTTTCTCGCTTTTTGGAGCAGATTTTCCAAATTTCCAAATTCCTAAATATGGATGTGATCAGCTGGACCCTCAGCACGATTGATACTCTTTTTTCACGGAGGAGTGCCGCTCCGGGAGAAGCGGTGTGTCCGGATGGTACTTTTGCTGCTGGATATGCGAGGGACTCGTATCGTGCGTGGTAAGTCGTATGTTTGGCACCAATGTACCTGGAGGATGTGGAGGATATTTACGTATTCGGATTTCTGATAGCTGGACATCTGTTAATTGGCCTGGGATTGTCCATGATCTATCGCAAAATGTGTAAACTGGCAGCAAGCAAAGAGTCCCCAAAGCTGTCTGCAGCAATTTCGAGCCATTGTGAAGCCGTTGGGGATCTCGTGAAAGGATTACATCAGAAAGTGGGTCAGGTTGAGGACCTTTTGGAAGGATTTCAACCAAAGGAAACATCTCGATGTTTGGATATCATCATGGGCATGCTTACAGAACTGTGTAAAGCCAACGCAGCGCATTCTGTGCGCCAATAGGAACTAATGAGATCTCTCATCAATCTTCATGGCGATATGAAGATGGGGGTCTGGCAAAACCCAAGCTCAATCTAAATTGTTTACCTGGGTCTCTAAAAATGTATTTCATCAATGCTAAATTAATTAATCCCTCTGGATAATTATGTCTCCCTGTGAAAATCGGTGTGGCTCCAATGGTTATCTGTGTTTTGACTTCGCCTCCCTGCATGAACACTTCCAAGGCCACAGAATGTGGTTTGTTATCTGGACTCTACATAAACATGGCACCCACTCACTGACACAACTGACACTAGAAATGAATGAGTAGAAAATGTCTTTAGTTAAGGTCTGATCTCTGCTCTCGGTTCAATCAATTTCATTGATTTCCAATCTGATCCCCCACACCCTTCCTTCTGTTACCAACGAAAAAGATCACCGTATGTTATATCTCCAATTGTTTTTCTGTCATTACATGTTGTTAAATTGTCACTGATTGTATGTATTGCATCTATTCTACTCTGCATCTCCCAGTCGGCGGCGTGCGCATGCGCAGCGGCCCCTCCCCAAGCCCACTCTATCACTGTCCTGCCTGGTTAGTGGGGAAACAAAATTTCGAATTCACTCTGTGTACATGTACATGATTGTTTTCGACAATAAAGCAAACTATGACTATGACTATGACTAACACTTAGAACGAAGAAAAGGATCGCAAATGCTCAGTTTAGACATTTCACAACTTTAAACCATGGGGGGGGGGGGCTAAACAGGGTAGGGGAGCTCACATTAACGTTCAAAAACCTCAGAAAGTGAAAATGTCATGCCATGGGACCTTTAAAACATGTAGAATAATTGTAAAATATAAAGTTGTCCTACTTCGGGGATTTCTCTTATTGCGGGTTATTTCTGGAACCTAACCCCGTGTGTGTTGATAAAGTTTATTTACGTTTCGGGCGTGCATTTGAGCACGCATCTGAGCGTGCATTATTTGAATTTTTGAGATTTCGCGTTTTCGTAACTTGAATTTTCTTTCGTATTTAGAGACCAAAATTTAACGTGAAGGCGTTTCGTAACTTGGATTTTTCGTTTGTAGGGTCTTTCGTAAGGTGAGGTACCACTGTATTTGTACAATTAAAAACATTAAAATTTAAAGAATTGGTAGAATATAACTTACTCAAAATTATGTACAAAGCTCATCAAATAATATTACCAAACAACTTGCAAAATAGATTCAAAAAGAGAGAAACTAGTTATAAATGAAGAGGAGCTGATATTTTTTCTAAACCAGTATTCAGAACTAAACCAAAAGAAAGATGTGAAAGATATAGTAGTACTGCGCATTAAAAAGATTGTTTTATTATTATTATTATTATTATTATTATTATTATCATTATTATTATTATTATTATCATTATTATTATTATTATTATTATTATTATCATTATTATTATTATTTGTTTTAATATACAGTCATACCTCACCTTATGAAATTCATTTGTTCCAGAAGTGGTTTCGTAACGTGATTTTTTTCGTAAGTAGAGTCGCAATGGGGGATTCACGCATCCGAGCACGCATTATTTGAATTTTTGAGATTCCGCATTTCGTAACTTGAATTTTCTTTCGTATTCAGAGACGAAAATTTTACGTAAACTCGTTTCATAACTTGGATTATTCGTGAGTTGGTCTTTCCTAAGGTGAGGTACTGTATGTCTGTATATTTTGTTGTAATATAATTTTGAGTTGATAAGGGGCAGATATTATAAGCTTATGCTTCTTTCTGTTCCCTTTTCATTCATATTTGAGTTATAATTGTATAGATGCAATTGTGTTGCATCTGTTATTTTTTGTTTTGTTTTAACGAATGAAATAAATAAAGAAAAGAAAAGAAAGAAAAGGTGCGTCAGCTCTTTTAAACATGGTCGCACTGTTATTCAGGTGTGTGTTGGTCCCAGGTGGAACTGAGCTGCTGAAGGTGGTAGTAGTAGTAGTATCAGTAGTAGTAGTAGCAGTAGTAGCAGTAGCAGCAGCAGTAGTAGCAGTAGTAGTAACAGCAGCTATAGTAGTAGTAGTAGCAGTAGTAGTAGTAGTAGTAGCAGTAGTAGTAGCAGCAGCAGCAGCAGCAGTAGTAGTAGTAGTAGTATCAGTAGTAGTAGTAGCAGTAGTAGCAGTAGCAGTAGTAGTAGTAGTAGTAGTAGTAGTAGCAGTAGTAGTAGCAGCAGCTATAGTAGTAGTAGTAGCACTAGCAAATTTGATTGGGATAACATTTTTTCAAATATTGACTGGGATAAAATTTGGGTTTATAACAATAGATATTTAGTTAAAGGGATAGTTCGGGTTTTTTGCTGTGAATCTGTACGGCGCGCAGTGGTACGACTCGAGAGAAAATAGCACCAAGCGATTATGACTTCTGACTTTTTCGTTGGTAACTGTTTTGTGACCCAAATATATAACTTTTTGGACAAATATTGTTTTGAGAAGAAAAACAAGCTTTATTAACTGTCCCCGCTAACTTGCCGGACCTACTTTGGTGAGCGCCAGAACCGGGGCAGAACTCAGCTCAGAGGACACTGTCAGGGGCAGAACCGGGGCAGAACTCGGTTCAGAGGACACTGTCAGGGGTAAGTCAGTGTAAATGCACGACACTGCTGAAGGGGACGCCGTACAGATTCACATAAAAAAAAAAAATCCCTTTAACAATAAAATCACAGAGGTCTATTTTTAAAAATTATACATTTGATCTATCCAACAAATTCTTTTATGGGAAAAAAAAATTTACTTCAAAGATGAAGGAAGCTTTGACCATTGATCTGGCTTTGTGACTCACAGAACATTTGACTCAAAGCAGACCAGAGTCCATAAGTGTAGGTTTCAGACACAGAGACACCGTTTCACAGGGAGAGCACAGATTTAGACTGCACATTTTCTTCAGCAGGAATTAACTATTTCCTTAACTTCACACTTTTTCTAAGTTTAGACTTAGGCAAACTGCTCTTATCGCACAGCCCCATATAGACAGAAAAACCCAAAGAGTCCTTTTTGGGTTTCAAAAAACTCAAAAGACAGTGGTCAACACTGTCTAGGCTGTCGTCTTCATCTGCATCAAGTGAGACAAGCTCATCTTATTCCTTTTCCTTGAGCTCCATGGTGCGAGCCCGTCCCAGGAGCCGCGGCGCCGCCCGCCCCAGGCGCCGCAGTGCCGCCCGCCCCAGGCGCCGCAGCGCCGCCCGCCCCAGGAGCCGCCGCGCCGCCCGCCCCAGGAGTCGCCGCGCCGCCCGTCCCAGGAGCCGCCGTGCCGTCCGTCCCAGGAGCCGCCGCGCCGCCCGCCCCAGGAGCCGCCGCGTTGCTTCCCCAAGAGCCGCAACGCCGCCCGCCCCAGGAGCTGCGGAGTAGTTTAAATCTACACAGGGCAGCAGCATAGACTTTCAGGTATGCTGTAGGAGATGTTCTTCTACAACATACCTGAAAGTTTAAACCTACACAGGGCAGCACCATAGATTTTCAGAATGTATGAGGCTGCCTTTTGTGTAATGTCAAATGCTGAGGTTACTTTTGAGAATCATGTCTTTCTATGATGTTGTAACGTGGTATCTTCCATCCATCCATTTTCTTCCGCTTTCTTCGTATTTCGGGTTGCGGGGGCAACAGTATCTGTGCTTCAGTATATTAGTGCTTCTGCTTGTTGCTTGTTGAGCGCCATTTGACAAATACATGGTGCTAACATTCACAAATGAATGCTTGGAAGAAAGATGCGAGTTGGAAACCAGATTGGACCAAGAGAAAAAACAGCGGCTGCAAAACGAAGTGGAGAAGACCAAAGTGACAGACGAATTGGAAGAGATGAAAAAACAATTTGAAGATGAAGCTGCTGTTGTGTCCTTGGGCAAGACACTTAACCCGACCTCGCCCCCAGTGTCTGCGGACACTGGTAGCCCCCATGACAGAGGTGTATCAAGGCCGGTTGTGACGTGGGCCATCCCTCCGTGGACCCACCACCCACGGGAGGATTCATGGGGGCTGGTGCACAAAACAGTTGTCCACGTAAAAGTCAGAAGTCATAATCGCTTGGTGCAATTTTCTCTCGATTCCTATCACTGCGCCTATTATTATTATTAGCCTGTTCACTTGTAAACATCGATACTTACAAGTGAACAGGCTAATGATAATAACAGGCGCGCAGTGATACGACTCGAGAGAAAATAGCACCAAGTGATTATGACTTCTGACTTTTTCGTGGACAACTGTTTTGTGACGCAAATATATCACTTTTTGGACAAATATTGTTTTGAGAAGAAAAACAAGCTTTATTAACTGTCCCCGCTAACTTGCCGGACCGGCGATGATCGGCCCTCTCTTGCACTCGCGTTGTACTTTGGTGTCATTTGGAGCATTTCCGGAGATTTTGGAGTTTAGCGATATCCATTAACGTGAGTGGTCGGGGCATATAGTTGCTGTCACCAAATAACACAAACTTTGTGTTATTTCAATGTGTTAGTCTACACGTTCGTTTGAGTCAAAAGTGGCCTGTAATCTGAGATCCATGTTTTCGATTGGATGACATCATCATCGAGGACAGCGGGCATGCGCGCATTCTTTCCGCTACTTTGCTTAGAAGACGCTCAGAACTTTTCTGTTGCGAGCGAGACATGGCTGAAGATTGGGACTTGGAGGCTGAAGAGGACTTATTTGAGTATGATGGCCGTCCCTATCGTTTTGAGCCTGAGTATACGGATGAGGAGGTATTAGAAAGAAGAAAGCGGAGACAGTTTGAGGAGCAGCGCACCAGAGAACAGCCATCGGTATCGCATTACTGTGCGCTGAATCCGCTGGCCTTCTTTCTTTTCCTTTGCTGGTAAAAAATTGTCCGGACTGAAGTGGGTACTGCAAACACGATGGTCCAAATGTCTTACAGCTTTGCCTTTCATGTTTGGGTCCATTCTCAAGGCAACGAGCCACAACTTCAATAACTGGATTGTGACGAGGAAGTCTGTGAAAACTCAACTTCGTCCAAGCTGTCATTATGTTTTCACAACCAGGATAAATGCATGTTCGCACCATTTCAGGTTTTCTCAAGCGGAGATGTGTTCTTCTTATTCCTTAGATTCTGTATGACTGTATGAGATTCTGTATGACTGTATGAGATCTGCAAATCAGCTGTGAATACGTGCATGCGTGCTGTCCTCATCATCCAATTGAAACCATGGCTGGATATCGGATTACAGGCCGGTTTGGACTTAAATGAACGTGTAGACTAACACATTGAACTTTTGTCATTTGAAAAGTGCTAAAGTTTGTGTTATTTGGTGACTGCAACCGTACGCCCCGACCACTCACGTTGACGGATATCGCTAAACTCCAAAATTTCTGGAAATGCTCCAAATGACACCAAAGTACAATGGGTGAGTAAATTACGTTGTTTTATCACTGAAATAAGTTTCAGATTGTAAAAACGTTACTATTCCTTTAAGAGGAGGGTCACTCATAAGCCTTTCCTGCACTGTTCTGTTATTTTCTTTTTCTTTGTGTGTATTTTTGTTCTTTTAAATGCTGGGTGCAAACATTAATAAATAAATTGAACAAATAAAAATATAAGGACAGAAACTGGCGCCTTCGACACCACATGTCACATGTTCTATCCAATATGGTTGGTTGCCTAGCAACAGCATAATATATATACATATATATATATATATATATATATATATATATTATTCCCATTCCCATGATGCATCTATGTACCAAATTTGGTGTGGCTATACCAAACATTTTGTCGGGTGTCCTACTGGCGGGGAGAGATGTTTGGCCTGTTCCCATGGCAACACCATGAGACATGACATGTTGGCATCATTGACTTTTTTCATTGACAACATGCCACGAATGTGTGTGCCAAATCTTGTATGTCTAGGACAAAGTAAAATTTTGCAGTTCTGTGCAATTACCCTAGGGGGCGCTATCGTGACCATGTTATATTTTCTTATATCAATCTGTTCAAGGCCGGGGTGTCCACCAACGATTAAAGTTTGAGTGAAATCAGCCAAAGTATGCGTGAATTATCACTTGTCGAAGTTTGACAGGAAATGAGGCCTTTGCCACCAGGTCACATGGTCTAACCAATATGGCTGGTTGGTTGCCTAGCAACAGTATAATAGACCTTTTTGTTCCTATTCCCATGAGCCATATATGTACCAAATTTGGTTTCACTAAAGTTTTTGCCAGGCATCCTAATGGCAAGAACAGATGTTTGGCCTGTTGCCATGGCAACACGATGTGAGATAGCGTGGGGGTGTCACTGACTTTTTGATCGAGCCCATGTCCCGAATATGAGGTCCAAATTTGGTGTGTCTACGGCAAAGTAAAATTTTTCTGTTCCATGCAATCTCCCTAGGAGGCGCTATTACGGCCATTTTAGATTTTCTTATCAAACTGTTTAGGGCCGGGGTGTCCACCAACGATTAAAGTTTGAGTGAAATCAGCCAAAGTATGCGTGAATGATAATTGATGGCGAGCCGCAAAAACGAACCTGAAATTTGTGGCGTTGTCACGGAAACACCGTTTTAGAACGCTTTTAATAACTTTTTGTCTAGATGACACAGCACAATTCTGGTGAGTCTGGTTCAAAAACCCTAGGAGGAGTTCGTTAAAATATGAGGACAGGAAAATGCGCCTTCGGTTCCAGGTGCGAAGCAGTTACAATAGGCCCTACGCTTTAGCGCTCGGGCCTAATAATGCATTTTATTTAAAAGCGCCTTTCAGAACACCCAAGGACACTGCACAAGGTTAAAAACAAATAAAAAGCGCAAACAAACAATACAATAAAACATAAAGACAAAATCAGAGGAAAGGAAGACAGTCAATGTTCCGGAGGTCAGGAGGGAGAGAGCGGCTGAAGGCTCTGCTCCCCGTGGTGACCAGTCGAGCAGTGGGGACAGTGAAGGCTCTGCTCCCCGTGGTGACCAGTCGAGCAGTGGGGACAGTCGAGCAGTGGGGACAGTGAGCTGAAGAGAGGAGGAAGAGCGGAGGGTGCGGGAGGGAGTGGCGATGTGGAAGGTGGTAATGAGTATTTTGAAGTGAATTTGCTGTTTTATGGGGCGCCAGTGGAGTTCTTGTAGTACAGGGGTGATGTGATGGATGGTGGGGGTCCGAGTGATGATCTGCAGAGTTCTGTAGGAGCTGCAGTTTCTGAAGGGATTTGTTGGGAAGACCAAAAAGAAGAGAGTTGCAGTAATCAATGCGAGAGGTGACAAGGCTCTGGACTAGGATGGCAGTGGTGTGAGGAATGAGGGTGGAGACGAGAGATGTTGCGTAAATGGAAGTATGCAGACCGGGTGACATTACTGATGTGAGAGTGAAATGAAAGTGTGCTGTCGAGGATGACACCCAGACTCTTGACCTGAGGAGAGGGATGGATACTTGAGTTGTTAATGTTAATGGAGAAGCTTTTAGATTTGGAGAGTGTGGATGGAGTGCCTACTAGGGGGACTTCTGTTTTGGACTTTTCTCTTTTAGAGACTGTGGACAGTTTCAAGTACCTTGGTGTTCGCCTCAACAATAAACTGGACTGGTCCCACAACACCGACGCCCTGTACAAGAAGGGCCAAAGTCGCCTCCACCTCCTGAGGAGACTGAGTTCCTTTGGAGTGTGCAGGCCTCTGCTCAAGACTTTTTATGACTCTGTGGTGGCCTCTGCTCTCCTCTACGCTGTCGTCTGCTGGGCCCCGAGCAACACAGAACGGGACAGGAAGAGACTTAATAAGCTGGTCAGGAGGGCCAGCTCTGTCCTGGGCTGTCCTCTGGACTCTGTAGAGGAGGTGGCTGAGAGGAGGGCGCCGGACGACACCTCTCACCCTCTGCACCGGACTGTAGAGGAGCTGAGCAGCTCCTTCAGCAGCCGACTGAGGCACCCCCAGTGCAAGAAGGAGCGCTACCGCAGATCCTTCATCCCCACCGCCATCAGACTGTATAATTCTACTATATAGTCCAGACGAGCAATATTTTTTTCCATACTCTCCTAGTTACTGTTTTTTTTTTTAATTATTACTACTTATTTTATCATTACTTATTTAATTTTATTCTTGCCTGCATGCACTTTCTATCTTGTTCAAACTGTCTCTGCCTGGAGCTACTGTGGCAAGTAAATTTCTCTTATGTGAGATCAATAAAGTCTTATCTTATCTTATCTTATGAGGTAAACCAGGTGAGGGGGGTGTCAGTAATGCCGATTGAAGATAGTCTATGGAGGAGGGTGTTGTGGGAGATAGTGTCAAAGGCTGCGGAAAGATCAAGGAGGATGAGGATGGAAAGTAAACCAGTATCAGCTGCTATAAGGAGGTCATTGGTGATTTTTATGAGTGCAGTTTCTGTGCTGTGGAGGGGTCGAAAGCCTGATTGTAACAGTTCATACAGATTGTTATTACTGAGGTGGGTGTGGAGTTGAGAGGCAACAGTCTTTTCAAGGATTTTGGAGATGAAGGGTAGGGTGGAACTGGGGCGGAGTTTATTGAAATTGTCGGGGTCTATACCAGGTTTTTTAAGAATTGGAGTGACTGTGGTGGTTTTGAGTGATGAGGGGAGTGAGTCGGGGGTTTGGTAATGTTGTTGAGGATTGAGACCAGAGTCCTGGTGTTATTTTGATTTGAGTGAGTAGTATGCGGTTTTGGCGGAAGAGAGACTGTCCTTGTACAACATTACATGGTTATTGTACATTTCTTTGTGAATAGTGAGTCCAGTTTTATTGTAGAGTCTTTCCAGTTGTCATCCTTTAGCTTTGAGTTGTCGGTGTGTGGGGGTGAACCAAGGTGCAGAGCGGGAAAAGGAAACAGAACTAGTTTTGAGGGGAGCATGGGTGTTAAGAAGGGTGTGTAAGTTGGTGTTATAATGGGAAACTAAGTCCTGTGTAGATGTAGTAATGTTGATGCTGGGGAAGTCATTAATATCAGATGAGAAAGTGTCAGTGTTAATGTTCTTGATATTATGGAATGAAATGGTGCGGGGGAGGGTGACTTTGGAAAGTGAATGGTTTACATTGAAAGTAATTGACATATGGTCAGTGAATGGGATTGCGACAATTGTAGGTGTAGGTCCAGGTAGTATTGAGGCAGAGCACTCGAATGAGGAGAAGAGAGGAGCAGACACCGGCTGTACTTTCCAACTCTCGCGGTGAAGCATCACGAGACCTCCGCCCTGGCCAGATGTACGGGGCTGACAGTTGTAAACAAATCCCAGCGGAGTGGAGTCGTTGAGGGGACCAAAGTCATTTGACCGCTGCCAGGTCTCCGTGAGGCATAAGAAGTCAAGCTGTCGGTCTATGATGAGGTCCTGGATCAGCGGTCCCTTGGTGCTGAGTGAGCGGATGTTGAGTAGACCGACGCTGACAGTGGTGGAGCTGTGTTTGGCTGGAGAGCTAGCCGACCTGGCTAGGTGCTGTGGTCAACTTTCCGACCGCAGTTATGGGATGGACGTCTTGTGGACCAGATGGATTTTATTGACACTGTACTGGAACTTATGGCGAGATCCACGGTGATCCACGCCGGGGCTGGTAGGATATATCTGGGGGCATGTGGGGGCCGTGAAGCGGCGATGTGGTGCTAAAGTTTTAAAAGTTCAACAGCAGAGTATCGGAGGAGAGCTTTAGTTTGCAAATGGACCAGGAACACCAGGAGCCAGCCAACAGCAAACCAGCGGACTACTTTATTTATCCACATAGTCTATCGGAGGAGAGGGCCCACAGAGAAGCAGGAGCCAGATGTGGATGAGAGGCGGGTCCCAGGTAGGCTAATGCCCAAAATCACTCACAGATGCGGCCGACAGTAGAAAGCTCGCACAGAAATAGGAGATCGGTAGACAATCCCACACTATCAGGTCAATCACAATGTCCGATTAAGTACAAAATGTTTTATTTGACCGGCGAGGAGTGACAGCAAAAGCGCGCCAGCGTTCACTCATACTATTGACAAACTGAGGCGGCAGACTCTGTGACAGGGGAGAGTGTTTTTATTAATATTAATTAATGTCATCGTGACCTAGCCAATCTTATTTTATTTAGTCTTTATTTAACAGGGACAGTGCATATTAATGAACATCTGCAGCATTGCAGTGTAAATATGCCAGATTATAGCAAGAATGCTAATTTCCATCTGTAGTCCCTAGGCAGGTGACACCACAGCAAAAACAATAAAAACAATGACAACTGACAATAACACCAACATTAAAACATTAAAAGTGTCCACAAGTCTGGTTTTCCTTTAAATCACACTTGAAACAGCGGCTAAAGTGTCCAGTGTTGGAGTCTCTCTTATTTATGATGGGAGAGAGTTCCAGAACTTAGAGCCTCTGACTGAGACACACTTTGTCCCAATGTAGACCGTCTGTGTGGACCTCACAGTTCCCCCGGGGTCTGTGTGGACCTCACAGTTCCCCCGGGGTCTGTGTGGACCTCACAGTTCCCCCGGGGTCTGTGTGGACCTCACAGTTCCCCCGGGGTCTGTGTGGACCTCACAGTTCCCCCGGGGTCTGTGTGGACCTCACAGTTCCCCCGGGGTCTGTGTGGACCTCACAGTTCCCCGGGGCCGTGGCCCTAGTTCCCCTCCCACTGACTCTTTGTTTTGATAAAATCCTGCAGCGGAGGAGGAGCAAGTCCATGTAAAACTTTATATATAAAACAACCGTATTTAAAATGAACAAAATTATTAAAATTGAGGAGGTCATACTTGTCTAAAATTGTGCAGTGGTGAATTTAGAATGGTTTCTTGTCTAATATTTTCACAGCTTTTTAAAAAAGTGATTCAACTGGTTTGAGTGTTGTGCCAGCAGCAAGTGACCATGTGGTTATGCAGATTTCTATATGAGACAGAATCATCCATCCATTCATCTTCTTCTGCTTTCTCCAAGACAGAATCATAGAGTGTAAAAACATTCGTGCCGCATATAGAGTCATAAAGGATCTTACTTGTCTAAAATTCACTAAGTTAAAATTAACAGTTTTTGTGAGACGCTTAATGTGTTTCTTAAATGTCAATGTCGGGTCCAACGTCAGTCCCAGGTATTTAAACTCTTTGACGAGGCTGAGTTCCACCCCGTCTAGAAAGACATTGGACCGCTGTAGCTCAGTTGTTTTTTTACTGAACATCATGCAGTTGGTTTTCTTTATATTGAGTTGTAGGCATGAGTTCTTGACCCCCTTTTGGACAGGAGTCATGGCTGATGTTTCTGAAGCTTCTTGTACAGTTCTGGCATGTGTAAAGATTACAGCATCATCAGCATACAGCTGGACACTGACATTTGGACAAAATTCTGGGAAATCATTCATATAAATACTAAATAAAATTGGTCCTAAAATACTACCTTGGGGGACCCCTGTTGGACAGTGAAGGTAGGGCGATTTAAAACCAGACAGGGAGACACATTGTTGTCTGTGGGACAAGTAAAACTCAAACCAGTGCAAAGCCTCTTTAGATAGATTAAAATGGGATAAATTAGTTAAAAGAATCTGGTGATTTACCATGTCAAAAGCCTTCTTAATATCTATGAATACTGCACCTACAATTGCATGTTTGTCAAAACCTTTGACATTTTCAACAAAAAAACAGTTTGCAGACTCTGTGGAGTGGTGAATCTATGTTGTTCTTTTGATATCATGTGAGCCGTTGTTATCACAGCTGTGACCTTGGGACTGTTGAGTTCGAGAGAACAGAGTCCAAACAGAGCAGCCCTGCTATTGTAGATTCCCAGGAGAATTAATTAAACCAGGGGAGAATGCACATAATCAACACACTTTAGATGAATGGACAATTGGTCCGAAATCTGGTTCTACAAAGTCCCCAACTTCATGTCAACAAGCAGGGCCATACAACTCCCAGTCCTCCCTCCTGGCGCGTAGAGCCGCTTGTTTCGCACAGTTCCACAAACATATTCATGATGGTATCTGAGCATCATTCAGGTATCCACAGATTGGAGATGGTACAGTTCAATCTGTGTCTCCTTCTGATGTAGACCTTCCCTGGTCTGCAACAGTTCCACTGTGGTGTAAAATGACAGCCGACAGCTCAGGGCTTCCGCCGTCCCAAATTCTGCAATGGATCAGAAAACATCCCCCAGGCCAATTCAGATGTCCTGCCATCAAAAATCCAAATAGTAAATAGTTCCGATTGGCTCTCCCGAACCCACATTTCGTGAAAAAAAAAAAAGCCAATTGCGTTGAGGGACCAGCTTATCTAATCCATAATTTAGAATTCGAAAATCTACTCCAACAGGAGAAATATGGAGAAAAACAAGAGAAAATTTGCACGCAGAGAGAGCAGTAGATAAGGAAGCGAGAAAAACAAGCAGCCGCCTCCAGCAAGGAGGTATGAAACCTAAATGAGCCGGAGTCTAAACTAGATAGCAATCTTGTGTTTTACACCTCTGCAAAAATGCTATTTAATTCTATTTACTTTGCCCAGAATTCTTCTCATTACAGGATTAAAACATAACGTCTCCATGGGGACAAATGGTTGGTGATACCAGATCAGATCTGTAGAGAGCAAGCTCATGCACAGTGAAGATCCAGGTTTACAATGGCTTTTTGATAATTAAAGGATGATTCTCCAACTTCAGTCCAAATTGGTCATGATATTTTTCAGAAAATCCAACACTTATTTTTTAGAAACATTTAGATTTGTTCTACTTCGTCATAATGTGTAGAAACATTAACTGATGGTTGTGGTTGTGATGAAATGACATCAATATGAAATAAATAATAATAAACAAGAACAATAAATAAAGTGATGGAAATGACTGTTGTGGAAATGACAATGTTTAGCATTTCTTTTAAAATCTCATGACATATTAGCATGCTAATCTCTGTTTTAGAGTTAGCATAAATATACTAAAAATACACAATATAAAATGGTATTTTTCTCATTATTTGTACATTCAAAGGAAATATGACGACCAATAAACCTACTCTTGGTTTTGTAAAACTTGACCTTGATTTTGTTCTTGTTTCCCTTCCTTCCATGGAGCTAACGCTGCTATGCTAACATGAGCTCCTGTCACATCACAACTGATTTGCTTCAAGGAGACAAAGGTTTAAAAACAAGTTTAAAGTGACATTTTGTGGTGGAAATGACAGTGATCCCTAGGGACAGGTGTTCTTTTTATGAAAAATAAATAAAATACTAATATAACTTTCAAGCACATGATATTTTTCATTAAAATAAGGAATTTCTGTGCCATTTGTCAATGAAGTTACTGTTGAATCAAATTTAATTTCAATTTCAGTCTTATGAGGGACTGAGAGTCCAAAACCTGGACAAGGGACAAAGGACATACAGCAAAAACACTCAATGATAAAAAAAATAGTACAAATAAACAGGACTAAACTGGGACTGAACCAAGACTAAACCAGGTCTGAACCAAGACTAAACCAGGTCTAAACCAGGTGTAAACCAGGTGTAAACCAGGTGTAAACCAGGACAAAACCAGGACTAAACCAGGACTGATCTTGGTCTTTTACTTCTGTCTGTAATCTACATAAAAATATGTACACATATATAGGGGTGGGCGGTATAAACGGTATGCGGTATAAATTTGGCCAACGGTAGAGATTTGGGTTATACCTTCCTATCGCGATAGTTCATTGCGTCACCACAACAAGGAAGGAGGAAAAATCGCTGCGAGCAGCGAGCAGCGAGCACATGGAGGAGGAGGAGCTCGTGAAAAAGACCGGCTCAACTTCTGTAATCTGGTCATGGTTTGGATACAAGGCGTCGGATACTGAACAGGAAATTGGAAAACAATCTGCAGAATATGCTGGGCGACAGTGATCGCAAAACATGGCAACACAAGCAATCTGTTCTACCACCTAAAAGCTAAACACGTTATCGAGTACCAACGAATGCGCGGTGTTCCCTCTAAGCTGCGCGCCTGTGCAATTGCGCAATGCTCGCACATTCTCAGCGCACAAGAAAACCTATGCAGCGCAGGGATGAAAGAGTTCCGCTTTTTTTTTCAGCCGCGAGGTCATCTGAATACGGGGGAATCGTCCAGTATTCAGAAACAAAAGTATGTGTCTCGTATTAAACTTCTACCGGTGTAAGCCACGAGCACGTGCAAGCCGTGAGCACGTGCAGCTCTTTCGCAACAGCGTGTAGCGGGGGTGCATGTCGGATGTCGCGCACAGGGGTCCAAGGAGCGCTCAGGGAGTTAGTGTGTTTGCTCAGACACATACAACATTAGGGGGAACATTGGCGTGACACTCAAAAGCCAAGCCAGTCTTCAAGTGGGAGGAAAAAAGTTGGCACTACACACCAGCAGTCTATCACCCGGGCATTTTCAAAAGGCGTAGCTTATGATAAAAAAGCCAGCGGTGGATTGACATAACGAAGTCCATCGCAATATTCTTGTGTAACGACACGGTGCCTTTCCAAACCGTAGAGAGAAGCGGCTTTTTACTAGGCATGGTGAAGATGCTGGATCAACGGTACCGCAAATATTTTAGCCAGGTGAAGTGCCCAGACTGCAGGACGAGGTCCGCAATCAAGTGGGAAAAGAGCTTCGTGACATAAAACACGATGCAACCGCCACGGACTTGTGGTCGAGTCGCACTATGGACCCGTATATCAGCCTGACAATCCACTTTATTGACGACGACTGGAAGTTGTGCGGCAAATGCCTGTGTACGGCCCATTTCAACAGTACATGTGTACTGCAAACATCGTATTTCCCTGACGACCATACAGGGGAGATGATTGCCCAGGGACTCAGGGAAGCGCTCGAGTCATGGGAACTTGACGAAGAGTTGCAGGTATGCATCAGCACTGACACCGGCGCCAATGTTAAAGCAGTTTCATTTTCGATTTACATTGCCTTGTTCAAATTTTATACTGCTTGAAAGTGAAGTTACTTGTTTTATGTTTTTTACAATTACAGTTTTGCACAATACATTTTCTTGTAGTAATATTCTTGACGTTTATGTTATTTAATAGTTTAAAAAACAGCTTCCTGCTTGAATGCTTTTTCCATGTGGTCTGGTGACCATTAAGAAGCTGTTAATACTGTTAACAGTTAATACTGTTACATACCAAAGTATACCGTGATATATACCGTCTACCGTCTATGGTTCAAATTATACCGTGATATAAATTTTAGGCTATATCGCCCACCCCTACACATATATTTATATTTGTTCATCTTTTCTTTTAAAATGTCTTTGTCTTGAATCATGAGGACTGTTGAGTTGTAAAATATTTTTTGTTGTTAATTTTTAGGTTTTACTGGACAAAACAACGTAATAGATTTTATAGACATTCTTCACCAAAAGTACTTTTGTGAAGAATTAGATCACCAAAGTGATTCTTTAGATCAGATGTTGGTTATGAGGGTCGAGGTTCCATCCTGGAAATATTAATCTTCTGAAGAGAAAGTACCTCAATCTTATGTGTCAGTGCTCAAATAAAGAGAGGAAATAAAAAGCACAGGCAATATCTTGGGTAAAACCATTTATTAGATCACAATACACTTTTTTTAATCATTCATCAATTATAACAGTTTTGATTTTTTTCACGAGAAAACTAAGAAAATCACATCTATTTGAATTACATTTGAAAAGAATCAGATCAAAATCATCGGTTTAAAGAGAATACAGGACAGTGGTTTGATTAGTTTGATGAGGATCATCTGGACATTATAACCTCCTTTTAACTCTTTGACAACAGTTGGTTCAATTATTTTCTCAATTGCTCATAATTCAGGAGTCCATTTTGGTATTTGTAACTTGCAGCACCGATGCGCGGCGTGCCGCTTTTTGCTGTGACACATTGTTTTGTTTTACCTGTGTTACTGTGAAAATGTACAGCTTTCTGCCGCATTCTGACCACAACCTCATCATTGTTGAACCATGGATCTTCTTCTGACTGTGATGTTTGTGGCTCATACGTTTTCCCCAACTTCAGAGAATTCAGGTACCCACCCATGTCCTCCAACTGAGGATCTGCGGCGGTCCCCAGAGAGGTGAAGACATAGGCCCAGCGCTCTTCATCTCCTGGAGCCAACACAAACCTATCAAGCTCAGCCTGAGTGGACCACACTGGGACTCCCTCCATTATGTCTAAACAGGACTGAACCACACTGACCTCCCTCTCCTTGTCCTGCAGCCACTTGGTTAGTTTGTCCTGGCTGAACGGGGACATGAGTCTCTGGTCAAAAAGACTTCTGAGGACGCTCTCGTCTGCTTTCCCCTCTCGAATGGCTGGACATTTCTCTGCGATCTGCCTCTGCAGCTCTACACAATAATAGTGACACAGTTTGAAGAACTTGTGCACCTGGTGCTGAAGCTGAGGGAACTTCACCACTGCACTGACAGACAGACATTCATTACATCTCATAGTAATGCTGTCCAGATCCTCCAGGATCTCCTCAGCCTCCAGCACTAAGCCTACACTAAGACTACTGATGCCTTTAGTCACTGGAGCAGGCACATCTATAAAGACCTCCAGTGGAAGCAGCCAGACCTTCACAGGAACAGTGTTCACTGGTTCTTTACCACCTTCTCCAAGCAGCAGCTTGGGCAGATTCACATAGGTCTGTACAGCTGCATCAAATGTTGCAGGATTGCTCTCAAGAAGAAAATCTCCATAAAATTGAACAGACATTGTTTTAGCTAGCTGTTTTTCTTCTTCAGTGAGTTCTACCTTTGCGTTTCCTTGAATTTCACACTGAGGAATCTTTTTGATGGTTACCTCCATCTGTCCTTTGACAGTCTGGAGGTTACTAGAGTCTACCTTCTGACTGTCGAACACAAAGAAAGCGTTGGCTCCGTACTCTATCCCTGTGACCACATGTGTGGCCAGGCTCATCACATTACTCAGACTGCTCTGTATTTTCTGACGTTCGTCTGTTGTGAGGGACAGCTGCTCAAAGTGAGTGGTGGCCTGGTATTGCAGGGTCACTCTGCTTTGGTTTTTAAATTGCTTTTTGTTGTTCAGGTAGTTGGCTGACCCCCCCACTTCGATCATACCACTCATAAAGCTGAGCTTCAGAGACGCGTCCACATTCAGGTTAAAGGAGGTGTCTGTAGTGGAGTCTGACGCTCTGATGTCAAAGTGACTGCTCCTCTGGACCTTCTTCACAGTCAGGCTTTGTAAGGTTTGTGAGTCCCAAAGGGCTATTCCTAAAACAAACAAACATTGGTCATTTACAGCACATTCGCTCCACACAGCTTGTACACATTTATACTTGTATACTAGTGCACTAGTATTCCTTCTTCATCATTCTCCTGATGAAGCCAAAACACCAGCAGGTTACAGCTGACTCTAGTTCATAGACTGTGTAAAGAAGTGGACTAAGGGAGTGTGACCTCCCTCAAAGTGTTCAGCTCCTAGTTATAGCAGTTATAATAGTAGTGAATTTGGAATTCTAACTGCAACTATATAATAACAAAGAGTAAAAAATATAAATGGTGATAATAAATGATAAATAAATAGCAAAATAGATAGCAAGAGACGGTTGTCAAATAAGACAGAACAGTTCACAGCAGCAGGTACAGAGAGAGGGACCACAATATTCCAATGTAAGTCAATGGGAGCCAGGGTCAGAAGGAGCCGGAAGCTCCTCCACGAGCGCTTCCAATTTGGAATCCTACGGCTCTGTGCTCTGGTTTTATTTGAACACAACAGATTGTTCAGTGTATAACTCTTTGCCGTTACATCAGACACACCAGATTCAGTGTGCTAGGTCCATAAACAAGCTAAAGTTTGCAGTGCTAATGTTTGCCATTTTCTCAAACTAGAGCTTTTTTCAGTTACAATTTTTGATACTCTCTTTAATCATTCATTTGATCATTTGGTCCAAAGATAGAGTTAAACAGTAACAGTGGCTGACCTGGGATGAGTTGGTCTTTGGGGGCGTTGTACAACATGCCCAGAGTGAACGGCCGGCCCAGGCCTCCAACAATCATCTGTAGAAAAGCACAACCAAGAGATTAGACATGTTTGACAAATAAAAATTGGGCAATATGGTAAAATAACACACAATTTTCAATTCAAATTTTTTCTTATATTTAACTCTTTCTCTACCGGAGACGTCGTTTGACGTCAGAGCGATTCCAGACGTAGTCTACCGAGACGTCGATTGAAGTCAAAGCTGTTTTTCAGCGGGGGTTGCTAGGATACGTCCGGGAGCAACTTGTAATTCATAGTTCAAGGTGTAATTCACACATCCAACCCGTAGGTGGTGATCGTGTGTGTGTTAGTTTGGCGATCGGGGGCGGAGAGCCCAGAAGCGCTCACCGTGTGTAGTGAGTAGTGGAGCAAGAGTGGAGTAGTGGCCTAGCGGCAGCTAACAATCGATCGGTTTTTACGGAGTGATCCGAGCGGTCGGAGTGGTCTTGGGACCCAAGGTCCTGGACCACAGGACCGCGGAGACACGCCGGATCAGGCAAGGACGGCAAGAAAGAGATCTCGTCTGTCCGAGGCAGGGGCCATGTCTATTCGGGTCTCAGACCCGGAGGACAGCGAATTTGAGTCCAGCGAGCCAGACCCCAACCCGCCCGATGAGCGGCTGCCGTCGGGATCCTCTGGGAGAAGCAGATCCCCCTCTCCAGAGGAAGAGATGGGTAAGAACTAAGTTTACGTGCTGTGTGGTGAATCAATGAATGAACTTACTTTATCCCCTCCCTGCCTGCATGCACTTTTTCCCTCTTGTCCAAATGTCCGGGAGCTACTGTGGCGAGTAAATTTCTCCTGTGTGAGATCAATAAAGGCTTATCTTATCTTATCTTATGAATGAATGCAGGCGTGCGTGTGTGTGTGTGTGCGCGCGCGTGCGTGTCTGTGCGTGCGTGTGCGTGTGTGTGTGCGCGTGCGTAGCTATGTGTATAAAGGTTTATGCGTGTGTGTGTGTGTAAAGGTTTATGCTTGGGTATGTGTGTGTGTATATGTAAAATGCCACTATTGATGTGAAGGAATTTCCCATTTACAGAGCCTTCATCCAGCAGAGGACCTACTTTGCGAGCAGGGGTGGGGACCTCTGCTCGCAAAGCGGAGAAGAAAGGTAAAAAAAAAAAAAATTCTCCCCATTACATTGCAGCAATACAAAAAAAATTACATTAGGTAATGTTGTACATTTCTGTCATTTTACAGGTGGTGCATCTGCCACACAAAGTGTGGAGTGGCAACAAAAAGGTTGGGAACCCAACGTGATTCCCTTCACGGCCACCCCTGGACTCCGGAGCGCTGCAGCGGAGCTGAAGTCTGACGTGCCAGCAGACTTCTTTGAGCTCCTCATCACAAATGAGCTGCTGGCACACATTACTGAGCAGACAAACCTTTATGCTCGCCAGTACTTTGCCGCTCTCCCTGAAGGCCAACAACACACACACACACACACGCATACATGCACGTGCACACATTGTTCATGCACATGCACACATTGTTCACGCACATGCACACATTGTTCACGCGCGTGCACACATTGTTCTGTTGTTATTGTAACTGTTGTTATTCTCTCAAGATTGTTCTCTTTGTCAATTTGTATATAGTTATTTCTTATATTTGTAAATAAAATAAAAAAATTTGCAATCAAAAATCTTTCTCTGTTATTGTAGATGTTTGAGGTGTCACTAAATCAATAAGTATTGATGTCAAAGTCACTTATCTGCTTGTAATACCTCTTTTCACAAAAAGCTAATTTTCTCAAATTTGTTGTCAAAAAACAGTGTTTTTGGTGAAACTTTGCTATGTTCTACTATCAATTACTTGAGAACCGAAAAGGTTAGAAACATAATTTTTTTTCCAGGTAAAAGATGAGAGTCAACACTTTATTTTGATGTGTGCTACGTTTATATAGTGAAAGAACTCCGTATTCTGTGAGTCTTGAAAAATCAGTGAAAATGCTCTAAATCTCTGGTAGTCTGGGGCTTAGATTTTGAAAACAGGCTGGTAGTGAAAGAGTTAAAACAAAGAATAGATTTTATTGATATGATTTATGAACGCAAACAATTAAAAGAAAAAATGCTTTCTACAATTTAATACAGGTACAGACATATCCATAAAACTCTAAGCCAGGTGCTGTCACTGCCCCCAAATTGGCTGTACTAAAAATAAAAAGGCCCCTGTCCATAACTGAGACTGACCTCATGAGTTACAAAGCCCGAGTAAGAAAAGTGTGCTGCTCAGTGCTCACCTGTCCCATTGTCGTCCTCTCGGTCTGTTCCATTGTCTTCCTCTTTGTCTGTCCCATTGTGTCCTCTTGTCTGTCTTCTGGGGTGTTCTGAAGGGCAGGAGCTCTGAAGTCGCTCTGAGGAAGTAAACACGCTGCTGTCTTTTATAGGGCAGCGTGTCCTCCACTTCCTCCCACAAACCATGACGTTATAGGGTGCAGGTGATAACTTTGTTATTATAACGTTTTTATGAATACATTCTTATGGGGTGAGTCATATCATCATATTTCTGCATCAAAGGGAGATATTTAACGGAAAGCAGGGGCCTTGTGTCAGCGTTTGTGTATAGGACTAAACCAGGACTAAACCAGGACTAAACCAGGACTAAACCAGGACTAAACCAGGACTAAACCAGGACTAAAACAGAACTAAACCAGGACTAAAACAGCACTAAGATAAGATAAGATAAACTTTATTGTCCCCAAGGGGAAATTTGTCTTGGGCTCACTGCCCACAGCTTAAAAACACACCTGGGTCATTCCAGAATTGGAGGACATTTTGGCTTTAAAATTCTTGAAAAATAAACCTTCACTTTTCTGATTTTCTGCTACATATTCATCAATAATAGGTAATAAACTATCAAATGCTTGATTAGCTCAGCTTACGGATCAATGGTAAAATTTTTATTACATGATTTATTTGGTTTATTTATTGATTTCCTCTAATCACAGTAACAGGGTTGCAGGTAACAGGGTTGCAGATCTGCACTAAAGTTCACTTTATCTCAGGAGTAGAAGCTGTTTAGCTGTTACTGCAAATCAAGAGGAAAAACTTATTTATGCAAATATGTAAAGGAAAAAATAAAATTCCGTTTCTATTCTGATCATTTGCATAACAGGGTTGCATGAGGCAGAGTGAGACAATCAATCAAGGCTAACGATGTTATAAAAATATGAAAAATAGAAGAAAAGACAAACCTTTGCTCTGCCCATTCTTTTGGAAAACTGTTTGATGATGTCAAGTTCAGGGGATCATGTGGTTCATGATTGATTGATTGATTGATCATGTGGTTCTGCTTTCTTCTTCTTCTACCAGGCTAAAAATGTTCTGGTAACAGGGTTGGTGCATGTTGTGGGACACATGTTCCATGAATAATAATTATTATTTGAAATATTATGTCTATTAAAACAAATGTTCCACAGTTACAAGAGATGGAAATGAAACAAATTATACAAAAAACAAGAAATTTCAATTCAATTTTAACTGGTTTATTTGAGATTCAGTTTGGTCATTAGAGGGGTGGGACAAGAAGAATATGGCATTTGGGGGGTACTCCAGACTTATTTGGTCTTTTAAAAACTATTTTCAAGCATTCCTTTGTCTTAGTTTTTTGATTGTACTTGCATTTTTTTTCTCCGTTATCTCTAAGTTGGCGGCGCATGCATGTGCTGTGGCCCCTCCCAGCCGTCACTGTCTCTGCTTGGCCAGGGAGTAATAAAATTTTGATTCACTGTATGTCATGTACAGAATTCGACAATAAAGCTAACTATGAACTATGAATATATCACCAATCACACTGATCAGCTGGTAGTAGTGGCACCCTCCTCAGTTGACATAAATAAAATGTACATTTTACCAATTTGCACATTTGATTTTGTGGTATTTTACTGTATCCGGATACTTACAAACATATCAAACTGCCTCTGCAGTATGGAATACACATGACAGTGTTTGGGCCAATGTCTTTAAGGCCTTTGAGAACGACTGTTACCAAGTAGCATTATGGGAAATGACTTTCATACGTCTGAAAACTGTTTATTCATCCTTACCATTAAAACACACTTCCACAGCAGGTCTGGGCCTGATTTACAGCAATGTACTTTTGGCAGTTTATTTCATTTGTATTGTCTAAATGAGAAAAATAATAAATAAAGAAATGAAGGTCAGTCAGTCCAGAAAATTGCGGAATCTTTGAATGTGTCGCCAAGTGCAGTCGCAAAGACCATCAAGCGATACAACGAAACTGGCTCACATGAGGACCGCCCCAGGAAAGGAAGACCAAGAGTCACCTCTGCTGCTGAGGATAAGTTCATCCGAGTCACTAGCCTCAGAAATCGTGAATTAACAGCACCTCAGGTTAGAGACCAGATAAATGCCACACAGAGCTCTAGCAGCAGACACATCTCGACAACAACTGTTAAGAGGAGACTGCACAGATCAGGCCTTTCTGGTCAAAGAGCTGCGAGGAAACCGCTGCTAAAGAGAGGCAACAAGCAGAAGAGATTTGTTTGGGCCAAGGAACACAAGGCACAATCTGTGCTTTGGTCTGATGAGTCCAAATTCTTTGGTTCCAACTGCCGTGTATTTTTTATACGGGTAAGTGTTTCAGGGTAATTGCCTTTGTGAGTCAATCTGTCAAAATCACATACCTTAAGTGGATTTGGTAGCAGAATACCATGTCAACAATGTGTTTAGACCTGTTAAGACCTTTAGGGAGCCAGTTTAAAAGGAGCGATCCTGTGGTAAAGATAACAGATTCTGTACTATGCGGGTCTCCAGTGAAATCGACTTCACAGGGCGACAGAGCAGAAGAGATTTGTTTGGGCCAAGGAATACAAGGAATGGACATTAGACCGGTTAGGAAGCTCCCGAGGTTCCTCTGCTGAAGGAGCTATGAAAGGAAGCATGCAGGCTCCTTTTCCTAACTCCTTCCTAACTCAGCGCACTATTCAGACAGTCCTCGTCATGGCAGATGGCGGCACACCTTCGGTTTTGGCTTAAGGAGCTAGGACCTTAGACGCTCATTTGATGAATTTGGAACTAGCCCAGCTCAGAACGAGCCCCACAAGGGGAGGGGAACAAACAGAGGCACCAAAACCCCAACAAAATGACTTAACATATCCACAGAGTCAGTTTAATAATTATGTAACTGTCCCATCTTAAAGAATATCTTTTTAAAAATTGCAGTGGTGTTTTTCTCAGAAAATACAGCTGTCACACTGCAGGACATCACACTTGCACACATTCAAAGTTGGATTTTACAAAAGGAAAAAAATGATCATTATTAATTTTGACTTGCAGCTTAAATCCTTAACTCCAGAGCTCTTCCTGGTGCACACATGTCAGATGAGCTCCTAGTTTTGGCGTTTTCACCCTCTCGATTACGACATTACACTGCTGTTATCTTTAATATTTATATAAAATTTTATGCCAAAGAGACTCATTCTGGAATGTTTTAAAGTCACACTGCGGGACATCTGAGTGTTTAGTGTTAAAATACAAAGAACTTAAACACAACTTCATTCTAAAACTGAATGTAATTTATGAAATACATATTTGTGCACAGTTGAGTTGAATTTTGGAGGAAGAAAAATGTTTATCAACTCATTCAGTGAAAATGGGCAACAGGTCAAGTACCTGGTTACAGTTCTCCTACATTTAATTTTTTGTCAAAAAACTGTTGACTTTTTATAAACAGTATATTTTTATAATTATATATAAAATAATTAGCACCTCTTCCTCTGTACTCCACTGTCTGAGGCATTCCTAATTATAATTATATATATATATATATATATATATATATATATATATATATATATATATATATATATATATATATATATATATATATAATTATAATTAGGAATGCCTCAGACAGTGGAGTACAGAGGAAGAGGTGCTGGAGGGACCATCATGGCAGGACAAACCCCTACATGGGGCGTACCACCGAAACATAACTGAAGTGGCTGATATCAAGAAATCCTACCAATGGCTGGAGAGGGTCTGAAGGACAGCACAGAGGCCCTCATTCTGGCTGCACAGGAGCAGGCCTTGAGCACCCGAGCAATAGAGGCCCAGATCTACCACACCAGACAAGACCCAAGGTGTAGGCTGTGCAAAGAGGCTCCTGAGACAGTCCAGCACATAACTGCAGGGTGTAAGATGCTGCAGGGAAAGCATACATGGAGCGACACAACCAAGTGGCGGGCATAGTGTACAGAAACATCTGTGCAGAGTACAGGCTGGAGACCCCAAGGTCAAGGTGGGAAACACCTCTGAAGGTTGCGGAGAATGACCGAGCAAGACCCTGTGGGACTTCCAGATACAGACTGACAGAATGGTGATGGCGAACCAACCAGACATAGTGGTGGTGGATAAGCAACAGAACAGAGCCGTGGTGGTGGACATTGCAATACCAAGCGATGGTAACATCAGGAAAAAGGAACACGAGAAACTAGAGAAATACCAGGGGCTCAAGGAAGAGCTGGAGAAGGCCTGGAAGGTGAAGGCATCAGTGGTGCCCGTGGTGATCGGAGCACTCGGGGCTGTAACCCCCAAACTGGAGGAGTGGCTACAACAGATCCCAGGAAAAACATCAGACATCTCAGTCCAGAAAAGTGCAGTACAGGAACAGCAAAGATACTGCGCAGAACTCTCAAGCTCCCAGGCCTCTGGTAGAGGACCCGAGCTGGATGAGAGAGAGAGAGAGAGAGACCAACCACCGTGGAAGGTGAGGAGCACATTTTTTTTTTTTTTTTTTATCAATCAATCAATCAAACATTTATAAGGCGCTTTTCATACAAAATTGTAGCACAAAGCGCCTTACAGTGGTCAAGGATTAGGAGATTGACCTTTATTGATCTCGCACAGGAGAAGTTGTTTCTATATTTGACCCGGGGACCATCCCCATGATTTTGTTTTGTTATTTAGGCTTTGGTCAGGCCCTAAGCTGGATTTTACCTATGGCGCATGTTTAGGTTGGTGGGGGAAACCGGAGTGCCCGGAGGAAACCCACCCAAACACGGGGAGAACATGCAGTCTCCACACAGAAAGGCCCGGGCAACCCGAACCTTCTTGCTGTGAAGCATGAGTGCTAGCCACTCAGCCACCGTGCCGCCAGGGAAAAAAAACAAAAAACAAACAGGAACAGCAGCAACAACAGCAACAACAGCAGCAACAGCATCAACAACAACAGCAACAACAGCAGCAGCAGCAACAACAACAGCAGCAGCAGCAACAACAACGGCAACAACGACAGACAGAACAACAGCAACAACAACAACAGCAAGAACAACAGCAACCACAACAACAGCAGCAACAGCAGCAACAACAACAACAACAACAGCAGCAACAGCAACAACAACAGCAGCAGCAACAGGAACAGCAGCAACAACAACGACAACAGGAACATCAGCAACAACAACAACAGCAAGAACAACAGCAACCACAACAACAGCAGCAACAGCAGCAACAACAACAACAACAACAGCAGCAACAGCAACAACAACAGCAGCAGCAACAGGAACAGCAGCAACAACAACGACAACAGGAACAACAGCAACAACAACAACAGCAAGAACAACAGCAACCACAACAACAGCAGCAGCAGCAGCAACAACAGCAGCAACAATGACAGAAACAACAGCAACAACAACAGCAGCCTATGCCTGTGCAGTATGTAATACACATGGCAGTATCTTTCAGGCCTTTGAGAACGACTGATCTGTTACCAAGTAGGATTATGGGAAATGACTTTCACAAGTTTGAAAACTGAAGTGTGTATTGATGATAAGAATGAATAATCAGTCACGTGTTTTACTGAGCGTTATGTCTCTGAGAAATGAAGAACAACTCTGAAGAAACAGGACACAGATCTAACCCACATACTTTGGACAGTCCCACCTCCTCTGACAGTCCCACCTCCTCTGACAGTCCCACCTCCTCTGACAGTCCCGCCTCCTCTGACAGTCCCGCCTCCTCTGCCAGTCCCACCTCCTCTGACAGTCCCACCTCCTCTGACAGTCCCACCTCCTCTGACAGTCCCACCTCCTCTGACAGTCCCACCTCCTCTGACTACACTCCCTGTATCAGCTCCAGCTCCTTATACAACACTCTGAGCAGGCAAGCGTCTACTGCAGCTTCTACTGCAGCTTCAATAACTAAACCTAAAGACCTACAACTGAAAGATCATCTTCTGCTGAGTCAGGCTTTGTGAGTGAAACAGGTGAGGAGAGCTCTTTCAGTCCGAGTGCTTCCTTCTCAGTGGTTTGAGTGTGACTCTGTGTTTTTACAGTCTGGTGAAATGGGCTCATATCCGGTGACAGCAGCTCTCGGCCGACCGTTCAGACTGGGGATGTTGTACGATGCACGGACCGATCAGCTCCTACAAGGTCAGCTTCATAATATTTATCAATTATATCATATATGTATATAATATGTATATAATATACATTTACCATTCATCTCCAATTAACTGGTATTTCTTTGGTAGCCTATTTATTTTTAATGAATATATTTGAAAGGATATGTCAAATACACTTGAAGAATATACATTATTCATTTAAAGTAACGTTTGCACGTGTGTTTTATTTCAAATATAGTAATATATATATATATATATATATATATATATATATATATATATATATATATATATATATATATATATATATATATATATATATATATATATATATATATATATATATATATATATATATATATTTAGTCCCAAATGTGAGTTTCAGAATCAAATAGAAGCTAATAAGCTAACCCCAGAGCGCAGGTATCACAACAAAAGCAAAATATATTTATAGTTTCTATGTTCTAAGTCAGAGTATTTGAGATTTTTTACAAATATATAATTCATATTTAAAGTCAAATGAACTTCTGCTTTAGTCGTGCACATTCAGTCGAGTATTTTTATCAATTTTTGATGAATAAATAGAACTTCCCCAAACACTGTATTTCTATGGCAGAATTTCACTGTTTCACGTCTTCATCATAAGTCAGAGGTTCAGTTTCATTGGAGAGTTTTCTCGTGGAGCTCGATCACTGTTGTTGGCCCACTCCCTCACACGTCCACTTGGAGGCGCTGTTGAGTCAGTTTGGCTCAGACATTCTCCTGATGTCGATTTAATTGGATTTTTTTACCCCCCGCCGGTCAGATCAGTCTCTTCGATATTTAGGGGCTAAAAAATCATATCTTTTTAGGAGAAAATGTTTTGTCAAAATGAAAAACAACAATTACACAGTCACATTTTCCCCAAATATCACAGTTTACTTTGTCCATGCTGAAATAATGCTTCATTATGTCTAACATGAGGTGTGTTTTAGGGAGCGCTCTGTGGGATTCTGCAGTGTTAAAGTCCATGACCAGGACAAGGCCTCAGCCTCACAGTCACTTCCACCTCTCCACCTCAGACTCCACTGAAGAGAAGGCGTCTCTCCTGGAGATACAGGCGTCTTTAAGAGCCAGTGTTCTGTGTGGCTTCGTGGAAGCACAAGGTTCGGCCAAGTTTCTCCACGATAAACAGCAGTTTAAAAACCAGAGCAGAGTGACTCTGCAGTACAAAGCCAGCACTCACTTTGAGCAGCTGTCCCTCACAGCAAGAGACTGGGACAACATTATGGACAGAGACATGGTGGAGAGAGGCCTGGCCACACATGTGGTCACAGGGATCGAGTACGGAGGGAACGCTTTCTTTGTGTTTGACAGTCACATAGTAGAGGCAAGTGAGCTTCACGAGTTCAAATTAAAGGTTAAAGTAGTGATCAACTTAATTCTCTTTTCAGTTCACTTGGATTATGATCAAGACCTCACAGAAGAACAAAAATCTATAGCTAAAAAACTCACAGTGAAATGTTACTCAGACTTCCTTCTTGAGCGTAGCCCTGCTACTTTGACAGAGGCAGTACAGACCTACAGAGATATGAGCAAACATCTGGGACAACATGGACAGAACACAGTCCCAGTGAGAGTGTGGATGGTGCCAGTGAAACATCTGAACCCCAGAGCTCCTGGGATAGTCACACACATCAGTGTAGGCTTAGTGCTGGAGGCTGAGGAGACTCTGGAGGATCTGGACAGCATTACTATGAGATGTAATGAATGTCTGTCTGTCAGTGCAGTGGTGAAGTTCCCTCAGCTTCAGCATCAGGTGCACAAGTTCTACAAACTGTGTCAGTGTTACAGTGTAGAGCTGCAGAGGCAGATGGCAGAGAAATGTCCAGCCATTCGAGAGGGGAAAGCAGACGAGAGCGTCCTCAGAAGTCTCTTTGACCAGACACTCATGTCCCCGTTCAGCCAGGACAAACTAACCAAGTGGCTGCAGGACAAGGAGAGGGAGGTCAGTGTGGTTCAGTCCTGTTTAGACATAATGGAGGGAGTCCCAGTGCGGTCCACTCAGGCTGAGCTTGATAGGTTTGTGTTGGATGAGAGACATGTCGTCTGCTCAGGCTACATCTTCACTTCACTGCAGAGCCCTGACTCGCAGCTGGAGGAGATGGAGAGGTATCTGGACCATCTGAAGATGAGGAGGTCTTATGAACAGCCTGTTGAAGTCTCAGGTCAGTCCTGGTTTTACTGTGACGACACAGTGAGTAAAATGAGAGCGATGGCTGAAGAGATCACTAAAACATCAGACCGTGTGTTTATCGCAGCAGAGCACAGAGTCCAGCACAGAGGGGCCGCTGTGGTCCAGTACAGAGAGGGACGGCTCATTTCTTCACATTAAAACATCTCTGCAGAGAATTAGAAATGTCCCTGTCTCCATGGGGTCTTATTCTGTGTAAAAGTTGAGCATTAACTACATAAAGCTGTAGTTAAGTGTGTTATTGCGTTGTTTTGTACGTCTGCTGAATGTCTGACACTGCTCACACCAGATTCCCTTTGGGACGATAATAAAGTTGAAAGTTGAAATTGAAATTTAACCCTGTAGTTATGCCTATATTTTTTACTTGTACTTGTCTATTGGAACTGCTAAATGCTCTTAATGTACTTTTTTAATATTGCTTATTTATTATTGTTCTTTTAATCACTGGGCCTTGAGGAAAACATTTTGTTCTGTCGTGTTTCTCTCTCTCCTGCTTGAATGACAAATAAAGAACCTCAAAACCTGTTTTTTTCTTCAATAAATTCTGAAGAATCCTGAACATTTCCTGATGTATCAGTGACTTGTTTGTGTTTATTAAATCATTTTGGATGAATATTATTATATATAAAATCTGTACAACATAATGACCCATGGGTGTCATAGAGTATAACTACATCGCAGACACAGGCAGGTCTGCTTTAACGCTGTCTCTCTGCACATTCCATTTTCATGGGTCATAACTTTATGTGAACTTCATAAATGCTGAATATTCACCTTATTCCACCCCGTCCCCGCTCCTAAACTGCACTTTTTGTGGCAGCACTTCCAGTTAAACAGGAATCCCGTTCATCAATGTCAGTGGAGAATTTGGGAAATGTTTTTCATCTTAAATATGACATAAAGTCAGTTTATTTGTGTAAAACGGAGATCACCAAACTTTTTCCTGTGGGGGGCCACATTCTTGCCTGATTGTGATGGGGGCTCGGGGTCGGCGCGGAAGAACGGAATTGTTTGACCCAGGCCAAAATGACCACAGGCCTCATTGTGGAGGAGAAATGATGAGCCCTGCACAGCCACAAAACTGTATCAACACAGAATCCTGGCACATATTTGTTTATCGTTACTACTGACTGCAAAAGTGGGAATTACTCAATTTAATTATTTTCTAATAAGAAGAACATCAAAGGGAAGAAATATCATAATATAATAATATAAGAAATATCTGTCCTTAACACTACAGTACTACAGTACTCGGTGACAAAAATTCAAATGTAAATATGTCATATAATTATTTAAATAAAAATACTTAAAGGTCCCATGACATGGTACTTCTTGATGCTTTTATATGGCTCCTTAATGGTTCCCTAATACTGTAAATGAATCCTTCTTCAAAATCCACACTCACTGCATGAGATATGACTCTGACAGTCTTCATGAGGCTAGATATGTGTCTAAAATGCTTTATTCTGGGTGTTGCTGCTTCAGTGCAAATGAGAAGGACAGAGAGATTGGCTAAGGAGCGGGGGGCGGGGCGGGTTTCCCCTGCTGGAAGCGCAGCTCTGCACCGCTGTCTGCTCGCTTCCATGTTTAACACAGGAAGACAGATGGGAGACTTTGCAATGAAAAAAAGCATATTTACACAGAAAATAAAATTAAACCACTAGTATTTCAGAGGTCCAGAGGGTCGGGTAAGGGACTTGCGAGCCTAGAAACACTCGGACGTGCCTCCAGGAAAATAAAAAAACGCATTTCGCATTGTAGCGCATTCACAGTCCAAACTCTATGGGCGGGATATACAGGGACGCTGAGCGGAGACAGAGGGAGGGGCTGGAGCTGCATTTGCCGATCTGACGTCAAAAAGGTGCCTTGTCCGAACTCGCCCGTTTCAACACTGGTTTTGTGTAACGCAGAAAAGGACCGCAAATGCTCAGTTTAGACATTTCGCAACTTTTAGCCAGGGGGGGCTCACATTCACGTTCAAAAACCTCAGAAAGTGAAAATTTCATGCCATGGGACCTTTAATATATATTATATATTTTTTATTGAAAAAAATCAACAAAATACAAAATGCAGACATGTTATTATTTGCCAAAAATAATAATTTAAAAAATAGGCTATGACGACTTTTTAGGATTGCCTCAAGGGGCCAGTTTAAGTGGTGGGGGCATTTGTGTCTAAAGTTTCTTTTCTTGAATCATGAGGACTGTTGAGATTGTAAAATGTGTCTGACGGCGAAACAGGACACAAGTCCTCCCGGAGGCGTTTTGAGATATTCACAGATTCTGAAATTGTAGATTCTAAGCTTTCCAACAATGAAAATCTGACAATATTTGAAGAAGTTGTGGCCATTTGAAAGTGGCACATCAGATTTTGCTAAGGGGTGAAAACAGCTCCTAAACTTTTTTCGCTTTTCTCACAACTTGCCTCATTTGCATGACATTAAGCTAAGCCCTCCCCCATCACTGACTATCTGTGGTGTGGAGTTTCAGGGCAGGTCAGAATTAGTGCAGAATTATACTTTGTTAAAATGGAAATGCTTTTATAACAAAAAGTCCATATAATAATTTAATAATTTTAATTAATTTTCAATAAGATTAAAGATGTTTTTTGTCATATGCAGGATCAACACTTAAGATCAAGAAGAACAGTTGACTTGCCAAGATAGTCAGGAAGTACTAATAACATAGCAAAGTAACCAATATAATAATTTTTAAAAAAATAAAATATGTAATAAAATACCAAGGTACGGGTAGGATTAAATATGGTATTTAAAAAGTATTTCACAGGAGGTAATACTGCTCAAATGAATTTCGTATTGCACATAATATAGCATAGTATATATATATATATATATATATATATATATATATATATATATATATATATATATATATATATATATATATATATACTGTAAGGTGAGGTACCACTCTATATATATATATACTATGCTATATTAAAAAGCATTATTGAAATAATTCAATAATACACAGGACATGTTAAGTTAAAGGTCCAGTGTGTAGGATTTGTGGCGCATAGGTGGATGGTGCTATTGCACTTCCTGTTTTAGCTATGGCAGACCTCGAGGGTCACCCGGGCGCGCCGTAATGCGGACAGCTCGCGTACCTGCGCACGAACGCGTGAAGCGCACCCGGTGCTGTGCGAGCCCTCGTTGACAACTACGGTATAAATAAAACGCGGTCCCATTCAGTTTTTTTTTTCTTTCCACATGAAAACACACATTCCCGATCGTGTACCATGACAATCTACACATCAAATGAAACCTTACAGTCTCCTCTTTTTGACTATGCAATTCATTTCCCGGCATAACAATCACTCCCCGAGCACATGGGGCTTTTATACGGAAAAGCACAAAACAAGGTTTGTTACTTGGCTTACCTTTGAAGGCTCTGGACAGGTCAAACTCAGTATTTCACCATAAGCTTGGTCTCAATCTGTCCGTAAGGATCCAGCGAATAAAATCCAGTAAAACAATTTAGTCCAAAACACATGTTAGATCCATTACGACGTGTGATCCGGCAGCATGCTTGTCATTGTTTACCCAAAACCACGAGCCCTGCCGAAGGCGGAGCCCAAATGTCCTTCTGCGGCTCTCGTAATCAAAATGGCTGCCTCTATATGGGGACGATCCCCCTTTATGCCGGTATATCCAAGTCCAACAGAATACTTTGATTTCATGATGGAAGTGAAAGGGCTTGGAATACACTGTATTTTTGAATGGGTATCTTCAATTTCTGTAATTAACGGGTAAAAATCTTACACACTGTCCCTTTAAAAATCACCTGTATTGTCAATTTAATAGAATACAAAATAGTATAGTATTTAGTCCTGTTTTAATCCTGGTTTAGTCCTGGTTTAGTCTTGGTTTAGTCCCAGTTTTAGCCCTGGTTTAGTCCTGTTTTAATCCTGGTTTAGTCCTGGTTTAGTCCTAGCAGAAATAGGCTAGCGCGGTCCCGCACAGAGCACAGCGCACGCACTGAAATATGAAGTCTATAAAGTAAACGTGTTCTTACACTTACTTGCCTCGTCGTTTGCCTCGTCCGTGCATCGCATATCCGCGCTCTTGCGCCAGTCAAGTATCCAATCGCATTCTGTACATGAGTTCCGGAGAAACGTGTCCCATGTGCCGAAGAGAGCGTTTACAGCCAGCTGCTCCACCATCCTCCTCCCATAGTCCTTTTTGGCCCGTTGTATCCTCCATTAGAGCTCCCTCTGGACCCTCTTCTGCTGATCTCCCTCCCCTGAGTTGAAAGCCCTTTTCTTCTGGTTCAGGAGGGCTTTAAGCTCAGGGGTGACCCAGGGGTGGTTTTTGGAGAAGCACCGTACCCTCCTGGTTGGCACAGTATTCTCCACGCAGAAGTTGATGTAGACCGTGATGCAATGGCTCAGGCCGTTGATGTTGTTTCCATAAGAGTCAGTGAACATGTCCCAGTCAGTGTTCTGGAAACAGTCCCTCAGACTCTCACAGGCCTCCTGAGTCTAAAGCTTCACAGACCGCTTCTGCACAGGTTCTCTTTGCACCCTGGATGTGTATTCCGGGAGCAGGTAAACCAGACAGTGATCCGAGCGTCCGAGCGGGGGGAGGGGGGCGGAGGTGTAAGCGTCTTTGATGTTGGCGTAAAACAAGTCCAGAGTCTTATTGTCTCTCGTAGGGAATGTGACATATTGAGTGAAAGTGGGAAGAGAAATGGAGGCACAAGCAGCTGATTTAAGGTTTTCCTGGACATATAAGTGGAGTTAATATGATGCACTGATTCAGGAGCAGGACCACACCTCAACCGCCCTCTTCTCCTCACCAGCGAATCACAGCTCACCGTAACCACACCTCGAATTTCCCGGAAGCTATTTGTAGCCGCTTATCCCATCATCTCAGTTTGTCTCGGCTAACTCGACAGATCCGTCAGTATTATGGATCACGAGCTGATCATTAACCCGTCCGATTCAGATTCTGACCTGTTCAGGGTGTCGCAGTCCGATGTCTCCTCATGTCCGCAGTGGTCCTACGAAGACGGTTCCCAGAGGGCCGCAAGCCGGAATGTTTCATGATGCTCCTCAGTTTGCTCCGTGGTCTGAGCCATAGGCCAATGGGCCTCTTCCATCCTTCTAAGCGCCATCTCCCCCACGCCGCCATTGCGGAGCTCTCCCTTGAGTGGTGCACACCCGTCGTAAACATCTCCACGGTCAATGGGATCCTCGCTCTCCTCCTCCTCATTCACTACTTCCCGTTCGTTGCTCGCAGCCGCCCAGGGCTCAATGCAAGGTATGACACCCGTCACAACTGCTGCCAAGACAGAAACCACGGAAGTCCCCAAAGCTCCTGCCGCAGCACCCGCCACAGCTCCCCACGCACGCATACATCCACACAGGCTTCCCCTATCAGGTGGGATATCAGAAGCTGGACTGTGGCTGGCCTCCAAAATGAACTCAAGAATCAGCTGCCAGGATAACAAATCCAAGTTGTTCCGTCTCTATTCAGCTTCAGTCCAAGCCTCGCCACTCATGGCTACCAACCCATCTCGTTCTCGTCCTGATGAGCGCAGCCGCAGCCATCGAAGTTCCTCTAGTTTCTCAGTCCGCCTCCTCAGCCCCCCCAGGTTGTCACTTCCCTTATGGCTTCTCCCTCTGTGTTAGGCCATCGGGTCTCCTCGCTCCTCTCATCCCTGTCTGCACAGGCTGCAAAAAATCCCTAGGGACAACCCCCCCCCCCATCCCTCCTTCATTTTCTCTTATTCCAGGCATCATGAGTGAGATGACTTCTTGTGCTCCACTGGTCACCTCCAATGCAGCTACTACATCCTCCTCAGCGGCACCATTGGCCTCGCAGGCCCTGCAAGTTGCAGAGCACTCTTATCCATTTCCCTCTTTTGCTCTTACCATGTACTTTTCGCCACTCAAGTGGCAGGCAGGCTCCAGCAATTCAACCAATGTACCTACTAGGGGGCCCTGGATTCCAAGCTCTACTGCACGGTCTTCGCAGCTCGCACATCTGTCTTGTGCGATCTCTGTGGTGCTCCCTCCAATCCTGCTTCACTCTCCTCAGTGGCCACACCCACTCGCAATCGTCTCCCCGGCTTTGAAGAATCCAGTCTTCAATCTCCTGTCTCCCGCTGATCTCCCACCCTTCTTCTTCAGCCCGCCCTACTGCCCTCGTACCCATCAGTAGAGGCAGCGATTACCGCAGATGCCCATCCTCTATCAGCGCGGAGGGATGATCTGCAATAATTTCAGTGATCGGGATTGCAGTGTCTCCACTTGCAGGTTTCTTCACGTCTGCTCCTTCTGCGGTGGCGCCCATGCCAGGTTCTCTTGCTGGCACAATCCAGTCATTGTTGATGTAAAGAGTGCTTCCTACACCACTACCTCCCCCATGAAGGTAAATGCACTAATAATCACTCTCCGTGATCACCCTGATCCCAAGTTTGTCAATTTTCTGGTTGATGGTTTTAGTAACGGTTTTCACCCTGGCATCGAAGTTCTGCCAGAAGTAAGTACTCCAGGAATAAACAGCTCATTGTCAACCTATCTTCTCATGGTACAAACATTCCCAGCAACAACAGTCTTATTCCCGCCCCAGATTTTTCCATGCAGTACACCACTACCAATCACGCCATCTCTCTCATTCGTCTCACAGGCCGTGGAGCGTGGCTCTCTAAAGTGGACCTCACCAGCGCCTTCAAGGTCCTGCCCATCCACCATGATTTCTGGTGTTACTACAGAAGTCTTCTGGTGTATTACTTTGCCATGCGCCTGAGCTTCGGCTGCAGCAGCAGTCCTAACATATTGTCCGAAGCCTTGTGTTGAACTCTCATCAACAACTTTAAACTTCCTAATGTTCTACATCTCTTGGCCTATCGTCACTCATCAAAGCCTTCTCCAACCTCGGAGTTCCTCTGTCCAAGGAAAAGACCCTCGGCCCTTCACAACAATCGAGTTTCTCTGCATTACTCTCACCTCGGTCTACTCCCAAAAACATCCAACTTTTCACAGATGCAGCTCCTTTGGTTGGTTTCAGAGGGTTTTATCAGGGAAGGTGGTTCTCTTCTGTGTGGCCCCCTGAGCTCCTCGCACTCAGGCCAGCAGACTGCTCTTCTGCCTTGTTAAAACTCTCCCCCATCGTCATTGCAGCCATTCTTTGTGTGCACGAGTGGTCTAGTAGGTGCATCCTTATCCATTCCAACAGCACCCCCGCGGTCCACATCATTAACAAAGGAAGATTTCGTTCCACCACAATCACTCAGTTCCTCCGAAAACTCACTTTAGTGTCTGCTCAAAATCAGTTCATCGTTCGTGCCACCCACGTTCCAGGCCACAATAACTCCATCGCTGATTCACTCTGTCAATTCGATTTTCAGAGATTCAGAAGCTTGGATCCATACTCGGACGACCAGCCCGTTCCAGTTCCTCCATTTTCGGCCACTATCTTCAACTAAGATACCCTGCTCTGGCCCCTCTCGTCTCTGCCTCACAACACGCCATCTTTGACAGCCTCGCCCCAAGTTTGCTTTCCACCTACCTGACCGGGTGGAACAACTTCAAAGCTTTCCTCAATCTTTATCAGCTCTCAGCTCATTCAACGTCACCACCATCTGCAGTTTCATCACCTTCTCGCACCACTCTAGGAATATCCGTGTCTCCACCATTCAGGCTTACCTCTCAGGAGTCAATCTCATTTACAAGCTGACTTCCGGTGAGGATTGCCAGTCTCTATCACATTGCCACGTTTCCATGCTGATTAAAGGACTGCTAAAAGCCGAACCTCGGCTTCCTCCTAAACGCTTACCACTTACTTCAGACCTCCTCTAGCGTTGCATTCACATTTTGCGCTCCGGCTACCTACCTTACCCTCAAATGCATGTTCCTCCTAGCCTTCTTTGACTTTCTCCGCGGTTCAGAATTCGCTCCGATGTCAAGCATCTTCCACCCGTCCGTCCACCTTAGGATTTCCAATCTTGCCATACATTCTCATGACTTGCTTGTCTTTACTCTCTGCAGGAGTAAAACGGATCAGTTGGGAAACACCTTTCCTATCCACCTCTTTCGCCTCAACTCTCCGCTAATTCCATACAAACCTTTTGTAAAATATCTCACTTTCTGATGCGCCTCCAATTCCTCCTACAATGATCCACTCTTCCTTATGGAAATGGGTAAGATGGCTTCCAGATTCTGGTTCACTAAACATTTCAGAGAAATCCTACGCTCTTCCGGCATAGCTCCTCATTCACTCTTTCCGCATCAGCGCCTCCACATCCGCTGCCAGGGCAGGCATATCCGACCGGAAAATTCAAACCCTCGGTCACTGGGGCTCCAGTGCCTACCTCACCGACGTTCGTTGGCCTCAACGATCTCCACCAGGCCTATTCCATCTTATTCACCTTTTAAATCTTTTGGGGGTCACCACACCTCTAATTTCTCAGAAGCTATGTGTAGCTGCCGGCTGGTTAGCTCAACTGGTACCGGCTGGTTAGCTCAACTGGTACCGGCTGGTTAGCTCAACTGGAACCGGCTGGTTAGCTCAACTGGTAAGTCATGGACTTTCCCCCTGGGGGTTGTAGGTTCAAACCCCCCCCCCGGGCAATGAGCTAACCAGTGTGGGTCCTTGAGCAAGATCCTTCACGGTACTGCCCCCCGGGCGCCGAAAAAGATGGCTGCTCACTGCTCCTGAAAAGGATGGGTCAAATGCAGAAGTCAAATTTCTCCCGTGTGTCACTGTGTGTCATTGTGTGTGAGACCAATAAAGGCTTAAGCCTAATCCTAATCCCTAGCTGCTTATCTCATCATCCCAGTTTGTCTCGGCTAACTCGACCCCTTCCTCCCACCCCCTACCTCATTTGTCTTTCAGCCATAAGACGGGGGGGAGGGGAAGGGGGTCTTTGCTAGTGAGATTTATGACATTCTTCACCAGAAGTACTTTTGTGAAGAATTAGTTCACAAAAGTGATTCTTTAGATCAGATGTTGGTTATGAAGGTCGAGGTTCCATCCTGGAAATATGAATCTTCTGAAGAGAAAGTACCTCAATCTTATGTGTCAGTGCTCAAATAAAGAGAGGAAATAAAAAGCACAGGCAGTATCTTGGGTAAAACCATTTATTAGATCAGAATACACTTTTTTAAATCATTCATCAGTTATAACAGTTTTGATTTTTTTCACGAGAAAACTAAGAAAATCACATCTATTTGAATTACATTTGAAAAGAATTAGGTCAACATCATTGGCTTAAAGAGAATACAGGACAGTGGTTTGATTAGTTTGACGAGGATCATCTGGAGATTATAACCTCCCTTTAACTCTTTGACAACAGTTGCTTAAATTATTTTCTCAATTACTCATAATTATCTACCAGGAGTCCTTTTTGGTATTTGTAACTGGCAGCACCGATGTGCGGCGTGCCGCTTTTTGCTGTGATACATTGTTTTGTTTTACCTGTGGTACTGTGAAAATTTACAGCTTTCTGCCGCATTCTGGCCACAACATCATCTTTGTTGAACCATGGATCTTCTGCTGACTGTAACTTTTGTGGCTTATAAGTCTTCCCCAACTTCAGAGCATTCAGGTACCCACCCATCTCCTCCAACTGAGGATCTGCGGTCCCCAGAGAGGTGAAGACATAGGCCCAGCGGTCCTCATCTCCTGGAGCCAACACAAACCTATCAAGCTCAGCCTGAGTGGACCACACTGGGTCTCCCTCCATTATGTCTAAACAGGACTGAACCACACTGACCTCCCTCTCCTTGTCCTGCAGCCACTTGGTTAGTTTGTCCTGGCTGAACGGGGACATGAGTCTCTGGTCAAAAAGACTTCTGAGGACGCTCTCGTCTGCTTTCCCCTCTCGAATGGCTGGACATTTCTCTGCGATCTGCCTCTGCAGCTCTACACAATAATAGTGACACAGTTTGTAGAACTTGTGCACCTGGTGCTGAAGCTGAGGGAACTTCACCACTGCACTGACAGACAGACATTCATTACATCTCATAGTAATGCTGTCCAGATCCTCCAGGATCTCCTCAGCCTCCAGCACTAAGCCTACACTAAGACTACTGATGCCTTTAGTCACTAGAGCAGGCACATCTATAAAGACCTCCAGTGGAAGCAGCCAGACCTTCACAGGAACAGTGTTCACTGGTTCTTTACCACCTGCTCCAAGCAGCAGCTTGGGCAGATTCACATAGGTCTGTACAGCTGCATCAAATGTTGCAGGATTGCTCTCAAGAAGAAAATCTCCATAAAATTGAACAGACATTGTTTTAACTAGCTGTTTTTCTTCTTCAGTGAGTTCTACCTTTGCGTTTCCTTGAATTTCACACTGAGGAATCTTTTTGATGGTTACCTCCATCTGTCCTTTGACAGTCTGGAGGTCACTAGAGTCTACCTTCTGACTGTCGAACACAAAGAAAGCGTTGGCTCCGTACTCTATCCCTGTGACCACATGTGTGGCCAGGCTCTTCGCATTACTCAGACTGCTCTGTATTTTCTCACGCTCGTCTGCTGTGAGGGACAGCTGCTCAAAGTGAGTGGTGGCCTGGTATTGCAGGGTCACTCTGCTTTGGTTTTTAAATTGCTTTTTGTTGTTCAGGTAGTTGGCTGACCCCCCCACTTCGATCATACCACTCATAAAGCTGAGCTTCAGAGACGCGTCCACATTCAGGTTAAAGGAGGTGTCTGTAGTGGAGTCTGATGCTCTGACGTCAAAGTGACTGCTCCTCTGGACCTTCTTCACAGTCAGGCTTTGTAAGGTTTGTGAGTCCCAAAGGGTTATTCCTAAAACAAACAAACATTGGTCATTTACAGCACATTCGCTGCACACAGCTGATTGTACACATTTATACTTGTATACTAGTTTATACTTGTAGGGTCAGTGCCAGAAGAAGCTGGAATCACCTTGACAAGCTCTTCCTTTTTGGAACGCTGCGGCTTGCAGGTAACCTTTGTATTTATACTGTCTATGCTCTGGTTTTATTTGAACACAACAGATTTTATTTTTTGTTTGTTCAGTGTATAACTCTGCAATTACATCAGATACACCAGATTCAGTGTGCTAGGCCCATAAATAAGCTAAAGTTTGCAGTGTTAATGTTTACCATTTTCTCAAACTAGAGCTTTTTCATTATTCATTTCATTCATTAGAGCTCCAAGCCAGGGCAGAGGGGTGGAGAGGGTCGTTAGGCTTGAATAGGGAGGCTAAACTAGATGCCAGAGAAATTTGAAAAACAAAGAGACAGATTAGTTGAGATAGTTTCAGAGCTATTTCAGTGTAGGGAGCTCCTCCCTGCAGCTAGATATAAACAGGGTCTAACCAGCACTAGAACCAGTGCTGACGAAGCCTCTCGGATGAGCGGCGAAACGTTTTCGACCAAACAAACCCAGTTGACAAATTGAATTTCTCCTTTTATCATAGAGCGCATTACTTTTTTTTTTTTCAGTCACAATCAGGGTTGGGAGGGTTACTTTAGAAATGTAATCCGGTACAGTTACTAGTTACTCCTTAAAATATGTATTCAGTAACGTAATCCCGGTACTATAATATTAAAGTAATGTAACTTGATTACTTTCAGTTACTTTTGGATTACTTTAACACCAAATATCCTATAACAACAAGAAAACAAGAAAATTACAATACAATTAAAAGTTTTTAGGAGGACAAGTACAGTTCTATGTGTAGTTTTAACAACTGTTATCACTATAAGCCAAGTCACTAGTAAACAAGGTCACTCACTAAACCAAACACCTAAACACCTATGACTTCAACGAAATTATATTTTCAGTTAAAGTTTTAGTTTTACCGGGATAGTCATCTTGCCCGATCTCCGCAGCTGGACAGGATGTTCGTCCAGCTTGCGTGCTGGCCTACATCTAACGACAGCTTTGCTCGGAATTGTCTAAAGGGTCTTCATGGATCAGTTAACATGACTATGTTGCCTAGATAATGTTTAAATATTGTAATATCGTTCTACAAATGCACAAAGTGTACTTGTGACCACAAAAGTTAGCTAGGGTGACCATATTGTATTTCACTGAAAAGAGGACACACTTCCAACTCGCGCGCAAAATATTTTTTTTTTGAGTTTTTTCTCCCATTTTTAAGGGTTTTACATGGGTCGGGGGGCTTACTGTGCTTCTGAATTCCCCAGAAAAGAACACTTTACCTGGATATACTCACAAACAGTTGCTTTATAAATAATATATTTATTAATATAAGCAATCTTAAGGCTGACACTTACACCTTAGTTAAGAAAAAAGAAAAAAAGAAAAAGAAACAGAGAGTTAGCCTATTCTTCAATGTTCAGTAAGCCCATTCTTCAAAATAATGTGTCTAATGGCTAATGAAAAAAAATATACAAATAATGCCTCAAGTCAACAGTCCTTTTTTCCTTCTTTTTCCTTTTCTTCAGTCTTCCTTGCCTTCCTCCTCTCCCTGGTCATTCTGCCTCCCACTTGTCACGCCCCGGGCGAAAACAGGGGAACTTTTTTTTTGCAATTCATCCGTGAAACTGCATTTGCGTTTTGGCATTTTCTGTGTCTTTGCAGTGCGCCTACCTGCCTGTCAGCCTGCGAGTGTGTGTGTGTGTGTGTGCGTGTGCGTGTGTGTGTGGAGCGTGGCGCGCCTGTTTGTAAATGAATGAATACACGTTCCGGGGTTCGACTAGAACTCCGCCTCTCAGAGCGCGTTTCCAACGGAATCAAAAACCCGGACATTTGAAGGATTTTATAAACTCCGGCCGGACAGCCTCTGAAAAGAGGACATGTCCGGGCAAAAGAGGACGTATGGTCACCCTAACGTTAGCTACCTTGCTAATAGTTTGCTAGTCGATAGCTAACTCGAAACTGGCTCCTACCAATGAATCAAGACAAAGAAATGACTCATATTCACACATAACATGACTGAAGCAGGACATTTAGGGCCTGTCAGTATCAAAGCGTTAATATTAGCGATCTTACCTGTAAATGTTTCTTGAGATTGGAAGTAGAATCCTTGGACATTGACAGGTGTTTAACTGCTGGAAGGCACAATTTGCACTGCACTGTGATGTTGTTCCCTTTGTCTTCTTTAAAAATAAAATCCTCCCTAAATTTCCACCCATTTTAAATGCGTTTTTTGAAACCATGCCCGCTGCAAGTTTAGTCCGTAGTGCGCGACTTGCGTGAAGTTCAGTACAAGCCGCTGCAGGTGTATTCCACAGCGCGCGCCACTGCAAGTTTGTTTCACAGAGCGCGCACGGCGCGAGTCTGTACGTTGTTTTCCCTACATATGACTCCGGCTTTAAATGAAAAAAATGAAATAACATAAAATGCTTTCAAATTGTAATCCTGCTAAGTAATCCCCATTTTCACTAAATGTACCTGTAATCTGATTACGTCTTTTTCTTTGTAACTGTAGGGGAATACAGTTACCTTTTTTTTGTATCCTTTTACTTAACGCCGTTCCATGTAATCCGTTACTCCCCAAGCCTGGTCACAATTTTTGATACTCTCTTTAATCATTCATTTGATCATTTGGTCCAAAGATGCATCTGCAGCTTCTTTTGAAAAAAACCTCAAGATGCTTCATAGCAGGCCCGGATCTAGGCTGCACAGATTGGGGGGGGGGGGGGGGGGGGGGGCTCTTAACCTGTTTGACGTTGAGGCCCAGTTTTCCCAGTGCAGAGTGGCTTGGGGCCCATTAAGTATTAACAGTGTATCAGAGGTGGAGGGAGAGGCTGTGAACATATGGAGAGAGGGAGTATGGGGGTCCTCCCCAGAAAATTTTGGATTTCTTAGATGCAATTTCCTGTATTCTAGTGCATTTTAGATTGACCATATCCTATCTCTGGTGTCTTCAGTTGATATCCTACACAGCCCCATGGCCCTCGCAGCCCACTAGTCCAAAACAGAAAGTTTTTGCACGGCCCTGTGGTTAAGAAGCTATTCTAATGAATGGCTAGCAGAGCATTAACCTATCAAAGGTATGGCCAGGCTATTACTACTAACCAATTACTATGCCCAGCATTCTATATGACATCAGTAAAATTACAAATACCAAATAACCAGGACCTTGGAGTGATGATGAAATAAAAATGAAATGATAAAAAAATGAATTGATCAGAGGAAAAATTTGTGGAGATGATTCAGACTCAAGAGAATGAGATAGAAAAAAACAAAACTCGCGCTTTTATTGTGGAGGCCGATGTGCGCGTGGTGCGTGGTATGTGCAGCTTGACGTGGAGCTCCGTGATATGAAATGATAAAAAAATGAATTGATCGGGGAAAACATTTCACTCACACACACGCACACTCACACACACGCACACACACGCACAGTCGCACACACACCCACACACACCGAGAACCGGAGCACACGGGCCGGACAGCGGGCTGCTTCCACTGCACTACCCGCCCCGTGGAGCCTGCTTCTCGGCTGCACGTGAGGACGGATCCCAGGGTCGCAATGGAGCTGTGGGGTTGAAGCAGCGCGAGGGAAAAGAGGAATACTGAGGAATACTGTAGAATACTGTAGAATACTGTGGAATACTGTGGGTTTGCGCTTGGATTCTACGGGCAGAGCTGCACACAAAGCCCGGAGCGGAGGAGCACCGTGCAGCGTGTTCATGCAGACAGCATGACGCGGAGCGGACCAAGCGCCAAAATGAGGTTCTATCCTCGTATCACCTGCCCCGTGCTGCCGCTGCTGCTGGGCGCTTTGTGCTCGGGTAAGCGGCTTGGCAAATCAGAAGTTGTAGAATTTTGGCGGAGCAAACAAGAAAACGTGATAGGCAGGTTGAAATGATATCAAATACAGTTGACCAATTGGGTGGGCAGAAGAATATTTTGGGTGGGCATTGCCCACCCCTGCCCACTTCTAGATCCGGCCGCGCTTCATAGAGTTTAACAGTAACAGTGGCTGACCTGGGATGAGTTGGTCCTTTGGGGCATCGTACAACATGCCCAGAGTGAACGGCCGGCCCAGGCCTCCAACAATCATCTGTAGAAAAGCACAAACAAGAGATTTTATTTTTATTTTATTATCCTTTATTTATCCCTGTAGGGAAATTATTTCTCTGCATTTGACCCAAACTTCAGGAGCAGTGGGCAGCTCATCTTTCAGGTGCCCGGGGACCATCTCCGTGATCTTCTGCTTGGCTTTGGTCAGGACCTCAGCTGGAGGATTTTACCTGGAGCATGTTTTTGGGTTGATGGGGGAAACCGGAGTGCCTGGAGGAAACCCACCCAGACACGGGGAGAACATGCAAACTCCCCACAGAACAGCCCGGGCGATCCGGGGATCGAACCTGGAACCTTCTTGCTGTGAGGCATGAGTGCTGGTCACTCAGCACCCATGCTGCCAAGATGAGACATGTTTGACAAATAAAAGCTGGGCAATATGGTAAAATATGGGGGGGTGCGCGTGAACAATTTTTCCCGAGGACGGGGGGACGCTTGAATTGCGTGAGAAATGCCGTGTGAGCGTGTGAACACGTCGAATTGCGTGTTGAGAGCCCTGTTTGTCTAAAGAGCAAACTTAAACTACAAAGCAACTAATGAGAGTTATATAAATGAAGTTATTACCTGATGGTTCTCAGTTTGTTTTATCATCACCGCACTTTGTCAGTGCGCGCTGAGAGGGGCGGGGAGGAGGGAGCGGGGCGGGGGGGAGCGGGACATTTTTAACGGATTCATGTAAGAGTCTGGTTAATGCACCGGGCCCGCGTCTCACCGCGTCTCACCGCGGTGAGACGCGTATTCCGCGCGTAAGCCGTCGGGGGGGACACGTTACGCACAGACGGAGGGGGACGCACAGACCCTAACCCAGACTGAGACGCACCGACTCCGGGGACCGGAGTCGGTGCGTCTCAGAGGAGACGTGGCACCGGGACTGAGGCTCAGGACGTGCCCGGGGGATGGCGCGTCTGCTCAGGCCTCCGCTCGGACCGCACGGTCGGGAGCAGACGCGCTGTCCCCCCCTCCCCCTGCTCCCCCGGAGCTCCCCCGGAGCAGGGGGAGGGGGCGGCGCTGAAAACGCGCGGAACCTGCATAAACTAAGCCACACAGACCGATTTTCTGGGCACAAAAAAAATAAAATAACACAAATCAGCGTGAGAAATGCCATGTGTGGCGTGTGCGCGTGTGAATACGTCGAATTGCGTGTGTCACACTCTCAATGCGTGAGCCTTGAGAGCCCTGCAGTTTTCCAAAAGAATGGGCAGAGCAAAGGTTTATCTTCTCTTCTATTTTTCATATTTTTATAACATCGTTAGCCTTGATTGAATTTTTTTTTTTGAATGTCTCACTCTGTTATGCAAATGATCAGAATAAGACAATTATTATTATTTTTTCCTTTACGTATTTGCATAAATAAGTTTTTCCTCTTGATTAGTAATAACAGCTAGCTAAACAGCTAGCTTCTATTCCTGAGATAAAGCTAACATTAGCGCGATTTTGCAACCCTGTTACCTGCAACCCTGTTACTGTGATTAGAGTAAATAAATAAATAAACCATATAAATCATGTAATACAATTTTTACCATTGACTGTCAGCTGAGTTAATCAAGCATTTGATAGTTTATTACCTATTATTGATGAATATGTAGCAGAAAATCAGAAAAGTGATTTTAAAGCCAAAATGTCCTCCAATTCTGGAATGACCCAGATTTTATTGATTTACACTCACAATTTACACTCATATCCATAAAACTCTAAACCAGGTGCTGTCACTGCCCCCAAATTGGCTGTACTAAAAATAAAAAGGCCCCTGTCCATAACTGAGACTGACCTCATGAGTTACAAAGCCCGAGTAAGAAAAGTGTGGTGCTCAGTGCTCACCTGTCCCATTGTCGTCCTCTCGGTCTGTTGTCTTCTGCTGGAGAGCTGTAGAATATAGGATCTCAGATGGGCAGGTATATTGAAGGACAGGTCCTCCATGTGCAGAGGCTCTAAAGGGCAGGAGCTCTGAGGGGCAGGTGTTCTAAAGGGCAGGTGTTCTGAAGGGCAGGTGTTCTGAAGGGCAGGTGTTCTGAAGGGCAGGAGCACTGAAGGCGCTCTGAGGAAGTAGACACGCTGCTGTCTTTTATAGGGCATCGGTTGTTGGAAGAAGTACAAACCATGACTTTATAACTTTGGACTTTGGACTTTTATATCCATTGTTTCAGGGTGTGGGTGATAACTGATAACTGTTTTTATAAATACATTTAGGTCAAGGTCAACTTCATAATATTATCAAATATATCATATATATATGTATATAATATACAGCGGTCCCTCATTTATTGCAGGGATTACGTTCTAAAAATAACCCGCAATAAGCGAAATCCGCGAAGTAGGTCAACTTTATATTTTACAATTATTCTACATGTTTTAAGATTCTACATGTTTTAAGGCTGTAAACGCCTCACCACACAAATTCTACACTTTTCTCACACTGGAATTAACATTTTCTCATTTAAACGAGTGTTTAAATGAGAGATTTTCAACAAAATGTATTAATAGTGAAGGTTGGGGGGGGGGGGGTGCATGGCTCCGGGAGTCCGGCTGGATGTGCAAGGGGCGCGGAGACATGAGTCACTGGATCCGCAGGAAGCACCGCGCTCATCCAACGGCACTGCCACGTCTTGGGACGCAATGCACATTAACCTCTCGGAGAAATGTGCGCGCGGACACGTGCACCCGCTCATCGTGGTCAAATCTGTGATAGAGCAGCATGACCGTTTTGAGATTTAGATTAGGCTAGCATTAGCATTAGCATTAGCATTAGCTTTTAGACACAAACACCAAACTTATTTGTTTTCTACACACAGAAGCTCCTCCACTGAGGCATTTACATTGTCTTAACTAGGGATGCACCGATGTGGAAATGTTAGCCAATACCGATATCCGATATTAATGTTGCTGTTATGGCCGATAACCAATATTAACCGATATCGATATATATATTTTTATTTCTGAGATAACATTTATACAGACTGAAAATCATTCAAAATGAATTTTTGAATGTCTTCTTTTATTTTCAAAACGTGTTTTGACTTCATAAAGCTTAACTTATTTTATTCATAAAACCCCTGTGAGAAAGTTTAGATTAAAAAAAACAAAACAAAACACAAGGATGATAAATCACCATGCCACTCTTAATCTGCATTTCACATGGCTCCCATATGACCACATGTACTTCAGGTTTGGGGGCCATTTTGTGTATTGCCAAGAAAAGGAACTGCAACACATTTTGTCAAATTACAATAAACTTAAACACGGACAGATACAAGATAGAGTTGGGAGATATGGCCTTAAAATAAAATCTCAGATAAAAAAATAAATAAATCCGATTTCCGATTTTAATAGATTTTTCTCTGCCCTACTCAAAAACAAATAACAGATGACAAATGGCTCAAAATAATGCAACGTTCTTTTATAAAACAAATACATTACACCTTGCATCAATTAAGCTGTTTTTTTTTGTTTTTTTTTTTAATATCACTAGAAGACCCTTACCTACAGCATTGTGCAGTCTGTGTACAGTTGTGGGGCAAGGCAACTAAAAAAAATGATTTGTGTCTTGGTAGCACATACTTCGGGTCCAAATTTTCACCATGTTAATGAATCTGGGCTTTTCCACAGGGCACCATAGCCGTTTCTCAATTCAGAGAGTGCACAGTTTGGAGGGTGGTTTGAAGATTAGATTAAAGATTAGATTAAGCCTTTATTTGGTCTCACAGACAATGACACACAGGAGAAATTTGACTTCTGCATTTGACCCATCCTTTTTCAGGAGCAGTGAGCAACCATCTTTTTCGGCGCTCAGGGGGCAGTACCGTGAAGGGTCTTGCCCACTGGCTTTGCTCATTGCCTGGGGGGGATTTGAACTCAGGTCCCCCTGGGGAAAGCCGGTGACTTACCAGTTGAGCTAACCAGCTGGTAGGGGATGTGCGTCACATCCGGCGCGACAGCTGCTGTTCCATTTCGCTTTTGTCCCATGCACTGTTAACACGCGGTCCGAAGACCGCAGTCGTTTCCATGGAAATCAGGGCATGGTCCAAGCGTGCGAAAATGCACGCTTCGCGCAGTCATATATCTCAGCATGCACCGCGCGCCACTTCTTCTATGGGAGAAAATGGAGTCGGCAGCTGCTTCCCATAGTTGCAAGACCTGTAGCATTTAGCTGATGGCCATGCGGTACGCGGATTGCACTCAGGGCTGAGCAAGTATGTACAGTCTTGACTGCAGTCTGAGCCCCCTTCAAACCACGCTCCAAACTGTGCACTCTGAGAATTGAGAAACGGCTCATGTCTTTTACGATATGTGCTCGCGCCCCTCCGCTGCGTGCAACAGCTTTAGGCGCTAGGATACATTTGTGGTGCTGCAGCAGCTTTTGAACAGACCTTACAGCATGCACTCATTCGTTCTAAGTCCGACGTAAGAAAACCGAACCAGTTACATATAACAGATGTAGTGACACCTTTCTTTGGTACAGGTCCGGCTCTCTCTCAGTCGCCGCCATGCTCGCTTGTATGTTTGGGTGCGCTACGCTAACTTACCCGTGTAGAACGTGGGGGCACATTAGTTCCACTCTCATTTAAAAAAAATTATTAAAAAATCTATTTTCATAAAAACACATCGGCCTGAACTGTAAATTCGAATTAATCGATTTAAACGATAAATCACGCACCTCTAATACAAGATAAACATAACGTTTTATAACCAAGATCCCTATACAGCTTGACCTTATTAAGGACAGCTCCCAGTGCTCTGCCTGAAGTGTGAAAGAACTTTTGTTTTTCAAACCAAGGTATTTATAGTACTGACAAATATCGGTCGTTAATATCGGCCAAGTTTTACACATCGGGCCGATACGATATGTAAAAAAATTTGGTAGTATCGGCCGATACTGATGTTAATGCCGATATATTGTGCATCCCCAGTAAAGACCTAATTATCGTTATTTTTCTAAACACAGACGTTTTCTCTGGTGAAGTATTTCCATCGTAGCAAAGGTCTGATCACGCCGTCTGTGATTATCCATGTGTAATCTGCTGTCCTCTGTCTAATATTAAATAGATTTATTTTAGTAAATGCCTCTATTTCTCAATACCCACGATGCAGAAAAGTCTCTTAAACTGCAGCAGCACCATCAGCTGGACAGTCTGTGGAAGTACATTTTCAAAATGGTTAAACTGCAGCTTTGGCCCGTAAAACTATAATAAAATCTTATTATAGATCCAGCTTTGGCCGTGGCTTTGATTTTGTCAAACTCGAGGAAAGTCTGAACAACATTCAAGCTCAGCTGTTGGTTCCTGTGGGCCTGGATGTACAGAAATGTACAGAAATGTACTGACAAACATGCATTTATTTTTCATTTCTTTTATGAAGTTATGAACAAAAATTACACCAAGCTTTAAAGGTCCCATGGCATGAAATTTTCACTTTCTGAGGTTTTTAATGTGAGCTCCCCTACCCTGTTTAGGGCCCCCCCATGGCTAAAAGTTGCGAAATGTGTAAACTGAGAAATTGCGGCCCTTTTCCGCGTTTCACATTCTGAACAAGGGAACTTTCTGACATCACACTCACAGAAAGGTTTCCACCCCCCCTTCTGGATGTCCACCCCCTGTCTCTGGAAATCACCCCCAGAGAATTTGGACTGCAAACGAGCTACGAAATGCGAGATGTGTTTTTTTGCCTGGAGACACGTGAGAGTGTTTCCAGGCTTGGATGTCCTTTATCCGAGCCACCGAACCTCTGAAACAGCAGTGGTTTAATTTTATTTTCTGTGGAAATTTGTTTTTTTTCATGGGACGCGTCTCATATCTTCCTCCACGCTTAAAACACGGAAGTGGGTAACAGTGCACAGCGCACCGCTAATCCAGGAAACAGCGGCGTATTTGGCCACACCCCCACCCGCTGCACTGGCCTGTCTCTGTCCTCCTCATTTGCATTCAAACATCACCCAGAATAAAGCGTTTCAGAGAGATATTTATGACTGACTGTGTTCATGAGGCTCTCTCATGCACTGAGTCTTGATTTTGAAGAAGGATTCATTTACAGTATTAGGGAACCATTAAGGTGCCATATAAAAGCATCAAGAAGTACCATGTCATGGGATCTTTAAGTTTTCTCATGTTATTGAAAATGTGTGTTTTATGCATGATTGTAACAGTTGCATATACAGTGAACCCTCGCTGTATCGCGGTTCACTCTTCGCGGCCTCGCTGTTTCGCGGATTTTTTTTTCCAATTTTTTTTTTTTTTTTTTTCAATTTTTTTTATAGTGTAACTTTTTTTTACAGTGTAACATTCTGTCCTGCGCCCTGATTAGCTAAGAGACTAGACCAGGACTAAACCAGGTCTAAAGCAGGTCTAAACCAGGACTAAACCAGGTCTAAACCAGGACTAAACCAGGTCTAGACCAGGGATGGTAGGGACAGAGTCTCAGATATCCTTCACGAGAGCGCCTGGGTGACAGGAGGTGTGGCCTTTGTTTACTTGCACGAGCCATGGAAGAGACTGAGTGCGAGCCGGACAAATGGAAGAGCCAAGAATCAACATGGACGGGCCTGGTGCCTGGCCGCGCGGCGTCCGGGGGAGCCGCAGCGGGGAGAGCCACATTCGAGGGAGCCGCAGCGGGGGGAGGACACTCGCGCGCACAGAGGAGACAGTGGCTCTTCCCCGTCACGCTGAGAGAACGAACCCGACCCCGTCCTAGAGAGCTGTGGAGTATTGGCGACGCATTGATAGCGGTCTGATTTTGGAGCCGGGGTGAAATGCAACCAACTCTTGTGAGCGCAGGTTGGTCTTACCTGGTCTTGTGGTGAGGACTGGTGCTCAGAGGCGTCTGTTAGCGGTTTGGCACTGTTAGCATTGGCTTGAGTCTTGCCCAAAATGATATCCAGGTCGCTTTCCACTCGACTTTCGCACATGGCATGGATATGTGGTACCAAAACAAACACACGTGTCCGCGCGCACGTGTCCGCGTGTCCGCGCGCACGTGTCCGCGTGTCACGTGCCCCCCCCCCCCACTATTAATATATTTTAATGAAAATCTACAAAAGTTTGAGTGTTTAAACAAGAGAAAAATGTTAATACCAGTCTCAGAAAGGTGTATAATGTGTCTGGTGAAGCGTTTTCAGCCTTAAAACATGTAGAATAATTGTAAAATATAAAATTGTCCTACTTCGCGGATTTCACTTATTGCGGGCTATTTCTGGAACCTAACCCCCGCGATAAACGAGGGTTCACTGTACTGAATGCTATTGCTATTGCCCATTTATTTAATTTAGGCTATTAAGCTGCATGAAAAATACAGCTCTGGAAAAAAATAAGAGACTACTGCAAAATGATCAGTTTTTTCTGATTTTACTACTTATAGGTACGTGTTTGGGCAAAAGGAACATTTTTGTTTGAGTCTATAAACTACTGACAACATTTGCCCCAAATTCCCAATAAAAATATTATCTTTTAGAGCAGGGGTGCCCAACATGTCGATCGCAATCTACCAGTAGGTCTTGGTCTCGAGATGAGTGCGATAATATTTAATTACGGCCTCTGCCATCAGCAATAAACGTTTACTGCGGGACTGCACGGGGCTTCTCACTGCAGCCTGTGCTTCTCACTGCAGCCTGTGCGCTCGAACCCATGCGCGTCACCACACGCGCCCCCAGCGTGCACAGCTTGTTCACAACAGCATGTACCTTTGTGTACCAGCGTGTATCACAGAGCAGGTTAAACTTTATAAAACATCCTACCTGTCCGTCCGCCTCACGTCCGCGCGCCGCTCCTCACCTTTTCACGCTCTCACTCCTCCTGCTCACAGTGCACAGGCTCCCTCATCAATGCCTCTGATTAGAAGTGCAAGACTAAGTGCAAAGTAAAAATGTATCTAAATTTATGTTACAGTATTACTCTGTTAAACTGTCCCCGTTTAAAATGCTGTTTTTTTTTATTGCGCAGTGAAGGAATATCAATAATATAAACAACAAGTGACTTGCTTGAATATCACTTACATTACTTAATGTTTATAGGAAACACTGAAAATCACATATGGATTGTATTATTTGACCTCAGGAGTTAATGTGTCAGGAAGGGAGATAGCGAGGTTGGGGAGTTCTGTGGAATTTATGACAGGAAGGATCTGGTTCTGGTGAGCGCGCTGCGGAGGAAGGGAAGACTGGTGCAAAAGAAGACTGCGTGGATGATGAGCAGGAAACTGTGGGCCGGAGCAGAAGGGGGATCCTGAATCAACATATTATTTGCATATTGTATTTTATCTGTGTGTGAGGGAGGAGCAAGTTGTCAGTTTGCTGCTCCTGGCGTAAGACTTGCTACTGTAAGCTCTACAGTAGGTGAGGCTGACCCAGAATTCTGCTTTAGACTTTTTGTTAGGGAAATAAACTTTTGATTAATTTGAAAATTTTGAATCTTGGTCATCTTTAGATAAGAACACGCTATACATTCAACAGCAGTGATGATAGTGCTGAGGTTTTGATCCATAACTTTGTGTTGTGGTCCATGCTCCCCTCCCTCCTTTCTTTCCCTGTGTGTCCTTGGGCGAAGTCTCCTGGCACTGATTCCCTACACCTGCTGGTAATCAACATCCACCTGCATTTAACTCCAGCCGACCAGAGAGACTCTGCCAGATTGTTGTACAGCTTCACACGGTGAACTTCTTGGCTACTTCGAACTACATTTGCTACTTACCTTGTTTTGGATGCTTTTGTAACCAACCCGTTTTTCTGCCTCCAGTGTTCCCTGTTGCTCCCACCCTGCTGCTTCACGTCTCCAGCCCTGGACCACTCCAGCTCTCGCCTTGTTTCTGCCTGCAACCTATTTTGTGTAATAAATCCACTTTCTTGATTTTTGCATTTTTGGTCTGCTGTCCATTTTTTGGGTCCGTCCACTACTGCGCTATAACAGAACAATCTGGCCAATATGGACCCATCGGATCAGGACCAAGACCCAGTTCTCCAGGCTCTTGCAGCTCAGGGGATCAGAGTGGGCCATCACGACCAAATTTGGAAGGAAGTGACCGAAAGACTATGTGAATTGTCCACTAATGTTTCTCAACTCACCTCTCAGATGAACCAGCTTGCTGTCCAGTTTTCAACCAGGTTGCAGTCTCCACCTGCTGGTCAACATCAAGCAGTTGCACTTCCTCCAGACCTGCCTCCTATCCAGCCCCCTATCTCTACTCATCAAGAGCCTCACATCCCAACCCCAGAGCGCTACTCCGGTGATCTCGGAACCTGTGGACATTTTTTACTCCAGTGCTCCCTGGTTTTCGAGCAGCAACCCCACACCTACCGCACAGATAAGTCTTGCATTGCGTTTTTAGTTAGCCTTCTCACTGACAGAGCCGCACAATGGGCTACAGCAGTTTGGGAGTCTGACTCAACCTTGTGCCTGTCCTATAATAATTTCACTGCCGAGATGAGAAAAGTTTTCGATCACCCGCTTAAAGGCAAAGAAGCAGTTAGACGTCTCTTCTCTCTCACTCAGGGTTCATCTTCTGTTGCTCAGTATGCCATCGACTTTCGCATTCTAGCTGCTGAGAGTGGCTGGGACGACACTGCCCTACAGGGTGTCTTTATGAGGGGGCAGAGTGATAAAGTTAAAGATGAAGTGGCTACACGTGATGAGACAAATAGTCTGGATGAACTAATTTCCCTGGCCACCCGTATGGACAATAGACGAAGAGAGAAGATTCAACAGTTCTCGCCTCGATCACTTGCCTTGCCTCGGATTTCGTCCAATTACTCTAACTAACAATTCCCTTGTACCTTCCAGTTCCCTCAAGCCCGCTGATGGAGAGGAGCCCATGCAGCTGGGTCACGCTAGGTTGACACCTGCTGAACGCCAGCGTCGCCGAGAATCTGGGTTATGCCTCTACTGCGGCCTGGGTGGCCACTTTGTCAACACCTGCCCCCAGCTACTAAAAGAAGGCTCACCAGTAGAGGGAGAGGTTCTGGTAAGCCGAACAACTTCTCGCCCGGTTTCCTCCCAAAGACTACAGCTTAAATCCACTCTGTGCTGGCCACGTGGGTCCATTCCCCTCCTTGCTCTAATTGACTCCGGAGCTGACGACAATTTCATAGACTCCAACCTTGCTTTCCAAGCCAATATTCCTTTGGATCCCGTGGAACCCCCCAGGGATGTTAATGCCTTGAATGGGGAGAGGTTGGCCAGAATCACACACCGAACTGTTAGTCTCACACTGGTTTTGTCTGGTTACCACAGGGAAGTTCTCCAGTTTTTAGTGATTTCATCCCCTCATGCTCCTATTGTGTTGGGACTTCCCTGGTTGAAATTACACAATCCTCATTGACTGGGTTAGAAACAACATTGCCAGCTGGAGCACTTTCTGCCACTCAAACTGTCTCCAGTCAGCCATAACCCCCAGCAGACAGCTCTCTCCCTCTCCTCCCAATCCTCCAGATCTGTCTTCTGTGCCCCCTGAATATCACGATCTGGGTGAGGTGTTCAGTAAACAGAGAGCGCTTTCTCTACCCCCACACCGTCCCTATGATTGTGCTATTGATTTGCTCCCTGGCGCCCCCCTACCTTCAAGTTGCTTATATAAACTTTCTGGTCCAGAGAGGGAGGCTATGGAGACTTGTATAAAAGACTCATTGGCTACAGGGTTGATTCGTCCTTCCTCGTCACCTGTAGGTGCAGGGTTTTTCTTCGTGGGGAAGAAGGACAAGTCTTTGAGACCCTGTATTGACTATAGAGAGTTAAATGACATAACTGTTAAAAATAAGTACCCTCTTCCACTCATTGATTCCGCCTTTGAACCTCTTCATCACGCCACCATTTTTACTAAATTAGACCTAAGAAATGCTTATCACCTTGTTCGCATTTGACAAGGTGATGAGTGGAAGCCCGCGTTCAATACCCCACTCGGACATTTTGAGTACCTGGTCATGCCCTTCGGTCTAACTAACGCCCCAGCAGTTTTTCAGGCCCTAGTTAATGATGTCCTTCGGGATGTTTTGAACAAGTTCGTGTTTGTCTATTTGGATGACATTCTCATTTTTTCCAGGGATCTAAGGGAACATGTCCAGCATGTCAGACTTGTTTTGCAACGCCTCATGGAGAACAAGCTCTTTGTGAAAGCGAAGAAATGTGAGTTTCATGCAGCATCCGTTAACTTTCTGGGATTTGTTATTCAACAGGGGCAGATCCAGGCTGATCCAAAGAAGGTAAAAGCTGTGGCGGAATGGCCAAGACCTGAAACCAGGAAACAGCTTCAGCATTTTCTGGGGTTTGCTAACTTTTATAGGAGATTTATTAAAGATTATAGCAGAAAGGCGGCCCCACTGACTCGTATCACCTCGACCCTCACCCCTTCCAAATGGTCTAGTGAGGCAGAGGACGCCTTCACCCATCTTAAGACTCTGTTCATCTCTGCTCCTGTTTTAAATCACCCTGATCCTGCTAAGCAGTTCATTGTTGAAGTTGATGCCTCTGACTCCGGGGTAGGAGCAGTCTTGTCTCAGCGGTCCCCTAAGGATCAAAAGATTCATCCTTGTGCCTATTTCTCTCGCTGTCTGTCCCCTGCAGAGGTGAACTATGATATTGGGAATAGAGAACTGTTGGCTGTGGTTTTGGCCTTGCAGGAGTGGAGACACTGGCTGGAGGGTGCGGAACATCCCTTCATTATCTGGACTGATCACAAAAACCTGTCTTACCTCCGTTCCGCCAAGAGACTCAACTCCCAACAGGCTAGATGGGCACTGTTTCTGGGAGGGTTTAACTTCATCCTTACCTATCGCCCTCTCGGAATATTAAGCCTGACGCTTTGTCCCGCCAATTCACTCCTGATGTCTCTGAGTCGCAGCCTGTTCCCATCCTCCCAGCTACGTGTATGATCGATGATCCAGACAGCTCAGCTAAGGTTTCCCCGCATATGGTAGCGTCTGTTCAGTGGGAGATTGAAAGGGTGATCCGTGAGGCCCAACGTACCCAACCTGCCCCAGGTAACTGTCCACCTCATTCCTTATTTGTGCCAGACTCAGTGCGTTCTCAGGTTCTCCAGTGGGAGCTGTGAGTTGTTTCGTTTTATAACAGTGTCTTGTTTTGTTTAAGTGAGAGACCTTTCACCTTGTCTCTTTTCTGGTCTTTCTAAGTGTGTGAAACTGCCCATTTTTTCCTGTCCAGTTGTCTTCCATATGTTGTTTTATGGAGTTCCCAGGAAGTTAAAACTGTGGGAAGTTAATTTTATCACTGTTTACGGCAAGCAGATGTTTAAGCTAAAAGCCATGTGTTCAGTCTTCTCTTGCCTATATAAGAAGAGGTTCTCTCTGTATCAAGTTGTGAGTAAGATGTAACCAGTGCCATGTAAACCAACTGAATTGACTTCGAATTAAACCCTGTGTGTCAGATCTCCGGCTGAAGTCTCCTGAATTAAATTCCCTACAGAGCATTGCTCCAAACTTGCATGTCACCCGGGCGTCCACCGGACCTTGGTGATCCTTAAAGGTTTTGGTGGCCGTCAATGATCAAGAACACTCGGTCTTTTATCGCTGCCTGTACTACCTGCGCCCGAAGCAAGTCTTGTCATCAAACTCCCTCTGGTCTCCTCAACCCCTTACCTATCCCCAGCAGACCTTGGTCCCACATTGCAGTTGATTTTGTCACTGGTCTCCCGAACTCGGAGGGTAACTCAGTCATACTTACGATTGTGGACCGTTTCTCTGTGTAAGGCTGTGCATTTTGTACCTCTTCCCAAATTACCCACGTCCACTGAAACTGCTAATCTGTTGATGCTTCATGTGTACAGACTCCACGGAATCCCCGTTGATATCGTTTCAGACAGAGAACCTCAGTTCACGTCTCAAGTATGGAAAGCATTTTGTCAAGCCCTGGGAACATCTGTCAGTCTCTCTTCCGGTTACCATCCCCAATCCAATGGTCAAACTGAGCGAGCAAATCAGGACCTAGAGACTGCTCTGCACTGTCACAGCCCGTAACCCTTCCACATGGAGTACTTTCCTGCCCTGGATCGAATATGCCCACAACTCCCTAGTATCCTCTGCTACAGGTATGACTCATTCATGGTTTCGTTAGGATTTCAAACCCCTCTTTTCCCAGATCAAGAGGGGGATGTGGCGGTTCCGTCGGTCCAGGCTCATCTAAGGCGCTGTCGTCTGGTGTGGAGGGCTGCTCGTGCTGCACTTCAACGCACAGGAACTCGCAACCAGACCTTTGCTAATAGACATCGGAAGCAATTTCCTCCATATCAGCCTGGACAAAAGGTTTGGTTGTCAACCGGTGACCTCCCCCTTCAAGTGGACTCTAAAAAACTAGCACCTAAGTTTATTGGCCCATATGCCATTGAAAAAGTTATCAATCCGGCTGTCGTACGCCTCAAGTTACCTTCTTCCGTGAACATTCACCCATCTTTTCACATGTCTCTCCTTAAGCCAGTGTCTTCCTGTCCTCTGAGCCCTCCAGCCGATCCCCCTCCTCCCACCCGTATCATCGAGGGTTACCTGCCTACACCGTGAGCCGGATTCTGGATGTTCGGCGCCATGGGAGGGGATTCCAATATCTGGTTGACTGGGAGGGGTACAGTCCAGAGGAACGTTCCTGGGTTCCCCGTGGCAACATCCTGGATAAGTCTCTCCTCTGTGATTTCTACAGAGACTTCCCTGACAAGCCTGGTAGGACGTCTGGAGACGTCCGTTGGGGGGGGGATGGGTACTATTGTGGTCCGTGCTCCACTCCCTCCTTTCTTTCCCTGTCTGTCCTTGGGCGGAGTCTCCTGGCACTGATTCCCTACACCTGCTGGTAATCAACATCCACCTGCATTTAACTCCAGCCGACCAGAGAGACTCTGCCAGATTGTTGTACAGCTTCACACGGTGAACTTCTTGGCTACTTCGAACTACGTTTGCTACTTACCTTGTTTTGGATGCTTTTGTAACCAACCCGTTTTTCTGCCTCCAGTATTCCCTGTTGCTCCCACCCTGCTGCTTCACGTCTCCAGCCCTGGACCACTCCAACTCTCGCCTTGTTTCTGCCTGCAACCTATTTTGTGTAATAAATCCACTTTCTTGATTTTTGCATTTTTGGGTCCGTCCACTACTGAGCCGTAACACTTTGTTTCTTTGTAAAAGACTTCCAATGTTTTTTTTTTTTTTTTGCTCTGACCTGGGACCAGCTGGTGAGGTAATAGTTGAAGTGATTGAGAATCATTGAATGCAAGTACACTTTTGCTGCTTTTTATTCATTTTATTTTTATTTTTTGTGGTGGTCTACAACAGACTGTGGGCAGTGCAGAGCAGGCACCATTTTCGAATCTGAGCCACGACAAAGAAATTGTAATTGCTAAAATGATTAGAATCAAATGCAGAGAACAGTTGTCTTGTGATACAATAATTATGTTAAATAAAAAACTCCAACTAGAATGAGACACACACTTTTCCATCCATCCATCCATGTTCTTCCTTTGATCCTGGGCCGAGTCACGGGGGCAACAGTCTAAGCAGGGTCTCCCAGACTTCCTTCACCCTGGACACTTCCTCCAGCTCCTCCGGGAAGGCCCCAAGGCATTCCCAGGCCAGCTGGGAGACATAGTCCCTCTAGCCTATCCTGGGTCTTCCTCCGAGCTCCTCCCGCATGACCGAGCTCCTCACCCTATCTCTAAGGGTGTGCCCAGCCACTCTGTGGAGGAAACTCATTTCGGCCGCTTGTATCCGCGATCTTGTCCTTTCGGTCATTACCCAGAGCTCATGACCATAGGTGAGGGGAGGAACGTAGATTGACCGGTAAATTGAGAGCTTCACCTTTTGGCTCAGCTCCCTCTTCACCACAACAGTCCGGTACAGCAACCGCATCACTGCTGACGCTGCACCGATCCACCTGTCGATCTCACGCTCCATCCTCCCCTCACTCGTGAACAATCCAATCCAACTTTATTTAGCACTTTAAAAACAACACATTCAACCAAAGTGCTGTACACAGGTTAAACACAAAACATGAGACACAGCAACCTCAAAAACAGAACATGATAAATGTCAACTACTCGCGCTGAGTTAAAGGCCAAGCTAAAAACATGAGTTTTAAGAAGAGATTTAAAAACAGGAAGTGAGTTGGCCTGTCAAACATTCAGTGGAAGTGCATTCCAGAATCTTGGAGCAGCCACTGAAAAGGCCCGATCACCCCTAAGTTTTCTTTTTGTTTTAGGGACCACAAGGAGAACCTGACCTGCAGACCTGAGAGCGGGAGGGCGTGTAGGGCACCAGCAGGTCAGACAGATACTGTGGGGCCAGGCCATGGAGACAATTAAAAACAAATAAAAGAATCTTCAAGGTCCCATGACATGGTACTTCTTGATGCTTTTATATGGTGCCTTAATGGTTCCCTAATACTGTAAATGAATCCTGCTCCAAAATCAACACTCAGCGCATGAGAAAGACCCATTTACACAGACATGGTCAAAAATTCACTCTCTGAACAACTCATTCTGGACCTTCTTGCTTGAATGCAAATGAGAAGGACACACCCGCTCCTCTAAGCCGCTGGAGCGCTGCTCTGCGCTGTCTCCCATTTCCGCGTTTGAAGCACGAAGACAGAAAGGAAAGGCATTTCAGTGAAAAAACACATTTTCACAGAAAATAAAATTAAACCACTGCTGTTTCAGAGGTCCAGAGGGTCGGGTAAAGGACTTCCGAGCCTAGAAACACTCGCATGTGCCTCCAGGCAAATAAAAAAACGCATTTTGCATTGCGTAGCTCCTCCGCAGTCCAAACTCTCTGGGCGTGATTTCCAGAGACAGGGGGTGGAGATCCAGACGATGGTGGAACTGCATTTGCATTTCTTTTTTCAATGTTACGTAACAAAGGTGCCTTGTCCAGAATCGCCCGTTTGAGCTGTGTTTTTTTCAAACGCAGAAAAGGATCGCAAATGCTCAGTTTAGACATTTCGCAACTTTTAGCCATTGGGGGGTCTAAACAGGGTAGGGGAGCTCACATTAACGTTCAAAAACCTCAGAAAGTGAAAATTTCATGCCATGGGACCTTTAAAATCAATGCGAAATTGAACAGGTAGCCAATGGAGAGTTTGAAGAATGGGAGTTATGTGATCACATTTTTGAGAACCAGTTAAAAGACGAGCGGCAGCGTTCTGGACTAGCTGAAGACGGGAAAGTAAGGTTTTGTTGAGACCTGAGTATAAGGCATTGCAATAATTTAACCGTGTTGAGATAAAAGCATGAATTAAAATTTTAAAATTATGACGAGATAAAAGTGATTTTACTTTGGCAAGTTGCCTCAGCTGAAAAAAACTGGTCTTGATGACTGCCCTAATTTGAGCATCAAGTTTCAAACCAGAGTCAAGTTTAACACCCAGGTTTGTGACAACAGGGTTTATTGCCTTGGGCAAGGAGCCCAACTCAGAAGGAATAACAGCAGTTGAATCACCAGGAGTAAGCAACGTAACTTCAGTTTTATTCTCATTACAATGGAGAAAATTACAAGCCATCCATGCTTTCACCTCACTAAGACAATTTAGAAGGTCCTTTGACTGCTTCAGAGGCACATAAATTTGGCAGTCATCTGCATAAGAATGGAAAGACACCTTGTATTTACATAGAATTGACCCCAGAGGCAGCAGGTAAAGGGAAAATACCAAAGGTCCAAGGACTGGCCCTTGAGGAACTCCACATGTCAACGGAGGAGAAGACGACATTTTCATTTAAGAAAGAGCTCAGCTGCAAGTAAACAATTTTCTCAAGTAATTTTGATATCAGAGACAGCTTAGAAATTGGCATGTAGTTTGAGAGCTCGGTGTGATCCAGGCCAGGTTTCTTTATCAATGGCTGAACAACTGCATGTTTAAAACTAGAATGTACAAGTCCATTGAGAAGGCAAGCATTAATAATATCTACGACATAAAGGGCCAATGTGGGGAACACTTCTTTAAAAAGACGAGGGGGAATAACATCGGAGGGACAGCCAGAAGGCTTGATCTAACTAACCACTTTTTCGATAAATGACAAAGTAACAGGCTCAAACTGATGAAAGACAGCAGTACAGGTTACAGCTATATCAGGCTTGTTTAGAGGACTAATAAGGTCCCTAGTAGTCTGCACCTTGCTAATAAAAAATTGTAAAAACCCACACAGTTTTGATGGGTCATCAGGACTGGGTTGTGGGACAGTGAGAATTGATTTACCAGTTTAAAAAAGCACACGAGGGTTGTGGCTGTGAGAATCAATTATATCTGAAAAGTACCTGGCCCTAGCTGATTTCACTAGTTTTTGATACCGATGCCATCTGTCTCTCAACATCTGAAAGGATACTTGCAACTTATCCCCTTTACACTTTCTCTCCGCCCTCCCGCCTGGCAGCACGCGTAATGTCAGTCAGCCAGGGCTCTGATTTAGGTTTAGACAACCTGGATTTTATAGGGGCTACAGAATCTAACGCAGCTTTACACGCAGAGGTAAACGCATCACAAAGTACATCATCAGATGGCTCATTACCTGTGAAATCATTTACATTGAAAGCAGAAGAAATGCACAGCAGTAGATGAATTAATCACGCGGCCACTGCGCACAGAGCCGCACGGTTTGTTCACAGTACAAGACAGAGGGATCTCAAACAGAACAGGCAAATGATCAGAGAAAAATGCCTCACAAATCTCAACATTGGCAACAGTAAAACCATAGGTCAGAACAAGATCGAGAGTGTGCCCAAGCTCGTGCGTGGGGCCTGTTACACACTGAACAAAATGAAAACAGTCAATCAAACTTTAAAAGTCTTTTGACAGTGGCTTTTCAGGACAACAAACGTGAATGTTTATGTCCCCTGCAATAAGGATACAATCACAGATCGCCACAAATTCAGTCAGGAACTCAAAAGTCATTAATAAAGTCCTTGTTGTATTTGGGTGGGCGATAAACTATTGCGCACAACAACGGAGGTGCAGCGCTCACTTCAAACAGGATCACCTCAAAGCTGCTGAATGACACAGTGGGTACGAGCTCCTTACACTTAAAGATATTCTTAAAAATAGTTGCCAGACCCCCTTCACGGCCTGATATCCTAGGGGAGTTACAGTACAAGCAATCCGAAGGCAATAGTTCACAAATGGCATTTGACTCACCCACAGTCATCCATGTTTCTGTTACGCACAAGAAGTCCAATCCGCGCGACTCAAATAAATCCTTAAGTTTAAAAGTTTTGTTCGCTAGCAATCTAGCATACACCAGGGCAAACCGAGCAGGAGCCACGTGCTAGCTGCTAGAGTGGTAGCCCGAGCTAGTGGCTGGAGATTGTGCTGATTCACCCCGCGCAAACCGAGGTGAGGAGCCGGGACACGGAGGGCGTGAAGCCCATCGCCGATGCCAACCAAAGGCACCAAATGGGGGCCAATCGGGTCCAAAGAACGCCACGGAACGTCCACCAAATTCGCAAATTTGGGTTGGAGATCCAGAAGTGTTTGGCGATTATACACCAGCAGGGATTTGACATTTACCATGACAATTGACAGAACCACCAAAAACACAAGCAGAGTACGCAGAGGCGGAAGGTAGGCCACACACATCGGTGCCATCTTAGTCATCAAACAAGACCCCGAGATACTTGAACTCCTCCACTTGAGGCAAGGACTCCCCACCCACCTGGAGAGGGCAAGCCACCTTTTTCCGGTCGATAACCATGGCCTCGGATTTGGAAGAGCTGATCCTCATCCCAGCTGCTTCACACTCGGCTGCAAACTGCCCCAGTGTACGCTGGAGGTCCCAGTTCGATGAAGCCATCAGGACAACATCTGCAAACAGCAGAGATGAGACCCTGTGGTTCCCAAACCGGATCCTGTCCGGCCCCTGACATGCGCCTAGAAATTCTGTCCATAAATATAATGAACAGAACCGGTAACAAAGGGCAGCCCTGGCGGAGTCCAACATGCACCGGAAACAGGTCCGACTTACTACCGGCAATGCGAACACAGCTCCTGCTCCGGTCATACAGGAACCGAACAGCCCTTAGCAAAGGGCCCCCGAACCCCGTACTCCCAGAGCACTCTCCACAGGACCCCACGAGGGACACGGTCGAATGCCTTCTCCAGATCCACAAAGCACATGTGGACTGGTTGGGCAAACTCCCATGCACCCTCGAGCACCCGATGGAGAGTATAGAGCTGGTCCAGTGTTCCCCGGCCGGGACGAAAACCACCCTGCTCCTCCTGAATACGAGGTTCGACTATCGGTCAAATTCTCCTCTCCAGCACCCTGGAATAGACCTTACCGGGAAGGCTGAGGAGGCTGAGGCTCTCAGAACTGTTTGCTTTTATATGCTTTGTACTTTATTCGTAATCAGTCACTGTCTAGGAACTTTCACAATTGACTATCTGCGTGGGTTATACGCTGCTTATAAAAGACCTGTACATATGACACCGAATGACTGGCTAACCATCAACTTTGTATCTAAAAGCTCTATGCCTGCTTGCAGCCACGAACGTGGAATACTTTATGTACCCAGCAAGGCAAAAGTCAGTTGCACACGCTAAGTCTGCTGACAATCTTACATCTGGGCTACCGCCCTCGATACTACCGTACCTCGGTAAGACTCACAAGCGGTTCATCAGTGCGGATAGAGCCCCGTTGCCGTAACTCAGTCATTCAATGGATCATATGCGAAGTCACCTACCTTGATACAGCGTGAAACACACAGATCTACTATGAGTCAGTGTGAGTGGAGTACAAGCTCAAGCGAAATCTGAGAAGACCCGAGAAGCGACCAAAAAACGCAGCTTATATTTTTGCAGTTCTTAGATGCAATTTCCTGCATTCTAGTCCATTTTAGGGTGACTTGCTAGACATGGCAAATCCTAAATCCCATGTGATTCATAGCTTGTATTCTCAGTTGCATGGCCTCCACAAGACAATACTATTTATCGGAAAGAAACAATAAGCACTTAACTATGGACATCTAGAGATTATTATGTAAACAACAATGCAATAATACAATTGAGAAGACAAATTACTTCATACTCATAGTACTTGTAATAAATCTTTTTGTAATTATTGTCTATTAAAACCTCAGCAAACATTTCTGAATCTTCTCATGTGAAGTAAAGTCCATTTTTATTTCAAATGCAAGAACAAATTTAAAAACAGCATCTTCCAAATGTATTAATATAAAACATAAATGTAAACTGAGATTTTTTTTAACTTGAGGTAGCCAGACAGAAGAAAAAAGAAGATAACTGTAGAAAGATGGACTAGTCAAAAGTGCAGATGAAGACAATACAGACAAATCTATACAGAGGTAGGTAGATAGCTCCAGTTGCAGCAAGTTGCTGCGGACTGTCAGCTGTAGAAAACAGCAGTGGTCAAGTCAAGTCAGTTTTATTTCTATAGCACATTTACAGACAGACAAATACAGATTAGCCTTGATCAGTGATGGATTGGGATAAAAAAAAGAAAACGCGAAAAACTGTGGCTACTTCCCGATGCGCATTAACCTCCCGGAGAAGTGTGTGCGCGGACACGGTGCACCTGCTCACCGTACCGGCGCGAGGCCGTGCGTCTCACCTGGGGCTTCGAGTATGAGACCTCGGGACCACGTCCACGGCTAACGACCGCGGCAATGCAAGATCTCCTTACTGCAGTAGCATTAGTCAAGGATTCCTCCGTTCAATAACGCAAATGTTCGTGTCGTTTAGATACTTCACTACCTAGCATCAACCGGTTTCATTTCAGCCTTTCAGTCTTGCTGGATAGAAAGTGTAAGCTAGACTCCAAACTAGCATTCATTATTAGCTATGTGTTGTTATCGCTATGTCGGTCCACAAATTAAATTAGCTTACATTGGTTGTATGCTCATAAAAAGCATGACTGATGACTCTTGACTTATCTTCTGAATCGTTGTTCCTTGCTATCTTAAAACAGACGTTCCTTAGGTCCAGCTGTCCACTCCGCTTGGCCATGATGCTGTTCCATTCATCTGGCGCGAGCACACGCTGTTCAGTCGGGGCGGCACACGCGGGTCCTGCGCGCGCCGTCCCGACTGAACAGCCTCGCTCACGGTAACCTACTATCACATAGGTAATAGGCTGATTATCACAAAGCCCCCTAAATGTCGAATGGTAATTCTATTTCCAGTGTTAAATAGAAGTCATTTTCCACATGCACTGATAAAATGCCACAAGGGATGGAAGAAGGGATGATCGTTTTATAAGAGGGATGATTTTGACTACTTTTACCACCAGGGGGGACTCTTTAAGTCCCTTTTTCCTAAGTCCCTTTTAACTGTACCAGTGTGAGAGCACGTTTACGCACCCTGTCGCCCTCTGGTGGTAAGGGCTAACTGTAACAGTGTAGAGACACGTTTACGCACCCTCTCTCGCCCCCTGGGGGTAAGGGCGAGAATCTTCAACAGGTTCAAAGCCAACAAACTATCTATAAATATTATTAGTAAGACAAAGTTTATGATTTTTAGTTGCAAAAGGAAAGACAGATGCAAGATTGGTCATACAAGGACTGGAGATTGAAAGGACAAGTGAGATCAAGTTTTTAGGTGTTATAATTGATGAACATTTGACATGGGAATCACACATAGAACAAGTTAAATCAAAAGTATCACAAACAATAGCTGTATTACACAAAGTGAAGGACTGTCTTAACAAAAATGCCATGTTTCTTTTATATAACTCACTGATTGTTCCATATCTGACTTATTGTATTGAAGTGTGGGGAAGTGCCTGTAGAACCCTCATTGAACCAATCTTCCTTTTACAGAGTGGGTAGCGCTCATGCTTCACAGCAGGAAGGTTCTGAGTTTGATCCCCGGGTCGCCCAGACCTTTCTGTGTGTGTTCTGTGTGGAGTTTGCATGCATGGTATATACATATGATATGATATACATATATATATGATATATACAAGATGGCGCTGGTGAGGCCAGCTGCATGCAGGTGTAGCTCCGTCCCTACTTTTCTTTTTTTCCTCTTTTTACTTGTATATAGTCGTTTTTCTTGCTTTTTCTTTAGAGTAGGTGAAACAGGGCGCAGTCGCGCACCTGGGAAGCCTACTCTCACTACAGCTATACTGTTAGCTGTAGTGTTTTTGGACTTTTAATGAATCTGCGCCAGGAGGGATTACCTTGGGATTTACCTGAAGCCATGCACAGGATTATATACACGCGTGACAAGCTCCTGGAACTACGGGGCCCTTCTCTACTCCACGTGGTGAAACCGGAGGTCCCAGCGGAGATACGGAGAAAGAGGAGAGGCTGCAGGGGCGGACGCAGGAACCGGAGGCCGTATTCACCGAACGGACTACCCACGGTGATAACAGGGAATCTGCGTTCGCTAAACAACAAGGTGGAGGAGCTTGTTGCGCTGACCCGACATCAGAGACAATTCCGGGACTGCAGTCTGATGTGTTTTTCCGAAACATGGCTAAATGGGAATATACCGGACAATGTAATCTCGCTGGACGGATTTACTATGAGGCGCGCGGACCGGACCGTGTCGGGGAGCGGGAAGACACGAGGAGGAGGACTTATCTTCTTCGTTAACGAACGCTGGTGCCACCCCGGGAATGTACACGTAAAACACCAGCTGTGCTCCCGGGACATTGAACTGCTCGCTGTGGGTATGCGGCCGTACTATCTTCCCAGAGAAATTGCACAAATTATTGTGTTCTGTGTGTATATTCCTCCATCGGCGGATGGTGCGGCAGCATGCGAACAGCTTCATAGCGTCGTTAGTGATATGATGATACGTCACCCGCGCGCCTCATTTCTGATCACTGGGGATTTTAATCATACATCTCTCTCCACTACTCTCCCCACATTCACCCAATACGTCACTTTCCCCACGAGAGACAATAAGACTCTGGACTTGTTTTACGCCAACATCAAGGATGCTTACACCTCCGCCCCCCTCCCCCCGCTCGGACGCTCGGATCACTGTCTGGTCTACCTGCTCCCGCAATACACACCCAGGGTGCGGAAAGAACCTGTGCGGAAGCGGTCTGTGAAGCTTTGGACTCAGGAGGCCTGTGAGAGTCTGAGAGACTGTTTCCAGAACACTGACTGGGACATTTTCACTGACTCTTACGGAAACGACATCAACGGCCTGACCCATTGCATCACAGACTATATCAACTTCTGCGTGGAGAACACTGTGCCAACCAGGAGGGTACGGTGTTTCCCCAACAACCACCCCTGGGTCACCCCTGAGCTTAAAGCCCTCCTGAATCAGAAGAAAAGGGCTTTCAACTCAGGGGACAGAGAGGAGCAGAAAAGGGTCCAGAGAGAGCTTCAGTGGAGGATCTGACGGGCCAAGAAGGACTATGGGAGGAGGATGGAGGAGCAGCTGGCCCAAAACAACGCACGGGGCGTGTGGAGAGGACTGAGGAGCATGTCTGGTTTTGGACAGAGTGGCAGAGGGACAGCTGATGGCGATCAGCGCTGGGCGGACGAATTAAACTGTTATTTCAACAGGTTTAATGCGCCCCCCACCCCCTCTGCCCCTCTGCCGACTCCCTCCTCCTCCTCTTCATACCTTCCTGGGCCAGTAGCCATACCCCCCTTCCCCCTCACACGGACTCAACCCAGCACCAGCCCCCCTCTACCCCCCCCACCACCACCCCCTGCAGTCCACCGCAGTCCCCCCTCACTCCCCCCTCTCCATCACACCGGACGAGGTGAGGAGGGAGCTCAGGCGACTCAGGCAGAGGAAAGCCGCAGGACCCGATGGTATCTGCCCCAGGCTGCTGAGAACCTGTGCAGACCAGCTCTGTGAGGTTCTCTGCTACATGTTCAATCTGAGCCTCAGCCTGGAGAAGGTCCCCGTCCTGTGGAAGACCTCCTGCGTGGTCCCGGTTCCCAAAACAACAAACGCCAGGGAACCGGCCCACTACAGACCAGTCGCCTTGACCTCCCACCTCATGAAGACCATGGAGAGGGTGATCCTCAGCCACCTCCGCTCTGTGGTGAGCCCCACCCTGGACCCGCTGCAGTTTGCCTACAAGCCAAACGTAGGAGTAGAGGACGCCGTCATCTACTTTCTGCAGCGGGCGCTCACCCACCTTGAGACCGCCGGGAGTGCTGTGAGAGTCATGTTCTTTGACTTCTCCAGCGCCTTCAACACCATCAGGCCGGCGCTGCTGCGGGGGAAGCTGGAGGACGCGGGAGTGGATGGACATCTCGCTGCCTGGACCATCGACTACCTCACTGACCGTCCACAGTACGTGCGGCTGCGCGGCTGTGAGTCAGAGGTGGTAGTCTGCAGCACGGGGGCCCCCCAGGGTACTGTCCTCTCACCCTTCCTCTTCACCATCTACACCTCGGACTTCACATACAACACGGATAGCTGCCATCTCCAGAAGTTCTCCGACGACTCGGCCATTGTGGGCTGTGTGTCAGAGGGGAACGAGCTGGAGTACCACTCGGTCATCAGTGACTTTGTAGACTGGTGTGGGCGCAACCACCTGTGCCTTAACACCAGTAAGACAAAGGAGCTGGTGATCGACTTCAGGAGGAGACCACTACCTCACTCACCGGTGAACATCCAGGGGCAGGACATAGAGACTGTGGACAGTTTCAAGTACCTGGGTGTTCACCTCAACAATAAACTGGACTGGTCCCACAACACTGACGCCCTGTACAAGAAGGGCCAAAGTCGCCTCCACCTCCTGAGGAGACTGAGGTCCTTTGGAGTGAGCAGGCCTCTGCTCAAGACATTTTATGACTCTGTGGTGGCCTCTGCTCTCCTCTATGCTGTTGTCTGCTGGGCCCCGAGCAGCACAGAACGGGACAGAAAAAGACTGAATAAGCTGGTTAAGAGGGCCAGCTCTGTCCTGGGCTGTCCTCTGGACCGTGTAGAGGAGGTGGCTGAGAGGAGGGTACTGGCCAAATTCATGTCCATTAAGGACGACACCTCTCACCCTCTGCACCGGACTGTAGAGGAGCTGAGCAGCTCCTTCAGCAGCCGATTGAGGCACCCCCAGTGCAAGAAGGAGCGCTACCGCAGATCCTTCATCCCCACCGCCATCAGACTGTATAATTCTAACATATAGGCCAGACGTGCAATATCCTCCTTTTCATGTTGATGCTTGTTGTTACTATTATCATTATTACTATTTTCCATTATTATTATTATTACGTATTACTATTTGCACTATTTATTACTTACTTTATCCCCTCCCTGCCTGCATGCACTTATTTTCCCTCTTGTCCAATTGTCCTGGAGCTACTGTGGCGAGTAAATTTCTCCTGTGTGAGATCAATAAAGTCTTATCTTATCTTATCTTATCTTATCTTATCTTATGGTCTGGGTTCGATCCCCGGGTCGCCTGGGCCTTTCTGTGTGGAGTTTGCATGTTCTCCCCGTGTCTGGGTGGGTTTCCTCCGGGCACTCCGGTTTCCCCCACCAACCCAAAACATGCACCATAGGTAAATCCTCCAGCTTAGCTCCTGACCAAGCCGAAGTAAGAAGAACATGGAGATGGTCCCCGGGCGCAGTAATGTGCTGCTCACTGCTCCTAATAATAACAGGATGGGTTAAATGCAGAACTGGAATTTCCCCACTGTGGGACTAATAAAGGCATAGCTTTCTTTCTTTTCTTTCTATCCGTGTGGTAAATAGAACTGGATACAGAGCCCACACAAACCCTATATTTGTACAATTAAAAACATTAAAATTTAAAGAATTGGTAGAATATAACTTACTCAAAATTATGTACAAAGCTCATCAAATAATATTACCAAACAACTTGCAAAATAGATTCAAAAAGAGAGAAACTAGTTATAAATTAAGAGGAACTGATATTTTTTCTAAACCAGTATTCAGAACAAAACCAAAGGAAAGATGTGTCACAATCCAAGGAGTCAGTCTATGGAGCATGAAATTAAAACTTTCAAGTGTATTTTTGTTTTTATCTTGTTTTATATGTTTTATTGTATTGTTTGTTTGTGCTTTTTATTTTGTTGTAATATAATTTTGAGTTGATAAGGGGCAGATATTATAAGCTTATGCTTCTTTCTGTTCCCTTTTCATTCATATTTGAGTTTTAATTGTATAGATGCAATTGTGTTGCATCTGTTATTTTTTGTTTTAACGAATGAAATAAATAAAGAAAAGAAAAGAAAGAAAAGGTTCGTCAGCTCTTTTAAACATGGTTGCGCTGTTAATCAGGTGTGTGTCGGTCCCAGGTGGAACTGAGCTGCTGAAGGTGGTAGTAGTAGTAGTATCAGTAGTAGTAGTATCAGTAGTAGTAGTATCAGTAGTAGTAGTATCAGTAGTAGTAGTAGTAGTAGTAGTAGTAGTAGTATCAGTAGTAGTAGTAGCAGTAGCAGTAGTAGTAGCAATAGCAGTAGTAGCAGTAGTATCAGTAGTAGTATCAGTAGTAGTATCAGTAGTAGTAGTAGTAGTAGCAATAGTAGTAGTAGCAGTAGTAGCAGTAGTAGTAGTAGCAGTAGTAGTAGTAGCAGCAATAGTAGTAGTAGCAATAGTAGTAGTAGCAGTAGTAGCAGTAGTAGTAGTAGCAGTAGTAGTAGTAGTAGTAGCAGTAGTAGTAGTAGTACTAGTAGTAGTAGTAGCAGCAATCATAGTAGTAGTAGCAGTAGTAGTAGGTTCCGGGTTCGATCCCCGGGTCGCCTGGGCCTTTCTGTGTGGAGTTTGCATGTTCTCCCCATGTCTGGGTGGGTTGTCTCCGGGCACTCAGGTTTCCCCCACCAACCCAAAACATGCACCATAGGTAAATCCTCCAGCTTAGGTCCTGACCAAGCCGAAGCAAGAAGATCATGGAGATGGTCCCCGGGCGCCCTAATGTGTGTGCTGCCCACTGCTCCTAATATATATATATATATATATATATATATACAGTGCCGTGAAAAAGTATTTGCCCCCTTCCTGATTTCTGTGTTTTTTGCATATTTATCACTCAAAACATTGTCAGATCATCAAACCAATTTTAATATCACACAGAAACAACCCAAGGAAAGACAAAATTCAGTTTTTGAATGATGATTCCATTTATTAGTGCACAAAAAAAATCTAAACCTATCTGGCCCTATGTGAAAAAGTAATTGCCCCCTTAATCTAATAGCCAGTTGAGCCTCCTTTGACAGCAATAACTGTAACCAAACGTTTGCGATAATTGGTGATGAGTCTTTCACACCGCTGGGGAGGGATTTTGGCCCACTCTTCTATGCAGAATTGTTTCAATTCTGCCATATTGGAGGGTTTTCTTGTATGAACTGCCCGTTTAAGGTCACACCACAGCATCTCAATCGGATTTAAATCCGGACTTTGACTTGGCCACTCCAAAACCTTAATTTTGTTTTCTTTGAGCCATTCAGAGGTGGACTTGCTGGTGTGTTTTGGATCATTGTCCTGTTGCATGATCCAAGAGCGCTTGAGTTTGAGGGCACGAACTGATGGCCGGACATTCTCCTTCAGGATCTTCTGGTAAACAGCAGAATTCATTTTTCCGTCAATCACAGCAAGTTGTCCTGGTCCTGAGGCAGCAAAGCAGGCCCAGACCATCACACTGCCACCACCATGCTTTACTGTGGGCACCATGTTCTTTTTATCAAATGCTGTGCCATTTTTACGCCAGATGAAACGGGCTGCAGACCTTCCAAAAAGTTCAATTTTAGACTCATCGGTCCACAAAATGTTTCTCCAAAAGTCTTGAGGGTCATCAAGGTGCTTTTTGGCAAAGGTGAGACGAGCCTTTGTGTTCTTTTGTGAAAGCAGTGGTTTTCTCCTGGGAACTCTTCCATGGATGCCATTTTTGGCCAGTGTTTTTCTAATGGTGGAGTCATGAACACTGACCTTAACTGAGGCCAACGAGGCCTGTAGTTCTTTCGATGTGCGTCTAGGTTCTTTTGTGACTTCCTGAATGAGCCGTCGTCGCACTCTTGGAGTAATCTTAGTTGGTCGACCACTCCTGGGAAGGGTTGCAACTGTTCCCAGTTTCCTCCATTTTTGAATAATGGCTCTGACAGTGGTTCGCTGGAGCCCCAGAGCTTTGGGAATGGCTTTGTAACCTTTTCCTGAATTATAGACTTCTATCACTTTTTTTCTCATTTGTTCTTGAATTTCTTTGGATCGTGGCATGATGTGTTTGTTCTTGAGATGTTGTAGCCAACTTCACTTTGTTTGACAGGAACTATTTAAGTGATTTCTTGATTCAACACAGGTGGTGACAATCAGGTGTGGGTGTGGCATGTAGAACTGAACTAAGTTTTCTCAAAACTGTGGTTAGTCACAGTTAGTTTGTGATTTAACAAGGGGGGCAATTACTTTTTCACATAGGGCCAGATAGGTTTAGATTTTTTTTGTGCACTAATAAATGGAATCATCATTCAAAAACTGAATTTTGTCTTTCCTTGGGTTGTTTCTGTGTGATATTAAAATTGGTTTGATGATCTGACAATGTTTTGAGTGATAAATATGCAAAAAACACAGAAATCAGGAAGGGGGCAAATACTTTTTCACGGCACTGTATATATATATATATATATATATATATATATATATATATATATATATATATATATATATAGTACAAGTAGCAGTAGTAGTAGTAGCAGCATTAGTAGTAGTAGCAGCTGTAGTAGTAGTAGCAGCTGTAGTAGTAGCACTAGCAAATTTTATTGTGATAACATTTTTTTCAAATATTGACTGGGATAAAATTTGGGTGCATAACAATACATATTTAGTTAAAGGGATAGTTCGTGAATCTGTACGGCGTCCACTTCAGCAGTGACTTACCCCTGACAGTGTCCTCTGAGCCGATTATTATTATTAGCCTGTTCACTTGTAAACATTGCCACTTACAAGTGAACAGGCTAATTATAATAATAATAATAATAATAATAATAATAATAACAGGCGTGCAGTGATACGACTCGAGAGAAAATAGCACCAAGCCTATTATGACTTCTGACTTTTTCGTTGGCAACTGTTTTGTGAGGCAAATATATCACTTTTTGGCAAATATTGTTTTTAGAAGAAAAACAAGCTTTATTAACTGTCCCCGCTAACTTGCCGGACCTACTTTGGTCAGTGCCAGAACCAGGGCAGAACTCGGCTCAGAGGACACTGTCAGGGGCAGAACCGGGGTAGAACTCGGCTCAGAGGACACTGTCAGGGGCAGAACCGGGGTAGAACTCGGCTCAGAGGACACTGTCAGGGGCAGAACCGGGGAAGAACTCGGCTCAGAGGCACTGTCAGTGTTGATGCACAACACTGCTGAAGGGGACGCCGTACAGATTCACAAAAAAAACAAAAAACAATAACAACTATCCCTTTAACAATAAAAACAGAAGTTTATTTTAAAATTATACATTTGATCTATCCAACAAATTATTTTATGGAAGAAAAAAAAAAGTACTTCAAAGATGAAGGAAGCTTTGACCATTGATCTGGCTTTGTGACTCACAGAACATTTGACTCAAAGCAGACCAGAGTCCATAAGTGTAGGTTTCAGACACAGAGACACCGTTTCACAGGGAGAGCACAGATTTAGACTGCACATTTTCTTCAGCAGGTATTAACTATTTCCTTAACTTCACACTTTTCCTAAGTTTAGACTTAGGCAAACTGCTCTTATCGCACAGCCCCATATAGACAGAAAAACCCAAAGAGTCCTTTTTGGGTTTCAAAAAACTCAAAAGACAGTGGTCAACACTGTCTAGGCTGCCATCTTCATCTGCATCAAGTGAGACAAGCTCATCTTGTTCCTTTTCCTTGAGCTCCATGGTGCGAGCCCGTCCCAGGAGCCGCGGCGCCGCCCGCCCCAGGCGCCGCAGCGCCGGCCGTCCCAGGAGCCGCGCAGCCGCCCGCCCCAGGAGCCGCGCAGCCGCCCGCCCCAGGAGCCGCCGCACTGGCCGCCCCAGGAGCCGCCGCACTGGCCGCCCCAGGAGCCGCCGCGCCGCCCGCCCCAGGAGCCGCCGCGTTGCTTCCCCAAGAGCCGCAACGCCGCCCGCCCCAGGAGCTGCGGAGTAGTTTAAATCTACACAGGGCAGCAGCATAGACTTTCAGGTATGCTGTAGGAGATGTTCTTCTACAACATACCTGAAAGATTAAACCTACACAGGGCAGCACCATAGATTTTCAGAATGTATGAGGCTGCCTTTTGTGTAATGTCAAATGCTGAGGTTACTGTTGAGCATCATGTCTTTCTATGATGTTGTAATGTGGTATCTTCCATCCATCCATCCATTTTCTTCCGCTTTCTTCGTATTTCGGGTTGCGGGGGCAACAGTATCTGTGCTTCAGTATATTAGTGCTTCTGCTTGTTGCTTGTTGAGCACCATTTGACAAATACATGGTGCTAACATTCACAAATGAATGCTTGGAAGAAAGATGCGAGTTGGAAACCAGATTGGACCAAGAGAAAAAAACAGCAGCTGCAAAACGAAGTGAAGAAGACCAAAGTGACAGACGAATTGGAAGAAATGAAAAAACAATTTGAAGATGAAGCTGCCGTTGTGTCCTTGGGCAAGACACTTAACCCGACCTCACCCCCATTGTCTGCGGACACTGGTAGCCCCCATGACAGAGGTGTATCAAGGCCAGTTGTGACGTGGACCCACCACCCGCGGGAGGATTCATGGGGGCTGGTGCACAAAACAGTTGTCCACGAAAAAGTCAGAAGTCATAATCGCTTGGTGCAATTTTCTCTCAATTCCTATCACTGCGCCTATTATTATTATTAGCCTGTTCACTTGTAAACATCGATACTTACAAGTGAACAGGCTAATAATAATAACAGGCGCGCAGTGATACGACTCGAGAGAAAATAGCACCAAGTGATTATGACTTCTGACTTTTTTGTGGACAACTGTTTTGTGATGCAAATATATCACTTTTTGGACAAATGTAGTTTTGAGAAGAAAAACAAGCTTTATTAACTGTCCCCGCTAACTTGCTGGAGCGGCGATGAGCGGCCCTCGCTTGAACTCGCGTTGTACTTTGGTGTCATTTGGAGCATTTCCGGAGATTTTGGAGTTTAGCGATATCTGTTAACATAAGTGGTCGGGGCATATAGTTGCTGTCACCAAATAACACAAACTAGCACTTTTCAAATGACAAAAGTTCAATGTGTTAGTCTACACGTTCGTTTGAGTCAAAAGTGGCCTGTAATCCGAGATCCAGACATGGTTTTGATTGGATGATGTCATCATCGAGGACAGCGCACATGCGCGCATTCATTCCGCTACTTTGCTTAGAAGACGCTCAGAACTTTTCTGTTGCGAGCGAGACATGGCTGAAGATTGGGACTTGGAGACTGAAGAGGACTTATTTGAGTATGATGGCCGTCCCTATCGTTTTGAGCCTGAGTATACGGATGAGGAGGTATTAGAAAGAAGGAAGCGGAGACAGTTTGAGGAGCAGCTCACCAGAGAACAGCCATTGGTATTGCATTACTTCTCAGAGCCGTGAGCTGAATCCGCTGGCCTTCTTTTTTTTCCTTTGCTGGTAAAAAATCATACGGACTGAAGTGGGTACTGCAAACACGAAGGTCCAAACGTCTTACAGCTTTGCCTTTCATGTTTGGGTCCATTCTCAAGGCAACAAGCCACAACCCTACACCTTAAAAGCCTAACAGGGACGGAGGCTGCAAATTAGCTAATGGCTATAAGCCTTATGTGCATAGACATCGGTGACCTGTTGGTGGCAATGTTTAATGTACTGTCCCTGTCAAATAAATAATAAAAACTTCAATAACTCTGGATCGTGACGAGGAAGCCTGTGAAAACTCAACTTCGTCCAAGCTGTCATTTTGTTTTCACAACCAGGATAAATGCATGTTCGCACCATTTCAGGTTTTCTCAAGCGGAGATGTGTTCTTCTTATTCTTTAGATTCTGTATGACTGTAACCGAGAGCTGAGAGCGTCGTGTTTTCTGCAAATCAGCTGTGAATACGCGCATGCGTGCTGTCCTCATCATCCAATCGAAACCATGGCTGGATATCGGATTATAGGCCACTTTGAACTTAAATGAACATGTAGACTAACACATTTAACTTTTGTCATTTGAAAAGTGTTAAAGTTTGTGTTATTTGGTGACTGCAACTGTGCGCCCCGACCACTCACGTTGACGGATATCGCTAAACTCCAAAATTTCCGGAAATGCTCCAAATGACACCAAAGTACAATGGGTGAGTAAATGACGTTGTTTTATCAATGAAATAAGTTTCAGATTGTAAAAACTTTACTATTCCTTTAAGAGGAGGGTCTCTCATAAGCCTTTCCTGCACTGTTCATAAGCCTTTCCTGCACTGTTCTGTTATTTTCTTTTTCTTTGTGTGTATTTTTGTTCTTTTAAATGCTGGGTGCAAACATTAATAAATAAATTGAATAAATAAAAATATAAGGACAGAAATTGGCGCCTTCGTCACCAGGTCACATGTTCTATCCAATATGGTTGGTTGCCTAGCAACAGCATAATATATATATTTTTTTATTCCTATTCCCATGATGCATCTATGTACCAAGTGAACAGGCTAATAATAATAACAGGCGCGCAGTGATACGACTCGAGAGAAAATAGCACCAAGTTTAACGCGTTAATTAGCTATTCGGTGTGATCTGCGCATGCGTCGGCGTTCTGTTTTGCTCGTTAGCTTGACTCCCAAACAAATCATTTTTCAGATAATTAGACAACTTTAGAGGGCGATATTAAACATCGAGGTAGCTTTTTGACTTAAGTCACTACCTGGACCTGTGTTTTTACCCCTACAAGCACAAAGGTTTCAATTAAGCCAACCAACAAAAGCGCACCATTAGGCCGTGTAGCTACAGGTGAGCCATGCGTCCACTCACTTCCACATCCAGTTGTGACAGCTGCACCGCCCTCAGTCAGAGGGTGGCTGCCCTGGAACAACGCATATCCATGTGCGAAAGCCGAGTGGAAAGCGATCTGGATATCATTTTGGGCAAGACTCAGGCCACCGCTAACAGTGCCGAACTGGCTGACACGGCTCACTGCTCCGAAGACGCCTCCGAGCACCAGTCCTCGCCACCTGACTCTGGTGCTCCAGGTACAGACGAACAGTATTGGATTCAGCGAGGGGCTAGGCCCAAAGCCCCGATTAGCTCTACTCCAGTCCGGGCAGATCCCTGGATTGTCGTAGCCCGTAAAGACTGCAGACAAGGTAAGCAAATAAACCGCTTGTCCCGCTCCTCCTCCCGTGATGGCTCCGGACATGGTAAGTGCTCCTCATCTATGAATGTAGCTTTGTCAAATAAATTCAGTATCCTCAACCATGAGGATTTCCCCGCACTAACCCGCACTTTCAAGGGCCGGTTGCATTTCACCCCGGCTCCAAAATCAGACCGCCCCGGAGTTCGGGGCATGGCTATTAATGTGTCGCCACCAGCCTTGGGTAACTCACACGAGAGCGATACCCCACTGCTCTCTGGGACTTCCCCAACTATGGCCCCAGCGCCGCACGGAGATCTGCCCTTGCACATGCCGGGCTCGCCCGCTAAGCGTGACGGGGGAAGTCCCACTGTCCCCTCTCCGCGCGGAAGTGTTCCCCCCGCTGCGGCGGTTCCGCCCGCTGCGCCTGCAGCGGCCACGGTCGCAGATCCCCCCGCTGCGGCTCCCGCGGCTGCAGATCCCCCCGCTGCGGCTCCCTCGGCCACGGAGTCCGGGCCAGGCCCGTCCGTGCTGATTCTTGGCTCTTCCATGGTCCGGCACGTGCAAATAGACAAAGGCTATACCTCCTGTCACCCAGGTGCTCTCGTGAAGGACATCATAGACTCTGTCCCTGTCACCCTGGGTGCCCTTCCCACAGTGTCAACGGTAGTTGTTCATGTTGGAACAAATGATCTTAAACTGCGGCAGTCTGAAAAACTCAAGGACAAGTTCAAAACCCTTATTACTACAATCCACAGTTTAGACAAACAGTGTGCTATCTCTGGACCTTTTGTACCACCCCGTTTTGGAAGTGAGAAGTTCAGCCGTTTAAGAGCACTGCACATATGGCTCAAAGGATACTGCAGAGACAACAAAATCCCTTATGTCGACAATTTCACCACATTTTTTAAGAGACCTGAACTTTTCTTTAAGGACCGCTTACATCCTAACATCCCCGGATCCCGTCTCCTCTCAGACAATATCAAACTCACTCTTGAAGAAGCATGACAAAATAACCAAGCACAGCTAATTCCCGTGATGAGCAGACAGCGACATGAGCATAAAATTTCTAATAAATCTACTGCCAATGTCCATAATCTTAGATCTCTTCCAAAAGCACACTCATCACAAATTCCTATTGCTACTCAGTCTCAGTTAACTTTAAACATGGCCCTTTTAAATGTCCGCTTTCTGCTGAACAAGTCTTTTATTGTTAACGACCTGATTGTAGACCACAAACTTGACTGTTTCTTTTTAACTGAAACGTGGTTAGGTGCAGACGCGCCAGCTGTTCTCACAGAGGCCTCACCACCCACTTTTAACTTTGCATTTTCAACTAGGAACGGTAAAAGGGGAGGTGGCACTGCTTCTATATGTACAAGCACTCCACCACTCCCACCAAACCTATTTTATTAAGCAATTTTACGAGTTTTGAATATCATTCAATTGTTTTTAGCAACCCTCAAATTTTATGTGTCACCATATACAGACCACCAGGAAAATGCAACGTTTTTATCAGTAAGTTTTCTGAGTTTCTATCTATTCTACACAATTCATTTAATATGATTATTATAAGCGGTGATTTTAACTTGCACATAGATAACCTTTCAGACCCTATTGCAAATGAATTTTTGAATGTTCTTAATTATATGGATTTTACTCAACACGTCACGCAGCCGACTCACAACAGGGGGCACACTCTGGATCTGGTCATTACTTACGGCCTGACCACTAGTGTGTCCTCTGTTGCTAACCTGGCCGTGTCTGACCACTACTGTGTGTTTTTTGATAACACTGGTTTTATACAGCAGGAGACCTCTGTGAGAACTGTGAGGAAGCGCCATCTGACCCCTGAAGTGGCAGCAAATTTTATCGAGGTGTTAGAGAAAAATCCCTCAATGGTTTTACCTGCCTCCTGTGATTCCATTACTGAAGATTTCAACAGTAGACTGTGGTCAGACTGCTGTTGTTGCTGTTGTTGTTGTTGCTGTTGTTGTTGCTGTCGTTGTTGTTGCCGTTGTTGCTGTTGTTGCTGTTGTTCTTGTTGTTGCTGTTGTTGTTGTTGCTGTTGTTGTTGTTGCTGCTGCTGTTGTTGCTGCTGTTGTTCTTGTTGTTGCTGTTGTTGCTGTTGTTGTTGTTGCTGTTGTTGCTGTTGTTGTTGCTGTTGTTGTTGTTGCTGCTGTTGCTGCTGTTGTTGTTGTTGTTGCTGTTGTTTCTGTCGTTGTTGCCGTTGTTGTTGCTGCTGTTGTTACTGTTGTTGTTGTTGTTGTTGTTGCTGTTGTTCCTGTTGTTGTTGCTGCTGAGGGGTATTCCACGAAAGCTACTAAGCGCAAAGCCCGGCTTTATTCGTCAGTTGGCGCTAGTTTAAGTGAGAGTTCGGTTCCACGACGCTCGCTAAACTTAGTTCCCGCTGAGTTACTGGGGCAACATGGTCTTAGCAGATAGTCTGGTCGCGGGCTGGCTAAAGTTGTGTCTTACTTAGGCCGTGTCGCAGAGAATACGTACCTGATGTAAACAGAGTGTCAAACAAACAGTTCCGCACACCTCCCGCATGAGAATCTGTGTTGTCCGAAAACAATATCAGCAAAAAAAGAAATTACCTTACGTTCTTGGTTCTTGACAAATCTCCGGTAATCTAAAAAATATGCTTTTTGAACCGCTGTCTTTACGACATTAACATATAGAAGAATTCCGGAGTTGTCTCAAAGAAAGACTTTGGTCTAGTGGATATGTCCTATAACTTTCAATTGGGCGACCCGGGTTTGATTCCCGTTATTGACCTATTGATGCTCACGTCAAATTTGAGTTAATTTTTCACGCATATTTGCAACATATTACAGAAATGGAAATGAATTTAACCTACAATTATTGTTATCATCACATAAATTATATCAGTTGGGCCTAACATCACTCTCACTTGACGACATTGACACTTTATATTTTATGTGACATCTATCAAAGAATACAGTTACAGGTAAACCTTTACTTTTAAAACAAAATGTAGCCAAATAACAGGCACACTCCATGATGCAACATTTCAATGATTCAACAAATTTGCTTCAGAGATGCTGTGCAAGCCTCTTTAATGAAATCCTATTTATCAATTTCCATCAATAGGCATAAAACAATAAAAGACATTAGGTATGACATTCTGGTGTGAGGCGACTGCTGGAGGACTGCTGAGGGTCAGGCAAGGCACTGCTGGAGGACTGCTGAGGAGGGTCCAAGTGTACGCCATCTTCAGTAACTACAACACAAACGTACTATTAAAATATACAAATGCTTTGATCACAGCTGAGGCAAGCATTAGTTTAGAGAATACCTTGAATATATATACTCCTCACAAGAACTCGCAGGAAGGATCTTTGATGGGGTCCCTCCTTCAATTATCTCCACCAGTGAGCGACCCCGGTTTAGGGCCAGTGCCAGCTCCTCTGCAGGTGAAAGGTTTTGGGAGGGCTCCCACCTCCTGTGGCTTGGTAGCTAGTGTTCATTTTAACTTAAATTAAGGTACCATTTCAACAGTATTACTAATTTCACTGAATAATAATATTAATATTAGCTTACTTACCACTCTGCAAAATGTTATTATGCTTTGTCTTTACCTGCGAAACAGTCCTCTTCACATTATTCCTGCTCAAAGACAAGATAACACAGTTTAACGTATTAGTTGGAGCAAATACTTTTACACAGTAAAAATAAATTACAACTGACAAGACTGCTCTACAAATAAATAATATTTATAACATCAACTGTTCTCCCTGAGAATCGAACTCACAATGTCTCGCACCCCAGACCGTAACTTTCCCCCTGTGACACAAATCACCATTGACATCATTGGTGAAAACAGACTTAAAAAACTCAACCTCAAGCACTGTTATAGGACTTAACTTAATATTTAAGCGCTCGGCGATCTTCTGCCACGCCATGTCTCTTGCCTTGGTTATTGCAAATGTGTTGTAGAGTTCCAAAAGCAACTTCTGTTCTGATGCGCTGAAATAATCGGCCCGAATCTTTGACATGATCGCGTTTTCGACAGTCGTTTGTTCAGGGCTTCTTATTTACCCCGTGCACGCGCGGAGGCCCGGCCTGATTAGGCCAGACTGAGCTTAGCTCTGACTAGGCGCAGCTGAAATGCGTTAGTGGAACGGCTTCAGGCTTTTGTCTAAGTTGTGTCTCAGCCAGGCGAGAACTTAGCACTTAGTCGCCGCTAAGTTTAGCCACGTTTGTGGAATACCCCTCTGTTGTTGCTGTTGTTGTTGCTGCTGTTCCTGTTGCTGCTGTTGTTGGGTTTGTTTTGTTTTTTTTCCTGGCGGCACGGTGGCTGAGTGGCTAGCACTCATGCTTCACAGCAAGAAGGTTCGGGTTGCCCGGGTCTTTCTGTGTGGAGACTGCATGTTCTCCCCGTGTCTGGGTGGGTTTCCTCCGGGCACTCCGGTTTCCCCCACCAACCTAAACATGCGCCATAGGTAAAATCCTCCAGCTTAGGGCCTGACCAAAGCCTAAATAACAAAACAAAATCATGGGGATGGTCCCCGGGTCAAATATAGAAACAACTTCTCCTGTGCGAGATCAATAAAGGTCAATCTTCTAATCCTTGACCACTGTAAGGCGCTTTGTGTTACAATTTTGTATGAAAAGCGCCTTATAAATATTGTTTGATTGATTGATTGAAGGAAGTCTGGGAGTCCCTGCTTAGACTGTTGCCCCGGTGACCCGGCCCTGGATAAGAGAAAGAACATGGATGGATGGAGTGGTATATGTATTGAACCAGTTTACCAGTGGGGCGTTGAGCCTGTGGTTGTCCACTGATCTGAACGTTGGCGGTTCGAATTCCACTCTCGACATAAACATAATTAAACTGGTATATGAATGTGTGAATGGGTGGGTGGTTCCTTGTAAAGTTGTAAAGTGGAAAAGCGCTGTATAAAAATGTGACCGTTTACAGTGTACGGGCCCCACTCCCGCTGACCTCTGACCTCCTCCTGTTTAACTGCAACGCTTCATGTGAAACTAACCACGGACTTCTGCCATGAAATGTGACATCTGTAGGTTTATATGGGAGAGAGGCATTTCAAAGGTCATTTTTATACTTTGTGTTTTTATGACACAAACACCTGCACTCACAGTAAAGCTCTTTTACTCGACGTTTTGTTGATCTCGAAGTCCCTGCCTGATTTGTCGAGGTTTTACACAGCCTGTAGAGTCAGCAAAGAAATATAATAAGTAGCAACATATAAAGTTCTAAAGGAGATCTGTATTCTGGAGATATTTATGAGAAAATATTTTGGACATTTTTGAACAATTTTCCTACCCAATCCAACTTTATTTGTAAACCACATTTTACCAACACAAAATCTCCAAACTGCTGCACAGAGAACGCGCAATATAAATGAACACATTAAATAAAATAAATGAATAAACAAGCAAGTCAGTAAAGAACCTGCGCATTGTGTTCTGCATCCTGATTGGCTAAGGGACTGTAGACCTTTGCCGATTTGTCCGTTATTTTCCTCCGTGTCTCCTGTACAGAACAGAATGTGTTCAGCCAAATTTATATAAATGTTCGATTGCAGTGTGACTCTGAAGTGCTGTATGCTGTAAGTTTTCTCCCAGACAAAACCCACAATGTCGATGAAATGAAATGAAGACTCCCGGTCAGAGGAACCGTGAAATACTCACCTGAGTCATTATTAAGGATGCACGATATATCAGCATTAACATAGGTATCGGCTGATATATATATATATAAATATATATATATATATATATATATATATATATATATATATATATATATATATATATATATATTATATATATATATTTTACATACATCGGGCCCGATGTGTAAAACTAGGTGGATATTAATGACCGATATATATATATTAGGGCTGTCAAACGATTAATTTTCTTGATCGCAACTAATCTCAGAAATTTCATAGTTAATTGCGATTAATCATGATTTATTTTGCATGTTTAAAATTGATATCTTGCAGTAAGATCGTTCGAATCTAAAGTTAAACTCACAATGCAAAGTATTTCTCACCATTTTTTTAATTTAAAAAAAGTGCAGAGAAAGGAAAAAGTAACAATGAACCAGTAATAGTGCTTACTTTGAGAAATTCTAAATAAATGATTGAAGCCCGCTCGAGCTGCCTACGGATGCGTAGAAGGAACAAAATACTAGCAAACTCAAAATAGCGCGTTTAACCGACAATGAGTTTAATTAATACAACCAAATGAGCTGCATATAAGAGAACTCCCGGGGCAGGTAACCGGGCCTCATGCCAACAGCGAACAGTTCAATGTCTTTGTTACACATCTGCTCCTTCACTGTACAGTGTCCAGGTTTACACCATTTCTCGTTCAGAAACAGCACTAGTCCTCCTCCCTACTTCTTCCCACTCTCCTCTGTCCTGTCTGCGCGCAGCAGATGAAAGTTGTCCACAGTGACGGTAGAGTCCGGGATTTGCGGTGTTAGCCATGTCTCCGTAAAAACAATGACGCTAGCGTCCCTGTACTCCTGCTGAAATCTAACGAGCGCCGCGAGCTCGTCCGTCTTGTTGGCGAGGGAGCGCACATTCCCCGTGATGACAGAGGGAAGAACGGGTCTGTAGCGTCTCTTCTTTTCCCGGAGTTTACGTCCCGCGCGGCATCCACGGCGTGTCGTCCGCAGGATCTCGTCAGGGATAACATGCCTGTCTCGGGGGAACACAACAGCGCTGCGCAGCGCCATCAGCTGATCCTTTGTGTAGACGAGCGGGGGACGGGGTCCCTTACACATCTTAAGCCGAGACAGGTAAATAATCCACCAAAAGTGCAGAAAAAGTGCAGAAAAAGTGCAGCGTCGTGTGCGGCCCAAGCTTACGTACAGTGTTGATAAAAAATATTTACAAAAGTGGGGCAGTTTAAGGCAAAAAGTTAGGAAAGTGCAGGAGCGTTGTGACGGGCAGCCAGCTCGCGCCGGCGCCGGAAGTACTATGGATGGTAGAATTGCGGAAAATGCTGGCAAACTCTGATCGCGATTAAAAAAATTGTTTGCGATCATAATTTACATTAATCTAATCGCGATTAACGCGTTAATATTCCCAGCCCTAATATATATATATATATATATATATATATATATATATATATATATATATATATATGGTTCAGGCAAATGTGCCGCTGGTTCCTTGTTTTAGCGGTGCGCTGTGTGCTGGCCCCACTTCCGCGTTTTAAGCGCGAAGGAAGAAAGGAGAGGCATTTCAATGAAAAAAACACATTTTCACAGAAAATAAAATTAAACCACTGCTGTTTCAGAGGTCCAGAGGCTCAGATAAAGGACTTCTGAGCCTAGAAACACTTGCACAAGCCTCCAAGCAAATAAAAAAAACGCATTTCGCATTGCGTAGCTCATTCGCGGTCCAAACTCTCTGGGCGTGATTTACAGAGACGGTGGGTAGACATCCAGACGGGGGGTGGAGCTGCATTTTTCAATGTGACGTCACATAGTTGCCTTGTTCAGAATCGCCCATTTGAGCTGTGTTTTTTTCTAACGCAGAAAAGGATCGCAAATGCTCAGTTTAGACATTTCGCAACTTTTAGCCATGGGGGGGAGGGGCCCTAAACAGGGTAGGGGAGCTCACATTAATGTTCAAAAACCTCAGAAAGTGAAAATGTCATGCCATGGGACCTTTAAGTTTATTGTAATTTGACAAAATGTGTTGCAGTTCCTTTTCTTGGCAATACACAAAATGGCCCCCAAACCTGAAGTACATGTGGTGATATGGGAGCCATGTGAAATGCAGATTAAGAGTGACACCTTTTTTTTTTTTTTTTTTTTAATCTAAACTTTCTCACAGGGGTTTTGTGAATAAAATAATTTAAGTTTTATGGAGTCAAAACACGTTTTGAAAATAAAAGAAGACATTCAAAAATTTATTTTGCCTGATTTTCAGTCTGTATAAAATGTTATCTCAGAATAAAAAAATAAAAAAATAAAATAAATAATAAAATAAAAATATCGGTATCGGTTAATATCGGTTATCAGCAAAAAAAATTTCCCTAACCCTAACCCCTAACCCTTAAAATTTCTAAAAGCGTTCATATTATTTTTTTATACAGGAAAATGTTTACAGCATTTATAGCTGTGATTGGACATCTTATTTTTTGATATTGTATTTTATATTTTATAACGTATTTTTCTATCTTATTCTGATTTGTACATATACATTTATTATCTTTTTTTCTGTTTTTATAATTATGTCTCATTTACACCGGTCTATTGCTCTTTTTTTGGTATTCCATCTATTTTTTGTTACCCTTGTGGAGTTTATGTTTTGATTTCTCAAACAAATATTTGTTGATTTCTCAAACAAATATTTTTAAGTATTTAAAAAATTTGATCACATGGTGTTTTTGAGCGTTGATGGTAAATCTGTCAGTACTTTTTTCACTGAGTCGTGTATTTCTATGAGGACCAACATCCTCCTGAAGTTCTGATTCTGTCACTTCTGTTTACTTCATGAAAACAATTAATACAATCTGAAAAATATTCAAATGTCATAACGAATCTTTAAAGGCTCCCACCAGCCACCACAGGCTCGTCTCCATGGAGATGTTAGTGCTATGCCTGGAATGTTCCACCATACGGCATTTATTTATCTTTACGGCACTTGTACTGTGAGCGGAATCTCCTCTCCACAGATCTGACCTGTAATTAGGTCTGGTGGAATTACCTGCCTGTCTCCAAAACTCTCTCTCCTGTGAGTCCTGGTTTAGCCAGGGTTCAGTCCTGGTTCAGCCCGGGTTTAGTCCTGGTTCAGTCCTGGTTCAGTCCTGGTTTAGTCCTGGTTTAGCCTGGGTTTAGTCCTGGTTTAGTCCTGGTTCATCACTGGTTTAGTCCTGGTTTAGTCCTGGTTCATCACTGGTTTAGTCCTGGTTTAGTCCTGGTTCAGTCCTGGTTCTATCCCTGGTTTAGTCCTGGTTTAGTCCTGTTTTAGCCCGGGTTTAGTCCTGGTTCAGTCCTGGTTCATCCCTGGTTTAGTCCTGGTTCAGTCCTGGTTTAGTCCTGGTTTAGTCCTGGTTCAATCCTGGTTCTATCCCTGGTTTAGTCCTGGCTTAGTCCTGTTTTAGCCGTTTTAGTCCTGGTTCAGTCCTGGTTTAGTCCTGGTTCAGTCCTGGTTTAGTCCTGGTTTAGTCCTGGTTTAGTCCTGGTTTAGTCCTGGTTCAGTCCTGGTTCTATCCCTGGTTTAGTCCTGGCTTAGTCCTGTTTTAGCCGTTTTAGTCCTGGTTCAGTCCTGGTTTAGTCCTGGTTCAGTCCTGGTTTAGTCCTGGTTTAGTCCTGGTTTAGTCCTGGTTCATCCCTGGTTTAGTCCTGGTTTAGTCCTGGTTCAGTCCTGGTTCTATCCCTGGTTTAGTCCTGGTTTAGTCCTGTTTTAGCCCGGGTTTAGTCCTGGTTCAGTCCTGGTTCATCCCTGGTTTAGTCCTGGTTCAGTCCTGGTTTAGTCCTGGTTTAGTCCTGGTTTAGTCCTGGTTCAGTCCTGGTTCTATCCCTGGTTTAGTCCTGGCTTAGTCCTGTTTTAGCCGTTTTAGTCCTGGTTCAGTCCTGGTTTAATCCTGGTTCAGTCCTGGTTTAGTCCTGGTTTAGTCCTGGTTTAGTCCTGGTTCAGTCCTGGTTCTATCCCTGGTTTAGTCCCGGTTTAGTCCTGGTTCATCTCTGGTTTAGACCTGGTTTAGTCCTGGTTTAGTCCTGCTTTAGTCCTGGTTTAGTCTTGGTTGAGACCTTGTTTTGTGAGATAAATTATATAGTGGAACTTTTTAGACAAAAATGTCCAACAAAGTGGAGGCGAACCCTCCCTAGAAAAGTTCTGTTCTCCAGCTTTATCCTCTAGAGCTGGAGTTACTATAAATTTAATTTGTTATTTCTAAAAGCAATCACATAATTTTTTTTTTATATAGGAAAATGTTTGTTTTTATGTTTAGGGCCTGAAAACAGGTTTTGATCTTTGGTTTCTTTCTATAATACTGTGGATTTTTTTGTTGAAAATCTACGAAAGTTTGAGTGTTTAAACAAGAGAGAAATGTGAGAAAAGTGTAGAATGTGTGTGGTGAGGTGTTTACAGCCTTAAAACATGGAGAATAATTGTAAAATGTAAAATTGACGACTTTGCGGGTTATTTTGAGAACGTGACCACCGCGATAAACGAGGGACCGCTGTATAACAAATAGTACAAAAGTCTTTTTGTTCAGCCTGTAACTGTAGGTCTGATAATTCCTGTGTAATCTGAGCCACAGTTTAAATCTCGGCGTTTCTATGCGACAGAGACAGCGACGGAACGACAAAACAATACAACAAAACTACAACACAAGTCCGGCAGAAGGCCACAGGGTCCTGGGTGAAAACTCATGTCGTCTGCCTCATGTTCCTGACACTTCTCCCTTCAGCCGAAGCCACCTACAGTAAGTTCACATCTTTTCACGTTTGATCAAATGATTTAGTAATTTGGTGTTTTTTGGTGTAGTTAAAGTGTCTATGAAGATGATGATTTTGACGATTCTCTTATTCAGGGGTGCTCAACCTTTTTTTTTTAACCGAGATCTACTTCTGAGGTTGATGTTGTGCCGAGATCTACCAAGAGGGGGGTCTGTTAGACATGGCAAATATGGGCTTTTGGAGTAGGATTATTTTTAAAGTTGCGAAAAAATTGGATTTGGGTCACTTCAGGCTGCAGTGTGAACGTAGCCCAAGATATGTGGTCCTAAAACCAATACATATCCGATCTTTTGGCACGTGACCTCAGTCCGAATGGCCAGGTCGCATTCATCCGACCTGGGTGTATTTCCTCCAGCGAGAGTGGTACAAGTAGGTGCTCACAAACGTACACAAACGTTCTTCTCGTCATGCGAAAATAGTATATGAACTCCGTGTCAGTGAAGCGGCGAAGCACGTAGCAATCCCACCACTTTTGTCTGCGACTCCGCACCAACACGTTCATTTCTACGGACGTTGTTGCCACTGCCCCACAAAACGCCGTGGCCAAAAACCTCGTCCTTCTCCTTCTCCGTCTCCTCCTTAAAACAAATAAGCTGTACATTGTTCTGGCTCTGGTACGACAGCAACTTTAGGCGACTTCCGTAAACACGCTCGCTCCACGTGACCTCGTCGTGTCCTCCAAGACTTTTGGGGCGTTTAAAGTTCACACTGGAGATCACAAACAAGTCGTATTTAATTGGAAATGTGAACGACCTCGCAAAAAAAATCGGATTTCACAAAAAAATTTAAAAAATTAAGCCCTGCAGTCGCGATTGACTGACACTCTGCCTGCGATCGACTGGTAGATCGCGATTGACTGGTTGGGCACCCCTGCTCTAATTTCTACTTAATTTGGTGTTATGATACCTGCTGTAAACACCAACCGAGAAGCAGTTTGTGAAGAAAAGTTGAAAAATATATTGAAAACTACAGGAAGTAAAGAGTCCCACACTGATGAAATCACACCGGGGAGAATTCTATCCAATATTTAAGCACAATTTACACTTACAAAACACATTTTTCCGATACTTTAACTGTGATTTCAACAAAATATATGTTTTCTTATTTTATTTTTTCTTATTTTATTTTTTTCTTATTTCTTTCTTATTTTTTATTATTATTTTATTACTTTAAATGTAATTTCAACAAAATAATGGTGTCTTCTTTTATTTTGTGAAATAATAATCTCTGTGTTCGTTGGAGGAGTTTTGGCCGATACACTACATCGTGGTTGCTAGATAACCATTAGGGGATTCATTCATTCAGTCAGGATTTCCAACCATTTGAAACCTAAAAAAAAATGACAAACTGGGAAAGAAAGAGGAAAATGTTTTGTAAAATCTTAAAAGTAATGATCTTAACTGTGTTTTAGACAGTTTGTGAAGAAACATAGAAAAAAATCTAAATCTAAATCCACTTTTTTCACTCCAAAATGTGTATATGGTGTTTAAACAGCATTATCGACAGTTTTAATCCAAATTAGGTACATTTTCAGTTTTCTGTTTGTGTCGCTTTCGGAGGTCTCTGCAATTTCAAGTACTACGTGACATCACACAGCACTGCCCTGATTTACACTGTAGCCTGGTGTTTCTGATACAAACACCTGGCTTTAGGGGCGGAGTTTGGGGCGGATACCTGTTCGACCAATCACACAACATCACCCACGGTGTCCAGCTCCAGTCAAATGAAGCTCACTGAGGCCTGCAGTGATACAGTGAATTTTAAGTTCCATATTAGAAATAGGAATTTATTCACGGACAAAATAACATATAGCGGGAGTCACAGAAAGAGGAGTGACAATATTTCAATGTAAACTCAATTGGAGCCAGAGTCAATGGAGCTAGAAGCGCCCCCATGCTCACTTCCTATTTGGAACTCGTGTTTTAATAATAGTTTTGACTGTCTGTGTTGTCAACGTAAGTAAACAAGCTCCTTTTCAAAGCTGTACCTGAAGCACATTCTACCAAACTGTTGTTCCTCCACCCTCGCTCGCCCCTTTAGTCCTCCAGACCCCGCCCCTCATGGTCCCCTTTAGTCCTCCAGACCCCGCCCTTTCTCCTCCCACCTCGCCCCTTTAGTCCTCCAGACCCCGCCCTTTCTCCTCCCACCTCGCCCCTTTAGTCCTCCAGACCCCACCCTTCCTCCACCTTGCTCGCCTTTAGTCCTCTAGACCCCGCCCCTCTTCCACCTCATTCACCCCTTTAGCCCTCCAGACCCCGCCCCTCCACTCGCCTCTTTAGTCCTCCAAACCCCGCCCTTCCTCCACCTCCCTCACTCGCCCCTTTAGTCCTCCAGACCTCACCCCCTCCACTCACCCCTTTAGTCCACCAGACCCCGCCCTTCCTCCTCCACCTGACTCACCCCGTTAGTCCTCCAGACCCCACCCTTCCTCCAACTCGCTCGCCCCTTTAGTCCTCCAGACCCCACCCCTCCTCCACCTCACTCACCCCTTTAGTCCTCCAGACCCCACCCCTCCTCCACCTCGCTCACCCCTTTAGTCCTCCAGACCCCGCCCTTCCTCCTCCACCTCACTCACCCCTTTAGTCCTCCAGAACCTGCCCTTCCCCCTCCACCTCACTCACCCCGTTAGTCCTCCAGACCCCACCCTTCCTCCAACTCGCTTGCCCCTTTAGTCCTCCAGACCCCGCCCCTCCTCCTCCACCTCACTCACCCCTTTAGTCCTCGAGACCCCGCCCTTCCTCCTCCCTCGCTCTCCCCTTTAGTCCTCCAGACCTCACGCCCTCCACTCACCTCTTTAGTCCTCCATACCCCACCCCTCCTCCACCTCACTCACCCCTTTAGTCCTTCAGACCCCGCCTCTCACAGTCCCCTTTAGTCCTCCAGACCCCGCCCCCTTCCACCTCACTCACCCCTTTAGTCCTCCAGACCCCGCCCCTCCTCCACCTCCCTCGCCCCTTTAGTCCTCCAGAACCCGCGCTTCCTCCTCCACCACCTCACTCACCCATTTAGTCCTCCAGAACCCGCCCCTCACGGTCCCCTTTAGTCCTCCAGACCCCGCCCCTCCACTCGCCCCTTTAGTCCTACAGAACCCACCCTTCCTCCACCTCGCTCGCCCCTTTAGTCCTCCAGGTCCTCCTCAGTTTGGCAGCTCTATTTGAGATGTGGTTGTCCCACTTTAGTCCCACCTTAACAAAAAACGGAACACATTTCGAAACGTTTCAAATAGTTTATCCCTAATTTCCTAAAACTTGATAAAAGCTTTATTATTGTGTTATTTACTAGCCAGATTACTCTAGTGCTTCCTTCTCTCTCCCCATCTGGAGATGGGGAGAGAGTGGAGTCTGGAGTGGTGTCACGTGACCTCCTTAATAGACGAGTGATCTCACTGCAGCAGACTTAATGTGTTCGGAGCAGTCCTTCAGACTCGCCGCCACTTTTCCCATGAGTCCTCTGAGCGTGCACGAGCCGGCGAGCATGAACATGGGGGTCTAGGTCCATATAGGTAGATAAGATAAGATAAGAAGATCCTCAGCGGTCCACAGTCCTTCCCGGTGTCCCTCCTCATGTCTCTCCACCACAGACACGCTGTTTATGTCCTCACAGAAATGCTGCCGGAGGCCATCAACAAAGTGCAGCCCGCGCTCTTTGCCGAGCAGCTGCAGGGCTCCAACTTCAACCGGATCCTCGGCAACCTCAAGGTAAGTCCCATTTGGGAATTTTTATGACAACCGTGGTGCTGAGATATGCTGGTTTGATAGTGGAATTCTGTTCAAAGTTGACATTTTAAACCAGCCCAGAAGAAGTGGTGAGAAAAGGCTGAAATGTGAAGCTTCTTTGGGGTTCTGATTGGATTCCTGAGAGCCAAAACACCAAAACTGATTTGAACATGTTTACTTGGGATCTGAAGACACAGACAGAGATCAGTTCATGCATAATATACGACATATACTGCCTTAAAGTGGTACTGAAACGATCTGCTGCCTCTGAGAGTCCACTCTGTGATGGCTTTGATCCTCCTGTCACTTATTTCTAAACCACATCTGAAACCGCCAGTTATATGACAAAAACTAACAAGACAACAACAGGAAATGTATCTCAAAACATTATTATTATTATTATTATTATTATTATTATTATTATTATTATTATTATTATTATTATTATTATAGTGATGATTTGTTTTATTTATAATTTATTTATTATTTTATATTTTTATTTATTTTTTATTTATTAATTTATTTCTTTATTTATGATGATTATGATTATGATTATATTTATATTCCTATTATTTTTTTTATAAATTATTATTTTAAGTATTACTATTATTGTTATTATTTATTTACAAATGTATTATTTTTATAGTTTGATTTTTTATGTATTTATTTTATTTTATTATTCATTCATAATTTATTTGTAATTATTTTTTGATTATTATATTATTATTATTATTTTATTTATTTATTTATTCATAATTATTATTTTTTAAATTATTTTATTATTATTATTTTATTTATTTATTTATTTATTTATTTATTTATTTATTTATTTATTTATTTATTTATTCATTTATTTTTAAGGTGATATATATATATATATATATATATATATATATATATATATATATATATATATATATATATATATATAAACATTTTAAAAAAAACATTGGACATTCATTATTTTTTAATTTGGTGTTTTGGTCCAAGATGATTCTCCAATCAGAACGCAGAATGAGCGTCACATGACTCTCTCATGTGGGTAGCTGGTTCTAAACCTAAAATGTGTCTGATCTGAATGGTCCCTCCCTAAGCCCCAGAGTCAGTGCTAGTGCAGCTTCTGCAGCTCAGGGTAGGAATTCTGGAGGTTCTGAGCTTCACATGAGTCCAGAACCTGAGAAGGAGACAAACTTGGATGTGTCTCTGTCCACAGGTGAAGACTCTGGAGACACAGGGTCGGTTGTGACTGTGATCGTATTTTTCGAGCTCTGACTCTGACTCTCTGACATTTCCTTTAGTCTGTGATGAACTGTCTTTATCTGACTTTTTAACACAGTTACGGCTCTGCCAGGTTTCTAAAAGACACTTTTAAGCTTAAATGTTTCAACTTATTTGACTTCAGACTGTATAATTCTACTATATAGTCCAAACGTGCAAGATTTTTTCCATACTCTCCTAGTTACTGTTTTTTATTATTATTATTACTTATTTTATTATTACTTATTTAATTTTATTCTTGCCTGCATGCACGTTTCTTTCTTGTTCAAACTTATCTCTTATCTTATGAAATCTCACATATAGGAAAAAAGGACGCAATGGCGTAGTCAGAAGGATGTTTTTGGTTATTTAATTAATGAAGTTCCCAAAAAGTTTGAAGAGCACTATATACAAGACAGCGAAACAAAAGAAAACAACAGTTAGCTTCCTGTCCCTTCGCTCTGACCAAATGAACTGTTTCTTAACCTGATTCTAAGGCTGCGTCCCATTCCTCTGTCTTACCACTTCGTCTTACCCCTACCCCTTGGTTTTGCTCGTTCATGTGAGGACAAGGGGTGTCCCGATTCAAATTTTGATCAAGGGCTCGGGCCACGACCTCGGGCTACATACCCCTTGAAACAAAGTAAGCTCTTGACCAGACTTGAAACGAAGGGGTACGACTACAAGCTCAGGCAGGTTTTGGGATCAGGACGAGGACTAAACCGGGATTAACTATAACTGAACCAGGATTTAACTGGAGAAACTTTGGCTAAACCAGGACTAAACCAGAACTAAATCAGGACTAAACCAGGACTAAACCAGGACTAAACCAGGACTAAATCAGATCAAAACCAGGACTAAATCAGATCAAAACCAGGACTAAACCAGAACAAAACCAAAACAAAACCAGAACAAAACCAGAACAAAACCAGGACTAAACCAGGACAAAACCAGAACAAAACCAGAACAAAACCAGAACAAAACCAGGACTAAACCAGGACAAAACCAGGACAAAACCAGAACAAAACCAGGACTAAATCAGATCAAAACCAGGACTAAACCAGGACTAAACCAGAAAAAAAACAGAACAAAACCAGGACTAAACCAGGACTAAACCAGAACAAAACCAGGACTAAACCAGGACTAAATCAGATCAAAACCAGGACTAAACCAGGACTAAACCAGAAAAAAAACAGAACAAAACCAGGACTAAATCAGATCAAAACCAGGACTAAACCAGGACTAAACCAGAAAAAAAACAGAACAAAACCAGAACAAAACCAGGACTAAACCAGGACTAAACCAGGACAAAACCAGGACTAAACCAGAACAAAACCAGGACTAAACCAGGACTAAACCAGAACTAAACCAGGACTAAACCAGGACTAAATCAGAATAAAACCAGGACTAAACTAGGACTAAATCAGATCAAAACCAGGACTAAACCAGAAAAAAAACAGAACAAAACCAGAACAAAACCAGGACTAAACCATAAAAAGGAGGAGGAAACAGCGTTAGAATGTGGCTTAAAGCTCATAAGCAGACCTGGGCACTTCAAGGCCCGGGGGCCAAATACGGCCCATGAGTCGACTCTGACCGGCCCGTGAAAGGTTGCTTGGAATTAAGAAAATAAAAGCTCCTACTTTCAAAATTGTACATAATGCATTTGTACTGATGCATTTGTACTGATGATCAGTGCACATCTCCACCTCAACTCCACATCTCCACCTCAAACATGAACCTGACTTTGATGCACTTGTTAAAGCTCAACAGAGGCGACATTTCTCTCACTGATCAAGAAAAAAACACTAAAACATGCTAACTTTGACTTTTTCTACAAAGTTTGGCAGTTAGACAAAAATGTTGTGACATTTCTTGTATTATATTATTTGGCGTGTTTATTTGGGCCTGTTTTAGTCCTGGTCCAGTCCAGTTTTAGTCCTGGTTCAGTCCAGTTTTAGTCCTGGTTCAGTCCAGTTTTAGTCCTGGTTCAGTCCGGGTTTAGTCCTGGTTCAGTCCAGTTTTAGTCCTGGTTCAGTCCAGTTTTAGTCCTGTTTTAGTCCTAGTTCAGTCCAGTTTTAGTCCTGGTTCAGTCCAGTTTTAGTCCTGGTTCAGTCCAGTTTTAGTCCTGGTTCAGTCCAGTTTTAGTCCTGGTTCAGTCCAGTTTTAGTCCTGGTTCAGTCCAGTTTTAGTCCTGGTTCAGTCCAGTTTTAGTCCTGGTTCAGTCCAGTTTTAGTCCTGGTTCAGTCCAGTTTTAGTCCTGGTTCAGTCCGGGTTTAGTCCTGGTTCAGTCCTGTTTTAGTCCTAGTTCAGTCCAGTTTTAGTCCTGGTTCAGTGCTGTTTTAGTCCTGGTTCAGTCCAGTTTTAGTCCTGGTTCAGTCCAGTTTTAGTCCTGGTTCAGTCCGGGTTTAGTCCTGGTTCAGTCCAGTTTTAGTCCTGGTTCAGTCCAGTTTTAGTCCTGGTTCAGTCCGGGTTTAGTCCTGGTTCAGTCCAGTTTTAGTCCTGGTTCAGTCCAGTTTTAGTCCTGGTTCAGTCCAGTTTTAGTTCTTGTATTATATTTGTCAAACAAAGACATTGTGGTGTCTTAATACAAAGTTAAAGTTAAACTCAGAAAACATTGTGGGGTTAATGTGACTGAAAAAGAGTTACAAATGTTTCACGTTTACTATTGTTTTGAATTATTTTACTGAATAAATTCAGTTTTTGTAAAACCTCACTCTCTCATTACTTAATAATAACACAGAACTTAACAGCTTCTGTAAACAAAGACATTCACTGATTTCAACGCAGAAATAAAATCTTAATCTTATAATCTTATAATCTTAATCTTAATAACCAGAGTAGACTTCAAACTTACAATATTTTCTGCTTCTCATTTGGCCCCTGGGGAAAAATAATTGCCACCCCCCTGCTCATAAGAGTCAATTTTGCATCATACAATAATCCAAATGCAGCAGATTCTTTTGCCGTATTGATCGCCCGGCGTGAGTGTTCTGTCCTGACGTTGCCTCACTGCAGTCCGTGAGTCAGCACAGCCCTCCCTCTGCATCCCTCTTTCTCTCTCTCTCTTCTCTTACTACTCGCTCTTCGCCTCCTTTCCCTTCTTTATCTCCTTCCTTCCTTTAAATCCCTCCTCTCCCTCTGTACCTCTTCTCTCTTTACTCATCACATCCCTTTCTTCCGATCTCTCTCTCTCTCTATCTCTCCAGTCTTTCCACGTCTTAGTTATCCGTTCATTCTCCCGTTTCGACTCTCTCTAATCTTAATCTCCCCTGCCTTCTCTCCTCCTTTCTCCTCCGTTTTCTCAGCTCATCGTCTCCTCTCACTTTCTCTCCTCTTTTTCCTCCATTCCTCCACTCATTCTCCCGGCTCTCTCTCCCATATCTCTCCCTTCTCCGTTTCCAACTTTTCTCTTTCTTTTCTGGCTGTCTGTCCTCTCTCTCCTCTTCTCTTCTTCTTCTCTCTTACTTTTCTTGTCTTCTTCGCTCCTTTCTCTCTTTCTGTCCACACACTTGACTTCCTGACACACAGGACTAGACCCAGACTCCTGTCCGGTCCTGTCTGGTTGAGGTCCTGGACTGGGGTCTTTGAGAATTGGGGTTCTGGACTAAGGTCTTGGACTGGAGCCTTGGCTTGACGTCTTGGACCATGGGTCAGTTTGAGGAGGTCCTGAAGGTGACCTCTGCCACTCTGACCACCTCCTCTTCTCTGCAGAGATACAACTACTCGGCCTGGGTCCATGGAAACATCTTCAAGAAGGAGTGCTGCTACTACAAGAGCAGCGGCAGGTACCACCGCTACTCCTACTGATACTTTGCAGTGACATCATGGTGGAAAGTTCGCCAGTTACCATGGAGAAACATTAGCATTTAGATCAGGGGTGCTCAACCTTTTTTTTTTAAACCGGGATCTACTTTTGAGGTTGACGGTGTGCCACACACACCATAGTCCTGGTTCAGACCTGGTTTAGTCCTGTTTTAGTCCTGGTTCAGACTTGGTTTATTCCTGGTTTAGACCTGGTTTAGTCCTGGTTTAGACCTGGTTTAGTCCTGGTTTAGACCTGGTTTAATCCAGGTTTAGTCCTGGTTTAAACCTGGTTTAGTCCTGGTTTAGACCTGGTTTAGTCTTGGTTTAGTCCTGGTTTAGACCTGGTTTAGTCTTGGTTTAGTCTTGGTTTAGTCCTGGTTTAGTCCTGGTTTAGACCTGGTTTAGTCTTGGTTTAGTCCTGGTTTAGACCTGGTTTTGTCCTGGTTTGGTCCTGGTTTAGACCTGGTTTAATCCAGGTTTAGTCCTGGTTTAGACCTGGTTTAGTCTTGGTTTAGTCCTGGTTTAGACCTGGTTTTGTCCTGGTTTGGTCCTGGTTTACACCTGGTTTAGTCTTGGTTTAGTCCTGGTTTAGACCTGGTTTAGTCTTGGTTTAGTCCTGGTTTAGACCTGGTTTTGTCCTGGTTTGGTCCTGGTTTAGCCGTCCTCCTGTGGACCCACCACCCGCGGGAGGATTCATGGGGGCTGGTGCATTGTGTTCTGGGCAGTGGAACACTGCTTGGACTGCTGCCCCCGTGACCCAGAAAATGGAAAAAGCGGAAGAAGATGAATGAATGAATGAATAATATGACCTGAACCTGAACGTATTGCCAATTTCGCCAAAAAGTCAGGGATTTTCATGCCTGCAATGAAGCGGTGAAGCACGTAGCAATCCCACCACTCTTGTCTGCGACTCTGCACCAACACGTTCATTTCTACGGACGTTGCTGCCACTGCCCCACAAAACACCGTGGCCAAAAACCTCGTCCTTCTCCTTCTCCTCAAAATAAATAATCTGTACATGTTTTGGCTCCGGTACGACAGCAACTTTAGGCGACTTCGTAAACATTGAGCACGGTCACTGCGCATGACCTCATCGTGTCCTCTGGGGCGCATGCGCAAAAAATCGGATTTCACAAAAAAATCAGAATTGAGCATTAAGCCCTGGCGATCGACTGACACTCGGCCCGCGATCGACTCGTAGACCGCGGTCGACCGGTTGGGCACCCCTGATTTAAAAGAATAATGCTTATTAGTTTGTGACTGTAATTTTATGTGAGGGAGACTTACAGCACAAATGAACTCTGGGCGGTATGATCAAAAACTGTTATGACGGTATTTTCCAAAATTATATTGGTGTCATGGTATTTGACAGTATTTTTTTTTCATGTACTAAGTGGTTCCATGTCTTTGGTGAAGTGGACAGTAACAGCGTTGGTAATATCGTTCCACTGTTTGCTTTTCTTGTCGCAAACGTGTCTTTGAGTGACGTCTGAGTGGCGTTTTGTGTCGCGGCGCCAACTTGAACGTTCCCTGCAGACGTGGAAGAGGATGCAGATCTTAGTTTCGTGCGTTCTTCATATTCCAGGACATGTTTGTGACGGAGGTGGTGAAGCAGATCGCTCGTGTCGCCTCCTGCAGCTACGACTTTAGCCCGACGACATTTACAGAATACGGTTGTTTGATCGGCGTCAGATTTTTTAACGCCGAAGTTCTTCCACACGACTGACACGGCTCCTCTTTTCGGTATAAGTTCCTCTGTGTCTGTAACATTTTCTCCGTTCATGTTGTTCACCGCTCAACACACACTGAGCTTCCACCGCTCTCACGCCAAAACAGTCCCCCTCTCAAACAATGTCCTGCCGCGCCACATTCCGCCGCTATATGGGATATGTGAAAAACCAAACACTGGTATTCGGTATGAAGCGGTATACCGCCCAGCCCTAGCTCACCTGTTGTAGTTCCAGCCAGGATGTCTCCACAGTGAGGACAGGTGTGATGCTGAACCTGTGGCTGTGTGACAGGGAGGACATGTGTGAGTGTGGCCTGAGCAGGAGCGGCCATGTGGCAGATGCCTTCACCCACACTGATCACACGGCGAGCTGGGACCACCACAAACACGTCCGCGAGAGCAGCACTGACGCTTTCGGAAACATCTGCTTCAGAGGACTGGGACACAAGACCGCCAAGGTACACACTACTACCTCTGTCTGCCATAAACATCGTCAACGTTAGGTGAATATTGAACTTTAAACGCCCAAATGCACTTTTCATTAACTCTCACTGCAGCTTTAGGCTTCTAGTTCGTCTCTCAAATGCAAAACACATACAGGAAGTGCTCCACTGTGTTTTTAAGCCTCTGTCCTGGGCTGTCCTCTGGACTCTGAGAGGAGGTGGCTGAGAGGAGGGTGCTGGCCAAACTCGCGTCCATCATGGACGACACTTCTCACCCTCTGCACGTGACAGCTGAGTAGCTCCTTCAAGGAGAATTAACGTTTTTTACAAACTGAGCCTTATTTCGGTAATAAAACAAGTTGTTTTACTCACCCATAGCACTTTGGTGTCATTTGGAGCATTTCCAGAGATGTTTTAGATTTGCGATCTCCGTAATGTGAGTTCTCGGGTCATATGTTTGCGGTCTCCAAATAACACAAACTTTTGCACTTTTCAAATCATAGAAGCTCAATGTCAGTCTACACTTTCGTTTGAGTCAAAAGTGGCCTGTAATCGGAGATTTATCCATAATTTCGAGTAGATGAGGACGCCAGTGTCGTTTTGGTACTTTTGTAACTTTTTTGACTTGGCGCTAATGTAGCCATGAGGGTTTGAATGGAAGTTCTTATGGAACGCATCTGAACCTTAAATGTTTTCTTTTTGAAACTTTTTTGAATGAATTAGGCTGCAATGCCAATACTAATTGATTTATTTAATAGAACTTTGAAAGTGCACTTTACTTTGTTTTTGGAATTAAAGCTAGCTTGTTGAAATTATTGAACTGTGATTAAAGTCCATTTTGATGTGACCAAAAGTTTATTTATAGATATATGGCATGTATTTATTAATTGTTATTTATTTATTTAAAGCATAGTATATTATACTGTGCTATATTATGTCTACATTGTATAATACATTGTATATAATACGTGCAGTACAAAATCGACGTGCTCTCTCTCTCTCTCTCTCTCTCTCTCTCTATATATATATATATATATATATATATATATATATATATAAGAAGAAGCAACTTTATTGATCTTTATTGCATTTAACCCATCCTGTTATTAGGAGCAGTGGGCAGTGGCGGCAATATATATATATATATATATATATATATATATATATATATATATATATATATATATATATATATATATATATATATATATATATATATCCTTAAAGGGACAGTGTGTAAAATTTGTGTGTAAGATTTTTACCCGTTAATTACTGAAATTGAAGATACCCATTCAAAAATACATTGTTTTCCAAGCCTTTTCACTTCCATCATGAAATCAAAGTATTCTTTTGGACTTAGATATAGCCACATAAAAGGGGGATCTTCCCCATATAGAGGCAGCCATTTTGAATACGAGAGCCGCAGAAGGACATTTGGGCTCCGCCTTCGGCAAGGCTCGTGGTTTTGGATAAACAACGACAAGCATGCTGCCGGATCAGACGTCGTAATGGATCTAACACGTGTTTTGGACTAAATTGTTTTACTGGATTTTATTCGCTGGATCCTTATGGACAAATTGAGAGCAAGTTTATGGTGAAATACAGAGTTTGACCTGTGCAAAGCATTCTAAGGTAAGCTAACCTCGTTTTGTGCTTTTCCGTATAAAAGCCCCATGTGCTCAGGGAGTGATTGTTTTGCAGGAAAATGAATTGCATAGTCAAAAAGAGGAGACTGTAAGGTTTCATTTGATGTGTAGAGTGTCATGGTACATGATCGGGAATGTGTGTTTTCATGTGCGCGGGTCCCTCGAGGTCTGACGTAGCTAAAACAGAAAGTGCAATAGCACCATCCACCTATGCGCCACGAATCCTACACACTGGGGCTTTAAATACCTGTACCTTGGTATTTTGTTACATATTTTATTACTTTAAAAAAAAATTATATTGGTTACTTTGCTATGCTATCAGTACTTCCTGACTATAAGTAAATTTTGTAGTAAACTTTGACTTAACATATTATCCTGTGTATTATTAAATTATTGAATGATTCTGACCTGGACAGAGCACAGTGACAGTCATGATGGGGGAGGGCTTAGCTTAATGTCATGCAAATGAGGCAAGGAGGCCTGAAGAGACGAAAACTTCGAGAAGGATTATCTGGAAACTAGAAAATGTGGTATGGCTGCATTCAAATAGAGACAATGTTTTTAAATTTGGTCAGATTTTCACATGTAAGACATCATTAGAAAGCTTAGAACCTGTACTTTCAGAGTCTGTGAATAACTCAAAACGCTTCCGTGATGACTTGTTATTGGTTTTCCTGCGGTTAGACACATATTATATGGCCCGAGAACTCGCATTATGGATATTGCTAATCTAAAACATCTCTGGAAGTGCTACAGAAATATAGCATCTCTGGAGCACTTCCAGAGATGCTATGGGTGAGTAAAACAACTTGTTTTATTACCGAAATAAGGCTCAGATTGTAAAAAATGTTAATTCTCCTTTCAGCAGCCGACTGAGGCTACATTCACATGACAACGCTCCTGGATTTTTTTAATGTGGGTTGAAAAAAAATCGCGTCCACACAAATGTCGGATCAGTAAATATTCCCGTCCAGACGAAAACGGAGTGCTGAGTGAAAACGATGTAATACATACCACACCGATATGTGGCGCTGTAAGGGAAAGAGCCAGCAACAACGTAACACTATAAAAAGCGCATGCGCATAAAGTCCTTTCTCTTCCGCAAACAAAAATCGCAACGTCATTGTTTTACAAAAGCTGCGTTTTACAATGCAACCCTCGGCGTTCTCACCTTTCTCCACTCTGGAAAAAAAAACAACAACAAAAAAACACCGGCGCCATGTGGATGAAAGGCCAAAACGAATACAAACTTCTCCGTTTCCACCAAAAAACGTCGTGTGGATGAGCCCTGAGGCACCCTCAGTGCAAGAAGGAGCGCGACTGCAGATCCTTCATCCCCACCGCCATCAGACTGTACAACTCCACTGTATAGTCCAGACGTGCAATATTTCTACATTTTCTTATTTACTTATGTTATTATTATTATGACTTATCTTGTCTGCATGCACTTTTTGTTCTAATTTTCTCTTGCACTAAACTGCCTGGAGCTAATGTGGCAAGTGAATTTCTCCTGTGTGAGATCAACAACATTATGACATAACAGCTAAAAGTTCACTAGAGTCGGTTTGGTGTAATATAGACCCTTTAATGGGTTATTGTAGCTCCCACTGCCCTGGGGTTCACAAACAGACCTGGAAGCCGATTGGTGCTGACCATCTCTCACTCATTCATCAAGCTAAATGTGAAGCCAGAGCTGGGATCAAACCCGCAACCCTCTGGTTATAAGACCACTTACCCACCGGAGCCACTGTGGTGTAGGTTCCATATTTAAAAGAACTGAAAATAACAACGATCGAAACAAAAACATCCTGGAGAAGAAGCTTTTTTCTGCACGTCCTGGTGATAAAACAGAGATTACCTTTGTTGACATTTATCCCGATTATAGAAAATGTTCCAAAAATGATTATTGTCTGCCCTTTTCTCCACAATAAACGATATTATTGTCCCGTCTCTAGTGTAGTACATGTAGTATCTCTGTAGTACATGTAGTATTTGTGTGTATTTGTGTGTAGTACATGTAGTATTTGTGTGTAGTACATGTAGTATTTGTGTGTACATGTGCAGTACATGTAGTACTTCTGTGTATGTGTGTGTAGTACATGTAGTATTTGTGCGTATTTGTGCAGTGCATGCAGTATCTCTGTAGTACATGTAGTATTTGTGCAGTACATGTAGTATTTGTGTGTATGTGTGTGTAGTACATGTAGTATTTGTGTGTATTTGTGCAGTACATGTAGTATTTGTGTGTATGTGTGTGCAGTACATGTAGTATTTGTGTGTATGTGTGTGCAGTACATGTAGTATTTGTGTGTACTTGTGCAGTATATGTAGTATTTGTGTGTACTTGTGCAGTACGTTCGCGTTTCCTCGGACACGGCGCCTGAGTTGCTGTACGAGCTCCTGACAGAACAATGGAACCTGGCCCCTCCAAACCTGCTCATCTCTGTGACTGGAGGAGCCAAGAACTTCTACCTGAAGGCCGGTCTCAAGAGCATGTTCCACCGAGGCCTCATCAAAGTGGCCCAGACCACAGGTAATAACACACCTGCACTGCACAAACACGGATCTTAAGGTGAACTTTAGTTTTTCTTAGTACATATTCAAGATTCAAGTGCAGTTGCTGGGTTACAGATGACGTCAGAATATTCCAGAGAGAGAGATACCGGTTTGCCAGGTCAGCTGAGCCGAAAGGCAAAGCTCTCGATTTACTGTCGATCTACGTTCCTCCCCTCACCTATGGTCATGAGCTCTGGGTAATGACAGAAAGGACCAGATCGCCGATACAAGTGGCCAAAATGAGTTTCCTCCACAGAGTGGCTGGACGCTCCCTTAGAGATAGGGTGAGGAGTAGACCTGGTTCAGTCCTGGTTTAGTCCTGGTTTAGTCCCAGTTTGGACCTGGTCTAGTCCTGGTTTAGACCTGGTTTAATCCCAGTTTAGACCTGGTTTAGTCCCAGTTTAGACCTGGTTTAGACCTGGTCTAGTCCTGGTTTAGACCTGGTTTAGTCTCAGTTTAGACCTGCTTTAGACCTGGTTTCGTCTCAGTTTAGACCTGGTTTAGACCTGGTTTAGTCCTGGTTTAGTCCCAGTTTAGACCTGGTTTAATCCCAGTTTAGACCTGGTTTAGTCCCAGTTTAGACCTGGATTAGACCTGGTTTAGTCCTGGTTTAGTCCCAGTTTAGACCTGGTTTAATCCCAGTTTAGACCTGGTTTAGTCCCAGTTTAGACCTGGTCTAGTCCTTGTTTTGACCTGGTTTAGACCTGGTTTAATCCCAGTTTAAACCTGGTTTAGTCCCATTTTAGACCTGGTCTAGACCTGGTTTAGACCTGGTTTAGTCCTGGTTTAGTCCCAGTTTAGTCCTGGTTTAGACCCAGTTTAGTCCTGGTTTAGACCCAGTTTAGACCTGGTTTAGTCCCAGTTTAGTCATGGTTTAGACCTGGTTTAGTCCTGGTTTAGTTCTGGTTTAGTCCAGGTTTAGTCCTTGTTCAGTCCTGGTTTAATCCCAGTTTAGACCTGGTTTAGTCCCAGTTTAGACGTGGTTTAGTCCCAGTTTAGACCTGGATTAGACCTGGTTTAGTCCTGGTTTAGTGTCACTTTAGACCTGGTTTAGTCCCAGTTTAGACCTGGTTTCGTCCCAGTTTAGACCTGGATTAGACCTGGTTTAGTCCTGGTTTAGTCCTCGTCCTGGTTTATAGTACAGGTTATTTTTTTGCTCTCACACACCTGGGATACTGTCCTGGAAAAAGATGGACAGCAGATGGCGCTGTCCTGCCTCCACCAATAAGAGGCTGGATTGTAATTATGTTTCAGAACATATTGCTGTTGAGATAAAGTGGGAGAAGCTGGTACCTCATAATATAAAAGTACTATAACGACATTACACAGCGGCGCTCTTATCCTGCCAATCTGACGGTCCGGCTATCTGCTCATCAGAGTGGACTGAGCTGGCTTCCCAGAAACATGCAGATACCGTTATGTCAAGGACATAAATAAGAACAGGACCACACAGGTCTGGACTGGGACAAAAAAATGGCCCTGGCATTTTTGGCTTAGACCAGCCCCTCATAATTAGTCCTGGTTCAATCCTGTTTTAGACCTGATTAGTCCTGGTTTAGTCCTGGTTCAGACCTGGTTTAGTCCTGGTTCAGACCTGGTTCAGACCTGATTTAGTCCTGGTTCAGACCTGGTTTAGTCCTGGTTCAGACCTGGTTCAGACCTGGTTCAGACCTGGTTTAGTCCTGGTTCAGACCTGGTTTAGTCCTGGTTTAGTCCTGGTTCAGACCTGGTTTAGTCTTGGTTCAGACCTGATGTAGTCCTAGTTTAGTCCTGGTTCAATCCTGATTTAGTCCTGGTTTAGTCCTGGTTCAGACCTGGTTTAGTCTTGGTTCAGACCTGGTGTAGTCCTGGTTTAGTCCTGGTTCAATCCTGATTTAGTCCTGGTTCAGACCTGGGTTAGTCCTGGTTTAGTCCTGGTTCAGACCTGGTTTAGTCCTGGTTCAGACCTGGTTTAGTCTTGGTTCAGACCTGATGTAGTCCTGGTTTAGTCCTGGTTCAATCCTGATTTAGTCCTGGTTCAGACCTGGTTTAGTCCTGGTTCAGACCTGATTTAGTCCTGGTTCAGACCTGATGTAGTCCTGGTTCAGACCTGGTTTAGTCCTGGTTCAGACCTGATGTAGTCCTGGTTCAGTCCTGGTTCAGACCTGGTTTAGTCCTGGTTCAGACCTGATGGAGTCCTGGTTGAGTCCTGGTTGAGTCCTGGTTCAGACCTGGTTTAGTGCTGGTTCAGACCTAGTTTAGTCCTGGTTCAGACCTGATGGAGTCCTGGTTCAGACCTGGTTTAGTCCTGGTTCAGACATGATGTAGTCCTAGTTTAGTCCTGGTTCAGTCCTAAATTGTGGGCCGGTCTCTAAGTAAAAAAAAAAAGAAAAAAAAGAAGGGCATCGGCCCCTAGGACTGTCGGCCCACCGGGAAAATGCCCGGTATGCCCGATTACCAGTCCAGGCCTGGGACCACAGCAAGTCTACAGCAGGACTAATCTCCACCAGAACCAACCAGGATGAGTGAAAAGTAGCCTAATGGTAATGATGACGATGCATTAGTCTTAATTAGCACCGAAAGTCTTTGTACTTTGCATTGTTCATCCAGGCGACAGTGAGGCCCGCCGCAGTCAGATGCTCGGGCAGTGGGCACAGACATGAGGAAAACCCCTCGGACTCTGAAGCAAACATCATTTCACTCAAACAGAAGAGCCGTGTGTTCTTTTCACTGGTTTTCTGTAGGTTTCCACTGTTCTGTATTATTATGTAACACTATTTTAAGGATAAGAATATAAGCGGGAGCAGAAGAGTGGTTCTTGAAGGAGCCCGAGGTGTGAATGAAGAACACACAACAGGACTGTAATTTTTATAAATCAGCATCAGAATCAGAAAGACTTTTATTGCCATTGTCAAGTGAACACAATTCACAAAACTAGGAACTTGTCTCGGTGATAAGGTGCGAACATAAAACACTAAATAATAATAGTAATAACTAGAGTATAGACACTAAATATTTGTAATAACTAAAATATAGCTATAATACAGTAAAAAAAATAATAAACAATCCAAATACAGGGGGTCCTCGGGTTACGACGGTCTCGACTTACGATGTTTCGTGGTTACGAACGCGCCCCCATTAAAAAAAATTAATAATATTACGCGTCATTCCGTCTTACGCGGTTTAGCGTGGTAAGCGACGTAAACAAATGCGAACGGCGCGTGGCGCACGGCGGAAGAATACGCTTTGTTGTGGTTGTAGGGCGAAGAAGACGGCCTTGTGTGCGTGCCCAATGTGGGCGGAAGTACCTGATGTGGGCTCTGATCTGCTCCTATGAAAGCGACAGTGATAACCAAGCAGCGTAGTGGTCTAATTATTGAGATGGAAAGGTTATTGGTGCTTTGGTTGGAAGATTAAAATCAAAATCCGACTTACGACGAAATTCGGATCAACGTCGTAACCCGAGGACCCCCTGTAACAGAAAGGTCCAGATGAGCAGCATCAGAACAGTAGTGCAAACATGACTTAATTAAAGTGACTGGTGATATAAAGTGTCCAACTTTGTGTCCAAAAGCAGAGGGAAAGAAACTGTTCTTGTGATGATAGTTTCTGGTCCCGATGGACCGTAGCCTCCTGCCAGAGGGAAGGGGCTCAAATAGTCCATGTCCAGGGTGAGAAGTGTCAGCTGCTATCCGGCCTGCTCGCCCCCGAGTCCTGGAGACGTACAGGTCCTGGACAGATGGAAGGCTGCAGCCAATCACCTTCTCAGCAGAGCGCACAATGTGCTGCAGTCTCTGTTTGTCCCTGACAGTGGCTCCAGCACCACACTGTGATGGAAGAGGTGAGGATGGACTCAGTGATGGACTCATGTAGAACTGCACCATCATCTGGACTGGCAGCTTGGCTTTCCTTAGATGCCGCAGGAAGTGCAACCTCTGCTGAGGTTCAAGTTCCAATTTTCTGGGGGGAAAATGTCGTTGAGTCTTTTAAACAAATATAAAGTAGAGTTCATCAGTTTATAATCCGTGAAAAGTCCCTCAGTCGTCCAGGTAGAATCCATGATAAAAGGAGAAGTTCAATTTGTCAACTGGACAAAGTTTGTTTGGTTGAAAACGTTTCGCCGCTCATCCGAGAGGCTTCGTCAGCTCTGGCCCTCATGCCGGTTAGACCCTGTTTATATCTAGCTGCAAGGGAGGAGCTAACTACCCTGAACAAAGCTCTGAACCTATCCCAGCTACTCTCTTTTGTTTTACGAATTCCTCTGGCGTCTTGTATTAGCATATCTATAAGCCCTAGGCGGCGCTCACTACATTGAAATAGCTCTGAAACTATCAACTAATCTGTCTCTTTGTATTTCAAATTTCTCTGGCGTCCAATTCCCTATTCAAGACAACGACCCTCTCCACCCCTCTGCAATAGCTTGTCTGTCCTAATGATTCTTTGTTTGAGAATCGAATTATAGATGGGAGACAAGTTGTGTCTAACTCCCCCATTTCTGTTTAACGACGGATTCTCTTTTTTGACAAAAATAGCCTCTTTAACTCCCCTCTCAAACTAGTTCTTTTCCCTGGCTAAGATCTGAACCTTACTGTCCTCAAATGAATGGCCCGCGGCTTCTAGGTGAAGATGTACGGCAGATGACGGTCCACTCTGGCACGCCCGTCTGTGTTGGTACATCCTCTTGTGAAGTGGCTGTAGTAGGGTAGTTAGCTCCTCCCTTGCAGCTAGATATAAACAGGGTCTAACCAGCATGAGGGCCAGAGCTGACGAAGCCTCTCGGATGAGCGGCAAAACGTTTTCAACCAAACAAACTTTGTCCAGTTGACAAATTGAACTTCTCCTTTTATCAGTTTATAATCCACAGATTGAGAATCGCAATTTATGATTCACAGTTCGAGAAGGGGCAGAAGTAAAAAAAAAAAAAAAAAGGAAACAGTTTATCCTCCCACACACTTGTTTAGCTCGCCATCTGGTGGTTTGTTGAGTTGAAGTTTATTATCGTCCATTGAAAGTGGATTCCATCCATAAAAAAAACCCCTGATCTAGAAGGCCAAAACACAAAAAAGTATTTCATTCAAAACAAATAACCCTCTTACTATTATAATGTAATAACCCTAACCCAATATGAACCAATTAAATCAGCATGGGGAAACATACGTGGGAAAATATACATAATCAGGGCATTAACCATTAAACTGGTCTGAATAATTTCTATAGTTAATTATTCATAATTAATATAACTAATTATTCATCCGGTCGAGAACCATGGCCTCGGATTTGGAGGAGCTGATCCTCATCCCAGCCGCTTCACACTCGGCTGCAAACCGCCCCAGTGCACATTGGAGGTCCCGGTTTGATGAAGCCATCAGGACAACATCATCCGCAAACAGCAGAGATGAGATCCTGTGGTTCCCAAACCGGATCCCCTCCAGCCCCTGACTGCGCCTAGAAATTCTGTCCATAAATATAATGAACAGAACCGGTGACAAAGGGCAGCCCTGGCAGAGTCCAACATGCACCGGAAACAGGTCCGACTTACTACCGGCAATGTGAACACAGCTCCTGCTTCGGTCATACAGCCCTTAACAAAGGGCCCCGAACCCCGTACTCCCAGAGCACCCTCCACAGGACCCCACGAGGGACACTGTCGAATGCCTTCTCCAGATCCACAAAGCACATGTGGACTGGTTGGGCAAACTCCCATGCACCCTCGAGCACCCGATGGAGAGTATAGAGCTGGTCCAGTGTTCCCCGGCCGGGACGAAAACCACACTGCTCCTCCTGAATCCGAGGTTCGACTATCGGTCGAATTCTCCTCTCCAGCACCCTGGAATAGACCTTACCGGGAAGGCTGAGGAGTGTGATTCCCCGATAGTTGGAACACACCCTCCGGTCCCCCTTCTTAAACAGAGGGACCACCACCCCGGTCTGCCAGTCCAGAGGTACTGTCCCCGACCGCCATGCAATGTTGCAGAGACGTGTCAGCCAAGACAGCCCTACAACATCCAGCGACTTGAGATACTCAGGACGGATCTCATCCACCCCCGGGGCCTTGCCACCGAGGAGCTTTCCAACCACCTCAGTGACTTCAGCCAGGGTGATGAGTGAGTCCGACCCCGAGTCCCCAGCCTCTGCTTCCTCCTCGGAAGACGTGACGGCGGGATTGAGGAGATCCTCAAAGTATTCCTTCCACCGTCCGACAACATCCCCAGTCGAGGTCAACAGCTCCCCACCCGCACTGTAAACAGTGTTTGTGAAGCACTGCTTCCCCCTCCTGAGGCGCCGGTGGTTTGCCCTCTCTGGGTGGGTGGAGAGTCCTTGCCTCAAGTGGAGGACTTCAAGTATCTCGGGGTCTTGTTCACGAGTGAGTGGAGGATGGAGCGTGAGATTGACAGGCGGATCGGTGCAGCGTCGGCAGTGATGCGGTCGTTGTACCGGACCGTTGTGGTGAAGAGGGAGCTGAGCCAAAAGGCGAAGCTCTCAATTTACCAGTCAATCTACGTTTCTACCCTCACCTATGGTCATGAGCTTTGGGTAATGACCGAAAGGACGAGATCGCGGATACAAGCGGCCGAAATGAGTTTCCTCCGCAGAGTGGCTGGGCGCACCCTTAGAGATAGGGTGAGGAGCTCAGTCACACGGGAGGGGCTCGGAGTAGAGCCGCTGCTTCTCCACGTGGAGAGGAACCAGCTGAGGTGGCTCGGGCATCTGTTCCGGATGCCTCCTGGTCGCCTCTCTCGGGAGGTGTTCCGGGCATGTCCCACCGGGAGGAGGCCCCGGGGAAGACCCAGGACCCGCTGGAGGGACTATGTCTCCCGGCTGGCCTGGGAACGCCTTGGGGTCCCCCCGGAGGAGCTGGAGGAAGTGTCCGGGGTGAAGGAAGTCTGGGAGTCCCTGCTTAGACTGTTGCCCCCGCGACCCGGCCCCGGATAAGCGGAAGAAAATGGATGGATGGATGGATAATTATTCATCCTAGAATAAATCCAATTTGTTGAATTTGTTAAATAAAATCAATAATCAATTACAATAGCAATCAAAACATTCAATTAGGTCATTAAAGACAAGTGAACTTAATTGTAATGATCAAAACATTAATTCCAAATACCGCTCAAAACACTCAGACAGAGTTCAGAAATAAAAGTATTGGAATAAATAAACAAGTAGCCACATATCTATTGTTTTGATAACATACAAAACCTCAAGCAATTTAGCGTGAGCCAAAATAAGTGTTCAAACTAGACAAAAATCATTCAGGGCGGTGAATGAGTTAAATCAAAGTGTCGGCTTCTTTACAATAACAAATATAAACACTGTAAAAGTATTTTCCTTGATTTCCACGGGCTAAAACTTCACTCCGCGCACGGCCCAATGGGTAAACATGTACAGAGGTGCTACGGGGGATTTGAAAGGAGCAGTTAACGACTTTGCTTAATAAATATTTTTATAATATTTGATTAATAAACATTTTCAGTCACAGTTTACACGATTGTAATTTTCTGTGGTAGTTACTTAAATCTCGGCAAAAGTTTCACCTTAAAATGCTGAGTGAAATGTGCAGTTTTAGAGAGCTCGGGGACTTTGTTTGAAGTTTTGCACAGCCACAGCGCAGATGGAGCACAGAAAACCGCGGGAACTTAAAGGAACTGGAAATAACCCGGAAGTGGACTTGCCAAAATAAAAGTCTCTGTATTAAATGCGGGTTACAATGAACATGTTCTGCACAGGCCGCTCTACTGTAGGCTACAACACAACACAATACAACACAACACAAAACAACACAACACAACATTAAGACAGGGGTGTCAAACTCATACTCATACTCATACTCTACTTTGATCCCAAAGGGGCCGGATCAGAAAACTCATGGCAAATATACCACAAAAATAGCAATAAATCCAAATATTTGTACAGAGAAACGCAAATCTATTACAGACTGCTGTTTCTTCAGTCCCAGCAATATTTCGTTTATCTTCTGTCTTCTCAATTCTCCGTTCAAGTTAGTGTATTGTTCAAAATGCCGTGTCTCGTAGTGGCGTTTAAGATTATATTCCTTGAGCTTCCACTTGTTGCAAACACACCGAGCGTACAGGTTTCCCATTTACCTCCGTGAACAAATAGGAATTAGTCAATTTTTCTTGGAAAATTCTGCACTCTGCGTCCACTGATGCTGCTGTTGCTGATGAGGGTGTCACGGTCAACAGTCAAAACGATTGTCCTTTAAGAGCGTTTGGAAAGAGGCGAGTCTTCATTTGTGCTGCTCTGGTGGGAAAAGCAGAAAAGTGGGACAGACCCTCAGAACCACCGGGAACCTCAGAGCTCAGAACTGTCACATCACATACATGTGTTCAGTGCGCTTTGGTATGAGCAAAAAAGACCTTGGTCTGTAAGGACTGTAGGGACTGCAGAATTCAGGACTAACTTGATGGTGGTGTCATGTTCATAATCAATACAAACAATATATTCTGTAAACTTACTCTAAATGTTTTGAAAATAATGACTTTCACAGGCACAGTTTAGCTAAAGGTCCAAAGGGAACACCTGGTCCCTTTGTGGCGGACTTGACATTAGTCCGCTCTGATGGCTGTTCCTGTGGCAGGTGCGTGGATTCTGACCGGGGGCACTAACACTGGGGTGATGAAGCATGTGGGCCAGGCGGTGAGGGACCACGCCCTGAGCAGCTCCATGAGCGGAGGACACATCGTGGCCATCGGCGTGGCCACATGGGGCATCCTCCACAACAGAGACGCGCTGGTCAACTCACAGGTACGACGGCGGGTTCAGTTTAAACGTCCTGTGTGGACAAAATGGACTCATGTGAAACCAAAACGATATTTTGCAATGAGATCACTATGGCATCAGACGCCAATGTCCCACATATGACAATGGAAACAGGAAGTGAGGGAGGCACATGGTTTGGCAGTGGGATTTGCGAATGGGAGATGAATACTGGTGTGAAGTTTGTTGGAGAACAAAGTTATGGACATGGATGCTTTAACAGTGGACTTGTGTGCACCAAGACAACTGTGGTGATGAACAGATGGTAAATATAGCGGCGAACAGAGCGGAGAGGCGGGGAGTGGGACACGGAGTGGAAAACAGCGGAATGAATGCGATTTTTCTGGCAGATATTGCAATTTCGATTTCATCCACGATTTCTTTCAAATTGCGTTTCAGTGCTCATGAATATCTGCAAACATCACAGAAACTTACATCATACCATTCAAACACTAAATTCCACTAAACTGTAATGCAAGAATGAAAACTAAAGTCAATAATTTATTTCAAATGTAGTTCTATTTATTAAAAAGAAACATGCTGTACACAGGCTACACTGAGCGCTCGAGTGACCGCAGTTATTCCACCTGAAGAACTAAAAGAGCATCTGTGTCTGAAGTAGAGCAAAAAAAGTCTTTTAAAGTGGTGCGAGGTCAGTCTTTTATGGCTCAATTGAGCTTGATTGTTGTTTTTTATAACAAACGTATAAAATACAATTAATCGCGGTAGCCTTTGTATAGCGTTTGTGATGTAAACTAGCTTTATGCTAACAGTTTGTCAGCTCACAACAGAGGGGAAGCATAAACCTCTTATCCATCGTGCGGAGGAGACTTTTAAACGACTCTTTGGTCACCGTGTTTACACCATTTCCTTGGCTATGTCGTGTGTTACGGCAGTTGTTATCTCCTGGTGTTGTCGGCTGCTTCTGTCATACGGAGTTACACTGGCAAAAGAAGTTGGAATTGTCTGTTTGGCCCGAGTGTCACTTTTACTAGACGTTTCTCCGGACTTTCTTGCCATGCACTCGAGTGACGGATTACGGATATTGATTAAACGAGGGCTAAAACCGGCTTCACCAGCTCGCAACTCCCCAGACCGCACGGGGCTACACGGCGTATTTGGGCTGAGGGATAGCTCGGAGTAGAGCGGCTAACACCGGCCTCACCAATCTGTCCACACACAGTACGCCGCTTCTGATTGGCGGGTTTAGCGGCGTGGCAGGGAGGCGGGCCAGGTGGCATACATGTGGGAAATAGTTGACGAAACAAAACCTGGGTCAGTTAGGAGCACTGCAAAAGACTTTAATGATCTTTGACGATTTTAAGCAACTTTAACGATCCCAAAATCACGTTGCCTGAGATCGAGATTTTCGATCTAAAGCGATAGATCGTTCAGCCTTAGTGTCCAGCACGGGCGGTTAGGACATACTTACACAAGCTCACTCTGTGAAAGTGATCCTATAATTTTACAATAAGAAGTGAATTCATATCGCGACAGAAAGGGAGACTGTAACCTAAGACCAGTTTTCTTCCGTGGGCAGTATTTCTGAGCTCACTTCACTGTCTGACCTCTAGGGCTGTTTCCCCGCTCACTATGACGCAGATGTGAAGGGCCAGGGTGAGCTGAGCTGCCTGGACCACAACCACACCCACTTCCTGCTGGTAGACGACGGCACCCACGGACAGTACGGAGCCGAGATCGAGCTCAGGGCCCGGCTGGAGAAATGCATCGCCCGGAAAAGACTCAGCAACCACGGTCAGAGTCAACGGTAGAGTTCATTCAGGGTTTTTGATGGTAATATTATTATTTTTGTGCTTTAGTGAGCGGAGTGACCATCCCTGTGGTGTGTGTGGTGTTGGATGGAGGACCTGGAACCCTAGATGTGAGTCCTCATCTAACTGCTCTTCTTCTGCTAACCTTAAAGCCTCACCCACACTGAACCTGGTCCAGCTGATCCTCCTGTGTGGGACCAGTTTTATTGTCACTTGTTCACACGAGCACCTTTCGTTTACTAAGGGAAAAGGCCCCTTCGTCCGGTCAGAATGGACTCCCAGCAGACTTAAACCAGAGCGTGGGTCTGAGCCCGGGGTGAACCTGGTCAAACAACTTTCATTTCAAACATTTTCTGGTACTTTTGAAGTTAAAGGCAGACAGACTTGGGCCTGGGGTGAGAAACTTAAATGTGCCGTTGTTGAATCATTATAGTCACAGAGTCAATTCGGAGGCAGAGAAAACACTACCCTTTGCCCCCTTTTTGATAAAGATTGCTTCTTCTGCCAACTGAGGACGACTGCCTTTCTGCCTGTGGTCTTCATACATCTGCTGGTGGTCGTGTGAAATCTTCAGTAAAGATGATTATTTTGGTTTATAGAGATTTTTGGACAGTCAAGGAGGCTTGACAGCGCATTTTTCATTCAGTCTCAACTAGATCCTCTGCTGCCATACATATGCTGTAGTACATAGTATTCCCAGTGGTCTCCCATCCAAGTACGAACCAGACCTCTTCTTCAGCTTCTGAGATATGACTGGGACAAAAAAACGGCCCTGAGATTTTTGGCTTAGACCGGCCCCTCATAAGTAGCGCAGCACAACGAACTAAATTATGTATGTGTTCTTTTTACTATTGTTACGTTTTGGCCGAGGGGAAACCAGGGCACAACATTTAAAGGAAAAATCCCCCAAACCACCAGCAAACTTGCAGTAACTAAACATTCAACGGTTTATTTAAAATGCATCTTGCACACACACACAAAAAAACTTTCTCACCGAATCTACATGATTCACATTTGGCTTTAAAGTGGTGAATTTCGCCAAAAGGTGAGCGATTTTGTCCATCACCTAAAAGTCCCGGTATCATCCTAACATTACTACCTGCTGACCTGCTGTGCCTGTGCGACACTTCCCTGGTCACTCTGTCCCTCGGGTTCCCTCGGTTTTCCTCTGGTTCCCTCAGGATCCCTCGGGTTCCCTCGGGTTCCCTGTCCACAGTCTCTGGCTGCTCCTCTCCCTGTCCACCTTCAGCCTGGGCTGCAGAGGACGTGGAGGCGCCAGCCCCTCCAGAGAATATGTCTGTTATTTTAGAACATTTTGCAGTGTCTATAGTGAAATTTGGGCTATATTGTGGGCTGCTCTCTAAGTAAAAAAAAAAAAAAAAACAGCATCAGCCCCTAGAACTGTCAGCCCATGCCCGGTATGCCCGATTACCAGTTCAGGTCTGGAGATCAGGTATTACCAAGAAGAAATGTAACTGTGTCTTCTTCTAGAAAGAATGTGACCTGATAGCCTGACACACAATCAGATACTCATCTCCAGTTAAGCGTTAGTTTAATAAAGACTTCTGTATCTCCTCTCAGACCATGTACAATGCCATGCTGAACGAGACTCCATGTGTGGTGCTGGAGGGCTCGGGCAGGATGGCGGATGTGGTGGCAGACGTGGCAGAGATGCGCGTGAGCAAGGTCACCATCGCCCGCATCCAGCAGCTCATGAAGAGGTTCTTTGGGCAGGAGTACGAGGACTTCTCCGACGCCAAGATCATCGAATGGACCAAAAAAGTAAAAGAGCATGATTTCATTTTTCCGTTTGGATGGGGTTTGTCCACATTTACACGTTAAACCTCTTCAATCAAACGGAGTAAATGAGTGAAATCCTTGTCCTTGGCAGAGTTCAGTTTTGTACTAACTTATTACGTAAGGGTCATTTTTTAAAGGGCCCATTTTGGCTATTTTCTAATCTATAATATAATGTTTCTTTGTCAGAAAACAAGCCTGAAGTTGTGTTTTTTTCATTCACACACGTTTAACACACAAACCCTGCAGATTTAGGCTGAGTTTCAAACTGAAAACACTCTTTTCCACCTTGTGATGTCATGTGCTAATACAGGAAGTGCTCCACTGCGTTTTTAAACTCAGTCATTAGGAAAATTTCAGCTCTGAAATTCATCAAACATGTGTGAATGAAACAAAACACTGTTGTTTTTGAGGAGGGAACAACATTAGGTCCAGTGTTGTGCGGTGATTTTGATGTGAAGCTGAAAATGAATTATTATTGTTCAGTGCATTTTCCAGAGCACCGAGTAGCGTCATAAATTAAAATAGCGACGTTTTTAGCGCGATCTGGCTCTGAATGTGAGCGGTGGACCGCTCATGTTTAACGAGGCTTCTTTGCAAATTTTTCAGGTCACAATATCCATCTGAGTCCAGACATCATCACAGCAGGTCGAGAAAAGAAGGAAAAGCAGAAAAGACGATTTCTTCCCGCGCTGTTTGAAAAGAGCGAGTCTTTCGTCCCGTAGTCTGGAGCAAACCCTTTAGCTTCCTTTAATTCTAACCTCCTGCTTCGACCCAAAGTCCAGTTTAGAAAACTGCTCGAGCTTTAATATGAAATCTTCCTCCATTTAAAAAGTCGGGCCAGACAAGAAGAAAAAAGTGAACGGATTATTAAACTTGACTTAACTCTAAATTGTATCTTGTGCCACTTATTCTAATCTGCTGCTCCAGGAGTTGCAGAAGAATCCCTGGGCTCACGAGTGCCTCTACCATGAGGCCAGGGAACTACGAGCCTCACCCGGCGCCTTTTCACCACCGCTTTAACCCGGCGCCTTTTCGCCGCCGCTTTAACCCGGCGCCTTTTCGCCGCCGCTTTAACCCGGCGCCTTTTCGCCACCGCTTTAACCCGGCGCCTTTTCGCCGCCGCTTTAACCCGGCGCCTTTTCGCCACCGCTTTAATCCGGCGCCTTTTCGCCGCCGCTTTAACCTGGCGCCTTTTTGCCACCGCTTTAACCCGGCGCCTTTTTGCCACCGCTTTAACCCGGCGCCTTTTCGCCACCGCTTTAACCCGGCGCCTTTTCGCCACCACTTTAACCAGGCGCCTTTTCGCCGCTGCTTTAGCGCAGAATCACCATTTCAACGGGAAAAGTTAGGTCATTCAGTGATTTTGAATAAAAAAAGAATTAAAAATGCCAAAGTTAAATAGAAAATAACTTTATAGTACAAATCATTGGATAAATATAACCATTTATTTTTTCATTTTTTTCGTCTGTGATGACTCCCATGACTGCACGTCCACTACATTTCTGAACAGGACTGAAAAGGACTGATTTTTTACTATAGTTTGAGGCCTACAGAAAAGGCTGAGGGTTTATTTTTAACATAGTTCATAGTTTAAGCAAAGAAAAATACACAAATACAAAAGAACGATTGGTTTAACTGTTTCTGTTGAACATAATTCTGCATTGAACATAAATCTTTATTAAAATCACGACATTTGAAGCTTTATTAGACCTCAAAATCTGTGCAAAAATACTTTTAAACAATACATTTTAAACAAGTACATTAATATTTTACTTAAGTAGATTTTTTAATGTGATACTTTTAGTTTTACTTGAATATTATTTGCTCCTGTATCTGTGTGTTCAGATCCAGGACATCATCAGGATGCCTCATCTTCTGACCGTGTTCAGGGCGACCACAGACAGTGACGGAGACGTGGACGTGGCCATTCTCCGAGCACTTCTCAAAGGTCGGATGAGGCTTTTGCGTTATTAGATCTGGAGATATCTCAGTAATGACGGGAAATGGGCAGAGCTGAGCGAGAGTCGTGGTTCTCTAAACTGTGGCTAATATGGTGCTGATGGTGAGGAATGGTGTGGTTAATGGGGTTGGAAACGTAAAGTAGATCAGGATCTCAAAAAGTTCACACCGAGTAACATCTAAAATCACTTTGGCTTTCCGAGCAACAACAGATGGAAACCAAGCAACATCAGGGCTAAATTTGGGCTAAGAATTGTTTAAAATGAGACTAAACCATAGATTAAGTATTTCTGTCCATCCATTCATGTTCTTCTTCACCCCGGACACTTCCTCCAGCTCCTCCGGGGGGACCCCAAGGCGTTCCCAGGCGAGAGACATAGTCCCTCCAGCGTGTCCTGGGTCTTCCCTGGGTCTTCCCCGGGGCCTCCTACCAGTGGGATGTGCCCGGAACACCTCCCGAGGGAGGCGTACAGTAGGAAACTCATTTCGGCCGCTTGTATCCACGATCTTGTCCTTTCTGTCATTACCCAGAGCTCATGACCATAGGTGAGGGGAGGAGCGTAGATCGACGGTAAATCGAGAGCTTTGCCTTTCGTCTCAGCTCCCTCTTCACCACAACGGTCCGGTACAGTGACCGCATCACTGCCGACGCCGCACCGATCCGCCTGTCGATCTCACGCTCCATCCTCCCCCCACTCGTGAACAAGACCCCGACATACTTGAACTCCTCCACCTGAGACAGGGACTCTCCAAGTGGAGGAGTTTAAGTATCTCTTTAAAATACAAATAAGGACCAAAAATAAGTAATACTCAAACTGCAGAGGGCTCCATGTACAACCTAAGGCTTCTGCGCATCAGCAGTGGTACATGTACGGCAGCTTCAGAAACACTATTTGCTCTTTCAGTTATAACAGAGGAGAAGATTTAACCGATCTGTCACAAGAGAGACAAACACTACATTACTGTACGTTACAGTTCAGATCTATGGAGAGTCACCCTTTTTGACAGAAAGAGTTATTGTATTTTTGAGCAATAGAAACGCCCATAATGAATAAATGCTGGATGTATGTGTTATGTGTGATTCAGAACCGGGATAAGACTCAGAACCAGGATAAGACTAAGAACCGGGATAAGACTAAGAATCGGGATAAGACTAGGAACAGGGATAAGACTAAGAACCGGGATAAGACTAAGAATCGGGATAAGACTAAGAATCGGGATAAGACTAAGAATCGGGATAAGACTAGGAACAGGGATAAGACTAAGAACCGGGATAAGACTAAGAACCGGGATAAGACTAAGAACCGGGATAAGACTAAGAATCGGGATAAGACTAAGAACCGGGATAAGACTAAGAATCGGGATAAGACTAGGAACAGGGATAAGACTAAGAACCGGGTAATGTGCAATAGAATGTGCATTGAAGTTAAGATAAAATTAAATGTGCAACAGTAGTAATTCTAGTGCAATAACAGGAGTAAACAACAGTAGTAAAAATTCCAGTAGTAAATGTGCAATAACAGTAGTAAACAACAGTACAACAGTAGTAAAATTCCAGTAGTAAATGTAAATGTGCAACAGTGCAACAGTAGTCCTTAGCAGCAGTTTTTTTAAAGTGTCTAGAGTGATATGTCTTTTTATGGAATACAGGTTATGCCAATATGGGGGGAGACGGGTAAGGTGAGAGTTCAGGTGAGAGTTCAGCCTCCTGACAGTCTGGTGGATGAAGCTGTTTGAAAGCCTGGTGGAGTGGGCCCGGAGACTCCGGTACCTTCTCCCCGAGGGCAGGAGGCTGAACAGGCTGTGTGAGGGGTGGCTCGGGTCACCCGCAATGCTGGACGCTCTGCGGGTGAGCCGGGTGTTAAAAATGTCTAGGAGGGAGGGGAGAGAGACACCAGCGATCCTCCCAGCTGCATTCACTATGCGCTGCAGGGCTTTCCTGTTCTGTTCAGTGCAGCTCCCGTACCACACAGTGATGCAGCTGGTCAGGACGTTCTCAGTGGCGCCTCGGTAGAAGGTGGTCATGATGGGTGGAGGGGCTCCAGCTCTCCTCAGTTTGTGGAGGAAATAGAGGTGCTTCTGAGCCCTCTTTGCCAGTGATGCAGTATTCACTGTCCAGGAGAGGTCCTCACTGATGTGCACCCCCAGGAATTTGGTGCTGCTCACCCTCTCTACAGCAGCACCATTGATGGACAGTGGGGGGTGCTGGGTGGGGCCTCTCCGGAAGTCAATAACAATCTCCTTGGTCTTTTCAACATTCAGAAGGAGATTGTTATTGCTGCACCACTGGGTCAGAAGGCTCACCTCACTCCTGTAGTTTGTCTCATCGTTATTAGAGATGAGTCCCACCACAGTCGTATCGTCCGCAAACTTCACTATGTGATTGGTGCTGAACGCTGGTGAGCAGTCGTGGGTCAGCAGAGTGAAGAGCATCGGACTGAGCACACAGCCCTGAGGGGGTCCTGTGGGGGAAGGGGTTAATTTGTACCATGACTAGCCGTTCAAAGCACTTCATGATGATGGGGGTCAGTGCAACAGGGCGACTGAGAACCGGGATAAGGCTGAGAACCGGGATAAGACTAAGAACCGGGATAAGACTAAGAACCGGGATAAGACTAAGAACCGGGATAAGACTAAGACCCAGGATAAGACTAAGAACCGGGATAAGAGTCAGAACCGGGATAAGACTGAGAACCGGGATAAGACTCAGAACTGGGATAAGACTCAGAACCAGGATAAGGCTGAGAACCGGGATAAGACTCAGAACCGGGATAAGACTCTGAACTGGGATAAGACTGAGAACCGGGATAAGACTCAGAACCAGGATAAGACTCAGAACCGGGATAAGACTGAGAACCGGGATAACACTCAGAACCGGGATAAGACTGAGAACCGGGATAAGACTCAGAACCAGGATAAGACTCTGAACTGGGATAAGACTGAGAAGCAGGATAAGGCTGAGAACCGGGATAAGACTAAGAACCAGGATAAGACTCAGAACCGGGATAAGACTGAGAACCGGGATAACACTCAGAACCGGGATAAGACTGAGAACCGGGATAAGACTCAGAACCGGGATAAGACTGAGAACCAGGATAAGGCTGAGAACCGGGATAAGACTAAGAACCAGGATAAGACTCTGAACTGGGATAAGACTGAGAACCGGGATAAGACTAAGAACCAGGATAAGACTCTGAACTGGGATAAGACTGAGAAGCAGGATAAGGCTGAGAACCGGGATAAGACTAAGAACCAGGATAAGACTCTGAACTGGGATAAGACTAAGAACCAGGATAAGACTCTGAACTGGGATAAGACTAAGAACCAGGATAAGACTCTGAACTGGGATAAGACTGAGAACCGGGATAAGACTCAGAACTGGGATAAGACTGAGAACCAGGATAAGGCTGAGAACCGGGATAAGAGTCAGAACCGGGATAAGACTGAGAACCGGGATAAGACTCAGAACTGGGATAAGACTCAGAACCAGGATAAGGCTGAGAACCGGGATAAGACTCAGAACCGGGATAAGACTGAGAACCGGGGTAAGACTCAGAACCGGGATAAGACTGAGAACCAGGATAAGGCTGATAACCGGGATAAGAGTGAGAACCGGGATAAGACTCTGAACTGGGATAAACGCACTCAGTGTATTCCAACATAAACCTGCATTTTAACAATATTCCCTTTACCTGCCCCCATAAGAATTAAACAGAGCACACAGAGCTGGACAGAGCACAGTGGCAGTCATGATGGGGGAGGGCTTAGCTTAATGTCATGCAAATGAGGCAAGGAGGGTTGAAGAGACGAAACCTTCGAGAAGGATTATCTGGAATTATTCGTCAGCAGAGCTGACGAAGCCTCTCGGATGAGCGGCGAAACGTTTTCAACCAAACAAACTTTGTCCAGTTGACAAACTGAACTTCTCCTTTGATCATGGATTCTACCTGGACGACTGAGGGACTTTTCACGTATCTGGAAACTAGAAAATGTGGTATGACTGCATTCAAATAGAGACAACGTTTTTAAATATGGTCCGAATTTCACATGTAAGACATCATTGGAAAGCTTAGAACCTGTACTTTCAGAATCTGTGAATAACTCAAAACACCTCCGTGACGACTTGTTATTGGTTTTCCTGCGGTTAGACACATATTTGGCTGTGATGTCGCCTGGAACTCATCAATAAACACATTTGACATGACTTGTCCCCTCAGCGTCCAGGAGTGCAGAGGGAGCAGTGAGCGAGGACTCTCAGAGGCAACTGGAGCTGGCTGTGGCCTGGAACAGAGTGGACATCGCCAACACCGAGATATTCACTGATGAGAGCCAGTGGAAGGTCAGCAGAAGTTTATACCAAATACACGGGATAAGTAGAGCTCACTGTAATATCACCATACTTGATCTGGCATGTCTTCCAGTCCACATTCTCTTGGTATTTACTGGTCTTGTAGTTAATTGTCACTCACAGAAGTAACTCCACTTCATCGTCGGTCCAGACAAGAGATTCGGTTTTTACTCGTGTAGTCGCTGCAATCTTCGCTGCCATCTTCGTGTTCTTGTTGTTGTTTGTGTCTGGCGTGCGTTCTGAGCAAGTAGAAAAAGGGGCACATGCACATACGCCTTACTTCTTTTGTTGTTCTGGAGTATCTGGTGGGACGGGCTTACAGCGCACATAGAGGTGTGGCCTGTGTATTGCGTCGTTTTCAGCAAGCGTTCCATTGCCATGTGTACGTGATATTTTACTGATCCGTTCCCAGTGTGAACGTGATATTTTTTTAACTGGTAAGAAAAAATCCTGCGTTGCGTTGCTGTGTGGATGTAGCCTAAGTAAGAATCACAATAGCGTATAATGGTGTTATAATGATGTTTCTGGGGGTTAAAATTAAAGCTGGGACCATAGACGGTATAAAGAAGTGGACTAAGGGAGTGTGAAATCACCCTTAGCGTTCAGCTCCAGTCAAATGAAGCTCATGAGGCTCGGAAATGATTCATATCAGTCAAACGCGTCTTTGACTGACGTCTGAGTGGCGTTTTTTGTCGCGGCGCCGACTTGAACGTTTCCTGCAGACGTGGAAGAGGATGCAGATCTTAGTTTCTTGCTTTCTTCATGTTTGTGACGACGGTGGTGAAGCAGATCGCTCGGGTCGGGCTACAACTTTAGCCCGACGTCAGAGTTTTTAAAGACTGACACGGCTCCTCTTTTCGGTATAAGTTCCTCTGTGTCTGTAACATTTTCTCCGTCCATGTTGTTCACCGCTCAACACACCTTCAATCCGTGAGTGAAGAAACAGTTTTTAATATAATGTCCTCGCTCTCAGACTCAAGGGCTAAAGACTTATGGGGTCTGGATACGCATCTCTTAAAAAGATTTAAAGATGTCTTAGTTACGCCTATAACCTGCATAATCAATCTGTCGTTATCTGAATGTGTGTTCCCATCTTCCCTGAAAACTGCCATCGCTACTCCTATTTTCAAGTCGGGCAATAAAAAAGACATGAGTAATTATAGACCGATTAGCATACTTCCTGCCATTGCCAAAGTCATTGAAAAAACCGTTGCTGAACAACTAATCGAACATCTTGACAGTCTAAATCTGCTGAACGCCAGGCAATTTGGCTTTAGAAAAAAACATTCCACTCACACGGCATGCTGCTATTTTATTGAAGAAATTAAATCCAACTTAGACAAGGGAGGGGTGGTGGGGGCCATTTTCTTAGATCTTCGAAGGGCATTTGACACTGTCAATCACTATGTTCTACTAGAGAAACTACAGAAATTTGATCTTTCACCCAAAACCATGAGTTGGATCCAATCATATTTATCGGATCGCAATCAATGCGTTAAAATTAACGAAAAAACTTCTCCGCTTACAGCATGCACTAAAGGAGTGCCACAAGGTTCGATTCTGGGGCCGTTGCTATTCAGTTTATATATCAATGATCTGCCTTCCATCTTTAAAGATGACGTGGGGGTCGTGATGTATGCTGATGACACAGTGGTGTTTGCGCATGGTAAGGAAGCATCCTCAGTCGCTGCTAAACTGACAGCAGCAATGACAAAAGCCTCTGAATGGCTGAGTAGGTCAAATCTAATACTAAACACAGATAAAACGGTAACAATGTACTTTTCAAATAAAAAGACTCAAAATATACTGTACACCCTAATATTTTTGTGGCGGGCCATATGATCCGGAATGTGGAGGAGGTAAAATACCTCGGGGTAATCCTGGATTCTACACTTGATTTTAAACAACATTTAAAAAAAGTCTGTCATGTTTTAAAATTTAATATGTTTAATTTTCAACAAATCAGGAGTTCTTTATCCTTGGAGGCAGCAAAAACATATTTTAACGCAATGATCATATCTCATATTTCATACTGTATATCCTCATGGTCTCAGGCCAAACAGACAGTTCTCAAACCTCTCAGATCCTTGCATAATCGGGCCCTAAAAATTCTGGATAAAAAGCCTCTAAGGCACCATCATTGTCATATACTTAAAAAATACAAATTGCTTAGCTTTGAAAATCTGATCAGCTTCTCCAATATTCGTCTGGTTCATAAAATCTTGCATGACGCTGCCCCACCCCCTCTACAGACCTATGTCCAGCCACGCGCTCGGCTCACCAGCCGAGTGTTAAGGTCTGTTTCGAGGGGAGACTGCGATGTCCCAAAAAGGAGAACTGCCTTCTCCCAATCAGCCTTTTCTTATAAAGCTGCGACGGAGTGGAACAGACTCCCGAGTCATATAAAGGACATGGCAGACTTTTTAACATTCTCTCGAGCCGTTAAAAGCTGGCTCCTGGACAGTCAGTCCTGCTCTCACTAATACCAGACGGTAGTTGGCCAACAGAGGTTACCCTCGTGGGTATCCTCTGTTGGCAAAGGCCCTATTTCTAAAGCGTCACCTCAAAATAATAGTACCAGTTAGGTAGGTGGCTGTCGGATGATACCCTCGTGGGTACCATTCGACAGCTGCTGCTCTTTATAAAAGTAATGAAAGGGGGTTATTATCATCAGCGTTCACCTTGCTCTCAATGAATTTGCTCCTAAATTATGCGTGTGATTACTACCTGTATGCGCTTATGAATATGCACGCACTTTAAATGTCGGATAATGTATAGAATTGTTTTGAGATTGTTTATTTTAGAATTGCCTATATTTTAAGGTTTTATCCTGCACTAGCTTTTTAAGATTGTACCTTGTATTTGATATATGATTTCTTTTTATTATATTGTATTGTATTTTTATTGTATTTATAATTGCACTTTATCGTATTTTTGTATTGTATTTTATGATGTGAGGACTGCAGATGGAAATTAGCTTTGAGCTAAATCTGGTGCAGACATCTTTTTAATGAAACTGCACACTGTCCTTAATAAACTAAACTAAACACACTGAGCTTCCACCGCTCTCACGCCACTGCAAAACAGTTCCCCTCTCAAACAATGTCCCGCGGCGCCACGTTCCGCCGCTCTGTGTTCCCGACGTTTAGTACGCACACACTCACCGGGATTGGGATATATGAAAAATTCTGGTATTCGATATGAAGCGGTATACCGCCCAGCACTAGACGAGGCTCACAGCAGCAGTTACAGAGAGGGAGGACAGTTTTTCCATGTAAAGTCAATCAGAGGCAGAGTCGATGGAACCAAATCGCCGTCGTGCTCACTTCCTGTTTCCTGCTTTAAAGGAAACAAATATGTGAGCGTTGTATGTACAGTGTTTGTTTGTACATGATTTTATTTATGGTTTATGCATGACCAGAACTGCACTTTGACTACGTGTACAGTAAATATTCCAAAGCACCACGTAAGCAAGTTATAGATTATAATATATTACTACAACTTTATCACCGAATTATCAGTATATATTTAAGCATCGATCTTCACACCCCAAGTTAAAACAGGAAAACATGACTGTACTCTGAAAATGGCTTCTATTTCGAAGGCTTCATTGATTAGTTTCATCAGGGTTCATTTCTACCTGCAACCCTTTGGAAAATAACTTTGTTTAGTAAAACTTTATAAAAATCTTTGACCTTTCTTACTGTCTGTTCCCATTGTACAGTCAGAGCAGCTCCACAGCGCCATGTTCTCGGCTCTGGTTGGAAACAAGCCTGAGTTTGTGAGTCTTCTGCTGGAGAACGGAGTGAGTCTGAGGGACTTCCTTCAGGAGGAGACCCTGTGTAAACTCTATAGTCAGCTGCCCAACTGTCTGTTTCTGAGGAGGTTGGCCAAACGTGCCAACTCCTCCCCGGGCATCAGAAGGCCGCACTTTGGAAAGCGCCCTCGGGTCATCTCCAACCAGAACCAGACGATCTCTCTGACCCATGTGTCTGAGGAGGTGCGCCGCCTGCTGGGGAGCTTCACCCAGCACATGTACCCCCCCTCTGATGCAGCGTACCAGCTGGATATGTCCACAGCCTCGGATTCAGTAAGGCTTATCCATATTCACTCAGATTTTTCCCTTGTGGATCAATAAAGTTTGTCTAAGTCTATCTGCTGACCCCATGATTTTTTTTTTTTTTTTTTAGTTATTGTTGGAGCCCAAATGCCTTTTTTTAAATTTACTTTTTTCATTTCTTGCTTCTCAGGGCTTCCACAGCTGGATTTCCAAAGTTCAAAGTTTAAAGTTCAAAGTCATCTTTATTGTCAAAAAACATATGTACAGGTCGCACACACAGGATTTGAAATCGCAGCGCCCCCTAGGCCCACAGTGAACATAAAACATGTGATAAACAAGACAATAAACACCATGACTAAAACATCACATATACCCGTAGCAAAAGTACAAAAGGCTTGTATATAATACAAATAAGTAAAACACAATGTGGAGCGGAATAAAGCTCAAATGTGTCATTTAAGCAGCAGTGTCAGTGTCATTTAAGTGTCATTTAAGCAGCAGCGTAATTTAAGAGTCATTTAAGCAGCAGTGTCATTGCCATTTAAGTGTCATTTAAGCAGTAGTGTCAGCTTCATTTAAGAGTCATTCAAGTAGCAGTGTCAGTGTCATTATGAGTCATTTAAGCAGCAGTGCTGGTGCCATTATGAGTCATTTAAGCAACAGTGTCCTTGTCATTTAAGCAGCAGTGTCAGCTTAATTTAAGAGTCATTCAAGCAGCAATGTCAGTGTCATTATGAGTCATTTAAGCAGCAGTGTCAGTGTCATTATGAGTCATTTAAACAGCAGTGTCATTGTCATTTAAGCATCATTTAAGCAGCAGTGTCACCTTCATTTAAGGGTCATTCAAGCAGCAATGTCAGTGTCATTATGAGTCATTTAAGCAGCAGTGTCAGTGTAATTTAAGTGCCATTTAAGCAGCAGTATCAGCTTCATTTAAGAGTCATTCAAGCAGCAGTGTCAGTGTCATTATGAGTCATTTAAGCAGCAGTGTCAGTGTCATTTAAGTGTCATTTAAGCAGCAGTGTCATTTAAGCAGCCATGTGATTGGGGAGGGAGGGCAGGGAGAGAGTTGAGCATCCTGACAGCTTGGTGGATGAAGCTGTCTTTCAGTCTGCTGGTCTTGGCCCTGAGGCTCCTCAGTCTCCTTCCTGGTGGCAGCAAGAAGATAGAAAGGTTTAATTTCATACTGTGAATGCCATACTGTCCAGACAAAGCAATGACATCTTCATGAAGAAAAGCATTCGATGGACCCTCCACCAGAAAAGTTACACAATGGGTCTTTAAACAAATCTCTCACATGATCAAAGGAGAAGTTCAATTTGTCAACTGGACAAAGTTTGTTTGGTTGAAAACGTTTCGCCGCTCATCCGAGAGGCTTCGTCAGCTCTGGTTATTGTACTGGTTAGACCCTGCTCACAGTCACAAGCGAGCCAGCAGTAGCCAACAGTTTTTCAATTAGTCACTCTCACCTTTTTGTTGAAAATCAAACAGGACCCTGAACACATTTTTTCCACATTCTCCTGAAAATGTGCAGTTTAAATCCATTTTGTATTTTTTTCTTGAGTTTTCAGATGTGCTTACAACTTTTTTTTGGCTGTGTTTGCTCGTGTGTGCATTGTGGCACCTTAACAACTCCAAAAGTTTCCACCATTAAAGATGCATGCAGAACACCCCCAGCGTGATGTCGTGGCAAAGTGTCAGTAGCTGGACACAGAACGTTTTGAGCTTTGAAGATGTAGACGGACTAATAATAAAGGACTAATCAAACATGTGAATAAAACAAACACAACTCCAGGTGTTTTTGAGGAGGTAAAAACATTATAACTTTGTCTCACCTGCAGCTCTCCAAAAATCTGGATTCTCAGAGCACCGTCAGAGAGGAACCGGAGAAGAACTCACACTCAGAGAGAGACCTGTTCCTCTGGGCCATTCTCCACAACAACAGAGCTCTGGCAGAAGTCGCCTGGGAGGAGGTGATCACCACTCGGAGTGTGTTTTATGAATGAAGTTCAGTAAGCACAGTGTGAACGTTTTCTCCATCCCAGTGTCAGGACTGTATGGCTGCTGCTTTGGCCGCCAGTAAGATCCTGAAGAAACTGTCAGAGGAGGACAACGATGCAGATGAAGCAGAAGAAATGAAAGAGCTCGCCAAACTATACGAGAAGCGTGCCATGGGTAAGAACCCCCACACATCAAGGTTAGAACAGTTTTGGATTTTTCATTATAGTTTAGTTTTAGTTAGTTTTGACTTTTTTCCTCTAATTTCCTCTAATTCAGTTTTAATTAGTTTTTAGACCAGGTTTAGTCCAGGTTTGGTCCAGGTTTGGTCCAGGTTTAGTCCAGGTTTAGTCCAGGTTTAGACAAGGTTTGGTCCAGGTTTAGTCCAGGTTTGGTCCAGGTTTAGTCCAGGTTTAGTCCAGGTTTGGTCCAGGTTTGGTCCAGGTTTGGTCCAGGTTTAGTCCAGGTTTAGACAAGGTTTGGTCCAGGTTTAGTCCAGGTTTAGTCCAGGTTTAGACAAGGTTTGGTCCAGGTTTAGTTCAGGTTTGGTCCAGGTTTAGTCCAGGTTTAGTCCAGGTTTGGTCCAGGTTTGGTCCAGGTTTGGTCCAGGTTTAGTCCAGGTTTAGACAAGGTTTGGTCCAGGTTTAGTCCAGGTTTAGTCCAGGTTTAGTCCAGGTTTAGACAAGGTTTAGACAAGGTTTGATCCAGGTTTAGTCCAAGTTTGGTCCAGGTTTAGTCCAGGTTTAGTCTAGGTTTGGTCCAGGTTTGGTCCAGGTTTAGTCCAGGTTTGGTCCAGGTTTAGTCCAGGTTTAATCCAGGTTTAATACAGGTTTGGTCCAGTTTTAGTCCAGGTTTAATCCAGGTTTGGTCCAGGTTTGGTCCAGTTTAAGTCTAGGTTTGGTCCAGGTTTGGTCCAGGTTTAGTCCAGGTTTAGACAAGGTTTGGTCCAGGTTTAGTCCAGGTTTAGTCCAGGTTTAGTCCAGGTTTAGTCCAGGTTTAGACAAGGTTTAGTCCAGGTTTGGTCCAGGTTTGGTCCAGGTTTGGTCCAGGTTTAGTCCAGGTTTAGTCTAGGTTTGGTCGAGGTTTGGTCGAGGTTTGGTCGAGGTTTGGTCCAGGTTTAGTCCAGGTTTAATCCAGGTTTAATACAGGTTTGGTCCAGTTTTAGTCCAGGTTTAATCCAGGTTTGGTCCAGGTTTGGTCCAGGTTTAGTCCAGGTTTAGTCCAGGTTTAGTCCAGGTTTAGTCCAGGTTTAGTCCAGGTTTAGACAAGGTTTAGTCCAGGTTTGGTCCAGGTTTGGTCCAGGTTTGGTCCAGGTTTGGTCCAGGTTTAGTCCAGGTTTAATCCAGGTTTAATCCAGGTTTGGTCCAGTTTTAGTCCAGGTTTAATCCAGGTTTGGTCCAGGTTTGGTCCAGGTTTGGTCCAGGTTTAGTCCAGGTTTGGTCCAGGTTTGGTCCAGGTTTAGTCCAGATTTAGTCCAGGTTTAGTCCAGGTTTAATCCAACTTTGGTTCAGTTTTAGTCCAGGTTTAGTCCAGATTTAATCCAGGTTTGGTCCAGGTTTAGACCGGGTTTAGTCCAGGTTTAGTCCAGGTTTGGTCCAGGTTTAGTCCAGGTTTGATCCAGGTTTAATCCAGGTTTAGTTACATCCCTGGACTTGAACTTAGCATTTGTTTTTTTTCTAACTGCTCAGTTTTAGTTTAGTTTTTATTAGTTTAAGTTTTAGGGTTAGATGAGGAAACGATATTAGAACAGAAAGTAGCGTAATGTTTTCTATTTTCCCATGAATCCCAGATGTCTTCAGCGAGTGCTACTCCTGCGACGACGAGCGCGCTCAGAAACTGCTGGTGCGGGTGTCGCCGTTTTGGGGCAGAACCACGTGCCTGAGGGTGGCGCTGGAGGGCGACAACCAGAACTTTGTGGCTCAGTCCGGTGTGCAGGTATTCTGCGTTGAACTCACCCTTTTGTAGCAGATAATACTCCCTACAACTGTGATGGTTTCCCCAGATGTGGCGGATTTGTTTTGATTCTCCTGTGTGTCCAGGCTCTTCTGAATCAGATCTGGTGTGGAACGCTGTCAGTGGAGAACCCAGTTTGGAGAGTCCTGCTGTGCACCCTGTTCTTCCCTCTCATCTACCTGCACTTCCTGGACTTTAGGTACTTGTTGATGAAACTTTTTGACTCATGGGCCACAAAGCGTTCTAAAATTTGTCAGAAGGGCCGGACCAGGAGCCGCTGGATTTAGTGCCTGGTATAGAACAAAAAAGGTGACTCTAAAAGGAAATTAGGCTCAAAACACATTTATTCAAAATGGCTTTTAAAGGAAAAGTAACATTTTTTACAATTTGAGCCTTATTTCGGTAATAAAACAAGTTGTTTTACTCACCCATTGCACTTTGGTGTCATATGGAGCACTTCCAGAGATGTTTTAGATTTGCGGTTAGCCTAGCCCAACTTCTAGCCATAGCTCGGGGCATATAATATATTCCCCGAGCATGTAATATGCCGCGTGCGGGCTCCAAATAGCACAAACTTTAGCACTTTTCAAATCATAGAAGCTCGATGTCTTAGTCTACGATTTCATTTGAGTCAACAGTGGCCTGTAATCCGAGATTTAGCCATAGTTTACAGCTTTGCGTTTCATGTTTGTGTCCCGGGAGCTGAGAGCACACTCCGCACATGCGCACTGGCGTCCTCATCTACTCGAAACTATGGCTAAATCTCGGATTACAGGCCACTTTTGACCAAACGAAATCGTAGACTAAGACAAGTGCTTTTGAAAAGTGCTAAAGTTTGTGTTATTTGGAGACCGCAAACATGTGCCCCGAGAACTCACATTATGGAGATCGCAAATCTAAAACATCTCCGGAAGTGCTCCATATGACACCAAAGTGCTATGGGTGAGTAAAACAACTTGTTTTATTACCGAAATAAGGCTTAGATTGTAAAAAACGTTACTTTTCCTTTAATACTTAGTAGTTTGTGGCACGTCATTTTTCTGCATTGTGTTTTACTGTTTATTGTTTACATTGCTGTATTCTTTATAATGTTCTATCTTTTGTATTGTTGTATTTTCTGTTTTTAATTGGAAACCACTTTGGTCACCATTGGTGTTGTAAAGGGCTATACGAGGGTCATTCAAAAAGTTATAAGACAAATTAAAAAAACAACTTAATTTTTGAAAGTAACTAAATTATTTTTCTACATAACATCTACCTAAGTCAGTACACTTCTGCGAGCAATGTTTCCACCGAAAAATTCCTTCTTGATAGAATTCTGGAGCTTGTCTAGTCAACCAGGTCACAACCTCCCTCTTCGCTTCAAGTATGGACTGAAATCTTGTTCCTTTTAAATGTTCCTTCAACGTTGGAAATAGGAAAAAAAAAAAACATCCATAAACATTGTGCAAAGCTTCAATAAATTCTTTAGGTTTCCATTGAAGTTTTGTGAGAAATTTAATGTTTGCTCTGACTTCAGATTGGCTCATTTTGGAGGGTCAAAAAAGTGGGTTGTGCAATATGTAACGTAACTCTTTGAATAACAAATCTAGAATGCCGAAACTTGTCAAATGTGTTTATAAGTCATCAATGGTACAATTCAAGGTCAATTTCTTGAACTAGTTCGACTCATTTTGAATTTATGGCATTTGTCTTAGAACCTTTTGAATGGCCCTCGTATAAATAAAGATTGATTGATTGATTGAGTTTGAGGAGAGGAAGAGCCAGAGGACGTCACTCCTACTCCAGTCTGTTGTTTCGGTTGGTGATGAAATGGTTCATTCCCCCAAAGTATTTCCTCTGGAAGGTCTTCTGCCACATTTGCTGCCTCATATGGTGTAGAGCACAGGAAGTGTTTATGATGCAGTTTTCATCTTTTGCAACATTTTTGGATCATTTTCAAGACATTTATATGGAATTCCGCCAGTACTGCTGTTCTTGTTCTCAGCTGTTACTGTTTGGACTAGTAAAGGTTCTCCTTTCGGACTGGTTTCCACAGAAACGATGAACTGATCCAGAAAGAGGCTGAGAGGAAAGAGATGGAGAACTCCGTCATAGCAAGTGTCAGGCACATGAAGTCTACAGGCCTGTTCGTACCTTTTACACTTTCTCTTTTGAATGGTAACAATCATACGCTGTGTTGTTAAATTGTTCTTGTCTCCTCAGTCCTTCTTCTCAGGAGCTGCAGCTGAAGCCCTTGGATGCATGGACACGCCTGGTTTCTCTGTACACGTCTCCTCAGGTCAAGTTCTTCATGAACATTGTGTCTTACTTTGCCTTCCTGGCCTTGTTTGCTGTGGTTCTGATGGTGGACTTCCAGGCCACACCTTCAGGCTTGGAGATCTTTCTGTACATCTGGCTCTTCTCCCTGGTCTGTGAAGAGATCCGACAGGTGAGACCACTTTGAACAGGTCTGATCTTCCAAAGTCATTTATAACATACAAGGCTTTTATATTCGTTCAAATTAATTTCTTTAGTTTTTATGCATAAATTTGTTCTCAGTCAGTGTCTGAACCTTTGTCCAATTGGGATCATCTGCTCAACTGATGATGCAATGTCCACTGCACGTCCAGCACCATCACAGTTAACCCAGTGTGGTGCTGGGGATGTGGGACAGGATGTGTGCTGAGCCCACTCCTCTTAATTCTGTGTTTTAACTTCCTTTTACTCAAAGATCTCAAACTCCCTTCTTATTGACCCTAATCACTCTCTCTAATTCTCCAATAGGTAATCAAACTGTGTTACTCCTGTTTAATATGTATTCCCAGCTGTTCGATGATCCTGACAGGTTTGGGTTTCGGAAAAAGTTCAAAATGTACATCGACGACTTGTGGAATATAATGGATGTTTTGTCCATTGTCATTTTCATCATTGGCCTGGTGTTCAGGTGAGTGTAGCAGGGTTTTATTGAAGTATCATGTACATTTGTTTGGAGTATTTCCATCATTTTGATAACTGAAAATGCATCTTCCATTTAGGTTAAATGAGCATCTGTTTTATGTTGGAAAAATTCTTCTCTGTATCGACTTCATTGTGTTTTGCCTGCGTCTCATGGCCATCTTCACAATCAGTCGAACTTTGGGACCAAAGATCATTATTGTCAAAAGGATGGTGAGGAGAGACTCTACTGTCTAATGCCTGGTTCAAACTGATGTGGTATGTGCCTGACTCCTGACTTCAAAATCTGAGAAGTCTCAGACAAATAAATGGACACCGATATCTTGCTAGCCACTGCATTCCAGATAGAAATATAAACCAGTTGACTTAACTGAAAAATTATGGCCCCTCTCTCTGTAACTGCTGCAATGAGCTCATCATTTTGGTCTTAAAATGTTCGTATTAACCCTCTATGAACTCTCTACATCAGGGGTGCTCAACTTTTTTTTAAACCGGGATCTACTTTTGAGCTTGGAGTTACCAAGGGGGGGGGGGGCAAATATGGGCTTTTGGAGTGAGATTATTTTTAAAGTCGCATAGGGGTGACAAAATCGGATTTGGGTCACTTCAGGCTGCAGTGTGAACGTTGCCCAAGATATGTGGTCCTAAAACCGATACATATCCGATCTTTTGGCATGCGACTTCAGTCTGAACGGCCAGGTCACGTTCATCCGACCTGGGCGTGTTTCCTCCAGCGAGAGTGGTACAAGTAGGCGCTCACAAATGTACACAAACATTCTTCTCGTCATGCGAAAATAGTATATGAACTCCGTGTCAGTGAAGCGGCGAAGCACGTAGCAATCCCACTACTCTTGTCTGCGACTCCGCACCAACACGTTCATTTCTACGGGCGTTGCTGCCACTGCCCCACAAAACCCTGTGGCCAAAAACCTCGTCCTTCTCTGTCTCCGTCTCCTTAAAACAAATAAACTGTACATGTTCTGGCTCTGGTACGACAGCAACTTTAGGCGACTTCCGTAAACATTGAGCATGCTCGCTGCACGTGACCTCGTCGTGTATTCCAAGGCGGATGCGGGACACTTTTGGAGCGTTTAAAGTTCACACTGGCGATCACAAGTCGCATTTAACTGGAAATGTGAACGAAAAAAAATTGGATTTCACAAAAAAAATCGGAATTGAGCTCTGCAGTCTGAACGTATCCGTATGCGATCGACTGACACTCTGCCTGCGATTGACTGGTAGACCGCAATTGACTGGTTGGGCACTCTACATGATCCTAGTGTTTTTATTTCAGTATTTTGTCTGTAAATAAATTCCTATTCCTAATACGAAACTCAACTCCAAATTCGCCTCATTAACCTTTTGCCTCATGAGCTGCATTTGAGTGGAGGCAAACTCTATGGGTGATGTCATACTCCCTTAATCCACTTCGATATACAGTCTGTGGTCTTATTGTATTATTATTATATATATTATATTGGAGACTCACCTGCTTCTCCTGACGTGTCCTGCAGATGATGGACATGTTCTTCTTCATGTTCCTCTTGAGCATCTGGGTGGTGGCCTATGGAGTGGCCAAGCAAAGCATCGTCATCCACAACGAGGACCGTCTGGGCTGGATCCTGAGAGGGGCCGTGTACGAGCCCTACCTCACCATATTCGGGGACATGCCCAAAAATATAGACAGTGAGTGCGTTTATATTTATTACGGAAGTCGACAGAGGCCATATTCATAAGCAATATTTTTTCTTCCTTGTTATCCCGAAATAAGGAGATAATTAATTCGAGATCTCGAGAAAACAAAACAGTTATTCCGTTATCTCGAGAGAAAAAAAAATTATTCCATTGTCACGAGAAAACAAAACTGTTATTTCGAGATCTCAAAATAACAGTTGAGATGCAGAAGCCGACAGAGGCCACGCCCCCTCGGAGGCCAGACAACAAAGGCGGAAGACTGTATCTCCGTCGGTAAAGACGAAGCCGGGCCAGTCTTCTGCGGAGGCGCCGCGGACTAATCTTGAAATTATCCCGAATTAAAAGACGTAATGCAATTTCCCTCTGTGTCAACCCTTGATCAAAATGTTGCCTTATCAGCTGATCGATTATTATTCCAGACATTCTAATGACCAAAAACAGAATGAGAAATAGCTCCGAAGTCATTACAAGTGAGGGAACTAGATTTGACACAGAGGAGACTGCATTATAGTGGTCCCTTGTTTATCGTGGGGTTAGGTTCCAGAAATAACCTGGAATAAGTGAAATCCGCGAAGTAGGACAACTTTATATTTTACAATTATTCTACATGTTTTAAACACCTCACCACACACATTATACACTTTTCTCAGACTGGAATGAACCTTTTCTCACATTTCTCTCTTGTTTAAACACTCAAACTTTTGTAGATTTTCAACAAAATGTATTAATAGTGAAGCGTGGGGGGGGGGGCAGAGCAGCATGAACGGCGTCCCACCCGGGGCTGCGAGCACGAAACCGAGGCAGTGTCCGGACTGTGCCTCCCCCTCGGGACCACATCCAGCGACGCAGTCCGAGCCACCAAGCGAAAACGCACAACAGCCGCATGAAACAAGGCAAAGAGTCGCATGTGGTGGTTTAATCCTGGTTTAGACCTGGTCTAGTCCTGGTTTAGTCCAGGTTTAGACCTGGTTTAGTCCACGTTTAGTCCTGGTCTAGTCCTGGTCCTCATGGGTTAGTCCCGGTCTGGTCCCGGTCTGGTCCCGGTCTGGTCCTCATGGGTTAGTCCCCGTCTGGTCCCAGTCTGGTCCTCATGTCTTAGTCCCGGTCTGGACTTCCTATAGATCCAGTGACTCATGTCTGGGCTCCTCGTGCATCCAGCGGGACTCCCGGAGCCCCCCCCCGGGTCCCCCCCGGAGCCCCCCCCCGGGTCCCCCCCGGAGCCCCCCCGGGTCCCCCCTCTATACCATCTATATAAATGTGTCAAAGTGAACACATTCTGTACTGTACAGGAGACACGGAGGAGAAGACAATCAGGACGCACAACACAATGTTCATACACTATAGAAAAAAATAAATAAAAATAAAATAATAATTCCGCGAAACAGCGAGGCCGCGAAAAGTGAACCGCGATAGAGCGAGGGACCACTGTACTCCACAATGCAGCTGTAATAACACAAAATAAAGTGTAGTTACGGTACTTTCCCTGTGTATTTGCTGTTTGCAGACACAGAGTTCGACATAAGCTCGTGCAGTATGAACGGCAGCGACCATCTGAAGCCGAAGTGCCCGGTGTTGAACGAGGACCTGATGCCCGCCTTCCCAGAGTGGCTCACCATCCTCATGCTGTGTGTGTACCTGCTGTTCGCCAACATACTGCTCCTCAACCTGCTCATCGCCATCTTCAAGTGAGTCTTACAGACCGGGGATTTTACTTCTGTGCGGTCTCTTGGGGTGTCTGTCACCTGCTTGTTTCTATGGATACGCCATTGCTCTACCAGGAATGTTCCACAGTATGACATTAAAGCATTTCTACCTCACATTTTTTCAGTCACAGCTGGTTTTAGAGCTCAAAAACTCCTAGAAAAACAGACATTCTGACTGTGATTGGGGTCGCCTCTCCACAGATCTGACCTGGAACTTGGCTCGGTCTGGTCTCCATGAAGATAAAATGGTTTAATGCCATACTGTGAAACATTCCAGCCAAACAGTAACATCTTCATGGAAAGGCAAAAGGAGAAATTCAATTTGTCAACTGGACAAAAGTTGATTTGGTGGAATCCGTTTCTTCTGCTTCTTCAGTTCTGGTCAGACGCTGGTGGACACCAGCCTGAAGGGGGCGCTAACTACAATGAAATGACTCTGAGACTACCACACCTACTTGTTTACAGTTTGTGTTAGTTGGGTGGGCCTGTTAGATCTGCAGTGGGAGTGGAGTGTTGGTCTTTTCTTTGTTTTGATTTAGGTTTGAGGATAGAGTTATAGATGGAGACAAATGATGTCTGAGACCTCCATTTCTGTTCAAGGAAGGATTCTCTTTCTTGACAAAAATAGCCTCTTTAACTCCCCTCTCAAACCAGTTCTTTTCTCTGGCCAAGATCTGGACCTCACTGTCCTCAAAGGAGTGGCCCGTGGCTTTTAGGTGGAGATGTACGGCACACTGAGGTCCTTTTAGGTGGAGATGTACGGCAGACTGAGGTCCTTTTAGGTGGAGATGTACGGCAGACTGAGGTCCTTTTAGGTGGAGATGTACGGCAGACTGAGGTCCTTTTAGGCGGAGATGTACGGCAGACTGAGGTCCTTTTAGGCGGAGATGTACGGCAGACTGAGGTCCTTTTAGGCGGAGATGTACGGCAGACTGAGGTCCTTTTAGGTGGGGATGTACGGCAGACTGAGGTCCTTTTAGGTGGAGATGTACGGCAGACTGAGGTCCTTTTAGGTGGAGATGTACGGCAGACTGAGGTCCTTTTAGGTGGAGATGTACAGCAGACTGAGGTCCTTTTAGTTTAGGTGGAGATGTACGGCAGACTGAGGTCCTTTTAGGTGGAGATGTACGGCAGACAGGTCCACTCTGGCTCTCTCGTCTGTGTTGGTACATCCTCTTGTGAAGTGGCTGTTTTGTTTCTCCAGTGTAGCGCTCACTGCAGTCTTCACTACACTGAATGGAGTAGACCACATCTATAACTCTATCCTCAAACCTAAATAAAAACTTTTACTTTGTTTCCTTCAACCACTAATGTATTTTAGCGTCCCTCATTTGCCATAAACCTTCTGACCTACAGGATGTGGTGAAGTCTGACACCAACAGGAAAAGTGTGCAGTCTTGGTTTGTCACAGAGGTTCAAACTGAGCTTTTAAAACATGAATAATTTGTGATGTGGGCCAGCTTTACGTTCCAGGAAGTGCAGGACAACACTGACCGTATATGGAAGTTCCAGAGGCACGAGCTGATAAAGGAGTACCACAGCCGCCCCGCAGCCCCGCCCCCTTTCATCCTCGTCTCTCACCTGTACCTGTTCCTCCGGCGCGTGGTTCTCCGGAGAACGTCCAGCCCCTGCACAGACTTCAGTGAGTCTGAACTTCAGCCACAGCTCAGACCTGCACTGTGGAACTTTTCTGATCTGTCTCCATAGACACAAACGTTATTGATCCACAAGGGGAATTATAAATATACAATACAATATATTATAAAACAAAAAGCAAAAAGGCGATTAAAAATGACTCTAATTAATTACAGGGTTTGTAATTAATTAATCACATTTTAATCGAGAGAGAGAGAGAGAGAGAGAGAGAGAGAGAGAGAGAGAGAGAGAGAGAGAGAGAGAGATAGAGAGAGAGACTGAGAGACAGAGAGAGAGAGACTGAGAGACAGAGAAAGAGACTGAGACAGAGAGAGAGAGCGAGAGAGAGAGAGAGACTGAGAGACAGAAAAAGAGAGAGACTGAGAGACAGAGAAAGAGACAGACAGAGAGAGACAGAGAGAGAGAGACAGAGAGAGAGAGACAGAGAGAGAGAGAGAGAGACAGAGAGAGAGACTGAGAGAGAGAGAAACTGAGAAAGAGAGAGACAGAGAGACAGAGAGAGAGAGACTGAGAGAGACAGAGAGGGAGACAGACAGAGAGAGAGAGAGACTGAGAGAGACACAGAGAGAGAGAGACTGAGAAAGAGAAACAGACAGAGAGAGAGAGAGAGACAGAGAGAGAGAGAGACTGAGAGAGAGAGACATAGAGAGAGAGACTGAGACGGAGAGAGAGACTGAGAGAGACAGAGAGAGAGAGACAGAGAGATAGATAGATAGAGACTGAGAGAGAGAGATTGAGAGAGAGAGAGCGATTGAGAGAGACTGAGAGAGAGAGAGATTGAGAGAGAGAGAGAGATTGAGAGAGAGAGATGGAGAGAGAGAGGGAGAGATTGAGAGAGAGGGAGAGACTGAGAGAGAGAGTGAGAGAGAGAGAGAGAGAGAGATAGATAGACAGACAGAGAGAGACTGAGACAGAGAGAGAGAGAGAGAGAGACTGAGAGAGAGAGACTGAGACAGAGAGAGAGAGAGAGAGAGAGAGAGAGACTGAGAGAGAGAGAGAGAGACTGAGAGAGAGAGAGAGAGAGAGAGAGAGAGACTGAGAGAGAGAGAGAGAGACTGAGAGAGAGAGAGAGACAGAGAGAGAGAGAGAGACTGAGAGAGAGAGAGAGAGAGACTGAGAGAGAGAGAGACTGAGAGAGAGAGACAGAGAGAGAGAGACAGAGAAAGAGAGACTGAGACAGAGAGAGAGAGAGACTGAGACAGAGAGCGAGAGACTGAGAGAGAGAGACAGAGAGAGAGAGAGACTGAGAGAGAGAGAGACAGAGAGAGAGACAGAGAGAGAGAAACAGAGAGAGAGAGAGACAGAGAGAGAGACTGAGAGAGAGAGACTGAGAGAGAGAGAGACTGAGAGAGAGACAGAGAGAGAGACTGAGAGAGAGAGACTGAGAGACAGAGACTGAGAGAGAGAGACTGAGTGAGAGAGAGATTGAGAGAGACTGAGGGAGAGAGACAGAGAGAGAGACTGAGGGAGAGAGAGAGAGACAGAGAGAGACTGAGAGAGAGAGAGAGAGAGAGAGAGACTGGAAGAGAGAGACAGAGATACAGAGAGGGAGACAAAGAAAGAGAGAAAGAGAGAGAGAGAGACAGAGAGAGAGAGACAGAGAGAGACAGAGAGAGAGAGACAGAGAGAGAGAGACTGAGAGAGAGAGAGAGTGAGAGAGAGAAGAGAGAGAGAGAAAGATAGAAGAGACAGAGAGAGAAGAAACAGAGACAGAGAGAGAGTGAGAAAGAGAGAAGAGACAGAAGAGACAGAGAGAGGAGAGAGAGAGAGACAGACAGAGAGACAGAGAGAGAGAGAGAGAGAGAGACAGAGAGAGAAGAGAGAGACAGAAAGAGAAGAGAGAGACAGAAAGAGAAAGAGAGAGAAGAGAGAAAGAGAGAGACAGAGAGAGAAGAAACAGAGAGACAGAGAGAGAGTGAGAAAGAGAGAAGAGACAGAGAGAAGAGACAGAGAGAGGAGAGAGACAGAGAGAGGGGAGAGAGACAGAGAGAGAGAGAGAGAGAAAAAGAGAGAGAGAGAGGAGAGAGAGACAGAGAGAGACTGAGAGAGAGAGACTGAGAGAGAGAGAGACTGAGAGAGAGAAGAGACAGAGAGAAAGAGAGAAGAGACAGAGAGAGAAGAAACAGAGACATGAGAGAGAGTGAGAAAGAGAGAAGAGACAGAGAGAAGAAACAGAGAGAGGAGAGAGAGACAGAGAGAGAGACAGAGAGAGAGAGGAGAGAGAGACAGAGAGAGAAGAGAGAGACAGAAAGAGAATAGAGAGGAGAGAGAGAGAGAGACAGAGAGAGACAGAGAGAGAGAGAGAGAGAAAAAGAGAGAGACAGAGAGAGAGTGAGAAAGAGAGAAGAGACAGAGAGAGAGAGAGAGAGAGAGGAGAGAGAGACAGAGAGAGAGAGAGAAAGAGAGACAGAGAAAAAGAGAGAGAGAGAGGAGAGAGAGACAGAGAGAGAGAGAGAGACTGAGGGAGAGAACCCAAATTCTGCGATCGTGGTTTGACTCACGCCCCAAATATTTAAATCAATTCAAAATAAGTAGGAGAAATAACAGGAGCCTGGTGTCAAATGAGGCGTGATTAGTAAAAACAGCTCCCTTAGTCCAGTTCTTTCTACAGCTTAAGCCAAACGTGTGATTGTTTCTGTTGTAGAACACGAGCTTTCTCAGACGGAGGAGGAGGAGCTTCTGTCCTGGGAGGCTCTGATGAAGGACAGATACCTGACGTCCCTGAAGCAGGAGCAGATGCAGAGCACAGAGCGCAGGATCCTGGACACTGCTCAAAAGTGAGGCTCTCTGTGGGTTCATCAATGTGCAGGGACTGTCTGGAAGGTTTTTATTAGATTTTTTTTGAGACAAGCAAGATCCTTTATGACTCTTATGATTCTGTCTCATATAGAGATCTGCAGAACCACATGGTCACTTGCTGCTGGCACAACACTCAAACCAGTCGAATCACTTTTTTAAAAAGCTGTGAAAATATTAGACAAGAAACCATTCTCAGTCCACCACTGCACAATTTTAGACAAGTACAACCTGCTCAATTTTAATAATTTAGTTCATTTTAAATATGGATGTTTTATATATAAAGTTTTACATGGACTTGCTCCTCCTCCGCTGCAGGATTTTATCAAAACAAAGACAGTCAGTGGGAACTAGGGCCACGGCCCAGGGGAACTGTGAGGCCCCGCACAGACCCCGGGGGAACTGTGAGGTCCCGCACGACCCCGGGGGAACTGTGAGGCCCCGCACGACCCCGGGGGAACTGTGAGGCCCCGCACAGACCCCGGGGGAACTGTGAGGTCCACACAGACCCCGGGGGAACTGTGAGGCCCCGGACAGACCCCGGGGGAACTGTGAGGTCCCGCACGACCCCGGGGGAACTGTGAGGCCCCGCACAGACCCCGGGGGAACTGTGAGGTCCACACAGACCCCGGGGGAACTGTGAGGTCCCGCACAGACCCCGGGGGAACTGTGAGGTCCACACAGACCCCGGGGGAACTGTGAGGTCCACACAGACCCCGGGGGAACTGTGAGGTCCCGCACAGACCCCGGGGGAACTGTGAGGTCCACACAGACGCTCTACATTTGGACAAACTGTGCTCTCAGTCAGAGGCTCTAAGTTCTGGAACTCTCTCCCATCATCAATAAGAGAGACTCCAACACTGGACACTTTAAATCACACTTGGAACAGCGGCTAAAGGAAAACCAGACTTGTGACACGTTTAATGTTTTAATGTTTTAATGTTGCTTTTATTGTCAGTTGTCTTTGTTTTTGTTGTTTTTGCTGTAGTGTCTCCTGCCCAGGGACGACAGATGGAAATGAGCATTTTTGAAATAATCTGGCATATTTACACTGCAGTGATGTAGATGTTCATTAATATGCACTGTCCCTATTAAATAAAGATTTTTTTTTTTTTAAAATCTTTATCAGAGTAAGCGGCCCTCGCCTGCCTCCACCCAGAGCACCAGGCCTGGACTGGTAATCGGGCATACCGGGCATTCTCCCGGTGGGCCGACAGTCCTCGGGTCTGATGCTGTTTTTTTTGTTTTTGTTTTTTTACTTAGAGACCGGCCCACAGCTTAGAGGAGGCGTCCCATTGGTCCATCTTCAATACAGACAGTAGACTAACCCAATCAGGATATAGAAGCTTACGAGAGCGGTCCCGCCCCTTTCTCTGCACTGATCCCCGCCAGTTTCAGTGTTGAGGTGGAAACATGGAGAAGCGGCAGAAAGGGGGCGTGGAGAAGTTACAGGATAAAAGATTAAAATGTCTCGGGATAGATGCTGCAAAATGTTCTAAAATAACAGACATATTTTCTGGAGGGGCTGGAGCCTCCATGTTCTCTGCAGCCCAGGCTGAAGGTAGACAGGGAACCCGAGTGACCCAGAGAGACCCCGAGGGGAGCCGAGGGAACCGAGGGAACCAGAGGGAACCCGATGGAACCCGAGGGACCCCGAGAGAACCCGAGGGACCCCGAGGGAACCTGAGGGACCCTGAGGGAACCAGAGGGAACCCGAGGGAACCCGAGGGACCCCGAGAGAACCAGAGGGAACCCGAGAGAACCCAAGGGAACCTGAGGGAACCCGAGGGAACCTGAGGGAGCCAGAGGGTACCTGAGAGACCCCAAGGGAACCCGGGGGAACCCGAGGGACCCCGAGAGAACCCGAGGGAAACTGAGGAAACTGGAGGGAACCAGAGAGAACCTGAGGGAACCCGAGGGAACCCAGGGAACCTGAGGGAACCCGAGGGAACCCGAGGGAACCCAAGTGACCCCGAGGGACCCCGAGAGACCCCAAGAGACCCCGAGAGAACCTGAGAGAACCTGAGAGAACCCGAGTGAACCTGAGCGAACCCGAGGGAACCCGAGAGACCCCGAGAGAACCCGAGGGAACCCGGGGGACAGAGTGACCAGGGAAGTGTCGCACAGGCACAGCAGGTCAGCAGTAGTAATGTGAGGATGATACCGGGACTTTTAGGTGATGGACAGGCAGGAAAATCGCTCACCTTTCAGCAAAATTTGCCGTTTTGAAGCGAAAACTGGCGACCTACGTGAATCATGTAGATTCCATGAGAAAAGTTTTTTTTTGTGTGTTTGTGCAAGATGCATTTTAAATAAACCGTTGAATGTGTAGTTACTACAAGTTTTCTGGTGGTTTTGGGGTTTCTCCTCGGCCAAGACGTAACAATAGTAAAATACTTTGCTTCGGGGAACACAAACATAAATTAGTCCTTTGTGCTCCGCTAATTATGAGGGGCCGGTCTAAGACAAAAATGCCAGGGACGTTTCTTTTTTTGTCCCAGTCCGGCCCTGCACTGATACATCAGGAAATGTTCAGAACATTTTCGAGGTTTCCGTTTCAGATTATCACTCCAAGCCTGTTTGTTATTAAAGAACTTTAACAGCAGTCCTGCATTTTGGGTCCTCCCTCTGTTTCTCATTAAACGTGACAACAGAACTGCTCCTCAGTTTGCGGACCATAAAATCACTCAACGACGAGAGCCAACTGACAACAGACACTTAAACTTTGGTCCCTGGGTTTTGTCTTTAAGTCCTTGTCAAACCATTAAAAGAGCATTTCTGTGAATTTGCTCATCTCTGGGTGACGTTCTTCTGTCCTGCAGAGTGTCCACCATCTGTGAGCGTGTGGAGCGGGAGGAGGACCCGAGCTCGGGGTCTGTGGTCAGGCGCCTGGCCCGGCTGGAGGAGCAGGTGTGGAACTGGAACTATAGGCTGTAGCTATCGTTTTTGTTTCTCCCAGAACAAAGTTAGAATGGATTTTTCATTATAGTTTAGTTTTAGTTTTGACTTTTTTTTTCCCTCTCTGATTCAGTTTGTTTTAATTAGTTTTTAGAGCGGCTCTGATAGTTAGACAAGTCCAAGGATAGACCAGGTTTAGTCCAGGGTTAGACCAGGGTTAGACCAGGGTTAGACCAGGTTTAGTCCAGGGTTAGACCAGGTTTAGTCCAGGTTTAGTCCAGGGTTGGTCCAGGTTTGGTCCAGGTTTAGACCAGGGTTAGTCCAGGTTTGGTCCAGGGTTAGTACAGGTTTAGTCCAGGTTTAGTCCAGGTTTAGACCAGGTTTAGTCCAGGTTTAGTCCAGGTTTAGCCCAGGTTTGGTCCAGGTTTGGTCCAGGTTTAGTGCAGATTTAGACCAGGTTTAGTCCAGGTTTAGTCCAGGGTTAGTACAGGTTTAGTCAAGGTTTGGTCCAGGGTTAGTCCAGGTTTGGTCCAGGTTTGGTCCAGGGTTAGTCCAGGTTTAGTCCAGGTTTAGTACAGGGTTAGTCCAGGTTTAGTCCAGGTTTTGTCCAGGTTTAGCCCAGGTTTGGTCCAGGTTTTGTCCAGGTTTAGTCCAGATTTAGACCAGGTTTAGTCCAGGTTTAGTCCAGGTTTTGTCCAGGTTTAGTCCAGGGTTAGTTCAGGTTTAGACCAGGTTTAGTCCAGGGTTAGACCAGGTTTAGTCCAGTTTTAGACCAGGTTAGTCCAAGTTTAGTCCAGATTTAGCCCAGGTTTAGTCCTAGGTTAGCACAGATTTAGACCAGGTTTAGTTCAGGTTTAGTTCAGGTTTAGACCAGGTTTAGACCAGGTTTAGTTCAGGTTTAGACCAGGTTTAGTCCAGGTTTAGTTTAACTTAGTTTTAGTTTTTTTTCTAACCATTCAGTTTTAGTTTTTCTTAGTTTTAGTTTAGTTTTTCTTAGTTTTAGTTTTAGTTTTTGGGTTATATTTTGGGTTATTTGTCAAGTGCAGGATTCAAAAAGAAAGTATTGTGTTCTCAAACTTACAAACAAACAAATACAATTTTAAAACATTTCTTCAGGTTTACCCGCAAAGGTTTAACCAAAGCCGTCCACAAACTGCAGCCTTAAGTGCAAAAACAAATAAAAATACACACCAAAACTTCCACAGTCCTGGTTTAGTCCTGGTTTAGACCAGGTTTAATCTTGGTTTAGTCCTGGTTTATTTAGTTTAGTCCTTGTTTAGTCCTTGTTTAGTCCTGTTTTAGTCCTGGTTTAGTCCTAGTTTAGTCCTGGTTTAGGCCAGGTTTAATCTTGGTTTAGTCCTGGTTTAGTTCTCTTTTAGTCCTGGTTTAGTCCTAGTTTAGTCTTGGTTTAGTTCTCCTTTAGTCCTGGTTTAGTCCTAGTTTAGTCTTGGTTTAGGCCAGGTTTAATCTTGGTTTAGTCCTGGTTTATTTAGTTTAGTCCTTGTTTAGTCCTTGTTTAGTCCTGTTTTAGTCCTGGTTTAGTCCTAGTTTAGTCCTGGTTTAGGCCAGGTTTAATCTTGGTTTAGTCCTGGTTTAGTTCTCCTTTAGTCCTGGTTTAGTCCTAGTTTAGTCTTGGTTTAGTTCTCCTTTAGTCCTGGTTTAGTCCTAGTTTAGTCTTGGTTTAGGCCAGGTTTAATCTTGGTTTAGTCCTGGTTTAGTTCTCCTTTAGTCCTGGTTTAGTCCTAGTTTAGTCTTGGTTTAGTCCTTGTTTAGTCCTGGTTTAGACCTAAACTTGGACTGAACCAGGGCTAAACCAGGTCTAAACTAGGACTAAACCAGATCTGAACCAGGACTAAACCAGGTCTAAACTAGGAATAAACCCGGTCTGAACCAAAACTAAACCAGGTCTAAACTAGGACTAAACCAGGTCTAAACTAGGACTAAACCAGGTTAAAAATGGGACTAAACCAGGACTAAACTGGGATTAAACCAGATCTGACGCAGAACTAAACCAGGAATAAACTAGGAATAAACCCGGTCTGAACCAAGACTAAACCAGGCCTAAACTAGAACTAAACCAGACCTGAACCAGAACTAAACCAGGGATGAACTAGGTTAAAAAGGGGAATAAACCAGGACCAAGCTAGGATTAAACCAGACCTAAACTTGGACTGAACCAGGTCTGAACCAAAATTAAACCAAGACTAAACCTGGTCTGAACCAAAACTAAACCAGGTCTAAACTAAGACTAAACCAGGTCTAAACTAGGACTAAACCCGGTCTGAACCAAAATTAAACCAGGTCAAAACTAGGACTAAACCAGGTCTGATCCAAAATTAAACCAGGTCTAAACTAGGACTAAACCAGGTCTGAACCAAAACTAAACCAGGTCTGAACCAAAACTAAACCAGGTCTAAACTAGGACTAAACCTGGTCTGAACCAAGACTAAACCAGGTCTAAACTAGGACCCAAGAACAATGTGAAAGACTTGTGGAGGCCAAGACGCATGAAAGCTGTGATTAAAAATAAGGGTTATTGCCCCAAATATTGATTTCTGAACTCTTCTTAAGTGTAAACATTAGTATTATGTTGTTTAAAAATGAATTTGATCTTGTTTCTTTGCATTGTTTGAGCTCTGAAAACATGGATCTTTTTTGTTATTTTGACCATTTGTCATTTTCTGCAAATAAATCAAATAATAAATAATAAATAAATAATAAATAAATGCTCTAAACGATAATAATTTTATTTGGAATTTAGTGGAAATTAGTTAGTAGTTTATAGACTCAAACAAAAATGTTCCTTTTGCCCAAGCACAAACCTACAAGTAGTAAAATCAGAAAAACTGATGTGCAGTGGTCTCTTTTTTTCCCCCCACAGCTGTATTAGGAAAGACAATGTAAAATAATATTATGGAAAAATAGTAGTTTTTGTTGTATTTTTTATTACTTTTAATTAATTAATTAAATTTTTTCTTTGTTTTTTTTCCATAAAACTTACATAGGCCTACTATAACATGTCTGGTGTTAAGGTGCACTATGTAACTTTTGGGTTTAGGGTCCGCCACCTTCTTATTTCTATGGAAACGTCATTGCTCTGCCTGGAAGGTTCCACAGCGTGACTTTAAACAGCTCTACTTTCTATTTATTCAATCACAGGTGGTTTTAGAGCTCAAAAATACCTAGAAAAACAGTCTGATGCGGTCTCCACAGAGATAGAAAGGTTTAAAACCATACTGTGGAACATTCCAGACAAAGGAATAATATCTTCATGGAGAAAAGCAGAAAAGTTATACAACGCAGCTTATATCTGAATGTCGTTATTGTTATAATTCTTAAAGGTGCATTGCATAACTTTTTGGTTGAGGGTCCGCCACCTGCTCGTTTCTATGGATACATCATTGCTCTGCCTGGAAGGTTCCACAGTGTGACTTTAAACAGCTCTACTTTACATTTATTCAATCACAGGTGGTTTTAGACTCAAAAATACCTAGAAAAACAGACATTCTGACTGTGAGCGGGGTCGCCTCTCCACAGTTCTGAGCTGTAACTTCATCTGGTGCGGTCTCCATGGAGATAGAAAGGTTTAAAACCATACTGTGGAACGATAAAAGGAGAAATTCAATTTGTGAACTGGACAAAGTTTGTTTGGTCGAAAACGTTTCGCCGCTCATCCGAGAGGCTTCGTCAGCTCTGGTTCTCATGCTGGTTAGACCCTGTTTATATCTAGCTGCAGGGAGGAGCTACCTACACTGAAAAAAGCTCTGACACTATCCCAGCTACTCTGTCTCTTTTGTTTTACGAATTCCTCTGGTGTCTAGTATTAGCATATCTATAAGCCCTAGGAGGCGCTCACTACACTGAAGTAGCTCTGAAACTATCAACTAATCTGTCTCTTTGTATTTCAAATTTCTCTGGCGTCCATTTTCGTCTCCCTATTCAAGACAAACGACCCTCTCCACCCCTCTGCAATGGCTTGTCTGTCCTAATGTTTCTTTGTCTATTTTTGACTTGGTTTGAGAATCGAATTATAAATGGGAGACAAGTTGTGTCTAACTCCCCCATTTCTGTTTAACGACGGATTCTCTTTTTTGACAAAAATAGCCTCTTTAACTCCACTCTCAAACCAATTCTTTTCCCTGGTCTGAACCTCACTGTCCTCAAATGAATGTCACGCGGCTTCTAGGTGAAGATGTACGGCAGATGACGGTCCACTCTGGCACGCCCGCCTGTGTTGGTACATCCTCTTGTGAAGTGGCTGTTTTGTTTCCCCAATATAGTGCTCACTGCAGTCTTCACTACACTGAATGGAGTAGACCACATTGCTTTGTTTGTGGCTCGGTGTTTTGTCCTTTGGGTGGACGAGTTTTAGTCTTAAAGTGTTTGTGGGTTTGAAATAAACTGGAATTTCATATTGTCTGAAAATCCTCTGTAGTTTTTCCGACACGCCGGCCAGGTAAGGAATCGCTACCCCTTTCCTCCTGGGTTCAGATTCTCTGTTGTCTTGTTTCTTGCCCTTGTCTCTTTTGGTTTTGTTGACAGCCCATTTAGGATATCCACAAACAGAGAGGGCTTCCTGCACATGTTGTTCTTCTTTCTCCTTACCCTCTGTGCTTGTGGGAACCACTTGGGCCCTGTGTTGTAATGTCTGAATAACACCCAGTTTGTGCTGCAGTGGGTGGTGTGAATCAAAATGCAGGTATTGCTTTTTGATGGGCTCACCGATGGGCTCATCAGCGATGGGCTCACCGGTCTCCCTTATCATGGCTAATTTATACATGGAACAATTTGAACAGAGTGCCTTAGCTTCATATCCAGGCACTCCTCCCACACACTGGTTTCGTTATGTTGATGATAATTTTTCTAAAATCAAAATTCAAGAATTGGAACCTTTTACTGCACATATCAATTCTGTAGATCCTAATATCAAATTCACCCGTGAAGATGCCAATGATAACACATTGGCGTTCTTAGATTGTGCAGTAACGACAGGAGGAGACCGGCGACTCCAATTAGAAGTCTTCAGGTAGCCCACACACACAGACCAATACCTGCTTTTTGATTCACACCACCCACTGCAGCACAAACTGGGTGTTATTCGGACATTACAACACAGGGCCCAAGTGGTTCCCACAAGCACAGAGGGTAAGGAGAAAGAAGAACAACATGTGCAGGAAGCCCTCTCTGTTTGTGGATATCCTAAATGGGCTGTTAACAAAACCAAAAGAGACAAGGGCAAGAAACAAGACAACAGAGAATCTGAACCCAGGAGGAAAGGGGTAGCAATTCCGTACCTGGCTGGTGTGTCGGAAAAACTACAGAGGATTTTCAGACAATATGAAATTCCAGTTTATTTCAAACCCACAAACACTTTAAGACAAAAACTGGTCCACCCAAAGGACAAAACACCGAGCCACAAACAAAGCAATGTGGTCTACTCCATTCAGTGTAGTGAAGACTGCAGTGAGCGCTACATTGGGGAAACCAAGCAGCCACTTCACAAGAGGATGTACCAACACAGGCGGGCGTGCCAGAGTGGACCGTCATCTGCCGTACATCTTCACCTAGAAGCCACGGGCCATTCATTTGAGGACAGTGAGGTTCAGATCTTAGCCAGGGAAAAGAATTGGTTTGAGAGGGGAGTTAAAGAGGCTATTTTTGTCAAAAAAGAGAATCCGTCGTTAAACAGAAATGGGGGAGTTAGACACAACTTGTCTCCCATTTATAATTCGATTCTCAAACCAAGTCAAAAACAGACAAAGAAACATTAGGACAGACAAGCCATTGCAGAGGGGTGGAGAGGGTCGTTTGTCTTGAATAGGGAGACGAAAATGGACGCCAGAGAAATTTGAAATACAAAGAGACAGATTAGTTGATAGTTTCAGAGCTATTTCAGTGTAGGAGCTCCTCCTAGGGCTTATAGATGTGCTAATACTAGACGCCAGAGGAATTCGTAAAACAAAAGAGACAGAGTAGCTGGGATAGTTTCAGAGCTTTTTTCAGTGTAGGTAGCTCCTCCCTGCAGCTAGATATTAACAGGGTCTAACAAGCATGAGAACCAGAGCTGACGAAGCCTCTCGGATGAGCGGTGAAACGTTTTCGACCAAACAAACTTTGTCCAGTTGACAAATTGAATTTCTCCTTTTATCATGGATTCTACCTGGACGACTGAGGGACTCTTCACGCATCATACTGTGGAACATTCCAAACAAAGATGTGTGCAGTATCCCTCCATTGTGCCATGGATTCTAGACAAAGCGATAACATCTCCATGGAGAAAAACGTTTGACGGACCCTCCACCAGAAAAGTTACACAATGCGGCTTTAGGTATAAAACTATTTGTGGAAGTTAAATATCTTCTGACCTTCTTGTTTTAACCATCTAAGCCATCTCTTTGTTCCTCCAGGTTCTGCAGTCTGCCAGAGCTCTGCAGTGGATCATGGACAACCTGAAACCAGCAGGATTCAGACCAACGGACGCCCCGTCAATGAGTAAAACATCTTAGAATTCACATTAAAGATGCACTGAGTAACTTTTCTAGTGGTGGTCCATGATGCTGTTGGTGGTCCATTGCCCTTCCTGGAATGTTCCACTGTATGGCATTAAACCTGTCAATCACAGGTCACTTTAAAGGTGCATTGTGTACATTTTCTGGTGATGGGTCCATGGAGATGTTATCGCTTTGTCTGGAATGAACCAAACCAGACCAAGTTACAGGTCAGATCTGTGGAGAGGCGACCCTGCTCACAGTCAGAATGTCTGTTTTTCTAGGGATTTTAGTCCTGGTTTAGTCCTGGTTTAGTCCTGGTTTAGGCTAGGTTTAGTCTTGGTTTAGTGCTGGTTTAGTTCTGGTTTAGTCCTGGTTTAGTCCTGGTTTAGTGCTGGTTTAGTCCTTGTTTAGACTTGGTTTAGTCCTGGTTTAGACACGGTTTAGTCTTGGTTTAGTCCTGGTTTAGTGCTGGTTTAGTCCTGGCTTAGTCCTGGTTTAGTCCTGGTTTAGACTTGGTTTAATCCTGGTTTAGTCCTGGCTTAGTCCTGGTTTAGACTTGGTTTAATCCTGGTTTAGTCCTGGTTTAGTCCTGGTTTAGACACGGCTTAGTCTTGGTTTAGTCCTGGTTTAGTGCTGGTTTAGTCCTGGCTTAGTCCTGGTTTAGTCCTGGTTTAGACTTGGTTTAATCCTGGTTTAGTCCTGGCTTAGTCCTGGTTTAGACTTGGTTTAATCCTGGTTTAGTCCTGGTTTAGACTTGGTTTAGTCCTGGTTTATACACGGTTGAGACCTGGTTTATTGCTTTGTGTGGAATGTTCCACAGTATGGCTTTAAACCTTTCTATCGTCATGGAGACCAAACCAGACCAAGTTCCAGGTCAGATCTGTGGAGAGGCGACCCCGCTCACAGTAAGAACGTCTGTTTTTCTGGGTATTTTTGAGCTCTAAAAATGTAAAGCAGAGCTATTTAAAGTCACACTGTGGATCATTCCAGGCAGAGCAGTGACATATCCATAGAAACAAAAATGTTATGCAATGCACCTTTAAAAATTAAGATAAGATAAGACTTTATTGATCTCACACAGGAGAAATTTACTTGCCACAGTAGCTCCAGGACAGTTTGAAAAACAAGAAAGAAAAGTGCATGCAGGCAAGAATGGAATAAAGTAAGTAATAATAAAAAGAAGTAATAATAATAAATAATAATAATACAAACATTAACATGGAGCGCATGGAAAAAGGATATTGCACATCTGGACTATACAGTGGAGTTGTACAGTCTGATGGCAGTGGGGATGAAGGATCTGCGGTAGCGCTGAAGGAATTATTATATTATAATTTATACGTATAATATATTATAATAACGACATTCAGATATAAGCTGCATTGTATAACTTTTCTGTTTTTCTCCATGAAGATGTTAATCCTTTGTCTGGAATGTTTCTCAGTATGGCATTAAACCTTTCTATCTCCATGGAGACCAGTTCTGTGGAGAGGTGACACCACTCACAGTCAGACAGCCTGTTTTTCTTGGTATTTTTGACTTCTAAAACCATCTGCAATTAACTAAATCTAAGATAGAGCTGTTTAACCCCGTAGAACCCAGACATAGAAATATTTGTTGGAAAAAATCATCCGTGTTAAATTTTAGTCAATGGGGATGGGTAAGAACAAAATTTGTCAATATTTTTTGTAAGCAGTATTCATTGACCAAATTTGATGATGTAGCACATTTGCGACGCTGGGCTTTTCAGGGGCGCCATTTGGACATAAGTATAGTAACTACTACTGCACAAAAAACAATAATGCTATAGTAACTTTATTGAAACTGAAATACTGAATACAAACTGCAAACAGTGCAGACAGAACATTACGCAACATGGTAAGCCATGTAGCAATTGCGCTTCTCATTGAAGCACAGGCGAACCTTTCACTTGACACATGAAGTGTCAGTGAAACCATCTTTGCACACTTTGCATCTGCCACGCTTGCTGACTTTTATTGGCAAGTGTCCAACATTGTCATGGCGAACATCATCCGGTTGATCTACTCTGAATGCCCTCGGAGAGTAGACTGTGGCAACTTCTCCAGTTGGCCTTCCTCTTTGTGCCACCAGCACATTTGTCATGATTAGAGCAGTAGCTACAGCAGCCTGGAAGTTGCGGTGTTTCATGATGTCCTTCTTGTGCATGCCCAGGGCACTGCAGTGTCTACGATAGAGCAACCATGCTTGAACAAGTGCAGTATTGACTGCACTTGTTCATTTTCCCTTTTTTACCGGCTGGTTAGCTCAACTGGTAAGTCATGGACTTTCCCCCTGGGGTTTGTGGGTTCAAATCCCCCCCGGGCAATGAGCTAACCAGTGTGGGTCCTTGGGCAAGACCCTTCACGGTACTGCCCCCCGGGCGCCGAAAAAGATGGCTGCTCACTGCTCCTGAAAAAGGATGGGTCAAATGCAGAAGTCAAATTTCTCCCGTGTGTCACTGTGTGTCATTGTGTGTGAGACCAATAAAGGCTTAAGCCTAATCTTAATTGACTGTGTGCCAGAAGAGGTAGATGTACCATCGTCTGGCCTTCATCGGGTACCTGTACTTCGAAAGCAGGCAGTCTAGGAAGTCAACACCCCCCCATCAGACTATTGTACACCTTCACCACATTTGGTCTGGTGACAAGAGTGAAGTCCTTCTTTGCTTTATCCCAGCGTCTGACACTGTCTGTTGGTTCTGGACCAAGGTAGGATGAGACTAGCAGCACAGCACGATTATCGTACCATTTCACAGCGCTCACACCATGTGTAGTTTCGACCCTGTAGTCAAAGCTTCCTCTTCCCTCCTTTTTGAGATCTTTCTCATCTTTCAGTCTACAGTTCTTCAGCCTATTGTTCCGTGCTGTTCCAAGGTACAGAATGCCCCGCTCTTTCAGTTTGACAATCAACGGCACGCTGGTGAAGAAATTGTCTGCGGTGACTTTGTAGTTCTTCCCATCTGGAAGTGTGGAGCAAAGACGATTTACAACATCTCCTGACATACCGAGGCCAACACCAGCCTCCTTGACACCACTTCCTTGATAGATTTCAAAATCATACAACAGTCCTGAAATGCCACATCTACACCAGATTTTGAAGCCCCATTTGTGTGGTTTGCTATGCATATATTGCTTCACACCACTGTACTTTCCCTTGAATGGCACCATCTGCTCATCAATGGAATTATGCTCCTCAGGTACAAGTTTCAGGCAATTGTTGCGAAACATAGTGAGCCAAGGCCTGATCTTCCAGAGTTTGTCTGTCTTGTCCTCCTCAGTCACTACCATGTTATCAACGAAGTGAAGATGTGCAATGATGTTTTGAAACCTGTTCCTGCTCATAATGTCGGCAATCTGAGAATACCTTGTATCAGTTTCCCAAAACATCCTTGTGCCAGCCATTGGAGCCAGGCCCATTTTGAGAAACATTCCAATAACCTGCTCAAGTTCCTTTTTGTTTGTGTTTAGTTCCCTCCCACTCTTCTGTGCAGCATATATATTTGTCTTACTAGCCAGCAATTCAAGCATATCATCATCAATGAATGTTCTGAAATATTCCAGTGGGCTTCCAACATCCAATGGAACCTCAAGTTCCTCACCAGTAAATCCAGATTCAGGGGGCTCATAGTCAACTTTCTTCCAGGTGTATTTGTCTTGTACTTGTCTTGCAGTAGCTGGAGGCAGTTTCTTGTGTTTCACTGGTGGTAAATCGGCAGGTGATGCGGTGTCTTCAGTGTCACTGTCAGTGTCTGTAGAATCATCACTCGAAGGCTCATCATCCCCTGGGCCTGGTTGGTAATCCTCATCATCATCACTATCGGATACAAGTTCCTCTTTTTCACTCTCATTACCGTTGTCCAGCATTGCCAGGACATCTTCAATATTGTACCTTTTTGCCATCTCACCTGAGAAAAATTAGAAATGTAGAATTAATAGTTATTTAGCACCTTGATGCAATAAAAAAGGACACTGATAATTTATGACATCAACATGACATCAAGTCAGTTGCAGTCCATTGATCCAATGAACAAAATGTGCAGATGATATACTAACATAGACCTAGGAACCCAGTGTTGCATCTTTGCAACGTAATCAAAACAGTGGAGCCTACCAAAATATGCCAATATAAAACTGAAAGACTATGACATGTCTTAAGTCTGTAGGTATTCCTCTGCCTATATTGATAAACTTCAAATTGATTTCTTACCTTGACATTGGACAGTTTGGTGTCAGAACTTGAGAAGTCAAAGAGTATGTGGCTCACATGCAGACAGACATCTTGGATTGGATGGTGACACCACAGACCACTAGATGGCAGCACTCAATGTAGCATATTTGCTTCTTTGGGTTCTTGGGTACATGAATTAGTTAATACATTTTTAAAAAAGACTCCTACTTTTTTGCCATGACCTTTGAATTATATGTTGCATATTTGCGACCGAGGGTGCTACGGGAACATTCCAGGCAGAGCAGAGACGTATCCGTGGAAACAAGCAGATGTGGATCTTTACAGTGGGACTAAACACCTACATTTCACAAAAAAAGTGGACTAAGTGTTGAGTTCCACTATTAAAAATACCTTGAAAAATGCGTTCCTTCTCTGAGCGGGGTCGCCTCTCCGCAGATCTGACTCTTAACTTGGCCTGGTGGAAATGGATGAGTTCAATGCCATACAGTGGAACATTACTTAGACTTAAACTTAGACAAACTTTATCGATCCACAAAGGAATTATATGGACACAGTAGCTCAAAAATCACAATATATTTTAATAACAAAAAGTAAAAATATACCGTCATAATAAATCTGAAATAAGAAGCAAGTTCCTGGTAAAGCAAAAATGATTCGACTCTATACATGCAGTTTTTAGCTTTGTATTTCCTTCACAGATCTGATACTGGCGGAGGATTGCACTGACGGCGTTACAGACCCGCTGGACATAGAGGAGAGCCTCCACGTGAAAGCTCGGCAGCTCCATTACCCTGGCAGCAGAGTCACCCGATTCCCTGTGCCCGAGGAGAAGGTGCCCTGGGAGGTACTGGAGCTCTGGTGCTGGTTTTCAAAAGAGATCACAACATTCTATAGGCTTTTGTTATTTAATACAGACAGGGGCAAAAGTGAAGATAGTTATAGTTCAATCAATTCTTCGGCCTTAAATATAGTAACTACTAAAGAAACACGTACAAAAAATCTGTTAGATACCGATACAAATCTGGACAGGGAAACAAAAGGATGCCACCGGTTTTAATGAAAATGAACTACAACTAAAAAAGAGCAGCAACAATGAGACAAGCCCTAAAACAGGACTGGTTTTGCATGTGGAGGTCATTTCAAGTTTCTCCCTCTTTTTCGTTTGGTTTCCACTCGTTTTGCTTTGGCATTATCCCTACTCGGAGTATGAGGCCATTCCTTACCCCTGCAGAAGCAGCACAGATTGTCCAACTTCTTCAGGGTGGCACATCCAGACGTGCTGCAAAGACATAAGGTGTCTCCCAGGACAATCTCCAGAAGGAGAACTGGACAGGACTGTAGAAGGTCCTCAACCCATCAGCAGGACCCAAATCTGGCAGGCTGAGCACTGCCTGTGCCCTACAGAATGACCTCCAGCAGGCCACTGGTGTGAATGCCTCTGCCCAAACAAACAGAAAAAGACTTCATGAGGGTCACCACGTCCTGCAGTGGGCCCTGTGCTGACCGCCCAGCATTGTGGTGCTCCATTGGCATTTGCTTGACCACACCAGAATTGGCAAGTTCCCCACTGGTGCAGGTTCACCTTGAGCACCTGTGATAGACGTGAAAGAGTCTGGAGAAGACAAGGAGAACGCTCTGCTGCCTGCTGCAGGGTTGAGCATGAACGGTTTGGTGGTAGGTCGGTGATGGTCTGGGGAGGAACACACAGACCTCTACTGGCTAGAAAATGACAATCTGCCATTAGGTATTGGGATGAAATCTTTAAACCCACTGTCAGACCCTACGCTGATACAGGAGGTCCTGGGTCCTGATGCAGGACCGTGCCTGGCCTCATGTGGCAAGACTCTGCAGGCAGAACCTGGAGGATGAAGGGACTGAAACAGTTGAGTGTCCCTCACGATCACTTGACTTAAACCTAATAGAAAACCTCTGAGACATTATGTTTGGGTCCATCAGACGCCGCCAGGTTGCTCCTCAGACTTTACAGGAGCTCAGTGATGCCCTTTCACAGATCTAGGAGGACATCCCACAAGTCACCGTCCATCATCTCATTAGGAGCGTGCCACGACGCTGCCAAACGGGCATACAAACACGACCACACAAGATATTGAGGAGCATTTTGAGTTGCAGAAATTAAATTGTATCAAAATGGGACAGCCTGCCACATCATTGTTTCACTTTGATTTTCAGGGTGTCAAATGAAGCCCGCTGTAGACTGAAAATGTTCCATTATAAAAGAGCTGGCATCCTTTTGTCCATATTTGTATAGATATCCAGCAAGATCTGATGTGTTTTCAAAGTATTCCTTAATTTGAGCAGTATATATTTTAAGGAAGTTTGCACTCTAACCTGTTAAATTCACTTTAAATTGGTACCTGTAACTGTTCCATGTAAAAGTTTCTCCATCCTGTCACATTTCAGGTCAGCTTCAGCTCCTACAACCCCCCAGATTACCCCCCGGACAGCGTGGATAAGTACGTCTTCTTTCAGTCAAATCTAAAGCATACGTCATGTTCTTAAAGCTGCACTGCGTTTTACTTTAATAAGACTTGATACTTACATTTAATGACATTGTCTCCACTGTGTGACGTGATGCAGAAATGCTTACTTATTTTAAGGGCTTGGTCTGGAATGTTCCACAGTATGGCATTAAACCTTTCTATCTTCACGGAGACCAAACCAGACCAAGTTACAGGTCAGATCTGTGGAGAGGCGACCCCGCTCACAGTCAGAATGTTTGTTTTTCTAGATATTTTTGAGATAAAAAAAACAACAAAAAAACACCTGTGATTGAATAAATGTAAAGCAGAGCTGTTTAATGTCACACTGCGGAACATTTCAGGCAGAGCGATATATTTCTAAAAACAAGAAGATGATGCCAGAAAAGTGACAGAATGTGCCTTTAACTGTCACTGCTGTGGTGTTTTGTTGCAGATCAGGACCTGGAGCTGACACTTACAGGTAAAGTTCATACCACAGTAAAGGTTCTTGTTGATCGTGGATTTGTTGTGTCCACTGACGTGTGGTGAGGGTCGTGTATGAGGCTCTGACGTCATCACAATCAGATTTACAAATCTGTAAACCAGGGCCAGTTTCTCTCCCTGTAAGTGACTGGAGCTCCGAATATATTTTTGATGTGAAGCTGAAAATGTATTATTGATCAGTGCATTTTCCAGAGCACCGAGTAGCGTCATAAATTAAAGGGATAGGGATAGTTTTATGTTAATCTGTATGGGTTTCCTTCTAAAAGTTACGCGTGTTGACACCGGCTTACCTCTGACAGTCTCAGCTGATCCCGGTTCGGCTCGCTTTCTGGAGCCCAAGTAAGTAGGTCTGGTAACTTCCCTGGAACGTGAAATAAAGCTTGTTTTTCTTCTCAAAACAAAACATTTGTCCGAAAGGTGATATATTTGTGTCCCAAACAGTTGTCTACGAAACATTCAGCAGCGTAGATTGCGTTCGCGTATTGTGTCTCTCGACTCGTATCACTGCGAGTATATTAGCTGTATTAGCCTGTTCACTTGTAAACTTCTCCTTACGGCGGACCGCATCTGCCGTACACTTCCGCTAAAGGTTAACAGGCTAATACAGCTAATTATGCGCGCAGTGATACGAGTGGAGAGAGACAATACGCGACCGCAATCTACGCTGCTGGATGTTTCATGGACAACTTTAACTCCGCTTTAACCCGGCGCCTTTTCGCCGCCGCTTTAACCCGGCGCCTTTTCGCCGCCGCTTTTACCCGGCGCCTTTTCGCCGCCGCTTTAGCGCAGAATCTATCACTGCTGAGCTACAGCACAGTCAGTCCATGTGAGGCACCAACACGCCCAAACACCACGAGTTCAACAGGAAAAGTCAAAATTCAGACATTTTGAATTTAAAAAAATAATTAAAATGGTGAAGTTGAATGGAAAATAACTTTAAAGTACAAATCACTGGATAAATATTTATAAAACATTTATTTTTTTCATTTAACTTTTTTTCTCTCTGTGATGACTCCCCCGACTGCACGTCACTGGTTGTGTAGTAGTTCTTATTGATCGTGGATGTGTTGTGTAGTTCTCATTGATCGTGGATGTGTTTTGAACAGGAACCCCAGAGGCAGGACGGGTCTGAGGGGCTGTGGGGTTCTCCCTCACCTGGGCCCCAACTGCAGCCTCGACCTTATCCTCACAAGGTAGGGATGAAGATTAGAATTCAAGTGCTTCTCTTCTGCAAATCGACTTTTCAGAGCTTTTAATCATGTTATAGTTGTTTAATATTTGAAGTGACTCGTGCATGTTTGAATCGTTTTTGATCACTTATTTTCAAGACGCCATTCCTGGCCTTAGTCCTGCTTAATCCTGCTTTAGTCCTGCTTTAGTCCTGCTTTAGACCTGCTTTAGTCCTGCTTTAGTCCTGCTTTAGTCCTAGTTTAGTCCTGCTTTAGTCCTGCCTTAGTCCTGCTTTAGTCCTAGTTTAGTCTTGCTTTAGTCCTAGTTTAGTCCTGCTTTAGTCCTGATTTAGACCTGCTTTAGTCCTGCCTTAGTTCTGCCTTAGTCTTGCTTTAGTCCTGCTTCAGTCCTGCCTTAGTCTTGCTTTAGTCCTGATTTAGACCTGCTTTAGTCCTGCCTTAGTCTTGCATTAGACCTGCATTAGTCCTGCCTTAGTCTTGCTTTAGTCCTTCTTTAGACCTGCTTTAGTCCTGCTTTAGTCCTGCCATAGTCCTGCTTTAGTCTTGCTTTAGACCTGCTTTAGACCTGCTTTAGACCTGCTTTAGACCTGCTTTAGACCTGCTTTAGTCCTGCCATAGTCCTGCTTTAGTCTTGCTTTAGACCTGCTTTAGTCCTGCTTTAGTCCTGGTTTAACAATTTTGTCAACTTTCAGCAGTGTTTGGTTGTTTAGCCAATGCAAACAGATAGAGATTGCACAAAATATTATATATAATAACATATATAACATTATATATAACATATAATATATATATATATATATATATATATATATATATATATATATATATATATATATATATATATATATATATATATAGCACTTGACAAGTGGGAAAGTGAAACTCACCTGCTTCCACTGGGGGCTGCCATCTTGATTCTGCAACAGGATATCACAGCGCCATCTAGCAGCAATAGAATGCAACTACAGGGCTGCATGTATGTGGCCAGCATGCTTTTAGAGGTGAAAATGTCTGTTTTCCCTCCAGTTGACCCACTTAGGCAACATATGTGGTCACAATGCAAGAAACGGTTTAATTATATAAACATTTATGTACAAGTCAAAATAAAATAGAAAAAGAATAAGTAAAAATCGTCTTTACTATACTTGAAGTCAAAGTATCAACATTGGTGTCGAAACAGAAAAAGCTGGATCAGTGCACCCCTATGTACTTAGTTCTCCAATTTTATTTTTCAGATGCGTAATACAAGTAGGAATCTGCAGCGTTGCCTCATTATTTTGGTCCAAATGTTAAAAAACAAAACAAAAAACAAAACGCTTTTGGACAGTAGTTTTCTAATGTACGATTCAGCGGACTTGTTTCTTTCATTAAGTCGTTCTAGATCCATAAAAAGTTCAAATTATAACAATTATAACAGAATGAATGATCCACATGTGTCATAGATTATAACAACAGAGCACACACAAGCACTATAGGACTTCTTTAAAGGTGGTATTGACAAAAAATGTATGCTGATATTGTTTTGGATTTTAAAATTTTAGCAATTCATCAGAAACGTGCTAAAAATGTAAATGTTATTTGCATAATATGTGTTCTTTCAGCTCTGTTTTTTTATCCTTTTATCCTTTTTTTTTTTTTTACTATGGACTAAATGCATTTAATTTTTTGTAATTCATTCCGAATTCTTCACACTGATGACTCCAGAATCCAGAGCTGTTACAGAGATGATACCGGTCCAAATTTGTGTTTACAGGTTCTTCAAAATAGCCCTGAAAACTCATGCGTTCAGCTGCCTTCAAATAACTGCATCTCCTTCTTTATCTGTTGCTTCATTTGTGTTGTGTTGTTTTTTTGGTTGTGGCTGAAGTACTCAATTATGTTAAGTAAAAGTACATTAATCAAGTAAAAGTAAAGATTTTTAGAACAATTTAAGGATGAAATATGATTTTGATAAAGAATTGAGCCGATTTTAAGTGATTCTAGCTGCCTTTGTGTTTCTGTATTTGGTTTGCTCAAAGTTGGGACATTAAACACAGGTTAAACATAAAGTCTCACGCCATAAAGTAAAATACTTTTTACTTTTCAGTCCAGATCTAAAATGTAGTGGAGTAGAAAGTACACATACCTGCTCTCAAATGCAGTGAAATAAAAGAAAAAGTATCCACTGTAAAATGTACTTAAGTCAAGTACAGATCCCTAAAGTTTGTGCTTAAAGAATAGTAACGTTTTTACAATCTGAACCTTATTTCGGTAATAAAACAACAACATCATTTACTCACCCATTGTACTTTGGTGTCATTTGGAGCATTTCCCGTAGATTTTGTAGTTTAGCAATATCCGTTTAACGCAGTGTTTCTCAATTATTTTCTGTGACGCCCCCCCCTAGGAAGAAGAAAAAATTTCACGCCCCCCTTCCTGCGCGCGACTATAAATAGTATTATTTGTCTAGAAAATTGTTATTAGAACACCATTGTATCCTTTTATTAACATTATAAACAAAAAAAAGAAACTTACAACAAAGACTGCACTGAGGACTCAAATATGAATGTGTTTTTAATGCAGCTTTGTGCACATTTGTTTACGTTTTACAGAAATGAAACTTAAAACCACCTAATTTGCATAAGCTAAAAGCACTGAAAAAAACCGCTCTCTCCTTGTGCCACTGATGCGTCAGCTTCTGTCGGACTAAAGGACACGACTCAGTGGAATATACGTGTTTTTTCTGTGACAGAGGATGTTCTGTTAATGGTGAGACTGTGCGTAAATCGCATGTGAGAACTCCACTGCCAACTACTGTTGTTGATGTGCAATTACACTTAGTTCTAGTACAGTACAGCAAAAAAACATGTTTCCCAGGGTCATACGCGCCCCCCCTGGCATCACGCCACGCCCCCCCAGGGGGGCCCGCCCCACTATTTGAGAAGCACTGGTTTAACGTGAGTGGTCGGGGCAGACTGTCGCAGTCACCAAATAACACAAACTTTAGCACTTTTCAGATGACAAAAGCTCAATGTTAGTCTACACTTTCGCTGGAGTCCAAAGTGGCCTATATTACGATATCCAGCCATGGTTTTGATTGGATGACGAGGACAGTGCGCATGCGCGCATTCATTCTGCTACCTTGCTTAGAAGCCGCTCAGAACTTTTCTGTTGCGAGCGAGACATGGCTGAAGATTGGGACTTGGAGACTGAAGAGGACTTATTTGAGTATGATGGCGTCCCTATCATTTTGAGCCTGAGTATACGGATGAGGAGGTATTAGAAAGAAGGAAACGGGGAGAGTTTGAGGAGCAGCGCACCAGAGAACACCCATCGGTATCACATTGGTAAAAAAAATTGTCCGGACTGAAGTGGGTACTGCAAACACGATGGTCCAAACGTCTTACAGCTTTGCCTTTCATGCTTGGGTCCATTCTCAAGGCAACGAGCCACATCTTCAATAACTCTGGGTTGTGACGAGGAAGCCTGTGAAAACTCAACTTCGTCCAAGCTGTCATTTTGTTTTCACAACCGGGATAAATGCATGTTCGAACCATTTCAGGTTTTCTCAAGCGGAGATGTTTTCTTATTATTATTCCTTAGCATTTTTATGACTGTAACCGAGAGCTGAGAGCGTAGTCTTATCTGCAAATCAGCTGTGAATACGCGCATGCGTGCTGTTCTCATCATCCAATCGAAACATGGCTGGATATCGGATTACAGGCCACTTTGGACTCCAGAGAAAGTGTAGACTAACACTGAGCTTTTGTCATCTGTGTGCTAAAGTTTGTGTTATTTGGTGACCGCAACAGCGAGCCCTGACTACTTATGTTGACGGATATCACTAAACTCCAAAATCCCGGGAAGTACTCCAAATGACACCAAAGTACAATGGGTGAGTAAATGACGTTGTTTTATTACCGAAATAAGGTTCCGATTGTAAAAACTTTACTATTCCTTTAAGTATTGTAGTTTCACTTTTGCACTTTTCCTTCCACCGCTGGTTTTGACCCGTGTGAAGCATCTTTGAGTGTCATGAACAGTCCTGTATGTGTGAGTATGTTCTGTCTTATGGCTTATTATAATTATTACAGGTGGAGAGACACGGCACGTTCTGAGCTGGAGTTTCTGGCGCTTAAGGACAGGAAAAAGAAATGTCTGGTGTTACCCGGGGTGAGTGTGTGCATGTCTGAAAGGGACTGGTCTTAAATACGTCTTCTAGAGATGCACCTGAACACATCACCAGTGATGTATCCTGGGGTCATTGGGTGTTTCGGGTCTTTCAACATCAGACACCCTAGGCCAGGCGACCCAGCCACGGCTGATCAGGCCGTGACTTGTGTTCAGGTACCACTCGCTTGCCCCCATGGTTCTCCTCTCTGGATCCAGAGCCACCTCGAGCCTTTCTCGGCTGCTTCAGCCGTATCTTTGATGATTCTGCACCCTGCTGTTCCTGCTATGCCCAATGCACCGAAGGCTCTGTGGAGCGAGTGGCCCACAAATCCTCTGCAGCCAACCTCAATGGGCATGCATTTTACTTTCCAGGCCTGAGCTTGGCAGTCGATGGTCGGCTGTTCATATTTGGACCTCTTTCTTTCATGGGCCTCTTCCAAACGGTCCTCCCACGGCACTGTCAGCTACATGATTACGATGTTCTTGGTACTCTCTGAGACCACCAATATGTGTGGCCTCAGGGTGGTGCTGAAAATGTGCTGAGGGAATCTCAGTTGCTTCTCAAGATCTACGGAAAGCTTCCAACCCTTGGCTGAAGCCTGCTGGCACCTTCTTTCCTGCTTTTGGCTGCTCCCCTTTAAAAATGGACTGTATGTAACCTGTGTTTCTACTAGTTTAAAAAAGAACTACAATCACAGCTGACCCTTGGTTGCCAGTTTCTGAACCTGCTGATTGTGGTGATAATAAATAAAAGTCGGTAAAAAAAAATCTTATATTAAGCATATGACTCTTTAAGCTGTTTTAAAATGTTGTTACCTCCTCAAAAACATACCTGCAGTTGTTTTGTTTCATTCACACATGTTTAAGTAATCCTGATTAGTGGGCTGTCTTGGCTCTGTCGCACCTTGCGATGTCACGAAGTAGTAGTTTTCAAATTAAAAACTTCCATTTACCTTTTGTTCAGTAGAGATTGGCAATTCCAGGGCTGTGGAGTTTAAAAACACAGTCAAGCCTTTTTAGTTTTCAGTCTAGGAGATTAACTCAGCCTGCAGAGTTTGTGTGTGAAACATGTGTGAATGAAACGAAACTACATTATAACATGAAAATAATGTAATTTGAGACAATTAACTTTGCTCTAATCTTGACCCTAACAAAACCCTGACCATGTGCTGTCCTCGGGCTGTCCTCAGGGAGAAGTGGATTCCCCTAAATCTCTGCCTGAGGCTCTTGAGAAAACTCTGGGGAAGAAGGTGTGTAAGAAGATCAGAGAAATTCTCCAAGAGGACAAGGTACGTCTAACCTATTTGTCCTCAAACTGCTTGTTAAATATCCATCCATCCATGTTCTTCCTCTTATCTGGGGCCGGGTCGCCCCAAGGTGTTCAGGGAGGCACCTGAAACAAATGCCCGAGCCACCTCAGCTGGCTCCTCCCGTGTGACTGAGCTCCTCACCCTATCACTAAGGGAGTGCCCAGCCACTCTGCGGAGGAAACTTATTTCAGTCACTTGTACCCGCGATCTCGTCCTTTCGGTCATTACCCAGAGCTCATGACCATAGGTGAACGTAGATCAACGGTAAATCGAGAGCTTTGCCTTTTGGCTCAACTCCCTCTTCACCACAACGGTCCGGTACAACAACCGCATCGTGACGACGCTGCACCGATCTCACGCTCCATCCTTCCCTCACTCAAGAACAAGACCCCGAGATACATGAACTCCTCCACTTGAGGCAGGGACTCTCCACCCACCCGGAGAGGGCAAGCATTGTTATATATGTCATCGGGAAAAGGCTACATGAATATTAATTAGGGGTGGGACATTAACGTGTTAATTACGATTAATTAATTTGCTTGTCGTTAATTAATTCAAAATATTAACGCATCTTAACGCATCCGTAGTTTGCGTGTCAAACAACCCGGGCCGGAACGTTTGTCAGTGCACCATGTTCTGGTACGCCAATTGTACTGACGCACACAATTCCTCCGGCTAGGAGACTGAATGGAGACAGAAGCCGTGTCCCAATAGACCAGTTTCAAAGCTACGTCATCACTGAATGCGCGCACAGTTCCAACTGAAAAAAAGCCACTGCTGCCATAAAACCTCCAGCGAAGATATAGAAGAGAAGAACTCAAATAAAGAGAAACAGATGGAATAAATGATAGTTCATACCATTCAAGTGACATACACACAAGTGAACACCTGCTGCTTGTTTAGGGTAATTTGCCCAGGTGTTCAATGGTGTTTAATCATGCTGATTAACTAGCAAGCACAGGACACCGCAAAGACATTAACCAGGTAACCTCTACGACAGACACATGTAAACGAACACGAATAACTTTGTTAAAATACATAGGTTGACCATCATGTCGCATGACCATCATAAATGGCATTTGACATGACTGAGATCACATCTGTGACTCGTGAATTAAGTTGTAGTATGTTACTTACCCCGCAACGCAGGTGCAGTTGGCGGTCAGAACGTAGCTTGTTGATGATAGCCCAAGCATTGTACACGGTCGTATGTGTGGTGAGCTCCCTAGGGCTGTCTTTGTTTGGTGTTTTTTTTTTTTTTTAGTTTTTTCTTTGAACTTTTTAGATTATTTTGGCTTTTCCTCTCCTTTCGGTTGTTAGTTCACCTCCTCCCGGTATCCCGGCTGAGGGGGGGACGCTTTCTCTTTTCCCCGCGAGCTTTGCTCACCCCGGGCAGACGGCGCAATGTCAGCCCCCACGGGGCCCCAGGCCACGGCGGAGAAGCCGACTGGGAAAGCCGGTAGTAGGAAGGAAGATACTACGGAGAAACTCCACATCGATATCGTGGTATTTTACCTCCTGTACATGGCCACACACGGCAAACTGGTAGGCATCCATGGATTTGTATGCGTGCACTTTCTCTCTTGTATACACGCTGGGCTTCTCGACTAAATAACAGTGGATATCTGTCCACTGTAAATCTGGCCACTTTCTGCGGTCGTACTGCCACTCCATGATCGCATAAGGATCTGGTAATCGACCCCCATTGCTCAATGTGAGCTCTTGAATGTAGCTTTCCCTATAGTTCAGATACTCCGCTATGGTCCACCACGGTTGATTCTGAGTCGGGCATGTGCGCGCATGCCAGTGAGGTCACGTTTGTTTACTAACAGTAAAGGGGTCTATTCTCAGAGTGCACAGTTCGAAGCGTGGTTTTAAGGCTGCTCAGACTGCAGTCAAGACTGCAGTCTGAGCAGCTGCTTCCCGTAGTTGCGAGACCTGTTGCATTTCACTGACGCCCATGCGGTCCGCGGAGTGCACTCAGGACTGAGCAATTATGCACAGTCTTGACAGCAGTCTGAGCCCCCTTAAAACCATGCTCCGAACTGTGCACTCTGAGAATTGAGACACAGCTAAAGACTGTAGACACTATCAGTGGTAGAAGACAAAGGTCTGGAAGATGTGCTACAGATCGCTGCGTGTGATCCAACGTTTAAAATGCCGTGCAGAAAGACAAGGGTTTTGCACAGAGCCTTACATTTGTTTTCTACTTTGACATGAAATTCAATGTATTTTTTCAAGACCTTTTTTCCAGCCATTAAATTAGCTTTAGTTTAAGTCATGTCTGTGTGTATTATTTGATTAAGTCATCCAATACAATTTATTTGCCTAAAATGTTGCTTTTGGGGGAAATGTGGTCATGCGATTAATTTAGATGAATTAATTACAAAGCCTGTGATTAATTAGTTAATTTTTTTAAAATCAAGTCCCACCCCTAATATTAATACATACAATAATTTCAATTAAGAATGAAGATAAGATTCAATGTCTGTTTTGATGTTTTTTAATTTTAGTCAGCCAGGTTAAAATGATTTCTACCATTTTAGATTGTACTTATTGACTTATTTTCTGTTTCACTCTTTTACTATCTATTATCAAAAAGACTTTCCTAGACATGAGACAAGATAGAAAGACGAGAGTCGAGACGTGAGACTGGATTCAAGATTTTGCCATTATGTGTAATAAATAAATTCTGCCTAACTATTTTTTATTTATTTGACTTGATATTTTGATTGGCGAAGGTTGGTGGTTTGAATCCCACTCTTGACGTAAACATCATTTGTAGAGCGATGTCAGCTCCACTGAACCACAGGTTGGCAGTGCGATCCCAGCTCCCACAGATGAATGCTGTTGTTGTGTCCTTGGGCAAGACACTTAACCCACCTCGCCCCCAGTGTCTGCGTACACTGTTTTTTTTTTTTTTTTCATTTTATGTTGAAGAGTTTGAATGGTGTCCTCCTCAGATGTTTGAGCTGTACGAGGGTTATGTGGACGACTCCAGGAACACAGATGACGCCTGGGTGGAGACCACAGTCCTGCACCTACACCTGGACAGCGACTCCCCCCTGCTGGACGCCATCAACAAAATGGTACTGACAGAGCTCCTCCAATGACAAAGGCAATATTTACCTAGGGCTGGGTGGTATACCACTTCATACTGAATACCAGTGTGGTGTTTTTTTTTTTAATGATCGGGATGATGGATTTTTCATATATCCCAATCCCGGTGAGTGTGCGTACAAAACGTGGGGAACACAGAGCGGCGGAACGTGGCGCCGCGGGACATTGTTTGAGAGGGGGACTGTTTTGGCGTGAGAGCGGTGAAAGCTCAGTGTGTGTCGAGCGGTGAACAACATGGACGGAGAAAATGTTACAGACACAGAGGAACTTATACACAACACAGTCCTGGTTTAGTTCTAGTTTAGTCCTGATTTAGTCCTGGTAGAGTCCTGGTTTACTCTTGGTTTAGTCCTGGTTTAATCCCAGTTTAGTCCTGGTTTAGTCTTGGTTTTAATCCTAGTTTAATCCCAGTTTAGTCCTGGTTTAGTCTTGGTTTATTTCTGGGTTAGTCTTAGTTTAGTTTTAGTTTATTCCTAGTATAATCCTGGTTTAGTCTTGGTTTTAATCCCGGTTTAATCCCAGTTTAGTCTTGGTTTAGTCCTGGTTTAGTCCCGGTTTAGTTCTGGTTTAGTCTCGGTTTAGTCCTGGTTTAATCCCAGTTTATTCTCGATTTAGTCCTGGTATAATCCTGGTTTAGTCCTGGTTTAGAAAAAGAAAACAGGAGCCGTGTCAATTGTGTGGAAGAACTTTGTCTTAAAAAAAAAAAAAGTCCTGGTTTAGTTCTAGTTTAGTCCTGATTTAGTCCTGGTAGACTCCTGGTTTAGTCTTGGTTTAGTCCTGGTTTAGTCCTGGTTTAGTCTTAGTTTAGTCTTAGTTTAGTCCTAGTGTAATCCTGGTTTAGTCTTGGTTTTAATCCCAGTTTAATCCCAGTTTAGTCCTGGTTTAGTCCCGGTTTAGTCCTAGTTTAGTCCCAGTTTAGTCTCGATTTAGTCCTGGTATAATCCTGGTTTAGAAAAAGAAAACAGGAGCCGTGTCAGTCGTGTGGAAGAACTTCGGCTTTAAAAAATCTGGCGCCGATCAAACAACCGTATTCTGTAAATGTCGTCAGGCTAAAGTCGTAGCCGCAGGAGGCGACACGAGCGATCTGCTTCACCATCTCCGTCACAAACACGTCCTGGAATATGAAGAATGCACGAAACTAAGATCTGCATCCTCTTCCACGTCTGGGGGGAACATTCAAGTCGGCGGCGCGACACAAAACGCCGCTCGGACGTCACTCAAAGACGCGTTTGCTATGGGGACCACCTACGACAAGAAAAGCAAACGGTGGAACGATATTACCGACGCTGTTACTGTCCACTTTACCAAAGACATGGAACCACTTAGTACATGAAAAAAAATACTGTCATATACCGTGACACCGATATAATTTTTAAAAATACCGTTAAATTAAATTTTTGGTCATACCGCCCAGCTCTATATTTACCTTATTCCAGAAGTTGCTGTGGGAAGCTGCATTATAATAGAGATCAGAAAATATTGTAATTCGGGCTCTTTAAAATAGCTGATTGCTGATGTTCATTGTCAGGTGAGTCGGAACCAGCACTCGGTCCAGTCTTTGGAGTGGCAGGAGGTCAGTGGGAGGACCAAGCGCAGCTCAGACCAGAAGGACTTCTTGAGGAAAGTGGCCAAACTTCACAGCAGCAAGTTCTGAGCCTGCCTCAAACTCCAGCTGTACAGGAACCAACGGGCCCCTGACAGCGAACAGGAGCCTGGGGCCAAACACACAGGGCCAAACCTGAGAAGAGAGAACAGAAGGCTTTGATTTTTATTTGTATTTATTTTATTTTACATTTATTTAACCAGGAAACCCCATTAACATTCAGATTTTTTTTAATTTTTTTTTTAACAGAGACTTGCCCATAGTAGCAGTAAACGCAGTTGGTACAAAACAGTAAAATCACAAAATTCCATGTTATAAAACCATTTGCATCTCTCAAGAAACACACATACCTGTCTCGATCGCCACAATTGTGTAATATTTCATTGCTGTAAACTTAAACTGTTGCATGAGTGGGTGGAACTCTGTCCATCAGACCAAACCAGTGACGTGCAGTCAGGGGAGGCAGGGGAGGCCGTGCATTCTCATCACAGAGAAAAAAAAAGTAAAATGAAAAAATAAATGCGTTATATTTAAGATAAGATAAGACTTTATGATCTCACACAGGAGAAATTTACTTGCCACAGTAGCTCCAGGACATTTGGACAAGAAAGAAAGTGCATGCAGGCAGGAATGGGATAAAGTAAGTAATAATAAAAAATAGTAATAATAATAAGTAATAATAGTAATAATGGAAAGAGTAATAATAATAATAACAAATATATGTGGGGCCAAGCACGGAAGGTGCATGTAGGCCGCATGCAGGGTCTAACAGAGTCTGACAGGGTCTAACAGGGTCTAACAAGGTTTAACAGATCAAAGACACATCAAAGACAGATCAAAGGTTGCTAGGTGCGTTGCCTAGCAACGCAGAAAATTCCTGAAAATTCCTACAACTTTGACCTGCTGGTGGCACTAGACGGTTGGGGCTGGGGGCCTATAAATTGCTGTGGGTAATGAGGAGACTGGCTGGAATGTGCATGCAAAATTTCATAACTTTCAACGGTTCTAGGGGTTGCCATAGACTCCCATGGTCAGAGGAATAATGTATAATAATAATAAGAAGAAAAATCTGTAGAAACACTATGGTGCCTAGCACCTTCGGTGCTTGGCCCCAATAACAATACAAGCATCAACATGGAAAAGAGGATATTGCACGTCTGGCCTATATGTTAGAATTATACAGTCTGATGGCGGTGGGGATGAAGGATCTGCGGTAGCGCTCCTTCTTGCACTGGGGGTGTCTCAGTCGGCTACTATCCAGTGATTTGTACTATAATGCTATTTTCTATTTAACTTCGCCATTTTAATTATATAATAGGTTATAATTAAAGGAAGCTAAAGGGTTTGCTCCAGACTACGGGACGAAAGACTCGCTCTTTTCAAACAGTGCGGGAAGAAATCGTCTTTTCTGCTTTTCCTTCTTTTCTCGACCTGCTGTGACGATGTCTGGACTCAGATGGATATTGTGACCTGAAAAATTTGCAAAGAAGCCTCATTAAACATGAGCGGTTGTGAATTTTCAAAAAGGGATCGGAAGAAAGGGCAAAACTCAAGATTGAGGTTATTAGCATTTAATGTTGAATTAGGCAGCAGAATACAAACGTAATGATGGCATCAGACATCTCTTCAGTTGTCACATCGTCCACAGAAGAACATCGTGTCCCCTTGGCCCCACACTACACAGAGAACTGACCACTGTGGCCCACCTATATAGTCGTAGCTATGCAATGTCTAAATTTACTGCCCATAGTCCCCATCCTTGTAAGGAGACTTGTAGAGGAACTTCCAAGCGTTAACCAATGACAGACGAGTTAGCCAATAATTGAAGTTAGCCAATAATTGATGGATGGGAGCAGGTGATGTAGTCATGTAAACGTATTGAGTTGCGCTTACGCTGCTTACAGAATACTAGGTTGAAAAACATACAGGAACTAGACAAAAATCATACAGTATATTATACAGACCCCCCAGGATTTCGCGGGCATTTTTTGTGATTGTTGCGGGCTAAAATGCCTGAATTTGCATGAGCTTTTCCAAAAAGTTGTGATGAAAGTTGCGGTGCTTTTAAGGTTTTTGTTGCGATTTTGTTGTGGGAGGAAGTGAAAGTTGCGATAAATAGTTGTGATTTTCCCTTTTTGTAATTAAAATTGAGTAATATTTTGAATACTGAGTTATTACTGACAAAGAATAATACAAAGACACAGAGATCACAGATATGGTCCTAAAACAACCTTACCAACATCGAAAATAAATTACTACTAGGAGGGGAACTGTTTCGCGCGGTCTTTTGCTGTTATTTTTGTGGGCAAATGGCACCGCAGACATGTTTCTTTGCCATTAGAAGCCGTGTCCCAATTCCCAGAGCGCGCGGCTCGGAGCGTGGCCCGAAGGGCATGTGCATCACACATTTCGACAGTACGCCGGCGCGACGACTGCTGTCCAATTTCTTTTTTGTCCCATGCGCAGTTAACACGCGGTCCGAAGACCGCAGTCGTTAAGCGGTCCGCGGACTGCAGTCGGGGCTGAGCAAGTGTGCACCTCCTTGACTGCAGTCTGAGCCCCCTTCGGGCCGCGCTCCGAGCTGTGCGCTCTGGGAACTGGGACACGGCCGCAGTTTCGTTTCGTCACACGGAAGTAAGGCAGAAGGAAGTTGGTCGGCGTTCAATACGTCACCGATGATTGGTTAGAATTAGTAAAAATTGCGGGAAAGTTGTGGTGATTGGTGAAAATTGCAACACCGCCCTGAATTCACAGGGATTGGCTGAAGTTGCGTTGAAGTTGCAAATTGCGAATTCCTGGAGGGTCTGACTATATACACAGAGAGATTAAAGTATACATATGTAAATGTACATGTAAATCAAAGAATGAAATCCCACACGGTCCACCGCTCACATTCAGAGCCAGATCGCGCTAAAAACGTCACTATTTTCATTTATGACACTACTCTGTGCTCTGGAAAACGTACTGAACAATAATTAATTTTCAGCTTCACGTCAAAAATATTCCAAGCTCCAGTCACTTACAGGGAGAGAAACTGGCCCTGGTTTACAGATTTGTAAATCTGATTGTGACGACGTCAGAGCCTCAGACACGACCCTCACCGCACGTCACTGGACCTAACTAACAACTAAATAACTAACTAACTTTAAGCCGTGTTCTAATGTTTCCTCCTCAAAAACAGTTTGTTTCATTCACATGTTTGAATAACTTTTTATTATCAGTCTGTCTACATCTCCAAAGCTTAAAATGCTCGGTTCCACCTTGTGATGTCATGAAGCAATAAACTTTTCCCTTTAGCTCAGTAGAGATTAGAAATTCCAGTAGAGCTGAGTTCAATAAGGACTCCTGCTATGTGAACACACAAAGTTCAGTCCAAAATGTAGGGAGAAATCAAGCGGAAATCACAACGTCCGTCCTTTGCACTTTAATCCTTAAATTCTGAGTGCCTTTAAAAATACAGGGTCCTATGCAGATTGTGACACATTTATTTATGATTTATATTGTTTGTGCAGTAAATCAATAAAGAAATATTATATGGCCTAGTCAATGTTTGATCTCTGCTGGGAAATCCTGGTGCCACAGGGGGGCCTCGGTGGCTTTAGGGCAAACTGTGGTTGTGTCCTTTGGCAAGACACTTCACCCATATTGCCTAGTATGAATGTGGTGTGTTTGTTGTGGTCATTAGGGATAAATTACGGCCACTAGTCTTTGCATATATAAGACTAAAGCATCATCGTTCTTATTAAATTTAAAAAAAAATCATTTTCCAGGTTTTCAGAACACTCCTAAATCCTCAAATTGATATTGTATTTTTATATTTTATTAATTTTTTTCTGTTTTATTCTGATTTGTACATACACATTTATTATCATTTTTTATTCTTATAATTATGTCTCATTTGACTCCGGTCTCTTGCTCTTTTTTTGCTCTTCCATCTAGTTTTTTTTTTAAGTTTTATTTATTTATTTATTTTTATTTTTATTTATTTGATGAGTGAGTGACTGTACCCAAATAATTTCTCTTGTGGATCAATAAAGTTTGTCTAAGTCTAAGTCTAAATTAAGTTTCTAACCAGAAAAGGTGATGTATATGTATTTGCATTTGTATTTATTTATTTAATGATAATAAGTAAATACATATTAAAAGACAAGGCAAAGGAGAAATTAAATTTGGCAACTGGACAAAAGTTTATTTGGTCGAAATACGTTTCACAGCTCATCCAAGCTGCTTCTTCAGTTCTGAACTGAAGATTCTGTCTGGACGACTGAGGGATTTTACACATAATAAACACGTAAGATAATGCAAAAATACAAATACAAAAAATGTACTTGTAAATATGCATGACTGTAGCCAAAGCTAAAGGACGCAAAGGATGGGAATTAGAAAAAAAAATGTTGTACGCGTAAGAGCGATTCAGAAAATTAGCACAAAGAAAGGAGATCAGTAATATAGAGGAGAAAAGTAAAGGTCCGAGTATTCTGCCTTGAGGGAGCAAATATTATGATTTGACTTGAAAATTTTGACTAAAGAGAGTCATTACACCTCTATGGGGCATTAGAGAAGGGCATTACACCCCTACGGGGCCTTAAAAAGGGGCATTACACCTCTACGGGGCCTTGAAGAGGGGCATTACACTTCTATGACTAGAGGAGGGGGCATTACACCTCTACGGGGCATTAAAGAGGGGCATTACATCTCTATGGGGCATCAAAGAGGGGCATTACACCTCTATGGGGCATTAAATAGGGGCATTACACCTCTATGGGGCATTAAAGAGGGGCATTACACCTCTACGAGGCATTAAAGAGGGGCATTACACCTCTACAAGGCATTAAAGAGAGTCATTACACCTCTACGAGGCATTAAAGAGAGTCATTACACCTCTATGGGGCATTAAAGAGGGGCATTACACCTCTATGGGGCATTAAAGAGGGGCATTACACCTCTATGGGGCATTAAAGAGGGGCATTACACTTCTATGACTAGAGGAGGGGGCATTACACCTCTACGAGGCATTAAAGAGGGGCATTACACCTCTATGGGGCATTAAAGAGGGGCATTACACCTCTACGAGGCATTAAAGAGGGGCATTACACCTCTATGGGGCATTAAAGAGGGGCATTACACCTCTATGACTAGAAGAGGGGGCATTACACCTCTACAGGGCATTAAAGAGGGGCATTACACCTCTACGAGGCATCAAAGAGGGGCATTACACCTCTATGGGGCATTAAATAGGGGCATTACACCTCTATGGGGCATTAGAGAAGGGCATTACACCCCTACGGGGCCTTAAAAAGGGGCATTACACCTCTACGGGGCCTTGAAGAGGGGCATTACACTTCTATGACTAGAGGAGGGGGCATTACACCTCTACGGGGCATTAAAGAGGGGCATTACATCTCTATGGGGCATCAAAGAGGGGCATTACACCTCTATGGGGCATTAAATAGGGGCATTACACCTCTATGGGGCATTAAAGAGGGGCATTACACCTCTACGAGGCATTAAAGAGGGGCATTACACCTCTACAAGGCATTAAAGAGAGTCATTACACCTCTACGAGGCATTAAAGAGAGTCATTACACCTCTATGGGGCATTAAAGAGGGGCATTACACCTCTATGGGGCATTAAAGAGCGGCATTACACCTGTATGGGGCATTAAAGAGGGGCATTACACCTCTATGGGGCATTAAAGAGGGGCATTACACTTCTATGACTAGAGGAGGGGGCATTACACCTCTACGAGGCATTAAAGAGGGGCATTACACCTCTATGGGGCATTAAAGAGGGGCATTACACCTCTACGAGGCATTAAAGAGGGGCATTACACCTCTATGGGGCATTAAAGAGGGGCATTACACCTCTATGACTAGAAGAGGGGGCATTACACCTCTACAGGGCATTAAAGAGGGGCATTACACCTCTACGAGGCATCAAAGAGGGGCATTACACCTCTATGGGGCTTTAAAAAGGGGCATTACACCTCTATGGGGCATTAAAGAGGGGCATTACACCTCTACGAGGCATTAAAGAGGGGCATTACACCTCTATTGGGCATTAAAGAGGGGCATTACACTTCTATAACTAGAGGAGGGGGCATTACACCTCTACGGGGCATTAAAGAGGGGCATTACACCTCTGTGGAGCATTAAAGAGGGGCATTACACCTCTGTGGGGCATTAAGAGGGGCATTACACCTCTATGGGGCATTAAAGAGGGGCATTACACCTCTACGAGGCATTAAAGAGGGGCATTAAACCTCTATGGGGCATTAAAGAGGGGCATTACACCTCTACGGGGCATTAAAGAGGGGCATTACACCTCTACGGGGCATTAACAGCGACTGGATGTATTATGCAAATTATTTCAGCATAAAGAAAAAGCAAAAGTCTGAAGTTCATGGTACCAAAGCTTTAAGGAAACCAATAAAACACTCTGAGACATGACATTTGTCCAAAGCTGACCAAACATGCTCTGTGAGAAGGAAAAGTGCCGACACAGGAGACTGTTTGGTGCAAAGAACATTGTGAATCACTAATGAGATGAATAGAAATAAGCAAACTCAAAAATTCAGATTCCTCAAAGTATCCACCCTTTTTTATTGACAGCGCTGCAGTGGTTTTCAAGGAATACCAAGTGTCCAAACCATTTATTTTGTGTGTACTGTACTACATTCCATTTCAGTTCATTTATAATCGTGTCACAAACTGAAAGTGTGAGCACGTACATACATGCTCAGATTCCGTGAACAGGAAGTGGTCTGTGGTGCAGATAAGAACCATAAACACCTCTTTACACACACTTGGACCTGGACCATTCTCTTTCTCTGACGTTACGTGACTAGTGTCTTCTGCCCAAACACTCGCAAGACGTCCGAAGTGGAAGCATACGCCAGGTGAGTACAGCTGGGTTTTTACTGGGACAAAAAGGACAGACTGAAACAGACCCGGACAAAGAGGCTGTTGGTAGTGAAGGGAGGAGATGTGGGGCTTATAGCAGCACAGATGTTTACGTGAATGCCAAGAAATTTCTGCCTTCCTGGTTTACCGTAATATACACTTCATAACTTTATAATCTAACACTGAAGGTAATCTACGAGACAAAACTTTAAGCTGTGTTTGTTTTTCTTTATATCCAGGATTTTTTACACTGTAGATTCTCACTGAAGACATCGAAACTATAAATGGACACAAGAAACGTAGTAAACACAAATAAACTCAAGATTCAAGACTAGTTTTAGATTTTAGATGGTTTTAAAATAGTCACGGTGCCACTAATGAACCCTGACCAGGCACACGGAATGAAAACCATTTCAGGAGACTCACTGAGAAGATAAGATAAGACTTTATTGATCTCACACAGGAGAAATTCACTTCAAGATTCAAGATTCAAGATTGTTTATTTGTCATATTCAGGATCAACACAAGGTCAACAATGCAATGAAATGTTTAAGATCACAGGAACCGTTGACTCGCTAAGATAGTCAGAAGTACTAATAACAGCAATAATAGTACATGGTAAAAAAGTGTTGCAAAATATGTAATCAAATGTAATAAAAATACAAAGTATAATGTACAATGGTGCAGGTAGGATTAAATGAGGTGTAAGTAGAGTATTTCACAGATTGCAAATAATATAGTATAAGTAGGCCTATCGCACAGGTTATTGCACAGGTAACAGTAGTTTACAGTGAGGTAGTGACTGTGTCTGGGTGGGTTTCCTCCGGGTACTCCGGTTCCCCCCCATCAACCCAAAACATGCACCATAGGTACCTCCAGCTGAGGTCCTGACCAAACCAAAGCAAGAAGATCATGGAGGCGCAGTAATGTGCTGCCCACTGCTCCTAATAACACGATGGGTTAAATGCAGAGAAGAATTTCTCCTGTGTGAGATCAATAAAGTCAATTCTTCAAACATGATATATTCATACAGAGCAGCAGCAGTAAAGATATTATGCATAATGAAAAGTAGTTTAGTGCATGATAAAAGGAGAAGTTCAATTTGTCAACTGGACAAAGTATGTTTGGTTGAAAACGTTTCACCGCTCATCCGAGAGGCTTCGTCAGCTCTCGGATGAGCGGCGAAACGTTTTCAACCAAACATACTTTGTCCAGTTGACAAATTGAACTTCTCCTTTTATCATGGATTCTACCTGGACGACTGAGGGACTTTTCACGCGTAGTTTAGTGCAGTATTATTGAGAGTTCAGTATTATTTAGAGTATTACCCAGAGTTCAGTAGTCTGACAGCTTGGGGGTAATATCTGTCTTTGAGTGTTTTTGTGCGTGCTGGCAGGCTCCTGTATCGTCTACCAGAGGGTAGCAGACGGAAGAGTCCTTGTGCCGGATGAGTATGGTCCTTAGTGATGCTGCGTGCCTTACGCAGACCCCTGCTGTGGTAAATGTCCTGGATGGAGGGGAGACTGCTGCCAGTGATGTCCTCTGCCGCTCGCACCACCCTCTGTAGTGCTTTGCGGCTCTGAGCGGTGCAGTTCCCATACCACACTGTGATGCAGCCCGTCAGCAGGCTCTCGATGGTGCACCTGTAGAAGTTTGTGAGGATGCTGCAACTTCCTCAGAAAGTAACCACAGTGTCTATATGTAGTGTCCAGGACAGATCCTCAGTGATGTGTACTTCCTTTTACACTAAACTGCCTGGAGCTAATGCTCCAGGCAGTTTAGTGTAAAAGAAAGTTTGAACAAGAAAGTGCACGCAGACAAATAGTAATAATAATAATAAAAATATAGCTGCAAGCAGCAATGTGGGGCCAAGCACCAAAGGTGCATGTAGGCCTCAGCATGTATTATCGTTTTGTGCAGGGTCTGACAGGGTCTAACAGAGTCTTACAGGGTCTAATAGGGTTTAACAGGGTTTAACAGGGTCTAACAGAGTCTGACAGGGTCTAACAAAGTCTGACCGGGTCTAACAGAGTCTGACAGGGTCTGACAGGGTCTAACAGGGTTTAACAGGGTCTGTTAGCCAGGCTTCCCAGGCTCCCAGCCTGAGCGGTACTCCAGCTAATTCCCCTCAGACACACAGCCCACAATGGCCGAGTCGTCAGAGAACTTCTGGAGAGGGCAGCTGTCCTTGTTGTAGGTGAAGTCCGAGTTGTATATGGTGAAGAGGAAGGGTGAGAGGACAGTTCCCTGGGGGACCCCAGTCCTGCAGACTACCACCTCTGACTCACATCCGCGCAGCCGCACGTACTGTGGACGGTCAGTGAGGTAGTCGATGGTCCAGACACCGAGATGTCCATCAACTCCTGCGTCCTCTAACTTCCCCCGCAGCAGCGCCACCCTGATGGTGTTGAAGGCGCAGAAGAAGTCAAAGATAGTGCTCACAGCACTCCCGGCGGTCTCTAGGTGGGTGAGCACCCGCTGCAGCAAGTAGATGACAACGTCCTCTACTCCTATGTTTGGTTTGTAGGCAAACTGCAGCGGGTCCAAGGTGGGGCTCACCACAGAGCGGAGGTGACTAAGGATCACCCTCTCCATGGTCTTCATGAGGTGGGAAATCAAGGCGACTGGTCTGTAGTGGGCCGGTTCCCAGCGCTGATCACCATCAGCTGTCCCTCTGGCACTCTGTCCAAATCCAGACATGTTCCTTAGGCCTCTCCACACGCCCCGTACATTGTTTTGGGCCAGCTGCTCCTCCATTTTCCCCCCGTAGTCCTTCTTTGCCAGTCGAATGTGTGTGTAATCAGAGCATAATTATTCACTGTGAAGAGTTTATTTTTCACAACTTTGAGCTGTCAGAGGAGTTATGCTGTCACCGCTAACAGACATTTGCATGCTAATAAAGCACTTACTGATTCTCGTACAGGATAATGCGATTCATAATTAGACAGAACACAGCTGACTTATTTTGACCATAAGAGCTACTTTATTTATTTACTCTTTTATTTAATAGGGCCAGTGCATATTGATGAACATCTACAACACTGCAGTGTAAATACTCCAGATTAAAGTAAAAAATTGTCCCTGGGCAGGAGACACTTACATAATGTGTCTGTGACATGGTCTGTTTAAAGAAGTGGACTAAGCAAGTGTGATGTCACCACGGCGTTCAGCTCCACTCAAAGGAAGCTTTCGTTGCTAACGGTTACAGGAGGAATTTGGAGCCAGGCTCCATATTTGGAAATCCGACCTCGAGTACCAGAGCAACCACAAGAGACAATCATGATTGAGGTTGTTCTTCTCACCGGAAAGCGGGAAAGAGGCTTAATACGAACATTTAAGACCAAAACGACGAGGCTCACAGCAGCAGGTACAGAGAAACGAGCCACAAGATCCCAGTGTGAGTCAAAGGGAGCCAGAGTCAGAAGGAGCTGGAAGAGGCCCCCGGAGCACTTCCTGTTTAGAACGTGGCGGCGAGCGCGTTAGCCATGTCCATTCATACGGTCTATGACCTGTACTGGGGCAAAACTAATTTGGCTGATCTACATTTAAGTAAAGGAAACCCGGAAATAATCAGGTTGAAATTAAAATCCAAATGTTAATTTGGCTTAATTTAGGACATTTCTGAATCATGACATTCCAATATTTTTCCACTTTCCCAGCTGCTTTACCAGACTACGCCAGAGTGAAGGCATCTGACGTAAAACCTGCCACACAACCCGCTGAACGAATCTTTGCCAGACCCAAGATGGCGTCTGTGGAGCTGCTGGTGGAGCCGCTGGTGGAGCAGATGCAGCAGTGGATGGAGCAGAGGCGGGACTGCTGCTCCAGACTGCGCGCCCTAAGTCTGGAGACAAGGAGGTGGGAGCGCCGGGGGATCCTCAGCAGCAGTGGGGCTACGGTGGGTCTGATCCTGCTGGTATGGAGTGGGCTGACAGTGATCTTCTCTGTGTACCTGATCGCTAAGGTCTTCAGCGCTTTGGGGTTCATTTACATCACTCTGGGAACTTTACTCAACCTGTTCTTCAAGATCAAGAAAATGTTCCGTACCAGCAAGCTAAGGAAGGAGGCCGAAGACAGCATTAGCTACTCCGAGTTCACCCTTTTGCGCATCCGTGAGAAGTTTGAATTTTTAAGGAGCTGCCTACGTGAAGATCTAGAAGAGGATGAAGGAGAAGAGGAGGAGAGAGCAGCTGTAACCGAGGAGTTCCTTTTCTACTTTGCCAAACGTAAAGGCTTCAACGTCGATGACCTTGACTTTAGGGCTATTATCGAGAGTTACATAAAAGATGGTATCTCCAATTATTCCTCTACCAGCTCCTTCAGCACCGCAAGCTCCTCCTCCACTTCAGACACTTCCTTTTCCTGCTCCTCCCGCTCCTCAGATAGCTCCTCCAAGCCCTCCTTTCTTCAAGACTGTGTTCTGAGGATTCTGAAGATTTTGGGTCTATTGGTCGGGAAGAATTTAAAACCTCCAGCTCCAGTCAGAACATCAGGAAAAAGAACGGTAAGATCTTAAGCCATGAGCTCCTGCCTCCTTCTCATACACCACCTCACTCCCTCCCCAATCCTCAGACAACATTTAAAACCCATCCAACCCCTGACCTCCTTCTGTTCTTCCATCTCCTCAGGCACCGCCTCCACCTCCCTCTCCCCAGACACCTCCTCCACCTCCCTCTCCCCAGACACCTTGTCATGTATTGTCATTTTTTTTCCAGACGTACCAATCATGCGACTCTTCCCCAGGCTACAGAGCAAGTAATCACAGAGGGAAAATAACTTCATGTGTTGACAGCCAGTCGCAGAGAAACATGGCCGACAGGATCCAAAAGGAGGTGGGCGGGTTTCAGGAGGCAATGCAGGACATCAGGTTTGTATTCACACTGGCAGAGTGGTTATCATGTCATATTGTTTACCATCTGCTCCCATTAAACCTCTGTGGGGTTTTTGCTAAAATAAAGATTATGTGGCGACAGCAAATGCCAGAAAGTCACTTGACAAATTACACTTCACCATCCATCCATCTTCTTCCATTTGTGGGTCTTGGGGGCAGCAGTCCAAGAACACAATGCACCAGCCCCCATGAATCCTGCCGCAGGTGGTGGGTCCACAGGAGGATGGCTCACATCACAACAGGCCTTGATGTACTTCTGCCATGTGGGCTACCAGTGTCCGCAGACACTGGGGGCGAGGTAGGGTTAAGTGTCTTGCCCAAGGACACAACAGCAGCGCTCGTCTGTGGGAGTTGGGATCACACGCGGTCAACCCGTCAAGAGCGGGTTGCGAACCACCAACCCTTGGATCAGTAGACAAATGCTCTACCAACTGAGCTACTGCCGCTTCACTTCTGTGATAAATAAAGTAAAAGTGAAAGCAAACACTAAACAATTGTTTTTATATGTATGTGGGGAGTGATAAAAGAAGCAGTCGGCTGTTTATGATGGCTCATAAAAGGAGCTCCTACGTGACTGGAGCAGTTGATAAATTTTTTTCTCAGGTGTAAGTGGAGTCGAGGAGTGGACTCGACACATACTCATAGAACCACATTACGTGTCACAAGAGGGTGCAATTTTAATATATAGCATTAGCGGTAGTTTTCAAATCACGCCACGAGAGGGCGTTCAAAGCTTGTGAATGTGTGAAGAGTCCCTCAGTTGTCCAGGTAAAATCCATGATAAAAGAAGAAATTCAATTTGTCAACTGGACAAAGTTTGTTTGGTCGAAAACGTTTCGCCGCTCATCCGAGAGGCTTCGTCAGTTCTGGTTAGAGTGCTGGTAAGACACTTGCTTATATCTCGCTGCAGGGAGGAGCTAACTAGCTAACTACTTTCCGAAACTATCTCACCTATTGGTTTCTGTCTTTTGTTTCTCTGGTGTCTAGATTAGCATGACTATTGTGTAGGGATGAATAGGTATGCTAATCTAGACGCCAGAGAAACAAAAGACAGAAACCAACAGGTGAGATAGTTTCGGAAAGTAGTTAGCTAGTTAGCTCCTCCCTGCAGCGAGATATAAGCAAGTGTCTTACCAGCACTCTAACCAGAACTGACGAAGCCTCTCGGATGAGCGGCGAAACGTTTTCGACCAAACAAACTTTGTCCAGTTGACAAATTGAATTTCTTCTTTTATCAAAGCTTGTGAATATTTTAATATATGTGTCGCTCTGGAGTATAAGTCGCAGGACTACCCAAACCATGAAAAAAGTGCGACTTATAGTCAGAAAAATATGGTATTTGTACAGCGCAATTCGTACACAAAGTAATTCAAAGTGCTTTACAGAATCAGATATATCCACCGACATCTTTCTGTCTTTTAGTATTTATATATTTTAGCGTGAGCGTGGAGATAAAAAGGATGTGGCCTCCGTGTGTTTTACTTAACTGTGAAGTCAAAACTGTGTGTGTTCATAATGTAGGAGCTTTAATTTGAAATGTTCTGGTGCAAAGCCAGTAATCCACAGTAACTCTGGTAACTCTAATAATCTCTCCAGTAATCCTCCTGTTTCCACTTGAATTTTGCCTTTTGCCTTTAGCTTTGCTCTGGAGGAGCTGAGGGACGTTCTTGAGTGCATAGAGGACCCTGGCTGTGTCTGCAGAAGGACCAAACTTCTGAACTACGCTCAGAGGCACTGTCGTGACGCTGACGTGAGGCAGTGGCTCCAGGAGGGGGCGCTGTCCGAGCACTTCCTCCACCTGATCGACGTCTTCCAACACATGAAGGTCACAATACACGCTCTGGGCAATTTAATAGATTTATCTTATTTAAATGTGCCACAATTCTATTACAGAGGCGTGGCCTGGAGGAGGGGCGTTTGTATCACTTGGCTGTAATTGGGTCTGTACTGTCTGATGTCACGTAGTAGTTGAAATTGCAGAGGCCACTGAAGGCAACGCTCAGTTTTAGATGTTTTACACCAGAAAAAAGAAAAAAAAAGCCAAGCACAGGGTTTAGTCGCAAAATAATGTTGAGCGTGAGGCCATTTGTGCTTCAGGTGGCGCTGCAGAAAGACAAGAAGAAGAAGAAGAGGAAGAGGAAGATCCAGCGCAGACTGATCGACGTGGTGTTTGTGGCTCACGGGAGGATCTCGGACTCCCTCATGTGCTCCGACCTGCTCCTGCCCCTGCCCTCCCTGCAGCACCTCCTGCTGTACGAGCCCTGGAACTGCGCCATCGACGCTACTGCAGCCTACGGCATTGCAACAGGTACCACAGGGAGATCAGGAGTTTAACCCACAACCTCCTTACTGAGGAGAGTACAACTGCATACAGTACTTTTACTGACTCCAAATCTACTACTTCAACTTCTCCTTGTGTATGATTTATGTTTGTCATCTACCAATGCACTGTGCAGTGCTGAGTGAACAGAACTTCTGCTACTTTCACTGTACTTCAATTTTATTTACAACTAATACTACAGCTACTTGAGTTTACTATTCAGGGACCTGGTTTAGTTCTGCTGTAGTCCTGGTTTAGTTCTGCTGTAGTCCTGGTTTAGTTCTGCTTTAGTCCTGGTTTAGTTCTGCTTTAGTCCTGCTTTAGTCCTGGTTTAGTTCTGCTTTAGTCCTGGTTTAGTTCTGCTTTAGTCCTGGTTTAGTTCTGCTTTAGGCCTGGCCTCCTGCTGTAGTCCTGGTTTAGTTCTGCTTTAGTCCTGGTTTAGTTCTGCTTTAGTCCTGGCCTCCTGCTGTAGTCCTGGTTTAGTTCTGCTTTAGTCCTGGTTTAGTTCTGCTTTAGTCCTGGTTTAGTTCTGCTTTAGTCCCGGCCTCCTGCTGTAGTCCTGGTTTAGTTCTGTTTAGTTCTGCTGTAGTCCTGGTTTAGTTCTGCTGTAGTCCTGGTTTAGTTCTGTTTAGTTCTGCTGTAGTCCTGGTTTAGTTCTGCTGTAGTCCTGGTTTAGTTCTGCTTTAGTCCTGGTTTAGTTCTGCTTTAGTCCTGGTTTAGTTCTGCTGTAGTCCTGGTTTAGTTCTGTTTAGTTCTGCTGTAGTCCTGGTTTAGTTCCGCTTTAGTCCTGGTTTAGTTCTGCTTTAGTCCTGGTTTAGTTCTGCTTTAGTCCTGGCCTCCTGCTGTAGTCCTGGTTTAGTTCTGCTTTAGTCCTGGTTTAGTTCTGCTTTAGTCCTGGTTTAGTTCTGCTTTAGTCCCGGCCTCCTGCTGTAGTCCTGGTTTAGTTCTGTTTAGTTCTGCTGTAGTCCTGGTTTAGTTCTGCTGTAGTCCTGGTTTAGTTCTGTTTAGTTCTGCTGTAGTCCTGGTTTAGTTCTGCTGTAGTCCTGGTTTAGTTCTGCTTTAGTCCTGGTTTAGTTCTGCTTTAGTCCTGGTTTAGTTCTGCTGTAGTCCTGGTTTAGTTCTGTTTAGTTCTGCTGTAGTCCTGGTTTAGTTCCGCTTTAGTCCTGGTTTAGTTCCGCTTTAGTCCTGGTTTAGTTCTGATTTAGTCCTGGTTTAGTTCTGATTTAGTTCTGGCCTCCAGACTCTGGACTAAACTCGAGGAGTCTGAGTTTCAGTTTTCTGCCGCTCAAACCTGGAACAGTCTGAACATGTGAGACTCGACTGTGACTCTGTTAAATCCACACTCAAAATGCTTCTGTTTATCTGCGTCTGACTGAAAGGTTTTCATTCTGCACTCTTCTCTCTCACTGAATGTCTTTCTCTTTTTAATTTCATGATGTTTTGATTTGTTTGTTTTGTGGTTTTAATGTCTTTCTAATTCTAAAAAGCACTTTGAATTACTTTGTGTGCAAACTGTGTTATACAAATCAACTTTGCTTTACGGTTTTCCAGTAATGGCAGTTGGTACTTTGCTGCTGAGGTCGTCAACATTCCCTGGGGGTCTGATGCTAACTGTAGGCACTGCTCTATCTGAGGCTTCATCTGAGCTTTATTTAAAGGAGAATTAACGTTTTTTACAGTCTGAGCCTTATTTCGGTAATAAAACAAGTTGTTTTACTCACCCATTGCACTTTGGTGTCATTTGGAGCATTTCCGGAGATGTTTTAGATTTGCGATATCCGTAACGTGAGTTCTCGGGTCATATGTTTGCGGTCTCCCAATAACACAAACTTTAGCACTTTTCAAAATCATAGAAGCTCAATGTCTTAGTCTACACTTTCGTTTGAGTTAAAAGTGCCTCTAATCCCAGATTTATCCATAGTTTGGAGTAGATGAGGAGGACAGTGCGCATGTGCTCAGTCACAGCTGATTTCGCTCTCAGCTCTCGGGACCCAAACATGAAAGGCAAAGCTGTAAGACGTTTGGACCATCGTGTTTGCAGTACCCACTTCAGTCAGGACCATTTTTTACCAGCAAAGGAAAAGAAAAGGCCAGCGGATTAAGCGCACGATTCTGAGAAGTAATGTGAAACCGATGGCTGTTCTCTGCTGCTCCTAAAACTGTCTCTGCACTGGCCTCCTCATCTACTTGAAATTATGGATAAATCTCAGATTAGAGGCCACTTTTGACTCAAACGAAAGTGTAGACTAAGACATTGAGCTTCTATGATTTCAAAAGTGCTAAAGTTTGTGTTATTTGGAGACCGCAAACATGTGCCCCGAGAACCCACGTTACGGATATCGCAAATCTAAAACATCTCCGGAAATGCTCCAAATGACACCAAAGTGCTATGGGTGAGTAAAACAACTTGTTTTATTACCGAAATAAGGCTCAGATGGTAAAAAAAAGAACCCAGTTAATTCTCCTTTAAACACAATCTGACCGTAAAGCACCGACATGGCTGGAAGTGCAACAGGTGAGATGAGTCATGAGCCGTGAACGCTCATACTCATCACAGCTTCTTAAAACTTTTTGGACAGCGTTTGTTAATGTGTCCATCATGTCACCATGGTAACACCTAAACATTCCACCAATACAAAAACATGTAGAACTCCCCGAGCCTGATGTCCCTGCAGTGTTTGTATATTGATGATGATCTGTGTCCAGGCTTCATCCAGCCGGCGCACAGGGCTTTTGAGTGTCAATGCCTGTACCGAGGTTTTCCCCATGGGCATTACCCCGACTGTCTGCCTGCGGACTGGAACCACCTCCGGGCCCCAGGAGGAGAGCTGGTCCCTGAGATCTGGGTGGAGACGCTCAGACGCCCCATAGACCCTGCATGGAGCCAGTTCAAGATCCTGAGGCGTCACTGGAGGATCCCCCATGAGCGTGTGGTGGTCCCCTTCATCCTGCCTAAAGGTACACGAGACGAGTTCTGGAACATGGTTGAGAAGGTGGTAATATTGTTCAAGTAGAAGTACAAAGTAGTTCTTCTACATTACACTTCTATTGGGTATTAACTGCGAACACATAACATATTTAGATCATAACGTTTATTGTTTTGAAAATTCGATATTCACCAAAAACAAGGGGTTGAGCAGAAGGGGGCGCTGCAGAGAGCTTCCTGGTTCCATAGAGGGTTGGTCTTGTACACTAAACTGAAAGGAGGGTTTGAATAGACCTTTTTTCACAACAGCTGGACGTAGGCCCCGTTTCCATGTGTAGTGAGACGCGCACCTTAACCAGCGGGCCAATCACGTAGCGCCCCAAGCCTTGATGAGGGAGACTGGTTTCACCTGTTGCACTCTCTCCTCACCTCTGGCATCCAACACGGTGTAGCAGCCACTGGGACAAGAAGGCTCCGTGTTTTATATTAACTTAAACCCGCTCAATTCCCGGTCTACGGTCGTGACTTGAAGCTGCGGCACGTTGCTCCGTCCTGCCTTATTGGTGAGTGGAGACGTATTCGTTCATAAAACTGGTTACGCTGGGTCTAAACCGCTACTTCTGTAGGCAGTGTCTGTGTGCGGGCTGTCCCTGGCGGGTGCGTGTACAAGCTGTATTGGGTGAGTAATAAACCGGGATTTCATTCCTAGAATGTACTCGTTCTGAGTTCCCTTATCATGCGTTGCTCCGGCAGGCTTAGGCAGAGCAGGTGTGTCCTGCGTTCCACCCCCCTCTCGTTCCGAGCGGAGCGTCTCTCGGTGAGTGCACGGGGCCGTGCCCATTTATTAAATCTCCCTGTTGGGTCTTAAATTTACCTTTTTTTCAGGCTTTTGAGTTCCCCGCGGGCCTCCCCTGTGGGATTGGGTCATCCCCTCTGGAGCTAGCTTTCCCCCGGCGGAGTTTGTCGCTCCTCTGGGCCTGGACGCCTCCTACCTTCGTGGTGTCGGCCCCTAATGGACAGTACCATTGCCGTATTCACCGGTCGAGTTATAACTTTTTTTGGTTAATATTTTATTGTGTGTGTGTGTGTGAGTGAAAGGAATTGTAAACATTGTTTAAAACATTTTAATATGGAATAATAAATTTTTGTATCATTTTGTAAACTGGTGTCTTGCCTACTGCTTATGAATTACCCCCCCACTCGGTCACTACATACTTGGCGTTGTTGGCAGGACCGGGTTTGAATTTTATGGAGGCAAGACACCATTTTAATATACTTTTTTGTGTGTAAAATCTTGTTTTTAGCATTGACAGTGTTTTTCCTTTTTCTGTAGCAGTGTTATACATGTGAGGCAGGAGACCAGTAGTAGCAGCACACTGTTTCATGTCATTTTGATTGTGTTTTTGCATGTTATGTTTTGGTTTGCTGTGTCTATTTAGTATTTAGCTGTGTTCTTTATTGCATGTTTTGTTTTTAGACATGTACATAATGCTACTCTGTTTCTTCTAGCTCTGCCAATATTGAAAGCACCTTGCTCCAGATAAAAGTGAAACTGCATTTTTAGTAAGTTGTAGCGCGTTTTTGTAAAGTGAATATGGAGGGTCAGCTATTGGAGTTACAGGAAATGGTCATCCAGCTGAGGGCTGAGAATGAACGGCTGCGCCAAGAGCGCCTATCTGCTTCTGATGCGAGTGCAGGGACGTCCTCTGCACCCACTGCACATGGTGTTCCCTCACAGGTTACCGGGGGTGTTGACCGACTGGTTTTCATCCCACGGGATCGTAAATGCCCCATGTTTAGGGGTAAGAAAGGCATTAGTTTGGGCGAGTGGTTAGAGGAAGCAGAAGCATGCATGCGGGCCAGACATTTATCTTTAACTGACCAAGCATTTTTTCTTTTTGACCATTTGGAAGGGGAGGCTCGCGAGGAAATTAAATTTAGATCTGTAGAAGAGCGACATGACCCAACTAGGATCATTGCGATCTTACAGGAGCTTTATGGATGTGCAGAGTCCTATGTTGCCCTGCAGGAGGCGTTTTTTTCTCGGCGACAGCAGGAGGGGGAGACTTTGCTTGAATACTCCCTTGCTTTGAAGTCTTTGATGGAAAGGGTGAAACGGCGCGCTCCAGATAATGTTCCAAATTCTGAAATATTGTTGCGTGATCAATTTGTGGAGCAGGTTTTAGACTGCGCGCTTCGTCGAGAATTAAAACAGTTTGTCCGTCGCACGCCTACAGCTACGTTGTTGGATGTCAGAGGTGAAGCAATGAGATGGGAGCGTGAGGGGTTGCCATCGGGTGTGCGTGGCCGGAGTAATTCTGTCCCTTCAGCCTTGGGTTTTCAATGCATGGTGCAGGGTGGCCGCCAGCGGTTGGATCCGCCGGCCTCTGAGGTTAGTGAGATGAAGGAGCTGCTACGACGTCAGCAGGAACAATTGGACAAACTGACGCAGAGCATCACAAGGCTACAGACTACTCACTCGCGCCACCGTCCCCAGAATTTACGCAGCCGCTCCCCTCGTCCAGGTCCAATAATTTGTAACCGTTGCCAACAGCCTGGACACATCGCTCGGCATTGTGATGGACCACGTGTTTCACATCCTCCGTTAGTGCATAATGATGTTCATCCACCACAGTCGTCGGAAAACTAATGCCCACCATGCTGCCGAGCCACAGCTCAGGTGGGGCATCCACTGGCTCCGAAGACGCAAGGATTATGTTGGAAGACGTTCCGAAGTTGATTTCCATGTGTCCCCACCTTGACGTAGGTATGGGTGGCGCCCTGTACCTTGTCTTGTAGACACTGGATCTATGGTTTCTACAATTACAGAAAGTTTCTTTCGCACACATTTTGAACCCTGGGGTGATGAACGCCTTAAAGCCTGTCATTGGTTAGAGCTTAAAGCTGCCAATGGGTTAACTATCCCTTATATTGGGTATCTTGAACTTGACGTTGTTCTTTGTGGGAAGTTGATGCCTCAATGCGGTGTTTTGGTGGTGAAGGATCCACCGGGGCGGATTGCATCTCAAGTCCCCGGTGTCCTAGGAATGAACATCATTAGTAAATGTTACCGGGAGCTGTTTGGTCAGTATGGACCTACCTTGTTTGGAGAAACGTTGGTGTCGTTTCCAGCGCCCTTAGCTGACGCTTTGCAGAAATGTCATGTAGCTAGCATCAGGCCAGTTTTAAACAACTTGGGGAAAGCAAGGGTTCGAGGAAAGAAGGCTTGTCGTATACCTGGAGGAGCAATGAAGATTGTAACGGCGACATGCTCAGAATATTTTTCTGAGGGGACCGTGCTATTTGAGCCACCGGAATCTGGCTTACCGGCGGGTCTTCTGGCGTCTCCCGCCTTGGTCCGCGTTATTCGGGGAACTGTTTATATCCCCGTGGTGAACGTTGGGGTTACTGAGGTGCTTCTCTATTCTCGTACTGTTATTGGCACTCTGGATGATGTCAGAGTTGTCAGCCTGCCCACCGGTGTTGAAGTTTCATCTATTTCTGCCCAAGTGGCGGGACACACTGGTTCCTCAGTCCTCGGTCAGATTGAGTCGATTGACTTTTCACATTTGTCTTCTGATGACCGCAATGCGGCTTTTTCTCTGCTTCAGAAGCATGCGTCTGTCTTCTCCGCTAATGAACAAGACCTCGGCTGTACGAATCTCATCTCTCATGACATCCCGTTGCTCGATGACATTCCCATTCGGCAAAGGCATCGCCGTATTCCACCTTCTGAATATGAGGTTGTGAAAGAGCACATCAACCAGCTGTTGGAAACCAAGGTCATAAGGGAGAGTTCGAGCCCCTATGCTTCACCAATAGTGCTTGTCCGCAAAAAGGACGGGAGCTTACGGCTTTGTGTAGATTACAGACAACTAAATTCCAAGACGAGGAAGGACGCATTTCCACTCCCACGGATAGAAGAAACATTGGATTCTTTGTCGGGTGCTTGTTGGTTCTCCACAATGGACCTTGCAAGTGGGTACAATCAAGTGCCAGTCACTGAAGGAGATAAGCCTAAAACTGCCTTTTGTACCCCCTTCGGTTTGTTCGAATGGAACCGAATGCCGTTTGGTCTTTGTAACGCTCCCAGCACTTTTCAGAGGCTGATGCAGCGGATTTTTGGAAGTCAGCAGGGCCAATCGTTACTTTTATATCTGGACGATATCGTGGTCTTCTCTTCTGACACCCGCCAGCACCTGGAAAGGTTGGATGGAGTGTTAAGCAGGCTGCATTTGGAAGGTCTTAAAGTCAAGCTTTCAAAGTGCAATTTCTTCAAGCAGGAAGTCAATTACTTGGGTCATGTAATCTCTGATCGTGGTGTGTCTTGTGACCCTGAAAAGGTCAGAGCAGTGGCTGAATGGCCGGTTCCCACCACGGTTTCCGAACTTCGATCCTTCATCGGATTTGCAAGTTACTATCGACGTTTCGTGGACGGGTTTGCGAGGCTAGCTGCGCCCTTACATCGGAAGGTGGCTGAACTATCAGGCAAGTCCAAGAGAACTAAAAATCGTGATATTGAGGACTGGGACCAGGAATGCCAGGAACACTTCGAGATCTTGAAGATGAAGCTTATAAGGGCACCTGTACTGGCATATGCAGACTTCACTTTGCCATTCATCCTTGAGGTGGATGCAAGCTTTTGTGGCCTGGGAGCAGTGCTCTCTCAGGAGCAAGAGGGAAAAGTGCGTCCCATTGCCTATGCAAGTAGAGGGTTGCGAAGAACTGAACGAAACATGTCAAATTATAGTTCGATGAAGCTTGAACTTCTTGCTTTGAAGTGGGCAATCAGTGAAAAATTTCGAGAGTATCTTCTTGGCCACAAGTGTGTGGTATATACAGACAACAACCCGTTGAGCCACTTGTTGACTGCCAAATTGGGAGCTGTCGAACAGCGCTGGGCTGCGCAACTCGCATCTTTTGACTTTGAACTGCGCTATCGGTCTGGGAAAAGTAATGTTAATGCAGACGCCCTGTCACGCCAGAAAGACCTTAACCCAGAGGACATGGCTGCTTTGGGCCCCGGGTCAATGGTGCCAGTTTCTTTACAGCAGGCGGCACCTTTGCAGATGGTCGAGGTGACTCAGACTGTGGTGTTTGCTTTGCCTAGTCATTCCCCAAGCGACGTTAAGGCCCTTCAGGACGCAGATCCTGTTATTCAGGAGGTAGCAACTTTTTGGAGACAACGCCGACTGCCAACTGCAGAGGAGAAGAAGAACTGCTCGGCTGCTGCTTTGGTTTTATTCCGGCAGTGGGACCGCTTAGTTGAAAGAAATGAATTGTTGTATCGTAAGATCTACCGCCCTGAGGGTGGCGAGGCCGTGTTTCAGTTGCTCCTACCCTTGGCTATGATTGAGGAGGTGTTAACTCACTTGCATCAAGATCATGGACATCAAGGGGTCGCGAGAACACTTGCACTCCTGCGCTCACGATGTTATTGGCCAGGGATGTCAAAGGTTGTCAGTGATTGGTGTAGGCAGTGCGAACGTTGCCAGATCGCGAAGGATGCTCGTCCAGCTGCTCGCGCTTCCATGGGCCATTTGTTGGCCTCCCGACCTAATGAGATGCTTGCACTTGATTTCACTTTGTTGGAGCCCTCGCAACAAGGGTTTGAGGACGTGCTTGTCATTACTGATGTTTTCAGTAAGTATACACTGGCCTTGCCGACAAGGGACCAGCGCGCTTCGACAGTGGCAGAGATTCTGGTCTCTGACTGGTTTTCTAAGTTTGGTGTCCCCTCCCGAATTCATTCAGATCAGGGACGCTGTTTTGAGAGCCTGTTGTTGCGACAATTGTGTCATCTTTATGGGATCTCCAAATCTAGAACAACGCCGTACCATCCATCCGGCAATGGGCAGTGCGAGCGATTTAATCGCACCCTGCATGACTTACTTCGCACGTTGCCTGTGGCTAGGAAACGTGACTGGAGTTCCTGTTTGCCACAAATCTTGTATGCCTACAACACCACCCCCCACCAGTCTACTGGCGAATCTCCCTTCTATTTGATGTTTGGTCGAGAACCAAAGCTGCCAGTTGACTTTTTGTTGGGCCAGGCTGAGGACCCTCTTTGATGGCGACCCCCATGAATGGATTATGGAGCACCAAACCCGCCTAAAATTGGCGTTTGAGGGGCGAAGGAACGGTTGAGACATGCTGCTGAACGCCGGAAGGTTCTGCATGACCAACAGGTGCATGATAAGCCCCTGGAGGAAGGAGAAACTGTTTTGGTGCGCAACACTGGTTTGCGAGGTCGCTGCAAAACCCATGACCGGTGGTCATCAGTCTTGCACATTGTTTTGCAAGCGCCAAGGGACGGCGGGGCTGTATACACCATCGCTCCACTGAATGACCAGGCGAAGGTGAAGCGGGTCCATCGCTCTTTAGTAAAGGCGTGGATTGGTGTGACCCCTTTGGAGGCTAACCCGAGTGGTGTTCCCCCTGTAGTTGGGAACAATCGTTCGCTTAGCGGATCATCTGGTGAGGACTTGTGGTACATTGAACCTGGACAACCAGTTGCATTAGAGCCAGAGCTTGGCATGTTCAGTGGGTCCAGTAGGTTGAATCCTACCCAGTTACAGCCTCAGTTGGAAAGGTCTGACGCTGCTGCCACTGGCCTTCTGACAGCTTCAGAGCCACCTTCATCTCCTGCGCTAGCCGATGGCCCACGGAGGTCGGCGCGTTCCACCGCTGGTTGCCACCCTAATCCTCACAATTTGCCTCGTTCTGTATTGGACAACCAAATTTGGGAGTCGGCCATTTGGTCTAAGACAGTCGATCGTCGGGTCGACGATCCAACTGGGGGGGGCAGAATGTAGTGAGACGCGCACCTTAACCAGCGGGCCAATCACGTAGCGCCCCAAGCCTTGATGAGGGAGACTGGTTTCACCTGTTGCACTCTCTCCTCACCTCTGGCATCCAACACGGTGTAGCAGCCACTGGGACAAGAAGGCTCCGTGTTTTATATTAACTTAAACCCGCTCAATTCCCGGTCTACGGTCGTGACTTGAAGCTGCGGCACGTTGCTCCGTCCTGCCTTATTGGTGAGTGGAGACGTATTCGTTCATAAAACTGGTTACGCTGGGTCTAAACCGCTACTTCTGTAGGCAGTGTCTGTGTGCGGGCTGTGCCCCTGGCGGGTGCGTGTACAAGCTGTATTGGGTGAGTAATAAACCGGGATTTCATTCCTAGAATGTACTCGTTCTGAGTTCCCTTATCATGCGTTGCTCCGGCAGGCTTAGGCAGAGCAGGTGTGTCCTGCGTTCCACCCCCCTCTCGTTCCGAGCGGAGCGTCTCCTCGGTGAGTGCACGGGGCCGTGCCCATTTATTAAATCTCCCTGTTGGGTCTTAAATTTACCTTTTTTTCAGGCTTTTGAGTTCCCCGCGGGCCTCCCCTGTGGGATTGGGTCATCCCCTCTGGAGCTAGCTTTCCCCCGGCGGAGTTTGTCGCTCCTCTGGGCCTGGACGCCTCCTACCTTCGTGGTGTCGGCCCCTAATGGACAGTACCATTGCCGTATTCACCGGTCGAGTTATAACTTTTTTTGGTTAATATTTTATTGTGTGTGTGTGTGTGAGTGAAAGGAATTGTAAACATTGTTTAAAACATTTTAATATGGAATAATAAATTTTTGTATCATTTTGTAAACTGGTGTCTTGCCTACTGCTTATGAATTACCCCCCCACTCGGTCACTACACATGTACACTGGTATTTTAAAAAACTTCCTTTGTACCCATCTTTTACACGCAAACGACGAATTCGTCTCTGAAAACGAATCTTTCTAAAAACTCAGACTAGAGTGGAGATTCTGGAAAACTACGGTTTGGCATTTGTGTGTAAAGTGAGATAAACGGAGTTTTAGGAGCTGACGCACCAAAAGTGTGATTCTGATTGGCTAGCAGAGCGTTCTTCGTTTTCGCCGTTTGCGTGTAAAAGATGGGCACAAACGAAAGGAAATGTCTCTGTTTTTAAACATACCAGTGTACATGGAAACAGGGCCTTATTTTGGAAAAGGGAGGGAGATAAATAGTTTCTCAACACACCTGGCGACGTGTAAGAACTTCCGGTTAATGGTTTTCAGTGGCAAAATGTCTGTGGAAATGTCGTTTTTTTCTGTACCAGCTTCATAAATCTGCTCCATCGCCAAATCTTCAACAAGGTCCACAAAGGAGAAACATTCTTCATGGAGAATTTAGCCGTTTCCCAATTCAGCGAGTGCACAGTTCGGAGCGTGGTCTCAGTTGAGGCGGTGCATACTCGCTCAGCCCTGAGTGCAGTCCGTGGACCGCATGGCCGTCTGCGAAATGGAACAGGTCCCACCTCAGCTCAATGAGCCGGGTGGTCTGCTCCTTGTTCCCTAAAGACAAAAATATTATTCTATTAGAAGCAGAAGCAACTTTATTGATCTCACACAGGAGAAATTCTTCTCTGCATTTAACCTATCCTGTTATTAGGAGCAGTGGGCAGCACATTACTGCGCCCGGGGACCATCTCCATGATCTTCTTGCTTCAGTTTTGTCAGGACCTATGGTGCATGTTTTGGGTTGATGGGGGAAACCGGAGTGCCCGGAGGAAACCCACCCAGACACGGGGAGAACATACAAACTCCACACAGAAAGGCCTGGGCGACCCGGGGATCAAACCCAGAACCCAGTGACTAGTAATACTTGGAACTGGGACATGGCTACACTGTAGAATATCCAGCATTACAACAGCAAAGGAAATATAGAAGTGTAAGGGGAAAAGCATGTGAACGGTAATACAGGTGCCGTGATCTATGCCGTTACGGCTACCGTCACACATGTTTAGCGTAGTTTATGAAGAGTTTCATGTAGCATAGTTGTAGGTGAGGTGAACCAGTACACACATTTTATAGTGAAGTCGCAACTGTCACATGGCGATGTCGCTGGAGAGTCCATCTTTGTAGTCATATATCCTGCTGTGCATGGTGGGGCTTTTGAGTGTGCGAAGCATGCATGTTTGCACGCTTGGTCCACGCCCCGATTTCCATGGAAACGACTGCGGTGTTCGGACCGCGTCTTAACTGTGCATGGGACAAAAACGAAATGGAACAGCAGTTGTCGCGCTGAATATGACGCACATCCCCCTCCAAGCACGCTCCGAACCATGAACTCTCTGAATTGGGAAATGGCTTTTATCCACAACGATCAAGGGAAGAAAGAAAGGGAGGGAAGGAAGGATCAGTGCAGGGAAAGGGGTGGGACCGCTCTCGTAACCTTCTATATCCTGATTGGTTTAGTCCACTGTCTGTATTGAAGATGGACCAATGGGACGCCTCCTCTAAATTGTGGACCGGTCTCTAAGTAAAAAAAAACAAAAAACAAAAAACAGCATTGGCCCCGAGGACTGTCGGCCCACCGGGAAAATCCCTGGTATGCCCGCAGTCCAGGCCTGGTGTAAAATATATTACTCAAGCAGCAGTAAAAGTATGCAGATCAATAAATACTTTAAAAAGTTTTACATTTCTAGTGGAGGGTCTGCCACCTGCTTGTCTCCATGGAAATGTTGCTTTATCTAGAATATTCCAGAGTACAGATTAAAACTATTTATCACGAGGGAGGTGATCAGGTTACAGCACTACACTACAGTACAGATCAGATCTGTGGAGAGGCTTCCCTATTCACAGAAGGAATTATTGTATTTTTGAGGAATAGAAACACCTAGTAATGAATAAATGATAGATGGATATGTTTAATGTCACACCATGGAACATTTCAGGCAAAACAATAACATCTCCATGGAGACAAGCTGGTAGCGGACGCTCCGTCAGGAAAGTTGCACAGTGCAGCTTTAAGTAAATGTAGTAACAGAAGTAGAAGGAGGTCCCAGATGTGGTGGTGTTGGTGGCTGACTGAAGTCCTCTTGTGTGCAGCACTCCAGATGCCCTTCCACGTGGTGACCCTGGCGCTGTCTGTGGCGCTGCTGTTCTCCGGACTGAAGGCACGGCTCCACCTAGCGGCCTGTCTGGGTTATAACAAGCCTCTGCCGGACAGGTTCGTGCTGCAGGCTCAGTACTGCTACGCTCCTGACCACACCATGATGACGTGCACCCCTCTGGCCGAATATTCATCATCCGAGAACCTGGAGCTGTTCAACCTCCTCAGGGACATTTTTGGATAGAATACGGTTTTACTACGAAGACCACCGTGACTGCTGTTAAAAATACTGATACTACTTTAGTTAAACATGATTATTGTGAATGAATTTAAGCTGTTGTGTTTATGGTGTCACTTTCGATTTAATTTCCGAACATGGTCATTTTACAAGGAGGATGAGAGCAGCAGGAGATCCGCTGGAAGCAGGTTTGAACTTTTTGTGGCGTCATAATAAACATCCCTTGTGGAAAAGACAACCTAAATCGTTTTCTGCAACGACCACCGCAACTGCTGTTAAAACTGCTGATACTACTTTTACGGCAATAAACTGATGTCCCACAGGTTCCTCTCATTGAAGAAGAGCTGCAGCTGTGTAAAAAAAAACAACAACTAGTATTTGTGATTCTTCTGCTACTACTATTTCTGCTCTTATAATAATGTATCCTACTTTAAAGCGGGGGTGGTCTGTACTTTAAAGGGGGGGTGGGCTGTACTTTAAAGGGGGGGGGGGCTGTACTTAAAAGGGGGGGTGGGCTGTACTTTAAAGTGGGGGTGGGCTGTACTTTAAAGCAGGGGTGGGCTGTACTTTAAAGCGGTGGTGGGCTGTACTTTAAAGCGGTGGTGGGCTGTACTTTAAAGCAGGGGTGGGCTGTACTTTAAAGCAGGGGTGGGCTGTACTTTAAAGCAGGGGTGGGCGTACTTTAAAGCAGGGGTGGGCTGTACTTTAAAGCAGGGGTGGGCTGTACTTTATTGTACAGGGCCGGGCCAAAATGCTTAACTCATAATATTCAAAATTCAAAGTCAAAGTCAGCTTTATTGTCAATTCTGCCGTATGTGACATACAGTGAATCGAAATTTTGTTTCTCTCTGGCCAAGTAGTGCAAAAAAAGACAGTGTACAAAATACAATATAAAGACAAAACAAAAACTATCCAAGACAAAATCTAAAGCAGTGAAATGTGCAATAGAATGTGCATTGAAAATAAAGATAAAAATAAATGTGGAATATTAATTGTATTTCTTTATAAAAAAAAAGAAAAGAAAAAAAAGCAGTAAACAGCGTTGTTTTGATGCGCTGGTAAGAGTTTATGTTCTAACTAAGCAATTAAGAAGTGAGGCTGTCTTACAAAAAATATAATAAAAAAAAAAACTCTCTACCCCTCTAAAATACACATCTAAAATAAAAGTACTGCAGGTTTGGGGTGGGTGCTCCACAGTGTCTGTGGCCGGGCCTGCCCCCATGGGGCCCGGCCGGACACAGCCTGAAGGAGAGACATGGGCCTGGACTCATCCTTCACCCGGACTGAAGTCACTGGTGGTGGATGAGGTCCGTCCTGAGTGTCTTAAGTCTCTGGATCTCTCCCAGCCAAAAGAACCACTGAAAAAAAATAAATAAAAAGGTGTCGAGTGGAGACTGTTAAAATGGTGAGACTGCCATCTGCTGGTGCATAACGGGACTGCATATTTCACTCAGACACTTCATCTGTTGTGTTTATTATTTATTTTCTTTATTTAAAACAAGGACAGTGCACAGAAAACATTCAACTCAGAGAGAAAAGATTTAGCTCCAAATGAATGTAAATGAAATGTAAAAGAAAGCTCATTATGCAAAATTAGAAGAGGGGGTGGGATTAAATACGTTTTTTTCTTTCTACTCCTTTTTAGGCTCCTTTTTTATTTATGTTTTGAAAAAATGTAAATTGCTTATGGCCCAAAATAAGTAAATACATACATAATTTTAATTTTATTTTACTATTATTATTATTATTATTATTATTATTATTATTATTATTATTATTATTATTATTATTATTATTATTATTGGGGAAAAGCACCGAAGGTGCGAGGCACCCATCCATAGTGTTTCTACTGATTCTTATTAGGGGGCCAAGCACCGAAGGTGCTGGGCACCCTATAGGAATTGTATTCCGTTGCCTAGGCAAGTTGCCTAGTAACCCTTTGATCTTTCCTTTGATGTTCTGGTCTCAAGATTATTATATATTCTTCCGCCTCTGGGAGTCTATGGCCCTAGAACCGTCTGGTAAAAAGTTGTGAAATTTGGCATGCACATTCCAGCCAGTCTCCTCATTACCCACAGCAATTTATAGGTCCCCAGCCCCAACCGTCTAGTGGCACCCGCAGGTCAAAGTTGCAGAAATTTGTCAATTGCCTAGCAACGCACCTAGCAACCTTTGATCTGTCTTTGATGTGTCTGACAGGATCTAACAGAGTCTGACAGGGTCTGACAGGGTCAGGGTCTAACCCTGTCAGACTCTGTTAGATCCTGTCAGACCTTGTTAGACCCTGTCAAACGGTGCTTGGCCCCCACATTGCTGCTTGCAGCTATATTTATTATTATCAGTGTTGTATAAAGTAGTGAAAAATCAAACTCAAGTAAAAGTACAGGTACCTCTCCCAAAAATGACTTTGGTAAAAGTCGAAGTCACTGACTGAAATGTTACTTGAGTAAAAGTCTTAAAGTATCTGGAACTTCTTGTACTTAAGTATGACAAGTAATGTAAAAATAAATGTACTCAAGTAATGTAATTAGAAGTACAAGTAAAAGTATGAAGCAAAGGCAGTCTGAAGCTAACCCTCGCTTTGTTACTTAGATCGCACAAACACACAGCGCTTGTTTACATTTTTAAAAGTAGGCACATGTTAATGTTATTTTTTGTCCTTTTGAACTTGTGTGCCCTTTCTCATTCGTTACACTTAGCCTACAGCTAAAACAAAAAGCTAGGTAGCCTGTTAGCTCCAACATCGTCAAATACACTTTGTGTAACCGAAACAATGTCACACAAAGTTAATTTCTACATGTTATGCTCAAGGCTTCACAACGGTGTCTAGAATGTCCATGCTATGGTTACTGAAATTGGAATATAGACGCTAACAATTTCATTAATCTAGAACTTACCTCGATGTGTTTCTTGAGGTTGGACGGGGAGTTTGTGTAAGATAGGATTTCCACATCTCTTGGAAGGCACAAGAGGCACTTCATTCGATAGGACGAATCCTTCATATCAGCGTAAGAGAACATTGTGTTTAAGTACGGCCAGGGATGCTCATCGTCAGCTCCCCCTTCATTTGTAGCCGACGTGGATGCTGTCTCCTCTTCCATCAGGGATGTTGTTTGATTAAACTAGCTGCATGAAACCAACAGGTGTAGGCTGATTGTCATGCGCAAGTAGCGAACAAGCCCAGGCACGTCCTGACTTCCTTGCAGTCAGTAGAGTTTTTTTTTTGTAACTAAACGGCACGTTGAAAATGTATCGGAGTAAAAGTATGCTATTAAATTCGGAAATGTAGTGAAGTAAAAGTAAAAGTTATCATTTTTTTTAAAACTCAAGTACAAAGTCTCCCAAAATGTACTTAAGTACAGTAGTGAAGTATTATTACTTCATTACTATACAACACTGATTATTATTATTATTAATAAACTCTTTTCCATCTGCAGTCCTTGGGCAGGAACAAAACACATTAAACCAACTCTAACAACAACATTTCATCAGTAACAGTGTCTCCTTAAAATAACCACAATCCAATTCATCATTAAACATTTAAAACAATCAAAATTCATTCATTTTAATTCCTATACTCAACAAAAATATAAACGCAACACTTTTGTTTTTGCTCCCATTTTTCCTGAGATGGACCCAAAGATCCAAAATTCACTCCAGATACACAACACTACCATTTCTCTCAAACATTGTTCACAAATCTGTCCAAATGTGTGACAGCGAGCACCTCTGCCCCGCCGAGACAATCCACCCCACCTCACAGGTGTGCCACATCAAGATGCCGATCCGACATCATGACCAGTGCACAGGTGCGCCCCAGACTGCCCACAATAAAAGGCCACCCCGAAATGTGCATTTTTTTTTTTGCTTCATTGGGGGTCTGGGGACTCAGAACCAGTCAGTATCTGGTGTGACCACCATTTGCCTCATGCAGTGCAACACATCTTCTTCACATAGAGTTTATCAGATTGTCAATTGTGGCCTTTTATTGTGGGCAGTCTGGGGCGCACCTGTGCACTGGTCATGATGTCGGATCGGCATCTTGATGTGGCGCACCTGTGAGGTGGGGTGGATTGTCTCGGCGGAGCAGAGGTGCTCGCTGTCACACATTTGGACAGATTTGTGAACAATGTTTGAGAGAAATGGTAGTGTTGTGTATCTGGAGTGAATTTTGGATCTTTGGGTCCATCTCAGGAAAATGGGAGCAAAAACAAAAGTGTTGCGTTTATATTTTTGTTGAGTGTATAAATACAAGATTTCAAATTCATCATTATCTTCTAAAAATCTTCATAAAAATCCTCTAAAATGTACATTTACCAAATTAATCAGTGGCATTATCCTCTAAATTACATTACATTACATTACTACCATCTGCTGGTGGAGTTTCCAGACACCTCCAGGTGCTGCATAAATGTGGACAATACATTTTTAAACAGTGCCTTTATAATTTCATAATTCACTGTTTACACTACGACCTTAGGACTTTGAGTTAAGCGTACGCCCAATAACCATTCATGGCTAAAATAATCTGAAATTATTATTATTATTATTATTATTATTATTATTATTATTATTATTATTATTATTATTTGAACATAAACTTGCAAACACTCGGAGAGGACAAGTGCAGACTTAACACACTAGGGGGCGTCAAAATATAAAAATATATATCAATACCACTTTGTGATTATTTTCAGCCCTAGCGGGTTTCCCCTTCTGTTTTCAGGACTGTTTGGAGTTGTTTGTTTTTTGTGAGGGGTGAAAGTGATACCGATACTGGAGCCATGTGCACCGATACTGGCACAGAGCGCGGTTACAAGGCGGTGTGTTGCTGCAGCAGAGCTTTAGGCACAGAAAACGATTTAGATTGTCTTTTCCACAAGGGATGTTTATTATGACGCCACAAAAAGTTCAAACCTGCTTCCAGCGGATCTCCTGCTGCTCTCATCCTCCTTGTAAAATGACCATGTTCGGAAATTAAATCGAAAGTGACACCATAAACACAACAGCTTAAATTCATTCACAATAATCATGTTTAACTAAAGTAGTATCAGTATTTTTAACAGCAGTCACGGTGGTCGTCGTAGTAAAACCGTATTCTATCCAAAAATGTCCCTGAGGAGGTTGAACAGCTCCAGGTTCTCGGATGAATATTCGGCCAGAGGGGTGCACGTCATCATGGTGTGGTCTGGAGCGTAGCAGTACTGAGCCTGCAGCACGAACCTGTCCGGCAGAGGCTTGTTATAACCCAGACAGGCCGCTAGGTGGAGCCGTGCCTTCAGTCTGGAGAACAGCAGCGCCAAAGACAGCGCCAGGGTCACCACGTGGAAGGGCATCTGGAGTGCTGCACACAAGAGGACTTCAGTCAGCCACCAACACCACCACATCTGGGACCTCCTTCTACTTCTGTTACTACATTTACTTAAAGCTGCACTGTGCAACTTTCCTGACGGAGCGTCCGCTACCAGCTTGTCTCCATGGAGATGTTATTACTTTGCCTGAAATGTTCCATGGTGTGACATTAAACATATCCATCTATCATTTATTCATTACAGGTGTTTCTATTCCTCAAAAATACAATAATTCCTTCTGTGAATAGGGGCACACCATCAGCTTCATAAATCTGCTCCATCACCAAATCTTCAACAAGGTCCACAAAGGAGAAACGTTCTTCATGAAGATTTTTTTCCACAACGATCGAGGGAAGAAAGAAGAAAGCTTCAAGGAGAACAACGATGAGAAATACTGAGAAAAACTAAAGTTATGGTCATGAATAAAACAGAAGGAACTTGTTCACTCTAGAATTAAAATAAAAAATCGATTTCACGATGTAAATATTAGCATAGATACATAGACTTGTGTAGTTTGAGTGCTGGAGATGTAATCTGTGAACATCTATGAGAATATTTACATCATGAAACTAATATTCGTCATTATTTTCCTTCGAGTTTTCGACTTTCTTCCCTTGATCGTTGTGGATAAATTCTTCATGAAGAACGTTTCTCCTTTGTGGACCTTGTTGAAGATTTGGTGATGGAGCAGATTTATGAAGCTGGTGGAGAAAACACCAGACATTTCCACACACATTTTGCCAGATAAAACCATAAACCGAAGTTCTGCAACTCTACGTCCGGCCATTGTAAAAAAAAAAGGTCTATTCAAACCCTCCTTTCAGTTCGGTGTACAAGACCAACCCTCTTGTCTAAGGCTCCCACATTCCTACAAAACCAGGAAGCTCTCTGCAGCGCCCCCTCCTGCTCAGCCCCTTGTTTTTGGCAAATATAGAATTTTCAAAACAATAAACGTTATGATCTAAATATGTTATGTGTTCGCAGTTAATACCCCATAGAAGTGTAATGTAGAAGAACGACTTTGTACTTCTACTTGAACAATATTACCACATTATCAAGTCGCAGTCCTCTTATTTCAGCTCTGTTTTTGGTTTCTCGAGCACTTCTCCACAATGTCGCACCAGAACTCATCTCATGTACCTGTATGTCTTGGCAGGATGAAGGGGACCACCACACGCTCATGGGGGATCCTGCAGTGACGCCTCAGGATCTTGAACTGGCTCCATGCAGGGTCTATGGGGCGTCTGAGCGTCTCCACCCAGATCTCAGGGACCAGCTCTCCTCCTGGGGCCTCGAGGTGGTTCCAGTCCGTAGGCAGACAGTCGGGGTAATGCCCATGGGGAAGACCTCGGGCCGGGCATTGACACTCAAAAGCCCTGTGCACCGGCTGGATGAAGCCTGGACACAGATCCATGGAGAGAAGTGTCATCATCAAAAGAGCCAATATACAAACACTGCAGGGACATCAGGCTAGGGAAGTTCTACTCACAGATCAAATATGATCAAATCTGAAGCTGAACCTGATGGCGTCCTGTTGTTTTCAGTGCCCTGAGCTCATTGGCTCATGGGCCCAATATTAATTTTCTCTACGTAGACCGTATTGAGGAAGTACTGCGGCCTCCCACCAATGTGATATCTGTAACGTGCACAACGTGGAGCATTTGGACCAATCAGAGTGAGAGCTGCTACAGCGGAACAAGTGCGGCTCAGAACAACGAGGCTCAGTCTGCCAAAGATCACTTTAGGAGCTTTGAGGATTTAAATATTTAAAAAACTTTATGTTGTGAAAATCCTTGAATCGCCATCTTAACGAGGGGGAGGGGTTTGAGTGCCCAAATGAACCGGGGAGCGATTGGGGACTTCATGCTTCTTCTTTAGGGTCACTCAAGGCAAACAAGTCCTGGGGGACGGGTCATACTAAGAGCGATTCAGATGCCCCTATGATGAGTTTTACAAAGAGGCCAGTTACGTCGCTCGGACTGGCATTACCAGGGCTCCACTCTGGATCCAGGCCTGGGGTGGGCGCTCGACGCCAAGCATCTGGTGGCCGGGCCTTCCCCGATGGGGCCCGGCCGGGCACAGCCCGAAGGAGCAACGTGGGGCTATCCTCCCGTGGACCCACCACCCGCAGGAGGATCCATAGGGGGCTGGTGCATGAAGATTTGGGCAGCAGTCGAAGGCAGGGGACTCGATGACCGGATCTACGGACATGGAGACTAGCTCTGGGGACATGGAATGTCACCTTGCTGGAGGGGAAGGTGCCTGAGCTTGTGCAGGAGGTTGAGCATTACCAACTAGATATAGTCGGCCTCACCTCAATGCACAGCTTGGGCTCTGGAACCCAACTCCTTGAAGGGGGCTGGACTCTCCATTCCTCTGGCGTTGCCTACAGGGAATGGCGGCGGGATGGTGTGGGCCTTCTCGTTACACAGCTCACATGTCTTGGAGTTCACCCCGGTGAATGAGCGGGTTGCGTCCCTGTGCATTCAGGTTGGGGACAGGTCTCTCACTGTTGTGTTGGCCTACAGGCCGAACAGCAGTGCACTGGACCAGCTCTATACTCTCCATCGGGTGCTTGAGGGTTCATGGGAGTTTGCCCAACCAGTCCACATGTGTCTTGTGGACCTGGAAAAGGCATTCGACCGTGTCCCTCGTGGGGTCCTGTGGAGAGTGCTCTGGGAGTAGGGGGTTCGGGGCCCTTTGTTAAGGGCTGTTCGGTCCCTGTATGACCGGAGCAGGAGCTGTGTTCACATTGCCGATAATAAGTTGGACCTGTTTCCGGTGCATGTTGGACTCCAGGGCTGCCCTTTGTCACCGGTTCTGTTATTCTGTTATTATATTATATTTATGGACAGAATTTCTAGGCGCAGTCAGGGGCCGGAGGGGATCCGGTTTGGGAACCACAGGATGTCATCTCTGCTGTTTGCAGATGATGTTGTCCTGATGGCTTCATCGAACCGGAACCTCCATCGTGCACTGGGGCAGTTTGCAGCCGTGTGTGAAGCGGCTGGGATGAGGATCAGCTCTTCAAATCTGAGGCCATGGTTCTCGACTGGAAAAAGGTGGCTCGCCCTCTCTGGGTGGGTGGGGAGTCCTTGCCTCAGGTGGAGGATTTCAAGTATCTCGAGGTCTTGTTCACAAGTGAGGAGGATGGAGTGTGAGATTGACAGGCGGATCGGTGCAGCGTCGGCAGTGATGTAGTCGCTGTACCAGACCGCTTGTGGGTTAAACTCCTAATCTCCCTGTGGTACCTGTTGCGATGCCGTAGGCTGCAGTGGCGTCGATGGCGCAGTTCCAGGGCTCGTACAGCAGGAGGTGCTGCAGGGAGGGCAGGGGCAGGAGCAGGTCGGAGCACATGAGAGAGTCTGAGATCCTCCCGTGAGCCACAAACACCACGTCGATCAGTCTGCGCTGGATCTTCCTCTTCCTCTTCTTCTTCTTCTTGTCTTTCTGAAGCGCCACCTGAAGCACAAATGGCCTCACGCTCAACATTATTTTCCTACTAAACCCTGTGCTTGGCATTTTTTTGCAGCTAAAATTGCGCAGAGCGTGTATTGTGACCTTCATGTGTTGAAAGACGTCGATCAGGTGGAGGAAGTGCTCGGACAGCGCCCCCTCCTGGAGCCACTGCCTCACGTCAGTGTCACGACAGTGCCTCTGAGCGTAGTTCAGAAGTTTGGTCCTTCTGCAGACACAGCCAGGGTCCTCTATGCACTCAAGAACGTCCCTCAGCTCCTCCAGAGCAAAGCTAAAGGCAAAAGGCAAAATTCAAGTGGAAACAGGAGGATTACTGGAGAGATTATTAGAGTTACTGTGGATTATCGGCTTCACACATCCACTCTCTCAATCTGTCACCAGAACATTTCAAATTAAAGCTCCTACATTATGAACACACACGGTTTTGACTTCACAGTTGCACACGGAGGCCACATCCTTTTTATCTCCTCGCTCATGCTAAAATAAATCAATACTAAAAGACAGAAAATGTCGGAATGCCGGTAGATATTTCTGATTCTGTAAAGCACTTTGAACTAGCAACTTATATATTAAAATATTCACAAGCCTTCAGTGCCCTCTCGTGGCTTGACGTGAAAACTACTGCTACCGCTATATATTAGAATTGCACCCTCTTGTGAGGGCGGTGTAGGCTTGTGTGCCAGTATCTGCTGCTACTATTACTTCTGTACTACTGAAAATGTTTACCTCCGGAGTTCATGGAGTTGCTCCGAAGTGACACCGAGGATGAATTCAGTGGAGTTGCACAGCCCTGCTTGGTGACATGAAGTTGGGGGGGCCTGGCAGAACCAGGGTTCTTGCTAATTGTCCGTTCCCCTGGGTTCTAAAAGTCTATCAATTATGTTAAATTAATTGCCCCTTCGGTGTAATTAATTCTCCTTGAAAATCGGATTCAACTGGACTTGTTTTGACCCTGCACCTCCTGCACAAACTCTTCCAAGGTCACAGCTGCAGCCATCTCATCACGACATACTATAAACAAATGGACATACCAGTTCGGCTCACTCTGACGTATTATGTAAACACTCTGCCCTGTCTATTTAGTAATATTCGCCTCAGCTTCAGTTTTCAATCATTTCATCAATATTCTGGGCTGCTCCCCTTCCACACCCTCCCGTTTGTCACCAAACAAAAAATCGCCGTGTGTTTCACCTGTCCAATTGTTTTTATCGTAATATGGTTGTACTGCATCTTTTTCTACTGTTATCTCCGAGATGGCGGTGTGCACATGCGCAGCGGCCCCTCCCCTGACCGCCTCTATACAACTGTCCTTGCTTGGCCAGGGGGAAACAAAATTTCGATTCACTATGTGTCATGTGCATATGGTTTTTCAACAATAAAGCAAACTATGAACAATGAACTTATAGTGCGAAAAATACAGTACACTTGCCTTGCCGACAACGTGTTAAAAACTCTGAATGTAGTTTCTCATAGTTACCTAATGTAACTGTGGTTCTATGAGTATGTGTGTCTAGTCCACTCCTCGACTCCTACACCTGAGAGAAAAACTGATCCACTGCTCCAGTCACGTAGGAGCTCCTTTTATGAGCCATCATTAACAGCCGACTGCTTCTTCTATCACTCCCCACAAACATAACTCCCCACAAACATTAAAAAAAAATTGTTTAGTGTTTGCTTTCACTTTTACTTCATTTATCACAGAAGTGAAGTGTAATTTGTCAAGTAACTTTCTGCCATTTGCTGTCGCCGCATAATCCTTATTATAGCAAAAACCCCACAGAGGTTTAATGGGAGCAGATGGTGAACAATATGACATGATAACAACTCTGCCAATGTTAATACAAACCTGATGTCCTGCATTGCCTCCTGAAGCCCATCCACCTCCTTCTGGATACTGTCGGCCATGTTTCTCTGCGACTGGCTGTCAACACATGAAGCTAAAGGAGGTGTGGTGAGGGAAGAGGGAGGTGGAGGAGGTGTCTGGGGAGAGGGAGGTGGAGGAGGTGTCTGGGGAGGGGGAGGTGGTGCCTGAGGAGATGGAAGAACAGAAGGAGGTCAGGGGATGGATGGGTTTTAAATGTTGTCTGAGGATTGTGGAGGATGGTGTATGGGAAGAGGCAGGAGCTCATGGCTTAAGATCTTACCGTTCTTTTTCCTGATGTTCTGACTGGAGCTGGAGGTTTTAAATTCTTCCCATCCAATAGACCCAAAAGCTTCAGAATCCTCAGAACACAATCTTGAAGAAAGGAGGGCTTGGAGGAGCTATCTGAGGAGCGGGAGGAGCAGGAAGAGGGCGTGTCTGAAGTGGAGGAGGAGCTTGCGGTGCTGAAGGAGCTGGTAGAGGAATAAGTGGAGATACCATCTTTTATGTAACTCTCGATAACAGCCCTAAAGTCAAGGTCATCGACGTTGAAGCCTACACGTTTGGCAAAGTAGAAAAGGAACTCCTCGGTTACAGCTGCTCTCTCCTCCTCTTCTCCTTCATCCTCTTCTAGATCTTCACGTAGGCACTTCCTTAAAAATTCAAACTTCTCACGGATGCGAGAAAGGGTGAACTCAGAGTAGCTAATGCTGTCTTCAGCCTCGTCCCTCCTCCTCGTCCCCAGACTTAGGGCGCGAAGTCTAGAGCAGCACTCCCGCCTCTGCTCCATCCACTGCTTTATCTGCTCCACCAGCTGCTCCACAAGCGGCTCCACCAGCGGCTCCACCAGCGGCTCCACCTGTGGCTCCACCAGCTTCACCGCCAGCTCCCCCTGTGACACCACGGATCCCATCTTGGGTCTGGCAAAGATTCGTTCAGCGGGTTGTGTGGCAGGTTTTACGTCAGATGCCTTCAATCTGGGGTAGTCTGGTAAAGCAGCTGGGAAAGTGGAAATATATTGGAATGTCATGATTCAGAAATGTCCTAAATTAAGCCACATTAACGTTTTGTTTTTAATTTCACTTCACTTCCTTTACTTAAATGTAGAGCCAAATTAGGTCCCAGTCCTGTGGAAGACCTCCTGTGTGGTCCTGGTTCCCAAACAACAAACGCCAAGGAACCGTCCCACTACAGACCAGTCGCCTTGGCTTCCCACCTCATGAAGACCATGGAGAGGGTGATCCTCAGTCACCTCCGCTCTGTGGTGAGCCCCACCTTGGACCTGCTGCAGTTTGCCTACAAGCCAAACATAGGAGTAGAGGACGCCATCATCTACTTGCTGTAGCGGGCGCTCACCCACCTAGAGACCGCCGGGAGTGTGAGAGTTACGTTCTTTGACTTTTCCAGCGCCTTCAACACCATCAGGCCGGCGATGCTGCAGGGGAATTTGGAGGACGCGGCAGTTGATGGACATCTCGCTGCCTGGACCATCGACTACCTCACTGACTCACAGTACGTGCAGCTGCGCGGCTGTGAGTCAGAGGTGGTAGTCTGCAGCACTGGGACCCCCCAGGGAACTGTCCGCTCACCCTTCCTCTTCACCATCTACACCTCGGACTTCACCTACAACACGGACAGCTGCCATCTCCAGAAGTTCTCTGATGACTCGGCCATTGCGGGCAGTGTGTCGGAGGGGAACGAGCTGGAGTACCACTTGGTCATCAGCGACTTGTGGACTGGTGTGGACGCAACCACCTGAGCCTTAACAGCAGTAAGACAAAGGAGCTAGTGATCGACTTCAGGAGGAGGCCACTACCTCACTCACCGGTGAACATCCAGGGGCAGGACATGGAGACTGTGGACAGTTTCAAGTACCTGGGTGTTCACCTCAACAATAAACTGGACTGGTCCCACAACACCGACGCCCTGTACAAGAAGGGCCAAAGTCGCCTCCACCTCCTGAGGAGACTGAGGTCCTTTGGAGTGTGCAGGCCAAGACTTTTTGGCCTGCACACTCCAAAGTGTGCCACTGTGGTGGCCTCTGCTCTCCTCTACGCTGTCGTCTGCTGGACCCCGAGCAGCACAGAGCGGGACAGGAAGAGACTTAATAAGCTGGTCAGGAGGGCCAGCTCTGTCCTGGACTGTCCTCTGGACTCTGTAGAGGAGGGGGCTGTGAGGAGGGTGCTGGACAAATTCAAGTCCATCATGGACGACACCTCTCACCCTCTGCACCGGACTGTAGAGGAGCTGAGCAGCTCCTTCAGCAGCCGACTGAGACACCCCCAGTGCAAGAAGGAGCGCTACCGCAGATCCTTCATCCCCACCGCCATCAGACTGTATAACTCCACTGTATAGTCCAAACGTGCAATATTTTTCTGTACTCTCTTTACTTTTATTATTATTATTACTATTTGTCTGCGTGCACTTTCTTGTTCAAACTTTCTTTTGCACTAAACTGCCTGGAGGTAATGTGGTACACATCACTGAGGATCTGTCCTGGACACTACATACAGACACTGTGGTACTTCCTGGGGAAGTTGAGGAAGTTTGGTATGAACACCAGCATCCTCACAAACTTCTACAGGTGCACCATCGAGAGCCTGCTGACGGGCTGCATCACAGTGTGGTATGGGAACTGCACCGCTCAGAGCCGCAAAGCACTACAGAGGGTGGTGTGAGCGGCAGAGGACATCACTGGCAGCAGTCTCCCCTCCATCCAGGACATTTACCACAGCAGGGGTCTGCGTAAGGCACGCAGCATCACTAAGGACCATACTCATCCGGCACAAGGACTCTTCCGTCTGCTACCCTCTGGTAGACGATACAGGAGCCTGCCAGCACGCACAAAAAGACTCAAAGACAGATATTACCCCCAAGCTGTCAGACTACTGAACTCTGGGTAATACTCTAAATAATACTGAACTCTCAATAATACTGCACTAAACTACTTTTCATTATGCATAATTATGTTTACTGCTGCTGCATGAATGTATCATGTTTGTCACTACCTCACTGTAAACGACTGTTACCTGTGCAATAATCTGTTCAATACTTATACTATATTATGTGCAGTCTGTGAAATATTCTACTTACACCTTATTTAATCCCACCTGCACCTTTGTACATTGTACTTTGTATTTTTATTACTTCTTTCTCTGCACTTTTGCAACACTTTTTTAGATAAGATAAGCCTTTATTGTCTCCCTTGGGAGAAATTTGTCCTCTGCATTTAACCCATCCTGTTATTAGGAGCAGTGGGCTGCACATTCTGCGGGAGCTGGGATCACACACAGTCCACCTGTCAAGAGCGGGATTTGAACCGCCAACCCCTGGATCACTAGGCAAACGCTCTACCAATTGAGCTACTGCTGCCCACTGTTATTAGTACTTAGCGAGTCAGTGGTTCTTCTGATCTTAAACATTTCATTGCATTGTTGACCTTGTGTTGATCCTGAATATGACAAATAAACAATCTTGAATCTTGAATCTTGAAGTGAATTTCTCCTGTGTGAGATCAATAAAGTCTTATCTTATCTTCTCAGTGAGTCCCCTGAAATGATTGTCATTCCGTGTGCCTGGTCAGGGTTCATTAGTGGCACCGTGACTATTTTAAAACCATCTAAAATCTAAAACTAGTCTTGAATCTTGAGTTTATTTGTGTTTACTATGTTTCTTGTGTCCATTTATAGTTTCGATGTCTTCAGTGAGAATCTACAGTGTAAAAAATCCTGGATATAAAGAAAAACAAACACAGCTTAAAGTTTTGTCTCGTAGATTACCTTCAGTATTAGATTATAAAGTTATGAAGTGTGTATTAAACCAGGAAGGCTGAAATTTCTTGACATTCACGTAAACATCTGTGCTGCTATAAGCCCCACATCTCCTCCCTTCACTACCAACAGCCTCATTTGTCCAGGTCTGTTTCAGTCTGTCCTTTTTGTCCCAGTAAAAACCCAGCTGTACTCACCTGTCGAATGCTTCCACTTCGGACGTCTTGCGAGTGTTTGGGCAGAAGACACTGGTCACGTAACGTCAGAGAAAGAGAATGGTCCAGGTCCAAGTGTGTGTAAAGAGGTGTTTATGGTTCTTATCTGCGCCACAGACCACTTCCTGTTCACGGAATCTGAGCATGTATGTACGTGCTCACACTTTCAGTTTGTGACACGATTATAAATGAACTCAAATGGAATGTAGTACACACAAAATAAATGTAAAATAACCCTGGAGATTTTAAGATTTTTTTAAAAAATAGACACCTTTTGCTGTGATCACTGGTTTGGACACTTGGTATTCCTTGAAAACCACTGCAGCGCTGTCAATAAAAAAGGGTGGATACTTTGAGGAATCTGAATTTTTGAGTTTGCTTATTTCCATTAATCTCATTGGTGATTCACAATGTTCTTTGCACCAAACAGTCTCCTGTGTCGGCACTTTTCCTTCTCACAGAGCATGTTTGGTCAGCTTTGGACAAATGTCATGTCTCAGAGTGTTTTATTGGTTTCCTTAAAGCTTTGGTACCATGAACTTCAGACTTTTGCTTTTTCTTTATGCTGAAATAATTTGCATAATACGTCCCCCATAGAGGTGTAGAGGTGTATTGCCCCTCTTTAATGCCCTTTAGAGGTGTAATGCCCCTCTTTAATGCCCTGTCCATGTGTAATGCCCATCTTTAATGCCCCGTAGAGGTTTAATGCCCCTCTTTAATGCCCCGTAGAGGTGTAATGCCCCTCTTTAATGCCCTGTAGAGGTGTTATGCCCCTCTTTAATGTCCCGTAGAGGTTTATTGCCCCTCTTTAATGCCCCATAGAGGTGTAATGCCCCTCTTTAATGCCCTGTAGAGGTGTTATGCCCCTCTTTAATGCCCCATAGAGGTGTAATGCCCCTCTTTAATGCCCCATAGAGGTGTAATGCCCCTCTTTAATGCCCTGTAGAGGTGTTATGCCCCTCTTTAATGCCCCATAGAGGTGTAATGCCCCTCTTTAATGCCCCATAGAGGTGTAATGCCCCTCTTTAATGCCCTGTAGAGGTGTTATGCCCCTCTTTAATGCCCCATAGAGGTGTAATGCCCCTCTTTAATGCCCTGTAGAGGTGTTATGCCCCTCTTTAATGCCCCATAGAGGTGCAATGCCCCTCTTTAATGCCCCGTAGAGGTTTAATGCCCCTCTTTAATGCCCCGTCCATGTGTAATGCCCCTCTTTAATGCCCTGTAGAGGTGTTATGCCCCTCTTTAATACCCCATAGAGGTGTAATGATAAAAAATTTGGTCCAGACCAAAGCAAGTGAACTATCAGAGTTTCCTGGTGTGAAAACGACCTTAATCATGGTCCTAAAACAGAGGAAGATGGAGATACAGACTCTAAAGATTCTGAAAGTGAATATGAAGATGCTCTAGAAACACAGGGTTGGAAAATTAAGGACAAACACAAAACATACAGTTTTACTACTGAAGATGTAAAAAGTATTGTGTGTACATTTTCCAGAGGAGCAGGGAAGTTCTGTGCAGATGGATAGAGGCAAACGGCAAAATGAGCATCACAAAGAACATGATCAACACAATCAAAACAATTCTCCAAAAGATGATGGGCCACCTACAAATGAAGGAAAAACTGAATTCAATAAAGTAACAAACCCGGACTGTTCAGTGACCAAAAAAAACACCCAAACACCCCACAGATGTGCCATTTCCTCCAGGTATGAGAGTAATGTGCTAATTATAATACAAGTAGGGCTGGGTCATATTAACAAAATGAATATCTCAAAATGTTTTTGGATTATTTATTATATTAAGGTAATATTTTAACAGCATCAGGTTTGTGCTAAAATGTGCCTGTCTAGTGTAAAACGTCATCAACCCATTAATCTAACCACAAGCGCAGAAATATCCCTTCATACCCTATTTTTAAAACATTTGAAATAGATTTATTTATAGATAATTTACTCAATATATTCAAATTTAACAAAGATTTGAATATATTGATAGAGGAGCAGTTCAGAAGCCCCCATGACAAGAGATACATCAAGGCTAGTTACGTCGCCTGGATTGGCGTCACCGGAGCCCCACCCTGGCGCCAGGCCTGATATGGGTGCTTCACGGTGAACGTCTGGCGGCCTGGCCTGAAGGAGCGACGTGGGGCCATCCTCCCGTGGACCCACCACCCGCAGGAGGATCCACAGGGGCTGGTGCAGTGAGATCTGGACGGCAGATCTGTTTAGACACCTGTGACCCCACGTCATCTGCAGCCCAGGCTGAAGGTGGACAGGAAGAGGAGCAGCCAGAGACTGTGGACAGGGAACCCGAGAGAACCCGAGAGAACCCGAGGGAGCCCGAGGGAGCCCGAGGGAACCCGAGGGACAGAGTGACCAGGGAAGTATCACACAGGCACAACAGGTCAGCAGTAGTAATGTTAGGATAATACCGGGACTTTTAGGTGGACAGACATGAAACTCGCTCACCTTTCGGCGAAATTCACCGTTTTGAAGCCAAAACAGGCGACCTACGTGAATCGTGTAGATTTGATGAGAAAAGGTTTTTTTTTTGTGTGTGTAAGATGCATTTTAAATAAACCATTGAATGTGTAGTTACTGTGAGTTTGCTGGTGGTTTTGGGGGATTTTTCCTTTAAATATTGTGCCCTGGTTTCCCCTCGGCCAAGAAGTAACAATAGTAAAATACTTTGCTTCGGGGAACACAAACATAAATTAGTCTGTTGTGCTCCGCTAATTATGAGGGGCCGGTCTAAGCCAAAAATGCCAGGGCCGTTTTTTTGTCCCAGTCCAGCCCTGGTTCCATAATGGAGACAATTATTAAGTATAGCTATTATAAACTTGTGATGGTTGGTGTAGGTCCTGGATGAACAATTAAACTAAGCAACAACCTTATGAAACCTGTAACTTTTGACTGCAATGAGCCATTTAAAAAGCATTTCCTGACACATTTCATATTAATATATCAATTCAGTTTTATAGGAGATGTTGATTATTTGATCAAGTTTCACTAGTTTCGTCGATACCCAAAACATTTGATGTCTTTATTGTTATCAGGGTCAAATGCGCAGGTGAAGAAGTTCCCAAACCCACCAGTCTCAACTCCGAGTCAAACCACTGATAATGACAAAGGAAGCGAGAACTCTGGTGAGGGCGCAGAGGATGACAAAAAGAAGATGAAACTGACCAAGAATCTGGCTCATCCTGATCAGAGCAAAGCAATGGAGATATCCCCCGGATGAGAATCACACTGTTGACTTTTCATGACAGGTAAAAATGATTATTTATTATGCTGACCCATTATTTTACACCAAACCCAAGGGAAAGCTGAAGAAAGTCTTGAAAACTTGTCTGAAAAAAGGCCGACAATACAGATCTCTTGTGTTCTTGTGTATTTTTATCAAAATGTAATACTTGTATTAGCTTTTATTGCACTATTTGTGAACATTGTAAACAAAAGCGCTGTCATGAGCTTAAAAAATAAATCATTGTTAAACTCCATCACATCTAACTCCATTATCCATTTAAAGTACAGTGGTACCTCACCTTATGAAATTAATTCGTTCCAGAAGTGGTTTCGTAACGTGAATTTTTCGTAAGTTGAGTAGCTATTTGAATGGAAAAGGCCTGATCCGTTCCAAGGTGTTTTTTTTTTTTAATAGTGTAACTTTTTTTTATAGTGTAACATTTGTGTTCTGCATCCTGATTGGAATAAACCAGGTCTAGACCAGAACTAAACCAGGTCTAAACCTGGACTGGACCTGAACTAAACCAGGATTATCCCGGGACATGGCAGTGCCGTTGGAGGAGCGCGTTGCTCGTGTCTCCGCGCTCCTTGCGCGTTCCGCGCTAGAGCTAAGAGGCCGAGAAAGACGCTCTTTCAGTGGGAATAAGGGCGGGGCGGGCTCTGGTTCTATGTGACTTCCAGAACCGGGGCGCTGACACTGTGAGCTAAGAGGCCGAGAAAGGTGCTCTATCGGCGGGCAAGACCGTGGGGTCTCGCTCGGGGCGGGCTCTGGTTCTATGTGACTTCCAGGTCTAGACCAGAACTAAACCAGGTCTAGACCAGGTCTAAACGTTTCGGGGCGTGCATCTGAGCGCGCATTGAATTTTTGAGATTTCGCATTTCGTAACTTGAATTTTCTTTCGTATCTAGAAACCAAAATTTGACGTGAAGGTGTTTCGTAACTTGTATTTTTCGTATGTAGGGTCTTCCGTAAGGTGAGGTACCACTGTAACTGAATCCTACACGAATATCAAAAATCGTACTGAAATCATGTTGAAGGACTTGCTTATTGATTTGAATAGTTTGTTTTAGATCTAAGTAAATTTTGTAATGAAATAGTTATAACGCAGTATTCTAGTGTTTGAAATAAATCTGAATGAAACACTGGCATTTTTCATTGACTCACTCGCCCCTAATTATATCAGTATATTGCCTAATAAAAAAAATATATTGAAAAAGGTCTTATTCCTCCGTTATCTGCTTCTCCCCGTAAATCAGAGGAACACAGTGTACTGGCGTCAAGGCTTCTTTCACTGGTGTAAACTGGCTCGCCCGACTCCCCCGCCTGAACCACTAAATTTCCCTTCGATACCAAGTTCACACTGTTTTCACACAATAAGGCAGGTTAAATAAAATCAAAGCAATGAGCTAAACAATGAGTAATAAATATGAGTGTAATATGACTATAAAATTAGTATAAAATGAATGAGTATAAAGTGAGTATAATATATTTTTTATTTATATTATTTATTAATGTTTGCACCCAACATTTTAAATAACAAAAAGTACACACGAGAAAAAAAAGAAAAAGAAAATAACAACAGTGCAGAAAAGGTCAAAAAACCCAAATGTCTTATGAGTGACCCTCCTCTTAAAATAACTGAAATACACACACACACACATACATCCAGCTCACACACAGACACATTCCGACACACACACTACAATCGCATTGTTATGGAATTTCTGATCTACAAGAATAAAACTGGAAAGTTGTCTTGAATCAAATGGTTGATTTATCAAAGTAAATGCACAATCACACCCTGACTGTCCCTGACAGAGGCATCTGTCTCTACACTGATGATCATAACTAGGGCTGCAACGATTAGTCGACAACGTCGACAATAAAATTTTGTCGACATGAAATTTCATTGTCGACTAGTCGTATTATTTAAGGATCATTTTAATTTGGAACTTAATACTAGTCTGTATCAAGAATCCGCAGGGCAGACAGCAAACAGTTCAATGTCTGTTACACATCTGCTCCTTCACTGTACAGTGTCCAGGTTTACACCATTTCTCGTTCAGAAACAGCGCTAGTCCTCCCTTCTTCTTCCCGCTCTCCTCCGTCCTGTCTGCGCGCAGCAGGTGAAAGTTGTCCACAGTGACGGTAGAGTCCGGGATTTGCGGTGTTAGCCATGTCTCCGTAAAAACAATGATGCTAGCGTCCCTGTACTCCCGCTGAAATCTAACGAGCGCCGGGAGCTCGTCCATCTTGTTGGCGAGGGAGCGCACATTCCCTGTTACGACGGAGGGGAGAACCGGCCTGCAGCGTCTCTTCTTTTCCCAGAGTTTACGTCCCGCGTGGCGTTTACTTCCCGCGTGGCGTCCACGTCGTGTCGTCCGTAGGATCTCGTCAGGGATAACAAGCCTGTCTCGGGGGAACACAACAGCGCTGCTGACAAGCGGAGGACGGGGTCCCATACACATCTTAAACCGAGACAGGTAAATAATCCACCAAAAGTGCGGAAAAAATGCAGAGTCGAGTGCAGCCCAAGCTTAAAGAACAGTGTTGACAAAAATATTTACAAAAGTGGGGCAAAAAGTTAGGAAGGTTATGGAAAAGTGCGGGAGTGTTATGACGGGCAGCTAGCTTGCGCCAGTCACTGCATCTGCATGTGAGGAATATTCCAATATAGACCCCTTTACTGTTAGTAAACAAACGTGACGTCACTGGCATGAGCCCGCATGCCCGACTCAGAAAAACCATCCCGGACCATAGCGGAGTATAGGGTAAGCTACATTCAAGAGCAGAGCTCACGTTGAGCAACGGGGTTCGACTACCAGATCCTTATGCAATCACGGAGTGGCAGTACGACCGCAGAAAGTGGCCAGATTTACAGTGGCCAGATATCCACTGTTATTTAGTCGAGAAGCCCAAGTTCGCGCATACAAATCCATGGATGCCTACCAGTTTGCTGTGTGGCCATGTACAGGAGGTAAAATACCACGATATCGATGGGGAGTTTTGCGTGTTGGCATCTGATGTTCTCCCCAGTCAAAGACAAGGCCACAAGACGACCATGTACAATGCTTGGGCTATCATCAACAAGCACGAGAACTACCATTGAACACCTGGGCAAATTACCCTAAACAAGCAGCAGGTGTTCACTTGTGTGTATGTCAGTTGAATGGTATGAACTATCATTTATTCCATCTGTTTCTCTTTATTTGAGTTCTCTTCTATATCTTCGCTTGGGTTTTATGGCAGCGGTGGCTTTGTTTTGAGTCGGAACTGCGCGCGCATTTGGTGATGACGTAGCTTTGAAACTGGTCTATTAGCACTAGTGCTAAACGGAATGGTGGCCATACTCGATTTGCTCACGAGTCATGGACATTCTGAATGTAGTCTAGTCATGTTTTGGCAGCATTCCCTTAACAAAACGCTGTTTCACAGAATACTTCAACTTTTTTTTTACCTGGATACTGACAATATTCTGCTTTGAAACAGAATGCTTAAAGCACGCACGCGTAACTGCGCTCACTAAATACCAACGTTAGTGTCGTGTCCATTATCCTACTAATATTTTTTTCCTTGACTAATCGTTACTGGATCTATAGATTAGTCGACTACTAAAATAATCGTTAGTTGCAGCCCTAATCATAACAAAGTGTACAAAGTTTTTATACCCCTCGCGGGGGCATGAGCAAATACATAGTAAAGACAACATTTCAACAAGAACAGGTCAGCCCAAGGCTGGGTCATTCACAGCAGAATAACAAGTGAAAAACAAGTAATATCCAGTGTACACACGTGTACCACACGTGTATCGTATTAGTTGAACTAGATTAACAACCCAATTTCATTAGAAATCACAAAACCAACTTTATACATGACATGGTTATTGTAAAGATTTCCATTACAACACACACTCACACATAAGTACATAATAGTAACAACTAAAACAAAAAAATATAATACAGTATAATAAGAGCCTCTGTTTACACACAAGGACATGGGTTCTTCAAGACTGAAGTCCTCAAGATATTTAACTTGCTTTTAAAAGTATTTAAACTAAAACATGTTTCAGAAAGATATTGAATGTCATTCCACAGCACTGCACCTTTGTGAACAAATGAAAATTTAGCAACAGACGTCCTACAGAAAGGAACCCGTAAACAAAGGTATCTTCATGTAAAATGAGTATGACAGTAAGAATTAAGACTGAAAATAACTTTGATAATAAACAGGAAGAGATGAAGGAAGACAAATGACTTTAAACATAAGAACTCCAGTTTGGTTCTTGTTCACTTCATATATTGTGAGCAGATGCAGTTGAGAAAATAAAGGTTTGCTTGGGGCTAAATAAGAGGAATTAGTTGTAATTCTTACAAAAGATTTCTGAATTCTATGGATGGCTTGTAAATAAGAAGGATAAGTGCTGTCCCAAATTATATTACCGTAGGATATACAAGGATAAATAAAACTATAATACAGTCATACCTCACCTTACGAAATTAATTGGTTCCAGAAGTGGTTTCATAATGTGATTTTTTTTGTAAGCAGAGTCGCAATGGGGGATTCGGGCTGCTGCGAAGCCGAGCGCGCATCCAAGTGCGCATTTTTTGAACTTTTGAGATTTCGCGCTTCGTAACTTGAATTTTCTTTCACATTCAGAGACAAAAATTTTACGTAAACGCGTTTCGTAACTTCGATTATTCGTTAGTTGGGTCTTTCGTAAGGTGAGGTATGACTGTATAAAGTTAATAGAGTGCTAGTTTTTAGATTAGTATTATAAAAAGGGTTAAATCCTGAGATTTTCAAACTTTAGAAACAAATTTGTAATGCTTTTTAAAACATAGCTTATCATCAAGAATGACAACTTTGTCGACGACACTTGTAAAAGTTCCTTGCCATCGATGTAGACTTTGAATTTGTCTAAATTACAATTTTTGTTCTTTTTCCTAAAAATAATAAAATTGGATTTACAGGGAGTCCTCGGGTTACGACATAGATCCGTTCTTAAGACGCGTCGTAACCCGAATTTCGTCGTAAACCGGATTTTGCCTTTGATCTTCCAACCAAAGCACCAATAACCTTTCCATCTCAATAATTAGACCACTACGCTGCTTGGTTATCACTGCCGCTTTCATAGGAGCAGATCAGAGCCCACATCAGGTACTTCCGCCCACATTGGGCACACACACGAGGCTGTCTTCTTCTCCCTACAACCACAACAGAGCGTATTCTTGCGCCGTGCGCCGCGCGCCGTTCGTGTTTGTTTACATCTCTTACCACGCTAAACCGCGTAAGACGGAATGACGCGTAATATATACATATTTTTTTTAATGGGGGCGCGTTCGTAACCACGAAACGTCGTAACCCGAGACCGTCGTAACCCGAGGACCCCCTGTATTTACATTGAGTGATAACCTATTTAGCTGAAACCAATAAGCCAGATGAGTGAGCCCATGATTAGCTTTATCCATGACTGAATCTAAATTCTTATCCATGACAAAGAGATTTGTTTTGTCAGTGAAGAGCATAAGTAACAATAAAGTTGTTCTTTTTACAAGGTCATTTACATATTTTAAGAACAACAAGGGACCTAATATGGACCCTTGAGGAACCCCACATCTAAGCTCAGCTAACTGTGAACAAGTAACATTAACTCATTGACTGCCGGTGACGAGTTTTCTCGTCATGTTGAATCCGAACGTTGAGTGCCGTGACGAATAAACTCGTCAAGGACGTTTTTCAGCGGGGGTTGCTAGGATACGACCTGGAGCAGCTTTGAAGGTGTAATTCACACTTCCTAACCTGTAGGTGGCGATCTTGTATCATTATCTGCCGATCGGAGAGGCGGGAGAGGAGAGGAGTGTAGTGTGTGTGTGTTCTGTGGAGTGCGAGTGGAGGCGAGTGGAGCAAGATGGTGAGGCGAGTGAACCTGGAAAAGCAGATAACTGTTGATCAGCGCCTACGGAGCGGTTTGATCGCTTTTGGGACCCAAGATCCCGGATCAGAGGATCACAGAGACACGCAGCGATGTCGGGGCAGAGATCTGCTCTGGCTGAGGCAGGGGGCGTGTCCTGATCGCGCTGCGCGGAGCAGGGAGTCTGATCAGAACTACGACAGCGCCAAAGAAGTTTACTGACTTGGATTCTGCTCTCCAAAGAGGCACGAGATGAGAAGAATTAAGTTTATATGTGTGTGTGCGTGCGTGCGTGTGTACGCGCGCGTGTGTGTGCGTGCGTGCGTGTGTGTGTATGTGCGTGTGTAGCTGTGTGTGTGTAAAGGTTTATGCATGGGCTTGTGTGTATGTACATATACGTATATGTGTGTGTGTGTGTGTACTCTGAGCCTCAATTTTGTTGTGAAGTGACAAAGTTCTATTTTATATGAAAAGATATTATATCCTGTAAACATCTCTTGCCACTATTGAGTTGAAGGATTCACAGAGCCTTATATTCTTATATTAGTAAATAAAAAATGTACTTTGTCATCAAAAATCTCTTTCTCTGTTATTTTAGATGTTTGAGGTGTCACTAAATCAATAAATATTGACGTCAAAATCACCGATCTGCTCGAAATAATTTTTTGTACAAAACGATCGTTTTCTCCAATTTTGGTCAGAAAACTGTGTTTTTGCTGAAACTTCCCTATGTTCTACTATCAATTACTTGAGAACCGAAAAGGTTAGAAACATAATTTTTTTTCTAGGTGAAAGAAGAGAGTCAACACTTTATTTTGATGTGTGCCATGCCTATATAGTCAAAGAACTCAGTATTCTGTGAGTCTTGGAAAATCAGTGAAAATGGTCTAAAAGTTCTGGCAGTCTGGGGTTGACATTCTGAAAACAGGCCGGCAGTGAATGAGTTAAAAACAACAAATTGTTCTGTTGCTTAGGTCATTTTCTAAACATTTTAAAACCTGTTTTATAAAACCATAATATGAGTATAAAATTTGTATAAAATGCAATTTCAGGTATGTCTTTCAACGTTAAAAACAACACAATGAAGAATAAGATGGACGAACTTCAGCTAAAACTCTTTCTAATGTTAAAAAAAAAAACTTTACATATCATTTTACACTTGTAATTTTTTCCACGACACAGACTCCACAGTCCAGAGCCTCTGAGGCCGGATCAAGTGAGCCTAAATTCAGACTCAAAAAGCAGCTCCAGCTTTTTGAGTCGGACTTTAGGCTCACTTGATCTGGCCTCTGCAGCTCTTTCTCCTTTAGTGTTGAAGACAGACCTTCAGATGAGCAGGTTTTCTCAAAGTCCTCCCACACTGGTCAGAGCTGCAGCTTTTCTCTTCCATCTGGAAGGTTTGGACATGTTTCAGATGGTTCATCACAGACCTGAAAGCCTTTCCTGTTTCTTCAGTCATCTGGTTTGTCTCCTGTGTGCGTTTGGTAGTGACTGGAGAGGATGTTTTAAAAGTTTTTTCACACTGGTCACTCATATAGTCTGTCTGAAGTGAATTCTCATGTGTCCATTGAGACTGGATGATTGAGAGAAAGCCTTCCCACACTGGTCACACTTGTACGGCTTCTCTCCTGTGTGAACTCTCAGATGTGATACAAGGTGGCTTGAATGTGAAAATGCCTTTTCACAAAAATCACACTTGTATGGCTTCTCTCCTGTGTGGATTTTCATATGTTGATAGAGGGCACTAGACTGTCTAAATTCCATCCCACACTGATCACACTTGTATGGCTTCTCTCCTGTGTGGATTCTCATATGTGATACTAGCGAGTTTGACTGTGAAAATGCCTTTTTACAAACATCACATCTGTATGGCTTCTCTCCTGTGTGGATTCTCATATGTTGATTGAGGGCACCAGACTCTCTAAATTCCTTCCCACACTGGTCACACCGGTATGGCTTCTCTCCTGTGTGGATTCTCATATGTGATACTAGGGAGTTCGACTGTGAAAATGCCTTTTCACAAACATCACACTCGTATGGCTTCTCTCCTGTGTGGATTTTCATATGTTGATAGAGGGCACTAGACTGTCTAAATTCCATCCCACACTGGTCACACTCATATGGTCTCTCTCCTGTGTGAATTTTCATATGTTGATGGAGGGCACAAGACTCTCTAAATTCCTTCCCACACTGGTCACACTTGTACGGCTTCTCTCCGGTGTGGACTCTCATGTGAGATACTAGGTGGCCTGACTGTGAAAATGCCTTTTCACAAACATCACACTCGTATGGTCTTTCTCCTGTGTGAGTTCTGTAGTGTACTTTCAGTGCAGAAGCTGTTGGCCACACCTTTCCACACTGGTCACATGTGAACACCATTCTGTTGGTGGATCTTGGAAATCTGCATTAGAAAAAAAGGAAAGGAAGTGTCAAGTAAAATAATTAATTGGTCAAATAAAGTAATTAAATACACATAATGATATGATATGTAGCATCCAGTCGAATTTAGAAGGCCAGAACTGATGGTTAAATGACTTAATTTTCCATGTCTTTTCATAGAACCAATGTAAGAGCGAGACAAAAACAAAATAACAGAAATTACCAAATGGTCACTGTATTGTTTAACTGCCATCCATATTTTAACATTCATTTAGTACAAATTACAAGTAACTCAAATACACATTCACAAATAAAACAAAACCTTGTTCCTCTGTCGACTGTTGCTATCTTTGGTTTTGTATATTTTCACTGTGAGTTTTTGTTTTTCAGTTACCTTTGCCGTCTTTATTTTGCGTCTTTTTGTCCATCAATCTAATATTTTTTACCGTCACTTCTGCTCAAACAGGAATTCACCAAAATAAAAGCGTAAACTTACTATTAAATATCATGGACTGTATGTCAACTTATATAAGAGCTAACTAGACCTTTAAATGATATTTGTAACACACGTGAAGACAGAAGGCCAGGCTTTGGTGTAACAGACACTTTAATTCTGTAAGGACAGAAAAACAGCTCTGCTGACCAATCGGGACTGACCGTTAAGAGTTTACACTGAACTGTGCTGCTTCTGGTATATGACTGTACAGACTAATACTTTAGGAATTACAGTGGTCCCTCGTTTATCGCGGGGGTTAGGTTCCAGAAATAACCCGTAATGAGTGAAATCCGCGAAGTAGGACAACTTTATATTTTACAATTATTATACATGTTTTAAGGCTGTAAATGCCTTAAAACCCTGGAATTGACGGTTTTCTCACATTTCTCTCTCGTTTAAACACTCAAACTTTCGTAGATTTTCAACAAAATGTATTAATAGTGAAGTGTTGGGCGCAAGGCCGGCGCTGCGAACACAAGATCGAACCGCGGCACCCGGACCATGCCTCCCCCTCAAGATAAGATAAGATAAGCCTTTTATTGTCTCCTTAGAGAAATTTGTCCTCTGCATTTGACCCATCCTGTCATCAGGAGCAGTGGGCTGCACCCGAGGCGCGCCCGGGGACCATCTCCACGATCTTCTTGCTTCGGCTTGGTCAGGACCTCGGCTGGAGAATCCTCCCACAGGTGGCTCACGTCACAACGGGCCTCGATGTATCTTCTGCCATGGGGGCTACCAGTGTCCGCAGACACTGGGGGCGAGGTGGGGTTAAGTGTCTTGCCCAAGGACACAACGGCAGCGCTCATCTGTGGGAGCTTGGATCACATGTGGTCCACCCGTCAAGAGCGGGATTCGAACTGCCAACCCCTGGATCACCAGGCAAGCGCTCTACCACTGAGCTACTGCCGCCCCCAGCTACTGCCGATCGCGTCCTCGCAGCCCGAGCCACAAACCGAACACGCACAAACGAACGCAAGAGCCGCACGAAACCAGCAAAGAGCCACACGGGGTGATTTAATCCAGTGGTCCAGTCCTGGTTTAGTCCAGGACCAGTCCACATTTAGACCTGGTTTAGACCTGGTCAAGACCTGGTTTAGTTCTGTGTTCATCCAGCGTGAAAAGGCAAGGACCGGTGCGCTAAGTGAAGCACGGGCAGGTAGGATGAGGTAGGATCGTAGGATGTTTTATAAAGTTTAACCTGCCCTGTGATACACGTTTGGTGCGCAAAGGTACAGGCTGTTGTGAAAGAGCTACGCGCGCTCACTCGCTCGCTCGGTCCGCTACTCCAGACACAGGCTCGCGCAGCCTGGGAACGATTCCATTTTTCAAGGGACGGTTGGCAACCCTAAACACAACATATATACAGTGGTACCTCACCTTACGAATGACCCAACAAACGAAAATTTCAAGTTACGAAACGCCTTCACGGTAAATTTTGGTCTCTAGATACGAAAGAAAAAGAAGAAAATTCAAATAATGCGCGCTCAGCCACACACATTATACGCTTTTCTCAGACTGGAATTAAACTTTTCTCACATTTGTCTCTCGTTTAAACACTCAAACTTTCATAGATTTTCAACAAAATGTATTAACAGTGAAGTGTGGGGGGAAGGGGGAGGGGGGAGAAAACTGCGCTCTGACACGTGTGTGATAGCGCAGCATGACCCGGCGCGGGGCTGCCAGCAGGTCTAGACCTGGACTAAACAAGGACTAAACTTGGACTAGAGCCAGGTCTAGACCACCGCGGCTCTTGCATGTGGTTGTAGGGCGGAGAAGACAGCCTCGTGTGCGGTGCCCAATGTGGGCGGAAGTACCTGATGTGGGCTCTGATCTACTCCTATGAAAGCGGCAATAGACCGTTAATCCACCTGGTCTAGTCCTGGTCTAGTCCTGGTCTAGTCCTGGTTTAGTCCTGGTTTAGTCCTGGTTTAGTCCTGGTTTAGTCCTGGTTTAGTCCAGGTCTAGACCTGCTGGCAGCCCCGCGCCGGGTCATGCTGCGCTATCACACGTGTCAGAGCGCAGTCTTCTCCCCCCTCCTCCTTCCCCCCACACTTCACTGTTAATACATTTTGTTGAAAATCTATGAAAGTTTGAGTGTTTAAACGAGAGACAAATGTGAGAAAAGTTTAAATCCAGTCTGAGAAACCAATCAGGAAGTAGAACACAATGTTACACTATAAAAAAAGTTACACTATAAAAAAAAAAAAAAAACTTGGATCGGGGCCTTGGAACGAATCAGGCTTTTTCCATTGAAATAGCTACTCAACTTACGAATTTTTCACGTTACGAAACCACTTCTGGAACCAATTAATTTCGTAAGGTGAGGTACCACTGTATATATATGTATATGTATATATATATATATATATATATATACACACACACACATACACATACATATACACATACATACACCCAAAATCTTTCTCAACAAATTTGCACAGATATTAATTTTTTTTTTTTTTTAAATGACCCCGCGGCTGAAAAAAAAAAATGGAGATACACTAAAAGGCGGAACTCCTTCATCCCTGAGACCTGGTTTAGTCCACGTTTAGTCCTGGTCTAGTCCCCATCTATCAATCGGCAAAGGTCTACAGTCTCTTCGCCAATCAGGACACAGAACACAATGTTACACTATAAAAAAATTTTTAAAAAAGTTACACTATTAAAAAAAAAAAAAAAAACGCGAAACAGCGAGGCCGCGAACAGTAAACCGTGATAGAGCGAGGGACCCTTGTACAGTTATTTCCAATATTATCTGTTCCAGGATTTCTACAAAAGGAAAACAATTTAATAAAAATAAACCTGAACGATACACAAACATATTGTCATGTGCTGCTCTAATCAATATCTTGTATCAGCAGTACTTGAAATGACGTCTTGTAAGGCAACCGCAGCAGGTAAACAAAAACACGGCTTATCCACATTCACAGAGCCGTACACGCGAAGTTCGAGCTGCAATTAACAGATCGTTTAGAACAACAGAAAAACTTCAAAATATGAATTATTTAATTTTTAAATTAATCATAGCATTTATATAGCGCCTTTCAAAACACCCAAAGCGCTTTACAGTTCATTGTTCATTCACTCCACACTTGGTGGTGGTAAGCTACTATTGTAGCCATAGCTGCCCTGGGGCAGACTGACGGAAGCGAGGCTGCCAATCAGCCCCTCCGATCACCTCCAACACTCACGCACACACCACTTTCATACTCGGCAATGTGGGTGAAGTATCTTGCCTAAGGACACAACAACAGTTTTTGCCCCTGGCGCCCCCCTGTGGCTCCTGGTGTTCCAGCGTCTCCATCCAAGTCCTGACCAGGACCTGCTGAGCCTCTGAGATCTGACGGAATCAGGCCAAGACAAGAAGGTACAACCACAACTACCAGACCACAACTTCATAAACCCTGCTCCTAGACTCACAGGTTGTATGAAAGATGTTTTGTTTCAAATTGTCAATGAAAGGATTATAGAGATGCTGCAGAATTGGAATTATGATGACAAAAAAAAAATCAATCAACTGTGGACGTGATGGGGCCAGATAAACTTTAGCCAATCGATAATGAGGCTACCTCGTTATTTGTTCTTATTTCAATTTCATCAGCAATCAACTGACTATTGACTGAACCGGCCCACTACAGACCAGTCGCCTTGGCTTCCCACCTCATGAAGACCATGGAGAGGGTGATCCTCAGTCACCTCCGCTCTGTGGTGAGCCCCACCCTGGACCTGCTGCAGTTTGCCTACAAGCCAAATGTAGGAGTAGAGGACGCCGTCATCTACTTGCTACAGCGGGCGCTCACCTACCTAGAGACCGCCGGGAGTGCTGTGAGAGTCATGTTCTTTGACTTCTCCAGCGCCTTCAACACCATCAGGCCGGCGCTGCTGCGGGGGAAGCTGGAGGATGCGGGAGTGGATGGACATCTCACTGCCTGGATCATCGACTACCTCACTGACCGTCCACAGTACGTGCGGCTGCGCGACTGTGAGTCAGAGGTGGTAGTCTGCAGCACTGGGGCCCCCCAGGGTACTGTCCTCTCACCCTTCCTCTTCACCATCTACACCTCGGACTTCACATACAACACAGACAGCTGCCATCTCCAGAAGTTCTCTGACGACTCGGCCATTGTGGGCTGTGTGTCTGAGGGGAACGAGCTGGAGTACCGCTCAGTCATGCTGGTGTGGGCGCAACCACCTGAGCCTTAACACCAGTAAGACAAAGGAGTTGGTGATGGACTTCAGGAGGAGACAATTACCCCACTCACCGGTGAACATCCAGGGGCAGGTCATAGAGACTGTGGACAGTTTCAAGTACCTGGGTGTTCACCTCAACAATAAACTGGACTGGTCCCACAACACCGACGCTCTGTACAAGAAGGGCCAAAGTCGCCTCCACCTCCTGAGGAAACTGAGGTCCTTTGGAGTGTGCAGGCCGTGCTCAAGACTTTTTATGACTCTGTGGTGGCCTCTGCTCTCCTCTACGCTGTCGTCTGCTGGGCCCCGAGCAGCACAGAGCGGGACAGGAAGAGACTTAATACGCTGGTCAGGAGGGCCAGCTCTGTCCTGGGCTGTCCTCTGGACTCTGTAAAGGAGGGAGCTGTGAGGAGGGTGCTGGCCAAATTCACGTCATGGACGACACCTCTCACCCTCTGCACCGGACTGTAGAGGAGCTGAGCAGCTCCTTCAGCAGCCGACTGAGACACCCCCAGTGCAAGAAGGAGCGCTACCGCAGATCCTTCATCCCCACCACCATCAGACTGTATAATTCTAATATATAGGCCAGACGTGCAATATCCTTTTTCCATGCGCTCCAGGGGGCGGTGTTATTATTATTACTTATTTTTATTATTACTTACTTTATTCCGTTCTTGCCTGCATGCACTTTCTTTCTTGTTCTTCAAACTGTCCTGGAACTACTGTGGCAAGTAAATTTCTCCTGTGTGAGATCAATAAAGTCTTATCTTATTAAACAGTCAGCAATCAATAATTCATTCATCAAAAAGGGAAGTGTACTTTTTCATATAAAAAATACTCAACTGTAGTCAATAAATCAAATGACTTAAGTAGAGATCAAAATACTAACCAGATGATCAGATTAATAATTAAAATTGCGGAACAGAGGACAAATTTCCCTTCGGGGACAAATAAGTTATATAAATAAATAAATCAGTTCATTCATTTTCAATGAGGAAAACCAAAACGGAACCCTATCGTTTACTTAGCGTTCGCTCAAAAATTTGTCAAAGTGGATAATTCAATTCAAAGGGGGAAATGAATGAATGAATGAATGTGTCTAATAAACTAGATCGTTATCTACAATTCGGCTTGAACGTAAACTTCAAAGTGTTCAATATTTAATCAGTATAATCGGTGTTTGAAAAACTCCAAGCGCGAGTAAACGGCGCTAATATACACAGGGGTTTTGAATCGGAGCGCTAGTGTGGCTAACAAACAAGACGGTAAGTGCTTTTAGCAACAGAAATACGACCGATAATCACAAAAATATTCCACCGACTGCTGCTCAACAACTCACCGCTGATGAAGAGGTCGTCTGGAATCCGAAAAATGCACGAAAAATCCACCAATTCACAGGTTTGTCCCGAACGCCGATCTGAGCCACAGCCACTTGAGGAGCAGACGGTGACCAAACAAAGCCTGGGTTTAACTCTTGAAGCAGGATTTACACACGTGAAAATCACTTTAGTTTCACTCATATAAAACCTGAATCCTTTTAGATTGGCCTTTTGCTTCCTGTCTCCACACTTCACTCGGGATGTCCGTCTGAAACAGGCGATTCGGCTCTGCGTCCAAGCCCCAAAGCGCATGCGCATCAAAACACTGTTTCAGAACGCGAGACCCCATGTCACGTGACGAGTGTTTCACGAACCCAACACCAGGGGGCGCCATGAAGCTGAGTTTGATTGACAGAGGATTTTATTGACAGAGGATTTTATTGACAGAGGAGTGATTGACAGAGATTTGATTGACAGGGGATTGATTGACAGAGGCTTGATTGACAGGGGATTGATTGACAGATGTTTGATTGAAGAAGAAGAAGAAGTGAACTTTATTGATCTCACACTGGAGAAATTCTTCTCTGCATTTTAACCCATCCTATATATATACATATATTAGGAGCAGTGGGCAGCACACACATTAGGGCGCCCGGGGACCATCTCCATGATCTTCTTGCTTCAGCTTGGTCAGCTGGAGGTACCTATGGTGCATGTTTTGGGTTGGTGGGGGAAACCGGAGTGCCCGGAGGAAACCCACCCAGACACGGGGAGAACATGCAAACTCCACACAGAAAGGCCCAGGCGACCCGGGGATCGAACCCAGACCATGCATGCAAACTCCACACAGAACACACACGGAAAGGTCTGGGCGACCCGGGGATCGAACCCGGAACCTTCTTGCTGTGAAGCAAGAGCCCTAACCACTCTGCTACCGTGCCGCCAGGGGACTGATTGACAGAGGATTGATTGACAGAGGATTTTATTGACAGAGGATTGATTGACAGAGATTTGATTGACAGAGGATTGATTGACAGGGGACTGTTTGACAGAGGATTGATTGACAGGGGACTGATTGACAGAGGATTGATTGACAGAGGATTGATTGACAGAGGATTTTATTGACAGAGGATTGATTGACAGAGGATTGATTGACAGAGGATTGATTGACAGAGGAATGATTGACAGAGGTTTATTGAACCACTGAACTGTGGACTTTTCTCAACCGAACTCCCTCTAAGTTTAAAAGAGGCGCTGGTGCTTCTGTCCCTCGTGGGTTTTGTGAGAGAAGAGAGACGACTGCCATTTTAAGACATATTGACGTATTTTGAGACAGACGAGTTATTCAGGCGACAGAATGTTCAGCTTAGTTAGGATATAGACACACACTGGCACAAAGTCAGCGTAGTGACACATTCAAAAACACACTCACACATTTAGGTAGGTCACATGTGAAAGAGTGTTTTCAAAAGCAAAAGAAGTGATAAGAAAAGAAACAGGCTAAATCCATCCACAGCTGAGAAAATTATATTTTTGAATAAAAATCTTGAATTGGAATAAAAAAAAAAAGGAGTCTTTATTGTTTTTATTTAAAAACTATTTACTCAATGAAATCATTTGCTGACCTAAAACAAACATTTTATTTAAACAATAAAGATTTCTGGAGATTTCTACAACTTAGAGACTGCTTTCAAAAAATAAAACAGTTAAACTCAACCCTCGATCCAAATGGAATTTTAAAAACTGAAATCAAAGCCACATTCAGTGGGCCTTTTTATATTTTTTTAATGGAGGCGGAAAATACTATACTGGAGTCACTTTAACTGCTGTTTGTTCACTGCTCAGAATCAAAGACATTTATTGTGCAGCGTTCCTGTGCCTTTTAGCCTTACACTGTTGTGTTTTTTAGTTGATTGTACATACTTATTATTATTTATCTTAATTTTGATGCATGCTCATATTTTCCTACTGTTTCTGAAACTTGTGTTGTGACACTGCAATTTCCCCATTGTGGGACAAATAAAGGATTATCTTATCTTATCTTATATTGTTAATAATGGGTTAAAGGGATAAAAAAAAAAAAAATCTGAACCTGTATGCGTTCCCCTCTAACAGTGTCGTACATTAACACTGGCTTACCGCTCACCGCGTCGTCTGGGCCCAGTTCTGCTCCGGTTTTGTAGCTCACGAACGTAGGTCCGGTAAGTTCGCGGGGACATTTAATAAAGCTTGTTTTTCTTCTCAAATCAACATTTGTCCAAAAAGTGATATATTTGCATCACAAACAGTTGCCCACGAAAAATTCAGCAGTCTAATTCGCATTGGTGCTATTTTCTCTCGAGTCGTATCACTGTGTGCAGATTAGCTATTATTAGCCTGTTCACTTGTAAACATTGGCTTACGGCAGATGTCGCCGTACCGCATCCACCGTAAACATCCACTTACAAGTGAACAGGCTAATGATAATAACAGGCGCGCAGTGATACGACTCGAGAGAAAATAGCGTCATGCGAATTGCTGCTGAGACTGAAAGACTGCTGAATTTTTCGTGGACAACTGTTTGTGATGCAAATATATCACTTTTTCGACAAATATTGTTTTGAGAAGAAAAACAAGCTTTATTAAATGTCCCCGTGAAACTTATCGGACCTACGTTCGTGAGCTACAAAACCCGACCAGAACCGGGCCCAGACGACGTGGTGAACGGTACAAACAAAACAAAACGCACTAACCCTTTAATGAAGGCTTGGGAGAAACATCTTAAGGGTCATTCCAGAATTGGAGGACATTTTGGCTTTAAAATTCTTATAAACCTTCACTTTTCTGATTTTCTGCTACATATTCATCAATAATAGGTAATAAACTATCAAATGCTTGATTAGCTCAGCTTACGGATCAATGGTAAAATTTTTATTATATGATTTATTTGGTTTATTTATTTATTTCCTCTAATCACAGTAACAGGGTTGCAGGTAACAGGGTTGCAGATCCGCACTAATGTTCGCTTTATCTCAGGAGTAGAAGCTGTTTAGCTGTTACTGCTAATCAAGAGGAAAAACTTATTTATGCAAATAAATAAAGGAAAAATAATAATAATTGTCTTATTCTGATCATTTGCATAACAGGGTTGCATGAGGCAGAGTGAGACATTCAATCAAGGCTAACGATGTTATAAAAATATGAAAAATAGAAGAGAAGACAAACCTTTGCTCTGCCCGTTCTTTTGGAAAACTGATGATGTCAAGTCCAGGGGATCATGTGGTTCACTGTTGATTGATTGATTGATTGATTGATCATGTGGTTCTGCTTTCAGACATGGAGGACTGGTTAAAGGTACAGAGGGAGCGGTCTGATGCCACCGTGTGGAAGAGTGGCTCTTTGAACAGGCACACAGTTCTACTCACTAAAGGTGATTCAGTTGTGAGGCCATTGAGTGCACTTGTTTTCAGTTCAGCCCATGCCTGGGATCCAGAATACACTTTTCTCCAATTCAGAGCGAGCACAGGCTTGGAGCGAGGCTGGAGGTTACATTTTACAGAGCTGACTTGGAGGAGCATTGGGGATTTCAAAATTCTAAAAAGTTCCTGTTGTGAACATGTCCCATTTCTCTTTCCGAGCTTCCTTCTCCTTGAGTTTCCTCCTTGATTGTGCAGGAAAAGGGAGAGGAAGTCCTGGCCACAGAGGAGACACAGAGAGGAATAGAAGAGAAAAGAGGAGAGAGGAGCAAGGAACAAGGAGAGGAGTCAAAGAGAAGGAAGCAAGGAAAGAGAAGTGAGACACAATTCCCTTCAAACTGTGGCCTTTGACAGAGGGGCGTGTCTCAGTGTAGGTCCAGCACAGAGCCACATCTAAACCAGAGAGCTGCAGTCGAACACTTCAGTGTCTGCATATGTCTGTCAGGTGTGCAACTCGTGTGGGCAGGTGGGCGATGTGCCGGAGCGCTACGTACACTTCCTGTGTTTGCCAGCAGAGGGCGCCACCCCCCTGGACCCCTCTTTCCGCTCCACTTCCTCCAGCGGCCTCAGGGAGTCAGGGGCCAGTCCAGGTACAATTCAAACATGTGTGAATTTATCCTGCCTGTGCATGTTTGAAACTGATTCTCAAAACAAATGTAAGGATGCGTGTGAGAGAGTTCAAGTGCCTCAAATGCACTTTTTGCAGGGGAAATTCTACTGCTGCGGGAGCCCTGAGCGATGTTCTGGGGTAGGAGAGGTTCTGACTCCCTTTAATAGGCCGAACCCAAATGAATCTACTTACTTCAACGCTGAAATCCACTTGGTTTAAACCTAAAATGCCTCTCTCTGATCTGAATGGTCACTACCTAAACCCCAGCACCAGCAGCCAGTCATGAACCAGTGCTAGTGCAGCCTCTGCAGCTCAGTGAATTGTGGAGGTTCTGAGCTTTCACATGAGGCCTGGTCTGTCCATATACTGAGAATGAGAAAAACTTGTATATGTCCTCTATCTGCAGGTTAAGGCTCTGGCAACAGTTCAGTTGTGATTGAAATACCTTTTTTTATTACACTTTTTCTTTTTTCAATCATGTTAGCGCAGGTTTAGAAACTTGGTTTAATTTGATCCTTTGATTGAAACCTGTATCTGAACAGGGCCACAGGTGCTCACATCATGTGGAACGTTTCTCATCAGTTCACACAGTTTCTTTCCCAGAACACGCGACACTTGACACTCATTCACAAACACACAATCAGTGAATTCTCCTTGTTTTTTCAACACTACAGGTCTGTTCTCATGTGGGAAAGGACTTTGGCCCAAACTCTGTCACACACAATTCACAAACTCAAACACAACAGCAAAAAAGTACAATTTGTGAGCACCTAAAATGTAACAACAAAGGATTTGACTCCTGAGTCCAACAGAGAAAAGGGTCTCAGCAGTGAGTCCAGACTGTGTGAATAGGTGTGTACAAAGACATGCTACACGCCGTATACATGGATTAGAAAAACACTGTTGATGCATTTGCTCTTCATCTTTCACTTTTCTTCAGCATTCATATTTTGGATCAAATGCTGCAAAATCTAGTCTTCTGTTGGTAATGTGTACATTTATTTTGACATGTTTATTTTACAAACATAATAAAGTTTGGACTGGTTTTAGACACAAAGCAGAACTTTTCCAGGCCCAGATTCAAGTGTGTAAAGTGTGAGCCCCAGAGTGTGACTGCACTAAGCCAGTGCTTCTGAAAGAGCACAGAAAACACATGAGCACAGAGAGGTTTGATGCTAAAACTTGCTCTTGAGAGAACATGAATGAAATACTGCATTTGGCTCAGATGACATTGTGTTTATGATTTTGTGTGAGCTGTTGTGCAAATGTAAATAGTATAAATGTAATAGTATTAGAATATTAGAACACGTATAGAACACTTGCGTTGAGTCCCTCTAGTGGTTTGTACGCTTGTGTGCATGTGCCTAGTTTCCTTTTGGCTTTGCATCATTTTGTATTTATTTTTTTCTTCTTTTTTTATTTCCTCAGGATTGGCCCGAGCTCTTTCCTCCTACCAAGCGCAGAGTGCAGAGGAGCTGTCGTTCCAGGAGGGGGCGCTCATCCACCTCATCCGCTGTAAACATGGAGAGGTACTGCACGCTTATAGGCTGTGTTCACTTTCTAATTCCATAATGTCATCATTTCAGCTGGAGGTCAGGGGCCTGTACGACTCTATGGGAGAATCACTTACACTGGTCGACAAGCAAAATGCTTCCGGAACAAAAGTAGTGACATTTTTCTTGGTTTAAGTCACTAACAGTGTTGTATAAAGTACTGGAAAATCAAACTCAAGTAAAAGTATAGGTACCTCTCCCAAAAATGACTTTGGTAAAAGTCGAAGTCACTGCCTGAAATGTTACTTGAGTAAAAGTCTTAAAGTATCTGGAACTTCTTGTACTTAAGTATGACAAGTAATGTCAAAATAAATGTACTCAAGTAATGTAATCAAAAGTACAAGTAAAAGTATCAAGCAAAGGCAGTCTGAAGCTAACCCTCGCTTTGTTACTTAGATCGCACAAACACACAGCGCTTGTTTACATTTTTAAAAGTAGGCACATGTGAATGTTATTTTTTGTCCTTTTGAACTCGTGTGCCCTTTCTCATTCGTTACACTTCGCCTACAGCTATGCCTTCCCTTGAGCCCAAAAAGCGTCAAATACGCTTTGTGTAACTGAAACAATGTCACACAAAGTTCATTTCTACATGTTATGCTCAAGGTTTCACCTTGAGAATGTCCATGCTATGGTTACTGAAATTGGAATATAGACGCTAACAATTTCATGAATCTAGAACTTACCTCGATGTGTTTCTTGAGGTTGGACGGGGAGTTTCTGTAAGATAGGATTTCCATGTTTCTTGGAAGGCACAAGAGGCACTTCATTCGATAGGACGAATCCTTCATATCAGCGTAAGAGAACGTTGTGTTTAAGTACGGCCAGGGATGCTCATCGTCAGGTCCCCCTTCATTTGTAGCCGACGTGGATGCTGTCTCCTCTTCCATCAGGGATGTTGATTGATTAAACTAGCTGCATGAAACCAACAGTTGGAGGCTGATTGTCATGCGCAAGTAGCGAACAAGCCCAGGCACGTCCTGACTTCCTTCAGTCAGTAAAGTTTTTTTTGTAACGAGTAACTAAACGGCACACTGAAAATGTATCGGAGTAAAAGTATGCAATTAAATTCAAAAATGTAGTGAAGTAAAAGTAAAAGTTATAATTTTTTTTAAAACTCAAGTAAAGTACAAAGTCTCCCAAAATGTACTTAAGTACAGTAGTGAAGTATTATTACTTCGTTACTATACAACACTGGTCACTAATAAAGAAAAAGTAAGTCAGAAGTGCTGCTATAGTTTCCAAGATATAGTTTTGGGTCAAAATAGGAAATGTATGCAAAATAAGGCAAAAACGTTAGTTTATCAGAAGGTCCAGTGTGTCTACAAGCAGCAGTTCTATCTGAAAGCCTGTCTGCACATTCACATACATTCACTTTAATATGTCGACACTTTTAACAGCAAATATTTTGGATTTCACATAAGAGAGACGCCTCGAAACTGTGTGCGCCTGATGTCTTAAGATATTTCTTGTTTATTTCTTGACGGATAAAGAAGTGCAAGTTAAATATTTTCAAAAATATAAATATTATTTTTAAGCAAAAATGCCTAAATCTATTGTATAAACAGATGCGAGTTTGATGTAAAACAATATCATTAAATATCTTGAATACATTCGCTAACCAGCACAGTTATCAATTGATTTTCAGTTCATCTTATCAATATAAATGAGATTTAACCACTTTTATCTCGGAAGCAGATTGAGTCCAAAAATGTGTAGACCAGAGTTATCAGTGTTTGTGAGGAACTGTCTCCAGAAACGTTTTTATTTTACCACTACCACTTTACCACTTTGAATTTACAACAATCGAGACTTTGGGGTTGAAGAATTGCACCACTTTCTGGTGCTATATATAAATAAAATGTGACTTTTGTTTATTAATTGTGACAAAACGTTGAAGTTTGTGCCAGTTTTGATGTCAGACATAATTTCATCAAAGATATCTGCTGTCTGTGAGCTTCTTCTGGATCCATGTTTAGCTGTTTGGATAAACTAGCGCAGCATCGAGCAAGGCCGACTGAACTAAAGGGAAAAGGAGATGTTAAGGTGAAAACTACCACTATATGACATCACAAGGTGGAACATTTGGAGCATTGGAGATGTAGACAGACGAATAATAAAGAGTTACTCAAACATGTGTGAATGAAACAAAACACCACTCCAGGTGTGTTTGTAACGAGGTAACAACATTATAACCTGGCTTAAAGCTCAATGTCAAGAGTCAGTGTTGCGTAATATGGGCCCTTTAAGAAACCAAAAGCTTCACCGGAGATAACGACTGTCACACTGTCACTGCACTGCTCAAGTAGAAGCACTTTTATTTGATTTATTGATTTATTTATGAGACAGGGACAGTGCACAATGTACATTCACCTTAACAGGAGAGATGCATTGTGCCAGGTTGTACCACTAGAGCAAATTTCCACCTTTGTGCATGTTTTTTTACATTTGTTTTTTTAAAATATTCATGTCAAACGTTTTTATTGGTGCTACAAACTCCAAGTAAAAACCCGACTGTCACTCCTGTGACTGTAGCCTACACTTCCATTGTTCATGTGGCGCTTACAGGCTACAGCATTTAGAGCAGGGGTGTCAAAAATGCGGCCCGGGGGCTGGATCCGGCCCTCCAAGACCTTTAATCTGGCCCTCGGCTGATTTTCTATTCAAATATTTTAATACAATTTTAATTTTCTATTAAAATATTGGTAATTTTCTGCACCGCTTTTCTGTTTTGCATGTTCAGGACTACCTGCCTTTGTGAGCAGGTTTTCTCAGTAATGAACATGAAGAAAACAAAGCTGCGCTCAAAGCCTCAAACCTCCTGTGGACCCACCACCTGCGGGGGGATTCATGGGGGCTGGTGCATTGTGTTCTGGGCAGCAGAACACTGCTTGGACTGCTGCCCCCGTGACCCAGAAAATGGAAAAAGCGGAAGAAAATGAATGAATGAATGAATGAATGAATGCGCTCAAAGCGAACACACGAGCGCTTGAATGACATTCTGAAGTTGGCAGCTCCTCAGGACACGGTGCAGCTCCTCGGGACACGGTGCGGCTCCTCGGGACACGGTGCAGCTCCTCGGGACACGGTGCAGCTCCTCGGGACACGGTGCAGCTCCTCGGGACACGGTGCAGCTCCTCGGGACACGGTGCGGCTCCTCGGGACACGGCGCCTGATATTGTTGCACTTGTGCAGGATAAAATATGCCAAGTTTCAGGAGCATAAAGAAAGCATGACTAAATTCTGTGAAATGCAGACAAGTTAATGTGAAAACATTGTGTTAAAATTGCATTTTTCTTAAAGTTTCAGGTTGTTCATAATATTATAATTAAAGTTCATCAAATAAAGACTTCTGTAATAGATTTGTGTTTCTCTGCACAAATATTTGGACTTATTGCTATTTTTGGGGTATATTTGCCATGAGTTTTCGGCCCCCGGACCAAAAGTTTGACACTCCTGATTTAGAGGAATGGCAAGAGGCTGTTCATTTTGTACCTGTGCAAATACAGAGATAGAAATGTCCCTCTAAACGCCACTATGACGCCACTGAAGAAGAAGAAGAAGAAGAAGAAGAAGAAGAAGAGCGCCTGCTAGATTTGGGAGAGTGTATTTACATTTCTCATCTTTTTCATTTCTTTTGTCCCTTTTTCCACTAAGTTCATATTCTGTGGTGTCTCCCTCTGCATGTCCACACTTCTGCCAGCAGAGGGCGCTGTTGTTATAGTTTGACCTGCTCACGCGCCACAGGAAGGGCTGGTCACGTGATGTGCGCTCAAAGTGAAAGTGTTTGGAGCAGAAGTTTCGTCTGAGTCGAGGTGAGTCGCACTTTTGGGTTTTAAATCTGTATTCTTATTTGAGTCGAAGTGACTTTGAGATTCATAGACATCCACTTGTGTAGAAAACATGTGGGATTTCATCTGTTTTGTGATTCAGTGTCAGAGTGGCAGCCTTTGTTTGACGCAGATGGGAGTGGTGCCTTTTTTCCCTCTGTCTCGATCACAGGCTGTATAAAGAGGATTCTTTTATGTTGCCTCTAGTCTCTGGTCTAGATCGACTCTGCTGCGGCTGTCAGTGGCCGAGCCTTCACGTGCTGTGCGTCTTTTCTTTGGCAAAGCGTCGTGTTTTCCAAAACCTTGGAAAAGTTTGTCCAGCACAGGCTCCGCTGAAAACGCGCGGAGCCTGTATAAACTAAGCCACACAGACCGATTTTCTGGGCACAAAAAAGAAGAAAAAAAAAAGAAAAAAAGAAATCAGCATGAGAAATGCCATGTGTGGCGTGTGAATTGCGTGTGTCACACTCTCAATGCGTGAGACTTGAGAAATTACAATAGCAGTTATTATAACACTATGTGAAGTGATTGCTCACATATCAATAATAATTATTTTCCACAATTATCAGTAATTTACGCGGTGTATATGTCAACTCCCCGCGTTGTCTTCAGTGGCAGAAGTGTGAGCAGTTCTTTTGTAGAAAAATCATCAAACACCATTCGGATAAATATGATCAGCTGTGCCGTGCTGGTGCTGTTTACCGACTCCTGCACGTAGCGAGATCCCGGTCCAGCTGCTCTGTTAAGTTCAGACAAAGATGACACTCGTCCAACCATCGTTCTTGCTCCAAGCTGGACATCGGAGAGTGCAGAGACATCGAGACCATGTTTCTCATCTTTGATTAATGTGTTAGCGAGAAGCATCATAGCTTTTTTTAAAAACCTCCCCATCTGAAAAAGGTTTCTTGTTCTTGATCAAAAAATGCGCAGCTCTAAACGAGGCTTCCGTTGCGTTCTGTGATTTTTTTTTCACCGGCCTTGTGAAAAAAGCCTGTTGTCTAAAGCTGCCTTTAACCCACAGGCTTTTTCTGTCCGTAATGCGCTGCTAGGTGGGTAGTTCACATCAAAGTTTTTGTGGCAGGTTTTCAAGTGCCTCACCACATTGTGCCGCTTTGGTACTGCAACAGTCGTCCCGCAAATAAGGTACAGACATTTGTCTTTAAATGACATAAAAATCTTCCCAATCATTGTTAAAACAGTATGTCCTTTTTCGCTTTTCTGCCATGATTTTTAGGGCAAAAGCACAAGCAGGCCCACTCCTCATCATCACTTCTCTTGACTTGCATCACAGTGTGGTATGGGAACTGCACCGCTCAGAGCCGCAAAGCACTACCGAGGGTGGTGTGAGCGGCAGAGGACATCACTGCAGCAGTCTCCCCTCCATCCAGGACATTTACCACAGCAGGGGTCTGCGTAAGGCACGCAGCATCACTAAGGACCATACTCATCCGGCACAAGGACTCTTCCGTCTGCTACCCTCTGGTAGACGATACAGGAGCCTGCCAGCACGCACAAAAAGACTCAAAGACAGATATTACCCCCAAGCTGTCAGACTACTGAACTCTGGGTAATACTCTAAATAATACTGAACTTTCAATAATACTGCACTAAACTACTTTTCATTATGCAGAATCTGTTTACTGCTGCTGCTCTGTATGAATGTATCATGTTTGTCACTACCTCACTGTAAACTACTGTTACCTGTGCAATACTCTGTGCAATACTTATACTATATTATGTGCAGTCTGTGAAACCTACCTGCACCTTTGTACATTGTACTTTGTATTTTTATTAAATTTCATTACATATTTTTATTATATTTTTTACTTCTTCCCCTGCAATTTTGCAACATTTTTTTACCATGTACTATTACCACTGTTATTAGTACTTCTGACTATCTTAACGAGTCAACGGTTCTTATGATCCAAAGCATTTCATTGCATTGTTGACCTTGTGTTGATTCTGCATATGACAAATAAACAATCTTGAATCTTGAACTTGGTCAACGTGTCAGGAAAGAGGCGTGGCGGCCGCACACGAATGACCTTTGACTTAGAAAGAGGCGAGTTCGATATCAAATATTTCTACTTGATTTTTTAAACATTTTATATAATGTAATTTTACAAATCTGCATAATGTAAGCATTAATTTTAAAAATGCAACTTTTTAAAATATATATATGTATATTGAGTTGCAATATGAGCAGTGATATTTTTGGGGCAGACCTTGCGGGCGCCATAAAGGGGTCCTCAGGGCACATGGTCGCCCGCGGGCACCCCGTTGGTGACCCCTGCTCTAAACAGATCCATGATACTGATGTGTCAAGGCAGTGTGTACTTCAACTAAACACTTCCCATGGCCCTTTCAAAATAAAATCATCTGTATTGACGAACTGCACAATGGGCCTTATTGTGAAAAGGTTTTAACAGGACAAAGCACAAACTCCCAGCCATAGACGGTTACAGTCTGTGATTAAGCCTTTATTGGCCTCTCACACAGTGACACACGGGAGACATTTGACTTTTGCATTTGACCTAGACCTGCGCGATTTATCGATTAAATCGGTTAATTCGAATTTAAGGTTCAGGACGATGTGTTTTTATTAAAATCTATTTTTTTTTTTTTTTTTTTTTACATGCGAGCGGAACTGATGCGCTGCCACGTTCTACACGGGTAAGTTAGCGGAGCGTACCCAAACATTGTACGAGCTAGCACGGCTAACGAGTGAGCTAAAGCCGGAGCTTGTACCAAACAGGTTTTGCTACATCTGTTTTATGGAACTGGTTCAGTTTTCTTGTGTCGGACTTAGAACAAACGAGTGCTCGCTGTGAGGTCTGTTCAAAAGCTGTTGCAGCACGACAAATGTATCCTAGCGCCTAAAGCAGAGGCAGGCGAGTGAGAGAAGTGCAGGACCCCACAGCGCGAGCACATATCGTAAAAAACATGGTGCCCATATATACTGTGGAAAAGGCCGGATTCATTAACATGGTGAAAGTTTTGGACCCGAAGTATGTGCTACGAAGCCGCAAATATTTTTCTTGTGTTGCCACAGCTGTACGGGGACTGCACAGGCTAATATACATGAACACAGACAGTGGCTCCCCTTTTTCTGCATCACTCGAGGAAAAACTAAAACACAACGCTACCCACTCCAGTCCATATTTTCCACAATCAGGGAATCATTTAGCTCCATAAAATGCGTCTTTATAAAAGAAAGATATTTATATAACTGCAGAGAAAAATCGATTAAAAACGTAAATCGGATTTTTTTTTTTTTTAATCAGAGATATTATTTTTAGGCCATATCGCTCAGCTCTAATTTGACCCATCCTTTTCAGGAGCAGTGAGCAGCCATCTTTCGGCGCCCAGGGGGCAGTACCGTGAAGGGTCTTGCCCAAGGACCCACATTGCCTCAGGTTCCCCCGGGGGAAAGTCAGTGACTTACCAGTTGAGCTAACCAGCCAATCCAGCTCCCAGCCGGTCCCTGTGCTCCCTGCACAACAGTGACTCAAGGGCCATACCGGCTTGTCAAAGCCTGATCCCGTAGATCTCAGAAGCTCAGCAGGTCCGGGCCTGGGTAGTACTTGGATGGGAGACACTGGGAAAATCACAGGAAGGCGCCAGTCACAAAACAATGTCGCTGTGTCCTTAGGCAAGACACTTTACCCACAATGCCCAGTATGAAAGTGGTGTGTGCGTTTGTGATGGTGCTGGTCAGAGGGGCCGATGGTGCAGATTGGCTTCCCTCAGTCTGCCCCAGGGCAGCTGTGGCTACAATAGCACCTCACCACCACTGAGTGTCGAGTGAATGAATAATCCTCTGTAAAGCGTCTTTGAGTGTCCAGAAAAGCGATATATAAAACTGATGCATTATTATTATTAAGATGATTTTTAGATGTAAATTATACACTGAAGTGAACATTTGACTTGAAATAAATGATTTAAGTCAGTTTAAATATAGCACAGGCCTATTGTTTGCTGCATAGTTTTAGTAGTTCTCTCCAGGTTATTGTAATAAGAGCAAAAAAATAACAGGCTATTTTCTAGCCTATTATCTGGGGGATTGCTGATGCGCTGCTGCATTGTAAACGCTCCCGGTGGATTTCGTTTGAACATTGAACACTCGAACTTTCATAGATTTTCAACGGAATGTGTTGATAGTGAAGCGTGGGGGGGGGGGGGGTATGGCTCAATATAGCGCCGAACGCGTGAGGGGAGCACAGACACGACGCTCATCCGGCGGCGCTGCCGTGTCCCGGGGCGCGACACGCCAACCCCTTGGAGAGGTGTGCGACACGGCGTGAGGCCGCGCGTACACCGGGGCTGCGGGCGCGGGATGGAGCCACAGTGCCCGTGCCGTGCCTCCCCCTGCTCGGCCCGCGGAGAGCCGCGGGGTGATTTAATCCTGGTCCGGTCCCGGTTTGGTCCGGGTCTGGTTTATTCCACGTTTAGTCCTGGGTCTGCAGTCTCTTGGCCGGTCGGGGCGCGGAACACAATGTTGCACTATAAATAAAATGTTACACTATAAAAAAAAACAACCTTGGAATAGAAAGAATAGGGCCTTGGAATGAATCAGGAGTTTTACATTCACATTGCTACTCAACTTTTTAAAAATTCACGTTACGAAACCACTTCTGGAACGAATTAATTTCGTAAGGTGAGGTTCTACTGTATTTCAAATGTGGCCAGCAGGGGGCGGTGGGAGCAGGTGGAATCAGTGTTCACAGATCTGGGCCACGTCTCATTTCTCTTTCCTCGCTTCCTTCTCCTTGATTCCTCTCCTCGATTCTGTGGGAAATAGGTGAGGAAGTCCCACCCACAGAGGAGACACAGGGAGGAGAGGATATAAACTCCTCAATGAGACCAATAAAGTTTGATGATTTGATCTGATGTCTGCTCCTGAAGCCTCCCTCAGGTTTACTCCTTCCATCTTTGGTTTTCTTTGGGAGACCACTTAATCTGCCATCTGAAAAATGGAGAATTGAAGAGAGGAATCAAGGAGAAGGAAGTGAGGAAAGAGAATTGAGAGGCAGCGTAGAGTCCTCTCCTCGGATAAAGACATTTTTGTGCTGCCAGCTGACAGTAACAAAGTCTTCTAAGTAACAACACATGATGTTTTAGTCATAGTCATAGTCATAGTCATAGTTGCTTTATTGTCGAAAAACAATCATATGTACATGTACATAGAATGAATTCGAAATTTAGTTTCCCCACTAACCAGGCAGGACAGTGATAGAGTGGGTAGGGGAGGGGCCGCTGCGCTTGCGCGCACCGCCGACTGGGAGATGCAGAACAGAAAAGATGCAATACACTCAGTGACAATTATACACAACATGTAATGACAGAAAACAATTGGATAGATAACATACGGTGTCTTTTTCTTTGGTGACAAGAGGGAAGGGTGTGGGGCAAGGGAAAAGATCAGAAATCAATGAAATTGATTGAAAACTGAAAAAGGAGCAGACATCCTAAAAATAAACAGGGCAGCATTACTTAATACATGTGAGTGTGAGTCCAATAGTGTGTGGCAATGTTTTTGTAGAGTCTGAGATAAGCGGCAGCTGGTGGCCTTTGACGTGTTTGTGCAGAAGGTGCAGTCAAAACAAAAGAGTCCGGTTCAATCACATTTTCCAGGAGACTTGATTACAAAAAGGGGAATTTAACATAATCAATACATTTTAGAACCCAGGCGAACAGACAATTTGCCAGAACTCTGGTTTCTGTCAGGTCCCCACTTCATGCAGGTCTGTGCGACTCGCAATCCTCCCCCTGGCACGTATGATAGTGAATATGGACTGAGCCGCTGTTCCCCACAGTTCCAAATCCATTTATCCGTGATGTTATCTAGCGCCCGGTGGATCCCACAGTTGGGATGATACGTTCTCCTGTGTTTTTCCTTCTGATGTTGCCCCCACGAGTTCGCAGATGCCCGTACTGAGCGGCGGATCGGGGCTCTTTTATCCGCTCGGCTCCAATTAGTGATGGGTCAGAAAACAACCCCCAGGCCAATCCAGATGTCCTGCCATCAAAATTCCAATAGTAATCACTCTGTGTCCTCCGGTAACAGCGGTGCCAGGCACACGACGCGTCCTTCGTGTATCAGGCAGCATGTTCCTGCAGGGCTGACCAGCTCTCCAGACCGGCTCCTCCGTGGGGAAAAAAAGCGTAGGGACCAGCTTTATCCAATTAATAATTTAGGATTTGAAAAATCTGATCCAACAGGAGAAAAAAAAGAGACGAGACGAGGGAAATAAAACATCAGACAGAGCAAAGATGAAGGAGGAAGAGAAAAGTGCGTCTGCTCCTCATGACAGCTAGGAGCAGACGCACACACAGATCCACAGCCTCAGTGTCCAGGGCTCTGTCCATGAAGAGTGACTGCTCTAAATGGGAACCTCCATGCTTCAGTCCTGAACCTGCTCCTCCAGACTCATTGTAAGAACAAATGTCACACTAACATAACATGACATATAAAGACAAATGAACATTACAGTTGTGCATTATGTAATGCTAAAGGGTAAAGTGTTGTAGAATTCAGCAGAGTGAGCAGTTCAAAATGGCTCCTTTTCTACTTGAGGATGATCTGGAGATATTCCTCACACTTCAGGGAGAAACATGTTCATTGCAAACCAAAAGATTCCTCATATACATTTAGAAATAATTTGAAAATGATATGTGTGTCAAATCAGATACAAATACAGTGATACCTCACCTTACGAAATTCATTCGTTCCAGAAGTGGTTTCGTAACGTGAATTTTTCGTAAGTTGAGTAGCTATTTCAATGGAAAAAGCCTGATTCGTTCCAAGGCCCCGTTCCAAGTTTTTTTTTTATAGTGTAACACTGTGTTCTGCATCCTGATTGGCTAAGAGACTGTAGACCCAGGACTAAACGTGGACTAAACCAGGTCTAAACAAGGTCTATACCTGGACTGGACCAGGACTAAACCTGGACTAAACCAGGACTGGACACCAGGATTAAAGCGCCGCGTGCGGGTCTATTTCCTGGTTTCGTGCTAGCTCTGCTATTAGCAGCAGCACCGGTGTACCTCACGAGTCACGGCTGAGGCGAGCAGCGACTGTGTGCGTGGGGGGATGGGGGAGGGCGGACACGTGTGTGATAGCGCAGCATGATCCGGCGCGGGGCTGCGAGGACAAGACCCGTGCTCAAACCGTGCCTCCTCTAGACCAGATCTAAACCAGGTCTAAACCAGGATTAAACCACCGCGTGCGGGTCTATTTCCTGGTTTCGTGCTAGCTCTGCCGGTGTACCTCACGAGTCACGGCTGAGGCGAGGAGGGGATGTGCCTCCCCTCGGGACGGCACGCAGTCCGAGCGCATGAACAAACACAGGCAAGAGCCGCGGTGGTTTAATCCTGGTTTAGATCTGGTTTAGACCTGGTCTAGATGAGGCACTGTTTGAGCACGGGTCTCGTGCTCGCAGCCCTGCGCCGGGTCATGCTCCTCCTCTATCACACACGTGTCTGCGCGCACACTTCTCCCCCCTCCCCCTTCCCCCCACACTTCACTATTAATACATTTTGTTGAAAATCTATGAAAGTTTGAGTGTTTAAACGAGAGACAAATGTGAGAAAAGTTTAAATCCAGTCTGAGAAAAGCGTATAATGTGTGTGGCTGAGCGCGCATTATTTGAATTTTTGAGATTTCGCGTTTCGTAACTTGAATTTTTCTTTCGTATCTAGAGACCAAAATTTAACGTGAAGGGGTTTTGTAACTTGGAATTTTCGTTTGTTGGGTCTTTCGTAAGGTGAGGTACCACTGTACATAGATTTTTTATTTACAAATGTAATCCCTGAACTTTGAGCCGTGCTGCAGAGATGTGGCCACTCTTGAAGGTTTTGTGAGTTTTATAAAGAAGGATTGGTAACAGGTGACATCAGCATCTGCACCGTTTTGGAGTCTCTCAACAGCAGAAAGGGCTTGAGCGTACAGTGGTTTAAACATTTCACAACATCACAAAGTACAGTTTAATACATTTTCAAATAAACAAATAAAGTTACAGTGTTCCTGCCCCTAAACAGTGAAAACAAACACAAAATATGTGAAGGAGCAGAGCGACAAACACAAATGTTCAAATAGTTTCATATTCACTGCAGTCACATGGTGGTCTGTCCTTAGATCCCAGTACACATGAAACTCGTGTAATCGGATAATGGTCAGCAACCTGGCCGGCTCCGCTACGCTCTGTGGCGCTGTAGTCCAACTACTTCCGGGTGATGGCTACTCAATAAAAACACAACAAACTATGTGGCGGTATACAAAGATGGCGCTTGAGGAGTTTGACGGAGCAGCATTGGTGTACGTGTTGTGCATTCTTTCTTCACAGCCATGATTTCGTCTGACTTTTCCGGCAACAATCGCTACTTATGACGGCGTCGGCGCCTCCTGCCACTTCCGGGTGAAATCCCTGGTGAAAATTCCTGCGCATGCGCAGTACGCCAATCCGATCCGATATCGTGCACAAGGCGGCACCAAGTGGATTCCTATCGGCCTAAGCCAGGGGTTCCAATCGGATTCGGGAAACCAATCCCTATACGATCCTTAGCCTGTGCACATGAATTCGATACGATCCCAATCCATTTGCAATCGAATTACACTCGTCCATGTGCACACAGTGACTATGAATTGTTGTACAGTTGTAGGGAGTATTATCTGTTACATAAGATAAGATAAGATTTTATTGATCTCACAACAGGAGAAATTCACTTGCCACATTAGCTCCAGGCAGCTTAGTGCAAAAGAGAATTAGAACAATAAAACTGCAAACAGACAAGATAAGTAATAATCATAAAATAAGTAAATAAGAGAGTATAGAAAATATTGCTCGTTTGGACTATACAGTGGAGTTCCACAGTCTGACGGCGGTGGGGATGAAGGATCTGCGGTAGTGCTCCTTCTTGCACTGGGGATGCCTCAGTCGGCTGCTGAAGGAGCTGCTCAGCTCCTCTACAATCTAGTGCAGAGGGTGAGAGGTGCCGTCCATGATGGACATAAGTTTGTCCAGCACCCTCCTCTCAGCCACCTCCTCTACAGAGTCCAGAGGACAGCCCAGGACAGAGCTGGCCCTCCTGACCAGTTTTTTGGCTTCTGGTTTGGTGAATGCTGGCGCGTTTTTTGGCTGTCGCTGCCACTCTGTGTTTTTTGGTGTAATAATGCCTGAGGACTCTTCATTTGTGGTTTATTAGTGGTTGGCACACTACTTTTATCATCTCACCACAACACATAAACTGTCGGCGTGATTGTGCGTGTGTTTGAGCTACTTTTTGCTTACCTGTTGTCTGTCACCTAGCAACAGCCTAGCTCCCAAAACCTCCATGCAGAAGTCGCTGCCACAACGATGTGGATTAACTGTGTGGCTGGTACTCCTATGGTTCATCCTGTCCACTATCCACCATCCAGCGACAGCCCTGTTCCAGTTTTCCGCCTCAGAGTTTAAGCTCCATATATATCCACATTATGCGCCAGCGCCTGCTCTGCTCCAACACCCGGACATTCTCTATGTCCCTCGCCGCAGACCCATCCACTGTGGCTCACGTCGGACCTTCCAGTATGACAAAACCAGCTCCATTCCGTCGTTCTGGTCCATTTCTCGCCGCCCAAAGAGAAACACCAGTCGCCGTGCTGAGCGTGCCTTGGCGTGCGTCCCAAGAGCGGCAAACTCTCTCGGACGCGTGTAGTGCTGCCACCACTTTCGGTGGCAGCACTACGGTCAACTTCGGTCTTCTTAACACCCGATTTCTCACCAACAAGGGCCATCTCGTCCAGGATCTTGTGGCGGACTGTAAGTTAGACTTTTTGTGCTTGATGGCGACGTGGCAGCAGAAAAATGATTTCGCTCATCTCAATGAAGCTACTCCTCCGGGGTTTGTTTACCTTTCCCAACCTCGTGTCACCGGTCGAGGGGGCGGTCTCGTGGTAATTTACCGCGAGAGTTTGAGGGTCGCTCCTGTGACTGTGCCTGTATATGACTCGTTTGAGGCGACTGCATGTCAGCTCTCAGGATCTACTCCTACTATTGTTGTGACTATTTACAGACCTCCAAATCCAAACAAGGATTTTTTAACAGACTTTGCAGCTTTTCTAACACATGTTTCCACACTTTCACCAAATGTCATATTATTAGGGGACCTCAATATTCACTTGGACATGGTCAGTAACTCACTCACCAATGATTTCACATCCTGTCTGGACAGTTTTGGTTTGCATCAGTTTGTTAATTTTCCCCTCACTCCAAAGGACAAATTCTGGACTTAATCTGCTGCTCAGGTGTAATATCCATAGACTGTAAAGCCAACTTCATCCCATTTTCTGATGATATGCTCCTTACATTTAATGCCATTTAATTTCCAAACACAACCCTTCACACACCATAACTTTCCATAAAATTAAGGACATAAATTTGGACATTGTTTCTTCTCATATTAGTAACCTTCTAAGTGCAGACAGTTTCACAACGCCAGATCAACTTGTCTCACATTACAACACTCATCTGCACAATATTCTCAATACACTTGCTCCACTCAAATCCACATCTGTCTCATTCACTCACACTGCAACCTGGTACACCCCCACTCTTAGACAGTTAAAAGCAAAAGGCCAGCAACTCGAAAGGCTCTACAATAAAACTGGACTAAGTATTCACAAAGACTTGTACACACAGCACACTCTTCATTACAAAGACTGCATCTCCAGAACCAAATCTTCCTATTACTCTAGTTTAGTTCCAACAAAGGAAATTCCAAGACCCTTTTCTCACTCATGTCTAACATCACCAATCCTTCTGACTCTCTCCCATCACACCTCTATTCATCTGATTTCTGCAATATCCTGGCCTCACACTTCACCACAAAAATCCAACATATTCACCAACAGCCTACTCCCTCCTTTGCCCTACCCATACCTGCCATTCCATTTCCTATATCTGACACCCCTTTCTCATCATTTACTCTTCCTTCTGTCAATCAAATTTCCAAACTTATCAATAAATCCAAAACCTCCTCATGTCATCTCGACCCACTCCCCACCGCCCTTGTCAAAGCCACACTTCCTTCTCTAGCTCCTCTAATCACCAATATAATTCACGCCTCCCTCACCGCTGGTACTGTCCCCTCTCCTCTGAAAACTGCTGCTGTTACTCCCATCCTCAAAAAACCTGGCTCAGATCCCATTGACCTCAATAATTTCCATCCCATCTCCAACCTTCCATTCATTTCAAAAAATTCTTGAAAAAACAGTTTCTTCCCAACTCCACGCTCATCTGTCTTCTAATCATCTGTATGAACATTTTCAATCTGGCTTCCGTCCCCTCCATAGCACTGAAACGGCCCTTCTCAGAATCACAAATGATCTTCTCCTTTCTGCTGACTCTGGTTTATTATCCATTCTCCTTCTGCTTGATCTTAGTTCGGCCTTCGACACCATTTCTCATTCCGTCCTCCTCAATAGACTTTCTTCTATCGGCATCTCTGGCACTGTCCTCACCTGGTTTCATTCCTATCTTTCCGACCGCACTCAGTTCATCCAACTAAAATTCTTCACATCTCATTCTGCCTCCATCTCCACAGGTGTTCCCCAGGGTTCTGTCCTCGGTCCCCTCCTTTTCATCATCTATCCTCTCCCCCTCGGCCACATTTTCCGGAACACCACATCCACTTCCACTGCTACGCGGATGACACCCAGCTCTACCTCTCCACCAAGCCAAACGCCACACTCCCACCATCAGCCCTTGTCACCTGTATCAATGAAGTCAAATCCAAAGTAAAAATATAAATGAAAAGTAGAAAAGTAAATACAATAAATATATCTTCATTATGTCACATCATATCATATTGTCTAATTTAATTTGAATGTTGTCAACAGAAACAGTTGTGAAGACACAAAAGAGAACAAACTATAGTTTTAAGGAATGTGCTTATGAAAATAAAGGTTATACTCTGCCCTTTCAAACCTTTCATATGACAAGAATCAGAATAACTGGTTTAAGTATAAAGCATAAACTGTTAAACACCTGGAGGGGTGTGTTTGTTTACAGAGCCTATAACAGAGCTAATTCTGCTCCTTGTGTGCTGTGGACAAAACCAGCCACACAAAACAATAGTCACGGTCATTATATGTCACTTGCAGCTCAGTGTACACAATCAATAATTATCATTCTAGTATTTTTAAAATGGAGGTGTGGTTCTGTTTTAAAGCAACATCAAATCACGCATTCACCTGTATTATGAAACCACAAAATTACAGTTGATGAAATGACTGGAAAAACCCTTAATGCACTAAAACATTTACCGTAAATAATTATCAAAATTATTATTTCCACTAGGCCTTAAAATATGGTTCTGTGATGGAAATCTTACAATAATCATGCATATAATCAGATATATATGTAATGTTTAAGTTGGTTCTGATGATTCTTAATGAAATGGAGTGTCAATCTTGACACCATTTTGCTCATGCCCCCCCGTGGGGTATAAGGACTTGCTATGTTTTGTTATGAACACAGATCCAGGGACAGAGAGCACTGTGAGGGACAGTCAGGGCGTAATTGTGCACAATTGCTTTTAATAAATTAACTCTTTGATTCAAGACAACTTTCCAGTTTTATTTTCTTAGAATAGAAATTCCACAACAATTCTTTTTCACTATCCTCTTCTCCACTCTACAGCCAAGCTATAAAGGTGTAATGTCTTCTCTCCAGGTGCAATGTGGAAAAACTGAAATAACTAGAATTAAATTATTTTAAAAAGTATTTCTGCCACACTCCACATTATATGCACAACATTCACATATGCTCAGCTCATTTCGCAGCCGGTAAGTATTTCATACTGTGCATTGTGATTGATCATTTTGAACCAATTTGTGGTGACCATGTTTACAAAAAACAAACACCGACTAAACTAGATCCAAGGCATAAATGTTAGTTGTAAATACTTGTGCATGTACATGTTCATTTGCTTCATTAGCCCCTACAGTAAATTGTATTAAAATGTTAATATTTTAATCTTTGCAAAAGGTGAATAATAAAAAGCAATATACTCGTACTTAAAGACGTTACACATGTAATACAAGTATGCAGACCTTTACATCACAATACGCTTGTCTCCAATTTTCCGCACTTTCCGCTCTCGTACCAGCCACAAACAAACTGGTTGTTGTCTCCAGACCTTTATAGCTCTGAAGGTCTTGTGCTGTATCAGGACCAGGTAGTTCACAATGTCGGGACAGCTTACAGCAGCAGAATTGACAAATCGCCACTGCCATTGAATACACTTGAATCCATCTCATACGGATCTTCTCGGCCAATTAATGTGAGTTTTTTCATATAGCGCTTCTTTTCTTTGGCATCCAGCTTCTCCCTATACAGCTGGTCAGCTGTGTCAGGACGTTTGGATTCTGATGTGTAAGATTTCTCGCGAAATTTTGATTTTTCTATCTAAACACGTTTAATATTGACCGCGTTAACCCGCCGAGATGGCCGCACATCCGGGTAATCGTCCTATTTTTGGGTTCGTTAAACACTATAGGCTGGAATATGTGAAAAGACGAGCCAAAAGAGGTGCATACCTCAGCAAACTTCTGAGTTTATCTTTTTTTTGTCTCAGTGCCAAACACTAATGTTAATTTTAAGGCATAAATAATAACAGCAAACTGAAGTAATATGTAAAAAAAAAACTTTACTTTTAGCTCCGTAATTTGCCAGATAGCAAAAGTGTTGACCTGGTTTATGGTTAATATCTCTCTAATTACTGGGCTTATCAATATGAAACAAAAAGTGGCCAAAGTTCAATATGTTCAGCATCAGTATAAACAAATCAAAGTGTTCACAGTAGCTGGTCGCATGATTCAACCCCAAACACATGATGTTGTCAGTTGAAAGTGCTCAAAGTCACAATATTAACATGGTAATATTGAGCAGACAAGTTCTAACAATCACAAACGACGATAAAGAGCAGCATTTCTTAAAAACATCGTCATCGTCAAATTCTAGACCATGAGCTATGGACAAAGAAAGAGCTACACTCCAGTTTTGTTCTGAGTCTGACTGTTGTGTGTTTTAGTATTGTAACTCTATGGGGCAGTAGTAGAAGTAGTAGTTGCAGTAGTATTAGTAGTATTAGTATTAGTAGTAGTAGAAGTTGCAGTAGTAGTAGTTGCAGTAGTAGTAGTAGTAGTAGTATATAATTAATTAATTATAATTAAGTAAATAATTAATTCTTTTTTTTTTTTTCAAATGCATCTCTGCAGGCTGATCACACAGGTCACATTAATCCGACTGCTCTGAAAAGATACAAACGCCACATGGTTTTACTAGAAAAGGCTGGAATTAAACAAGTAATACATTTAAACTTAATTAGACTTAGACAAACTTTAAACAAGGGAAATTGCTTGGACAAAGTAGCTTACATATAACAAAATATATGAATAGCAAAGAAAAATATATAGATGATAAATTTTAAATAATAATAAGAAGAGACCAAGGTCTATGGGCAGAACTATGTGCCACCAGAAACTGAATTTGAATCACGTAATTTAAATTTGTATTTTCTTTATTTGAATCATTGCATTGAAAAACTGAATCTGAATAGTATCATTTGAAATTGAATTGATTAGTTTGTAACAAGAATCTAATACAATTTGAAAATCCACTCTTTTTATATGCTCATGTTCAGTTCTCAAAATTCAAATTCAGTTCTCAAAATTCAAATTCTGTTTACTGTGACAAACATCCGGGTAGTTTAAGGATGGAAGGAAGAGCAATCGAGCTCAGATATACAGGATTCCTCTGTCTGCTGCTACACCAAGACTCGTAAAAACTTTTCAGTACGGCCCGAGTCTGATCCCGAACGCGAAGAAGCTGCAACTCAGCGGCTTCAGCAGGACGTCTCCGAATGGTTAGTTTGAAATGTTAATGTCTGGAAACAATACTTTCGTTAGCTTGTTTATGTATACTGTTACGGTTAGCATGTAGCCAGCATCTAGCCTATGTTGTTAGCTTTTCATGTTGCTCTGATTGAATGACTTGACTATGTGACTATGTTTATATGCACTTAATATCACGAATATAAGGCTTATCCCGGTTTGGATCAAATTTGGGACACAGTGTTTACATGAACACAGAGTAATGGGGTTATTGATATCCTGGTTTACATGAAAAACACTAGTATACTGATGTGTTGTTACATTAAAGCATTCTCTGTACATGTGTGTAACCTGTTGTAGTTGGAGCAGGAGTAGTTGTAGTTGGTGCAGGAGTAGTTGTGGTTGGTGCAGGAGTAGTTGTACAGACATAAATATGTCATTGATAAAGCTAATTATAGATGTTGTTATTCAACCTTTCACATATATATGTAATTTATCATTCACCCTAGAAATATTTCCCGACCGCATGAAAGTAGCCAAAATAATACCACTTTTTAAAAAAGGAAATAAAAATGATACCTTGAATTATAGACCTGTTTCACTGCTTTCACAGTTCTCTAAAATACTAGAAAAATATTCATGATCAGGTTGAACAAATTTATTGAAATATATAAAATTTTAAGCAACAGCCAATATGGATTTCGCTCTAAACGTTCAACTGCTACAGCATTAATGGAACTGACAGAAGAAATAACCAATGCCATGGACAATAAACAGTTTTTGGTCAGCATTTTCATAGACCTTCAAAAAGCATTTGACACTCTGGATCATGAGATACTATTGCAAAAATTATATAAATATGGCATAAGAGGGGTGGCACATCAGTGGGTCACGAGCTACTTAAAAGACCGATATCAGTATGTGGAAATCGATAACAATAAATCAGAGTATTACCTTACATTATGTGGAGTACCCCAAGGATTGGTTCTTGGACCTATACTTTTCCTTATTTATGTTAATGATCTTGTCTCTGTTTCCAGTTTACTCAAATGTATTTTGTTTGCAGATGATACTACTCTATTTTACTCAGGAAAAAATATAAATGTGGTTTTACAAATAGTAGAGAGTTTCAGAAAACTTTTATATGGTTCAAAGCCAACAAACTATCTATAAATATTAGTAAGACAAAGTTTATGATTTTTAGTTGCAAAAGGAAAGACATAGATGCAAGATTGGTCATACAAGGACTGGAGATTGAAAGGACAAGTGAGATCAAGTTTTTAGGTGTTATAATTGATGAACATTTGACATGGAAATCACACATAGAACAAGTTAAATCAAAAGTATCACAAACAATAGCTGTGTTACACAAAGTGAAGGACTGTCTTGGGAAAAATGCCATGTTTCTTTTATATAACTCACTGGTTGTTCCATATCTGACTTATTGTATTGAAGTGTGGGGAAGTGCCTGTAAAACCCTCATTGAACCAATCTTCCTTTTACAGAAACGCGCTATTCGTGTGGTAAATGGAAGTGGATACAGAGCCCACACAAACCCTATATTTGTACAATTAAAAACATTAAAATTTAAAGATTTGGTAGAATATAAAAAGAGAGAAACTAGTTATAAATTAAGAGGAACTGATATTTTTTTCTAAACCAGTATTCAGAACAAAACCAAAGGAAAGATGTGTCACAATCCAAGGAGTCAGTCTATGGAACAGTCTTGAGCATTAAATTAAAACTTCTAAGTCTATTCAAGTTTTCAAGAAAAATGTGAAAGTGGAATTAACGAAAAGATATAGTAGTACTGCGCAGTAAAAAGATTATGTTGTATTATTGTTATTGTTGTTATTGTTATTGTTATTATTGGTAATGTTATATATATTTTGTTGTAATATAATTTTGAGTTGATAAGGGGCAGATATCATAAGCTTATGCTTCTTTCTGTTCCCTTTTATTCATGTTTAAGTTATAATTGTATAGATGCAATTGTGTTGCGTCTGTTATTTTTGTTTTGTTTTAACGAATGAAATTGAAAAAAAAATGAAAAATAAATTGAAAAGTTGTAGGTGGTGAATTGTTACAATCATCAGTTACACAGCAGGAGGTTGGTCCAGTGACAGTTGTGTAGGAGGACAGTTCAGGTAGTAGTGTGTTCAGAGCAATGGTGGAGCCCGTGTTTGGTGCTGCACAGCCGTGGACTGGGATTGATGAAGGTGAAGGTGTTGTTGCTGAAAAATCATAGCAGTTGTAGTCATCATAATAATAACATCTAATCACACGTGTTAGTTGAAATTGAGCTAGTGTAACTTCAGCCTGGAAGACCTAACTTCGCTCCCATCTACCTTACCGCATCTCCAGAGTTTACCTGCTCATCAGCCTTCATCACCTCACTCCAAATCCTCCTCACTGCTGCTTGTCGCACTTCCTCCTTATCCAATCAGTGCCCACTTTGCCCAATTTAAACCCCCATGGCAGATGCACAGCCTCTTCAGTTTGCCCCCCACTCTACGTCCTCGCCTTTACCACCTCCAGTGTCCAGGCCCCAGGGTGAAGACTCCTAAATATCAGCTAAACGTCGGCCAAACCCGTCACTGTAATGTCTTCTGTCAGAGGCTCAGCGCCAAAGGGAACTCATTCAACAAAGCTTACTAATACTTTCTCTTTGTGTCTGTCTGAGTTTCTCCAGGTGGAAATGTTGATCTTGTTTTTGAAATCCTTCAGGCTTTCATTATTTTAAACATGTTATTTATGAGCTCAAAAGAAGCAAATCAATATATAATGTGCCGATAAATAACAAGTGTTTCCACTGATTTAAGACAAACCTGTAGTTATGAAGCAGTTGGTCTCCAGTGCGTTACATTGTATAGAAGTCGTGCATGGGCCTGTCAGAGGATCACAGGTCAGGCATTGCAGGGAGCCAGGTCCTGGGGGAGGCGGCACTGCAACACACACCAGTTCATTATAAACTCTTTATTTTCTGTGATTCCTCAAACTTAATATGTGGACTTAACACTTATTTTCTTTAAAACAAATGAAGTGTACTCACGTGGTGGGGTATTTTTGTTGCAGTTTGTTTGGTCACAGCAGGTGGCTTGTGCAAACACCTGACCAGATCCAGTGTTTAAGGAGTATGTCTCTGTGTATGTGCCTGGATTTGGACACAGCGAGGAGTCTGCACATTTCTTTATTGTTTTGATAGTATTAACTCCAGCTTCAGTAACTAAAAAGGAATAAAAGTTTGGAAGTTATTCAAAACATATAATGTAATTTCATAAAAAGAAAATATGAATGAATTTTGTGATGAAATTTTACTTTGTGTTGTTGATACAAAGCACCTGGTCTCTGTTACTTGACACAGTTGCGCTGCTGCTTGTTTGCATTCTGGATCATTGGGGTCTACACAAACGCTACAGCTCAATGCAGAAGCTGTTGAAACACAACACAAATCATTTATAATAAGACATTAATGCTTCTCTCTTAGGTACAAAAGTAATGTTCCCTGTTATAACACGTCTTTAAGTCTTTAGCTCTCCCGGTAAATTCATACTACAAGAAGTGTAGTATTCTAATGGGAAGTATTCTAATGAATAGTTCCTATTTTCTAATGAAACATAATTAATAATGAACAGATTTATGCATTTCCCAAAAATGACCCATCATTTTGAGAACAAGTAAATTAATGAAAGTACAAGTTAAGAAACACAAATGTTCATCCCTTTTAATGTGACATGATTACACATGGTGGTGATGGTACTATTAATACTTGTACCAAGTACACAGCAGTATGCTGGTTGTGGAGATTGGCCTGTCCACAGAATTCATACTAGATAATGTGTGTAAGAGCCATTTCGTACATTCTGTATGTGTGGGAGCCATTTTGTTTTTCTAAATATTCTGTTTTCAAAATGGCCGTCTGCCCACTTTGATGTGGAAAACGCGTTCTGATTGGCTCGCTTTTGATCCTTTATTCTTTTATCTTTTATCGTTGATCCTGCTTGGTATATAATCGCGCACAGCACACATCTCTGAAGACACAAGACTGAAGACACACGACACAGAAGGACAGAAGACCACCACAAGACAAGACACCACACCAAGACACACACATATACACACACAAGAAGAAACGACTACGCTACGTGAGGATAGAAGCCGCGGTCTGGTGGCCAGGAGGTTACCCCGAGCCGAGAGATGACGGGGTATTAGGACGTCCTGGCCCACAGAAGCTACACAGTCTTTTGACCGTCACGTAATTGTCACGTAAGAACGTAACGTCGGACGTCACGTAGGACGGATTCCATTCGGGAGCATACGAAGCACGGTCTCCTGAGCGACAAACGGGAATACACCTCGCCACAGGCATGAACGGACGTCAAGTAGCACCGTCGACATCGAAACATAGGGTGAGTCCTGTCGGGAGCCAAGAAGTACAAGTAAGCCCGGTCTCCCAGTGACAGCCAGGAACTCACCACTATACGACACGTCAGGACGCTAAGAAGGACATCACAACACATACAGAGCCTTACACAACACGCATAGGAAACCACAAGCCTCAGAAATTCCCCCTTTCCGTTTCATTCCTTCTTTATTTCTTTTTTGTTTTGTTTTATCCACTCTGTATGACCTTCACTTTAGTAAAGATAGAAAAGACAAACTTTTGATTCAAGACTCTTTATTTTACGTTACTTGACGCGTCGGAAAGAAACATCAAGAAACACCGAGGCCGAGGCTCGTGAGTTGGTTCGCCGCACTCACAATGTGAATCGTTAAAAAATGTCAAATAAGTCAAATAAACTCTAACATAATGTAAATCATAGCAACAATAGCAGCAACAATAAAGCCTTAATGGGTATATTAAATGTTACCTGAGCTGCAGAAAGTCAGCGTTAGAGCCAAAGAAAGCAGTATCTGTCCCTTCATGCTCATTTCTCTGTAGTTTCCTCTGTGTTTGCCTTTAGATTACTTGTAGTTTGGAGATCCACCTGTATCTTAAATATTTTTCACTAGCAAGGACCACGCCGTCAACGTAATGCGGTGCAGATATTTATTATTGAGTGATTGTGGATAACTGGTTGGGAAGGCAGTGATGGCTGGGTTGAGACGATGGATGGGGGCTCCGTCTCAATCTTCAGTTGGCCCAGACCCCTCAGGAGATGACTTATGGCTGAAAGACAACGAGATAGGGGTGGGAGGGAGGGGTCGAGTTAGCCAAGACGAACTGGAATGAAGGGATGAGCTGCTATAAATAGCTTCTGGGAAATTAGAGGTGTGGTTATGGTGAGCTGTGATTCGCTGGTGAGGAGGAGAAAGTGGTTGAGGCGTGATCCTGCTCCTGAATTTCAGTTAATCATATTAACTCCATTTCACTAGCAAGGACCACGCTGTCAACGTAATGCGGTGCAGATATTTATTATTGAGTGATTGTGGATAACTGGTTGGGAAGGCAGTGATGGCTGGGTTGAGACGATAGATGAGGGCTCCGTCTCAATCTTTAGTTGGCCCAGCTGGAGCGGATTTTCCGGTCGGGTACGCCTGCCCTTGCGGCGGACGTAGCGGCGCCGATGCGGAAGGAATGAATGGAGAACTAATGGGGAGCGATGCCCAAAAACCGTAAGATTTCTTTGAAATGTTTAGAAAACCAGGATCTGGAAGCCATCTTACCCATTTCTGTAATGAATAGCGGATCATCTTGGGAGGAATTGGAAGTGCGTCGTAAAGCGAGATATTTAAGGAGGCTTATTCTTCATCCCCACTGCCTCCCCTGCGTAGAGCTGACCACAATATTGTCCATCTGCGGCCTGTGTATCAGCCCATTGTGCGTTGCAACACTGGAATTTCCCCACTGTGGGACTAATAAAGGCATATCTTAATGAAAGGTTCGTACGGACTTAGCGGAGAGTCAAGGCGAAAGAGGTGGATAGGGAAGGTGTATCCCAACTGATCCGTTTTACTCTTGCGGAGAGTAAAGATGAGTAAGTCGTGAGAGTGTATGGCGAGATTGGAAAGCTTAGGGTGGATGGATGGAACGCTGGATGTTGGAGCGATTTCCGAGCAGCGGAGAAAGCCAAAGAAGGCTAGGAGGAACATTCAAGAGTAAGGTCTGTGGAAGGTGAGAGGTAGCCGGAGCGCAGAGTGAGAATGCAGTGATAGAGAAGGTCCGAAGTAAGTGGTAAGCGTTTTGGAGGAAGGTGAGGTTCAGTTTTTGCAATCCTTTAATCAGCATTGAAATGTGAGCATGAGATAGGGACTGGCAGTCCTCGCCAGAAGCCAGCTTATATAGGAGATTTATTCCGGAGAGGTAAGCCTGAATGGTGGGGATGCGGATATTCCTGGAGTGGCGGGAGAAGGTGATGAAACAGCAGATAGTGGTGACGTCGAATGAGCAGAGGGGTAGCTGATGAAAATCAAGAAACCCTTTGAAGTTGTTCCATCCGGTAAGGTAGGTGGAAAGTGAACTCGGTGCGAGGCTGTCGAGGATGGCCTGTTGTGAGACGGAGACGAGAGATGCCAGAGCCGGGTGGCTTAGCTGAAGATGGTGGTCGAAAATGGAGGAACTGGAACGGACTGGTTGTTCGAGTGCGGAGCCAAGCTTCTGAATTTCTGAAAATCGAAACGAGAGAGTGAATCAGCAATGGAGTTATCGTGACCTGGAACATGGGCGGCGCGAATGACAGACTGGTTCTGAGCGGACACGAAAGTGAGTTTTCGGAGGAACTGAGAGATTACGGGGGAACGGGAACTTCCCTTGTTGATGATGTGGATCGCTGCGGTGCTGTCGGAATGGATGAGGATGCACTTGCATGACCACTCATGTCCCCAAAGGATGGCTGATTATGATGGGGTAAATTTCGAACAATGCGGAAGAGCAGTCTGCTGGTCTGAGATCGAGGAGCTCAGGGGGCCATGTGGAAGAGAACCACCTTCCCTGATAGAACCCTCCAAAGCCGACTGAAGGTGCTGCATCGGTGAAGAGTTGGATGTCTTCGGGAGAAGAAAGGAATTTGTTGTAAAGAAGGAGATGCCGTTCCAGGAATCCAGAAAATGTTTCTATAGGTGCATATCGGACCTGCAAGCACTGCTCAGCTTGTTTGATGGAGGGAGGGGACAGATGCGGCCTTTGTAAGAAGATGTGAAAGGAAGGGTTTACCCTGAGGAATAATACGGATGGCGTAGTTAAGGTGACCGAGAAGCGCTAGGAGTTGTCTCTTGGTGCATGAGGTTGCTAGAATGAAGTTGGAGAGGAGCAGAGAGATTCGCTGGACCTTCTCGGGAGGAAGTGATGCTTGGAAAGAGACAGAGTTGAGAGTTATGCCGAGAAATTCAATTGATGTGCAGGGGCCGAGGGTCTTTTCCTCGGAAAGAGGAACTCCAAGGTTGGAGAAGGCTTTGATGAGTGACGATAAACATAGACGAGGGGAAGAAGACGCGGGAGTTACGACCAGGAAGTCGTCCAGGAGGTGTAGGACGTAGGGAAGTTTAAAGTTGTTGATGAGAATCCAACATAAGGCTTCGGACAGGGAGTCGAAAACTTTAGGACTGCTGCGGCAGCCGAATGTCAAGCGCACAGCGAAGTAATACGACCCTTTCCAGAAGACTCCGAAGTAGCGCCAGAATTCGGGGTGGATGGGTAGGACCTTGAAGGCACTGGTGATGTCCGCTTTGGAGAGCCATGCTCCATGGCCTGCGAGACGAATGAGAGAGATGGCGTGATTGATAGTGACGTACTGCATGGAAAAATCTGGGGCGGGAATTAGACTGTTAATGCTGGGAACGTCTGTACCATGAGGTGAAGATAGGTCAATGATAAGCCGTTTCTTCTCGGAGTATTTGCGCGTAGCTATGCCGATGGGGCTGATGCGAAATGACTCATAAGGAGGGTATTTGAAGGGACCGATCATGAACCCTTCAGCGACTTCCTTCGCCAAGAGGTTATCCACGGCAGAGGGATCTGTGAGTGCAGACTGGAGGTTTCTGCACGAGTGTGAAGATTCTGGCAGAATTTCGATGCCATGGTGAAAACCGTTATTAAAACCATCAACTAGAAAATTGACGAACTTGCGATCAGGGTGATTGCGGAGAGTGATAATTAGTGCGTTTACCTTTACTGGGGTGGTAACAGTGTGAGAGGCTCTCTTTCCGTCGATGACGACTGGATTGTGCGGGCAAGAAAACCTGGCGTGGGCGCCCCCGCAAAAGGAGCAGATGTGAAGGAGCCTGCAACTAGAACTGCTGCAACCCAGATCGTTGAAATTATTGCAGATCATCCTTCCGCCCTGATATAAGATGGGGCGTCCATGGGAGTCGATGCCTCTACTGATGGGTATGAGGGCGGTAGGGCGGGCTGAAAAAGGGTGGGGAGTCACGGGTGGAGGGGGAGCGGCCGAAGACAGACGATTGAAGGTTGGGTTCTTCGAAGCCGGGGGACGCTTGTGAGAGGGCGTGGCCACTGAGCAAAGTGAAGCAGGATGGGAGGGAGCTCCGCAGAGATCGCATGAGAGAGAGGTGCGAGCTGCGAAGACCCTGCAGTAGAGTTCGGAATCCAGGGCCCCCCCTGTTGAATTGTTGTAGCCTGCCTACCGCTTGGGTGGCAAAGAGAACGTGGTAATTGTAAAACCCCGTCCTGCCGAAATGCAGTGCAAGGTCGAGGATTATTGACAGGTAATCGTCTAATTCGGGAATTCGGTTGGGAAAAATGGAGCAGATGACGTCCCGATAAAAAGAGAAAGCGAGTGCGAATTCGGTTGAAGTGAGGTCTTTGGAACGAGAAGGGGTAGTTTGTAGCATAAACGATGTGAGGCCCTGGCTGGTTAGGAGATCCCGCGGCTGGTTTGCGCTGACGAGAGAAGGTTGGATCAACTGAGCAAA